>OX183135.1:4546820-5204572 GCA_945261195.1 Cryptosula pallasiana
CTCAAAGTTAACCAGGCAGACAGAAAACTAAGCGTTTACCAGAAAAGCACACTTAATTCTTCTATCTACCATCCAGGTTTTACAATAAGCCAATGTGCGCCGCACACAAACTGATCAAGAAGTGAGAACATTACCAACTGCTGCGATATATGTAAGAGTAAATATTTTGACAGAACTGATCAGTGACACTTGTTGGTTGTCTACCCTTACATGGAGGGGATGACTCCGAAGCAAGCACTGGAGCGCAGTAATGGGAAACTCCCCAGTAGCAAAGGGAGCTGACCTGACCAGCACAAAGTTACTATGTAGCTGTATAAAATTTATTCTTGCATAATATTCATACTTCAAAGTTATCAGGAACAAACTAGTTTGAACTCCTGACCTTTGTGTTATACATGTGAGGTCAAGGTTATATCAAGTCTCCATACCGCTCTTAATAATAATAAAATTATAACGGACAATGATTTATTAATAATATTTGCGTTTACTGTGTGCTTGTTGGTTGTAAATTATATTGTATTGTATGCATTTTTGCCATCCAAGGAGGCATAAGAGACACAGAGTTCAAAGCAGATTAAATAGGCAGTAAATACACAACAACGCTGCTCATTCTGGAGTTGCATTTGCCACTTGCAAATATTTCTCCTTATACAGCGTTTTATGGTGGTTTCTGCTGTAACAGATCCCATTGACATATAACACTTACACTAGACATAAATATAATACACACACTAGACATAGGTATCATAAATACCCTAGACATAGATATAATACATACACTAGACATAGATATAATACATACACTAGACATAGATATAACACATACACTAGACATAAATATAATACACACACTAGACATAGGTATCATAAATACCCTAGACATAGATATAATACATACACTAGACATAGATACAATACATACACTAGACATAGATATAATACATACACTAGACATAGATATAATACATACACTAGACATAGATATAATACATACACTAGACATAGATACAATACATACACTAGACATAGATATAATACACACACTAGACATAGATATAATACATACACTAGACATAGATACAATACATACACTAGACATAGATATAATACATACACTAGACATAGATATAATACATACACTAGACATAGATATAATACATACACTAGACATAGATACAATACATACACTAGACATAGATATAATACACACACTAGACATAGATATAATACATACACTAGACATAGATATAATACATACACTAGACATAGATATAATACATACACTAGACATAGATACAATACATACACTAGACATAGATATAATACATACACTAGACATAGATACAATACATGCAATACATGCACTGGACATGGATCTTATGCATACAAACTATCCTTAAATTTACTAGCAAAAATATTTGGTCAACTTATATTTTTGGGTTGCCTTCTCTTTAATTTTTGCCTATTGTAATTGAAGTTGCCCTCTCATGGAGGGAATGACTGCTCAGTTACACAATTTTTCAGGGTTTTGACACTATAGAGGTCGATGGCAAAGGCTCAACATTTTTTGTTTCCGCAGCTTGCCATGAAAGTAGATAAAAGCATTCTTAAAAAAGTTTTTGGCAAAAGTAAAGGGTAGCAACGATGATTTACTGATCTTGTGTGAGTAGCCTCTCACGCCTTCACATTTTTCATACACATTTCAAGAATAGTTCAAGGTAAGTAGGTAGAGTTTTTTCGAACTGTGCCAAGTTGTGCTCAGAGAGTAGAAAGTGAGGATACACCTTTGTTAGTCAGCAGTACTACCTCTAGGACCTCACAGGCTCCTTACCACATGGTAATGTTTGGTTTACTTGGTTGTTGCAGAGACTGCAATAAGAACCGTAAGAATTGTGGCCCACATTCCCATCACAGCAACTCGTCAAAACTTATACCCAGTGTGGAGGGGCGCATCATCATCCTCAACCAGCAGAACAGCCTCAGGAAATTTGAAGCTAAATCACTATCAGATATTGATAGCTGATGAATAGCCTTGGCGACCATTTGTGTTTTGTCGCGCTCAGTTTGACTAATAGCTCTATTTTATCATTTGTGATTATTAATGGGTTGAGACGTTGCGAGTAAACAAAAAGATTGTTATGTGTGATTCCTCAATTGAAACAATTTAAATGTTCTGTAGCAATAATTTTACAATATTTAACTGCTTAATGAGACACATATATAAAAAAGGCACTAACAGGCTTCAACGCTGTTCATCTGTCACAGAATGTTATGTAACGAAAGCATTCAAAATCATGTTTTCGTCGTGAAAATCATTTGAAACAGTTGCCTGTCTGAGAAATTTTTTTGAGTATTCTATTTTCGCAGTTTAGCTGACGTCAGTAGTAATTGCGTATAGTTTAGCAGCTAACACAGATTAAATGTGCAATAAAGTCCTGTTATTACTTGCTATACATTCAGCTATAACTACCAGCTGCCTATATCAACACACAATAAAATGTGAGAGGAAAAAATTATTGCTATCTTGCTCCAAATGAAAGTCAAAAGCTCAAAAACAGAGCACCTCTCCAAATGCTGCAGTGAAAACTTGATTATTTTTCCTCAAAAATATTTCGCTTTGTGTAACTAGTCCAACTTGTGTTATACAACGAATTAACTTACAATGTATTGTGTGTCTCCGTTACATGAGGAGATAAGGTATCAAAGCGGATAGTTAATTGCAAAAAAATACATAAAAGATTAAATAAAGCCAGTCTATAAACATGATTGATGCAAAAGCTCAGGCAATATCGCTGATACTCATTGCCGAGTTAACTGTTCCTTCCATTGACCAGCCTTTTCCTGAATCTTGTTCGTCTTTTGAAGTGATTGATTGGTTGACTGTTGCTACAAGCGCACATTGATAAATAGCTCTTATATCACAAAATTTTCAGTTGCATAAGCTTTTTCGCCCCATTAAAACTCTTTGATGCGTTTCATTTTTCATTTTAAACCATTGTTGCGTATCCATTAGATAATAGTTTGCTTTTTTGTCGCTGAAAAGTTGCTTACATAAGTATGGTCACGTGACACGATGCATAGAGCCAGAAAGTGATGTAATCGGCATAATTTATTTGACAAATTTAAAAAAACAATTGATCTTTTAAAAAATCTCAACTCTTTGTTTGAACAAAATAGACCAAATCTATTATTATTATTATTACAATTTTTAAGACTTACCTGTAAAATCTGGTGTGCTGTTGTACATGCTTTTTGGTTGCTTCACTACAATAAAAAAAAATTAAGCTTCATGATTTGTTAAAATTTTAGTGTAAAACTGCTGTGGGTTTGCTAAGCATTGTAATAACAGCTACCGAGTCCATCGTGAGAAACCTTTAGGAACTCTCCCCATCCATCCCCCCAGGCCTCAGCTGGGTACGCAGGCTCTCCGTGTTTGGGAATATCAAGTCCTACAATTAAACCAACATTTATGATGAAACCATTTTCTCTAAATAATTTCCATTTTCGTTTCGCTAAATCTTCAGTAACTTCCACACATACCTTTCAACTCAATATCTGGTTTAACTCTGAACATTCCAACAGCTCTGAGAATACCAAACATGGCACCACATATCACTCCTGTCCACACGACAATAGCTAGCCAGCCAATTAGATTCATTGCTAGCACCTGAAAGGAAAATTTTGAGTGCTTATTGATTGCCATATTTTTTAAAGCAACGTTTTTACTGCAGAAATGTGCTATCAGCTGATTGCAGAATTAGCTTCAAGCGTATAGCAAACCTCAACTGACTCTCTACTGCCTGTTATAATGATTCCTGCTTCAGCGTCAAAAAATGGTGCAGCGATCAACCCCCAGGTGCCAGCCATGCCATGAACTGCAATAAATAATAAATTTTTAATTGAAAAATTTTTCAACAGTTTCTGTCAAAAGTCTTGGCCGAGTGAAAACTTCCACAATCATAATGTTGAGTCTGTTTTCACTCACCGGCAACAGCATCCAGAGGGTCATCAATGTTTAGAAATGTAATTAGGTTGGCTCCAAAGTAATACACAAAAGCAGCAACAAATCCTGTACAAAAAGCTCCCCACATTTCCATAACGTTAGCACCTGCGCAGATGGCAACCTAAAACACAAAAGTTGGCTATCTTCAATCAGCCAGGAAGTGCAAAAATCTTATAGCTTAGTTAAGCTAGATTATGCGCATCAAATAATTCTTAACGATGCCGCTTTTTAGCACATTTCCTGAAATTATCAATATTTCACGGCAAAAATATGGCTAATTTGGCGGTAAAAATGCATCTCTACTTTTCAGCTTTAATGGTATAAAGTGACTAAAAATGGTGCGATACAATAAAATATACTGACGTGATATGTGATATTGGTAGGTAAAATAAAACACACAATGCCTCAAAGCTGGTTGTAGAACGCTATTACGTTGACTCACCATTCCCGCCAGAACTCCATTAATTGTTGATAACAGGCTCCAGGTGCTATATCGCAGCTGTAACAAAGAAGTTGATATTCTGAAATTGAAATGCAATTCTTGATAGTTAATACATCAAACAAAAAATCATTGCATGTTTCCTTGAATGAAAAATATTATTGTACTTACACAATTTTTTTTTGATGAGCTGAAAACTCTGTGAAGTAAAATAGTCGTTATTCCCGAGGCACTACCTGAGATAATAGTATTTACAATAGCTCGGGCTACTGCAATACCGTCTCCTTCACCAGAGATTGTAAACTGAGATCCACCGTTGAAGGCAAAGAAACCAAACATGAGTATAAATCCACCGAGGGCAGCCATCTGGAAAAGTTAAAATATGGGTTTATCAACAGTTAGTGCCAACTAATTAATCACCAGTTCAATGATCAACGAGTTGCTGGGTTTAAAGCTTTCACAGAAGCCCCAATGAATCATCCGCACCCAGACAACAACTCACTGCTACATGAAACCTTTTACCGTGAACTTTATCTTTTAATTCTATTTAATTGTTTTGTACTGCTTCTCAAACTGTAGAACTCCCATCAGCAAAATTTTGCAAGAGGTTATGATTATACACTAATTAGACATAATCTCTTCTTAGAAAAATTTTTCAGAGCGTCAAACACATTTGCGATAATTACACCCATACATATAATTTTTTTTCGAATAAATTGTTTTGCTTATTTTTTTCATAAAGTGCCGAAAGCTAAAATAATTTAAAAGGCACGCAAGGAGTCAAGTACGGCGGTGTGCTGCCGGGAAATAGGAAGTCGTATGGTGTAAACGAGACCACACAGACAGTTACTGTACTCCTAAACCTTAAGGTTCAATCACTTACAGGAACTGAATGTCCAGCAATCTGTTGTGGTTTACCATTGTCATCAAATCTACCAATTCTGGGTCCAAGTATGACAGCTCCACAAAGTGCTGCCACCCCACCACACACATGCACAACTCCGCTGCCGGCAAAATCCTAAATAGCAACAAATTGTTTCATAATATAAATCAAAGTTGAGGTTTGCAATTTTTAAAACATGCTGTCTCTGTCAATCAAGACTCACCTGGTAGGCTGCCCCTTCTATTACACTTACACGATCAACCAGCCATCCAACATTGTTGGGAGATTCTGGGGTTGAATCATCATGCCACGCCCACCTAGTTACCACAGGGTAACAGAATGCTACAAATTGAAAGTTACTCAATAAATTTTTCGAAAGTATCAGAATTGAGCTCCAAAAAGAAGTTACCAAGAAATACTAACCAGTTAGTACAATACTGTAGGTGAGATACGCTATGAATTCACAACGCTCTGCTACTCCACCAGATACTATTGTGGCAGCAGTGGCAGCAAACACCATCTGGAAAAACCATTTGGCTAGATTGTCTTCACCAAATGTTCCAAAGAAACCTGTACCTCCAATAAAGCCACCTCCTTCTCCAAAAGCAAAAGCGTAACCCAGAGCCCAGTATGAGAGCCCTGCAACAGCTGCAACAGGAAATGACAATGACTAACGTTCAATATCATTGGTGATCACAGTTTTGATTTTATTAAAATCAAACTCGCCAGGTAAAAAAATAATCATGGCATTAGCAGAAAATAAAATACCGCATCATTAACCTAATTTCTTACATATATATATATATATAAAAGATTGATAAAGAGATACATGATTATGATTACTGCTAAGCCATAATTTATTTTTTCTTTAAAAGCTTCAAATAAATCCCGTTTTCTTAGAATTGTGTTCTTAACCAACAATGAGCTAAGCAGTGCCAGGCTTTCTGGGATACCATACACATGTAGTATACTGTAATTACTACAACTTTAATTGATTCAGACGATTCATACATTTGTGATTCATTCTCAGAGTTCTGGCTAATCAACTCCAGGATTAGTTTTTGCCTGGCTCTCCTGAGCTGAAGATGTGAGTCTGGGCAAATAAAAGGTAATCTGTTTAATGACGTCTGCATGTGGATTCAGTGTCTGCCGGGTACAATAATAAATTTCCAAGAAAGACGATACACAACTTTAACTTGTGTGTTGGCGCTTGTTTAACTTCAAAACTTTCAATAGCATTTCATGATTTTAAAACGGTGCCCTTAAAATGAAGTTTGTAAAATGAAAAGACACAGACATATTTTTTGAAAGAATTGTGTTTTTATCAAAGCTTTACGAAATATCACAGTCAATGTAAACTTGCTTCTATGTTGCTTTTAGTAACCATTGAAACCAATTATGTTAATTTTATGGAACTATTTTAGTTCACCATGATAAAATTTGGTTATCATTGTATAACAATTAAAAAATGATTTTTTTGGAATTGTTTAATTAACAATTCCTTCCACTATTAAATAGCAAGAAATCGTGTGGGTTTTATTACATTCTTGGTCGTAGGAACTAAAAAGGCACAAAACATTGTGAAAGTTCCTGGAAAGCTATGTTTAAGATGCAAAAAAACAAAAAAAATGGTAAAAACTCCATTAAACAGGAAGATCGATTTGGTTTAAATGGCAATAATTGAAATGTTTACTTACATGAGTCCAGAAGGTTTTTTAACAGAATGTTGGTAGTATTTTTACTTCTCACAGCTCCTGCTTCAAGGAAGGCAAATCCACATTGCATCACTGTAACAATAACAGCTTTTTACCATAATTCTAGAGAACACACCAAAACAATGTTACATCGACTTTAAAAGATCATAATCTATACAGAACGCAATTAAAAATTTTTTGGTCCTTTGTTATTTCAACTAATACAGTAAAATCAAGTTGGTTTTTTTAAAATATTTTAGTGGGGTAATCCAAAACATATATTGGAAAGAATCAAAGCTTTTGCCACAAAAATTGATTTTGATACAGATAAGAAAATATCGTATACTCACAGAAGATAATCATGGAGACAGTCATTACAAAAAATATATCCATGTTTTTGTTTGATTCTGTCTGTATGTCTACAACTTCTTGCGCCCAAGGCTTCAAAGTCACATCGTTAGCTGCCATTTTGTCAATGGATGTTCGCTAGACTAAAAAATATTGTGGAGAGAGACAAAGGTTGACAGTACTTATACGGTTTCAGACAGTTGTGTAACCATGGCTGGGTTGACCAATAAGAAGCTTCTAGAACTGAGCCACCTATAATACATTCACTATTGGAAGGAGTCCCAACTAACCATATGAGGTGGCAATCTCCCAGCAACACTTCCATTTTGACTTTTTCAAAAACGTCATTGAGCTCTGAATAATGCGCATACAGGGGAGCAACTAGTGACATTACCATAGCATCTAAATATAAATGATTCTATAGAAAAGGTAAGTGATAATCGTTGCACCTGTATTTTTATTACAACAAAACCTGCATCTGGTCAGATACATTTATGTTCTTTCATAAATATGGAGGGAGAGATGACAAAATGTAGTATGATGTAATATATCAGGTAGATGTATTGATTGTTAACCTAAACTATTCCCAGAAAGAAAATGTGTTTGCATACCACAAAAACTGCATGTCTGCATGTACGAAGCTCTTTATTCAGGTAGTTATGTGAAATTAAAAAAAAATTTAAGTATAATTACCAGCTTGGAATTGTAAATCAATCACTTTTGTCAACATTTGACACGCACAAATGTTGACAAAAAACCGAACTTACATACTTGGCTTTTTCTGCTACCTTACTCAAGATCCATTGTGGTGTGAAATACCAATTGAGTGAACCATTTCTTCCTTGGCTCGCAAGGTCTGAATGTTACCAAGTATGTTTAATACGCAGAAGCAATTATTCTTTCATTTCAGCCTGTGGTCAATGTATCTTTTTATCTTTAAACAAACAGCTAAGGTGATGAATCACTCCCATAGACTTATATATATATAATCTCTTCCTTGAGGTTTTTTGACACGAATGATGTTATTTCGTAGGTTATGTAAATGTATGTAAATTTTCTACCATTAACTTAGTAACCCAGAGGCTGATTACGCCACGAATTTGCATATTCTAGTGCTTAAATAGAACAAGAGTGCAATAGGATTAATAACTTTACATATATACCCATAACTTACTAGTAATCTACTTGTTTTTGTGAAATGGAGTGTTTTATGACGATAATGATGTGTTAGTTGCCCCACAGACTAATACAGCCTGGCAACAATAATTAGCTTCCTTCTGTTTTATACCACTTGTTATTTATTGATGTATATTGCGTAAAAATAATTAAATTATTCCGGTCTTGAACCAAAACAACAACATATATAAATAAATAGAAAAGGGCAATAACTGTTTCAATAAACTTACTTGAATGTTAATCTCATTATACATTACCATCAATTAAAACTTACCTGCCACCTGAAAAAAGCTTATTTCCAGAAGTTGCTAAGTGTGGTGAGTAGACTAGAAAAATTTAAAATGATTTTGCGCTATCTCAAAAACACAAATCAATAATTTTTCTGTAAACTAAAATGCATAAAATCTGACGCATTTTTTTTTCATTTTTCAGATTATTTCCAAAATTTTTCATTTCCCATTCAAGCTTAAAAATGGGTCAGCACGTAAATTAGTAGGCAGGCTATTGTGGCAAACTGCTTGTCATCAGTTGTGATTTGAATGCGCAATGATGAATTGATTGGCATTGAAAGTCGAGGTTTTAACGGCTGTTAGTTTTACCTTCGCTTTGGAATTTTTGGCTCAAACAACACTTTTACATGGTAACAGCGGTATTTAGTAGAAGATGAAACTTTTGGCATCTTCTGGTGTGCTGTTCTTGATAAAACAGTAACTCACAGAGCACTGTGCATGGCAAAATCTGACAGCGAGGTGGTATCACACCTACGTATTGAGATTATAAAATACGTAATCGGGGATAAATTTAGACTTATTGTTGTTTTAAAGTTGATTCGTATATTTAAACTCCAAACTCTCTGCATGCATAAGTAAATTTTGGCTTCGTGGGTTTGTTTTTAAGGATATTTTTAGTATTACGTATCGTGGCAGATCTTAAAAATTGTTTGAAAATTCATCATCTGTCTATTTATATCCGATCTAAAGTAAGTATTTTTGGCAAACGCGTTCAATCTGAAAGCATGCATAGCATTATGTAAGCTCGCTTTTGCGCGTCATAAGTTTTT
Source organism: Cryptosula pallasiana (assembly GCA_945261195.1). Taxonomy (NCBI): domain Eukaryota; kingdom Metazoa; phylum Bryozoa; class Gymnolaemata; order Cheilostomatida; family Cryptosulidae; genus Cryptosula; species Cryptosula pallasiana. Next base: position 4,556,424 of record OX183135.1, read on the forward strand.
GTGAAACTTAATATACACTAAGTTTGCATACATCCATGGGCTAAAAACATTGCTTGCAAACTTCAGTTTTTCAGCGATGTAAGTTGTGCCATTTCAAATAAATTCCCAAAGCTGGAGATATATTATGGCGCAAAAATTTACAAACCCAAGGATTGTAAGGAAACTGTGGTTGAAAAGCTGCCATAAAATTTATTAAGGTGAGTGAATAAACGGGTCACATTGTGGTGGCCATAATATCAAAAATCATTTGTTAAAAATGTTATCAACTTTGTATAATAATATCATTACTAAAATATAATGCAGTAAAGCACTTGGAGATGTGCCATAAATGTTGATTAGAAAATAAAATGTTGAGCAGTAACAGGAAGAAAACAGATTAAACTTTTTCTTCTTGTTCATTGGAGTATGCGGCATTGCTTCCATTGCGTCTCACCTCCGGTGTCATCTGATCCAAGTTAGACTTAGAACTTGACGCTGTTTCTAAAATTGCAAACATGCTGTTGGACGAGCTTTCATATCTTCTTTATTTCAATAAATATAACCAAGTGTGTGCCTACTTGCGAGTTAATTAAAGTCAAGTTGTACTAAAGAAGTTTTGAGAAAAGTAAATTTTGTTATTAAACTAATGATATATTGAAAACCACTTGAAAAACTGATGAAGCCTCCAAGTTAATACACACACCATTTGACTATTATTCACTAATATCAGCTGATTAAAAACATTATCATAGCAGTTTTTTGAAATCTTGGCTCTTTCGAAAATAAATTTTTATCATCCCATTTTGCATTACGCTTTTTTAACAATATACAAAAGTGCATCTACTTTTATTCTGTCAACATGACCGAAACAACGAGATTTAATTTGAAAAAAATACCAAAAAAAAACAAGAAACAGTTTAACTTGCTACTTAAACACCAAACATGCATCGTCAGCAGTAAAACTGATCACTTTGGCAGCGAGTTGGGACTTTCTTAAGTTTGACATGTTGCTGCAACTTGAAGATAAATGCACTTAATTAAAAAACATCTATCTGGAGTATCCGGACCACCCACTCAGCAGTCAACAGTGTAGCAAATTTTAATGACACCAACATCCGCACACGAGCAGTGTACAAACATTCTGGCATACTTACTATAGCCATTAGATGGCCAGGATGACTAAATAGTCAATACTGAAGTATCGACCCTGTATGAGTCAGTACCGACCCTGTATGAGTCAGTACCGACCCTGTATGATTCAGTACCGACCCTGTATAAGTCAGTACCGACCCTGTATAAGTCAGTACCGACCCTGTATGCACCATGCCGGGCCGGCAGGAAGTGAGTCAGCATGGACTAAGCGACAGAAAGTAGCCTAAGAGAAACAGAAGACCTTATCCAAGAGATAACCACCCGTAACCCCAATAAAAATCAAGGAACAGAGGCTAAAAATACCAAAGACCAATAACAGGAAGTGGAAAGGCTTATGATTGGTCCACTGACTCGTAACTCCGCCTGCTACTTCTGGGCGCCATATCCCTTTAGCCCTATATAACCCTTTTGGTTCGTTTGTATTTATATCTACCCGTTTGATTGCAGCATTCTATATTGCTCTTATGTTATTGGCTATCACTCATATTACTTCCTGTGATCTGCTTATAAAACGCAAAATTTTTGTCATAATGATTAGTGTTGTATTGGGACTTTTACATACTCGTATTCTTATGGAAGAATAAAAGCATATCTTCTCTAAAGCACTGGGTTATGCGTCTGAGCCGAGGGCTCAGTACTAGTCGTGGAGTAGAGAACACTCCTGCACCTCTGCTTTGGTTTAGTACCGACCTGTTGTTGTCTCGAGGTTAAAGACAACTGGTGGCAACATACCGTCGGATTGCTATCGACTTCAGCTAACGGTTTTACGCCCCCCAAATCCACTACAACAGTAAAGCGAAAGACCAAAGGGACCACCACCACTAAAGAGCACCTGTCTTTACCTGTCATATTTGTAGAACTATTATACATGTGCTTTGGTTGTTTTGCTAGAAAAGGTATGAAAGTTTGTTAGATGTTATTTCGTTTGCATTATTAAAACTCTTCACATTTTTCTTTTACACCAAAATCTATCAGCTTGTCAAGAAATATTAGAAAGCATGGTTTCCTGCCTCCAATCAAGCGATATTGCATGCAGTGTACATACCAAGTCCGTTGTGTGTAACTTTGAGAAACTCTCCCCATCCGTCTCCCCAGGCCTCAGACGGATAAGCAGGCTCTCCGTGTTTAGGAATGTCAAGTCCTAAAATTAAACCAGCGATCACGATAATAACAAACTCTGGCTATCGTTTCAAATTCTGTTTCAATAGTGCAGCACAAGAGAAAGTTTCATAAATACCTTTCAGCTCAATATCTGGATGAACTCTGAACATTCCAACAGCTCTGAGAATACCAAACATTGCACCACAGATCACTCCTGTCCACACGACTATCGCTAGCCAGCCAACCAAATTTATCGCTAGTACCTAGAAAAAATAGGTGATACCTTAAGAAGCTGCTACATGGTAAAACTTGATTTGCTTAGAAATAAGAAAAATATTGAAATTATCTGTAACCTTAAATGCTGCCTGGCTGCCTGTTATAATGATTCCTTCCTTAGCATCAAACAATGGTGCAGCGATCAGTCCCCAGGTGCCGGCCAGGCCATGAACTGTAGAAAATAACAAAACACGTTTTAACGTTTACCACGATATAAGCTAATAAAGGTATAGGCAAAATTATGTTTCAACAAATAGCAGTGTATATGAGAGTTGTGTTCCCTTACCAGCGACAGCATCCAATGGGTCATCTATCCTCAAGAAAACTACCAAGTTAGCTCCAAAATAATACACAAAAGCAGCAATCAATCCGGTACAAAAAGCTCCCCACATTTCCATAACGTTAGCGCCGGCGCAGATGGCAACCTACAACACGTTTGTGAATAACCATGACAACATGTCTTTGAAATAATAAGTTGTGATGGCTCGGCTGTCCATTACAGCTCTCCACATTTCTAAATAAAATTTCTTAGTAAATTTCTTGTAACTGAAGCTAAAAGTTGTGTAACTGAATTATTTGTTTCCATGGTAACAGGAAGTCACTTACCATACCAGCTAGAACCCCATTAATTGTACTCAGCAAACTCCATGTACTGTATCGCAGCTACAAAACAATTCTTAATGTTTAAATATAATTTTTTCATGCAAAAATGTCTATTAAGAGTAAAAATAATTTTTTATTATTACAAGTTATCAATGGCATAACATCCCATGTACTCACACAATTTCTTTTTGTCCTGTTTAGCACTCTGTGTAGAAGTATAGTTGTTATTCCAGAAGCACTGCCGGAGATAATAGTATTTACAATAGCTCGTGCTACTGCAATACCGTCATCTTTACCAGAGATTGCAAACTGAGATCCACCATTGAAGGCAAAGAAACCAAACATGAGTATAAACCCTCCAAGAGCAGCCAGCTAAAAATAAGTCTCATTATTTGATTCTGTAATTGCATTAACATTGCGCTGGCAGTTTTAATTTGATTAAAAGTTAGTCTGGTATAAACAAGCAATAATGACTTTGCAAAATTGAAGTGCTGCAAAGCTATTTATCACATCATCAAATAATTATTTATTTGCTACATACTTTTTGATAAACTATGTAATTTTATTTTACAAATTTACCTAAAACTTTCAATGATAATAATTATTATGAATTTGAACATTTCATTGCAATATAATTACCCTTGCACAATCATTGGCAAACGAAATTTTTGATTCAAAAGAAGTATAAATTGGAAATTCTTACAGGAACAGAATGTCCAGGAATCTGTTGTGGTTTACCATTGTCATCAAATCTACCAATTCTGGGTCCAAGTATGACAGCTCCACAGAGTGCTGCCACCCCACCACACACATGCACAACTCCGCTGCCAGCAAAATCCTAAATAACAACCAATTGGTTCATAATATAAATCAAAGTTGAGGTTTGCAATTTGCAAAACATGCTGTCTCTGTCAATCAAAACTCACCTGATACGTTGCCCCTTCTATTACACTCACTCCATCAACCAGCCATCCAACATTGTTGGGAGATTCTGGGGTTGAATCATCATGCCACGCCCACCTAGTTACCACCGGGTAACAGAATGCTACAAATTGAAAGTTACTCAATAAATTTTTCAAAAGTATCAGAAATGAGCTCCAAAAAGAAAAGTTATCAAAAATACTAACCAGTTAGTACAATACTGTAGGTGAGATATGCTATGAATTCACAACGTTCTGCTACTCCACCAGATACTATTGTGGCAGCAGTGGCAGCAAACACCATCTGGAAAAACCATTTGGCTAGATTGTCTTCTCCAAATGTTCCAAAGAAACCTGTACCTCCAATAAAGCCACCTCCTTTTCCAAAAGCAAAAGCGTAACCCAGAGCCCAGTATGAGAGCCCTGCAACAGCTACAATGAAAAAAAATACAAATTATTGTTATTTACATTTGCTCTTTTAAAAATGGAAGAAGTTGGACTTTCATTCATTATTTCAATTGTATTAAAGTTGATTTATGCCACATTTGATTTAGAAATAAGATGCAGGATGTAAATGTAATATCCACCACTATGGCCAGCTGTAAACCGTTCATGCCCTCTAACAGGTGTTATAATGTGCAATTCACATGCTCTCTGAGATGTTTCATAGGATGAATTTTAGTTGTCAATTATGACAACCTAATTTATAATCAGTGATTAAGAATGAATTATTAACAGCGGTTTGGAGTCAACTATCAGGTCAATCATCATTAATGGTCGGTCACAGAAATATAAGCCATTGAACTCCAATATTAAATCAGAGAACTCTGACTAATGCAGTTATAGTTCCTTCTATCCAAGCGGCTGTGAAAGTCGATTAGACTGTAGAAAGAAGCCATTTTGAATTACCTCAATTTGTAAAGCTTGTTTTTTAGTTGACTGTGAATAGAAAATGACCCATTTAAATGTTTCGCATGTATTACTCGCAAGTTTTCGGTACTTTATTTTAAAGACAAAACTAGAATCTGATTGAGAGTTGCCTTCTCTTTCGCCAAGCAATAAGTTGGTATTTACTTATGGTGATAAGCCATTATGGGATTATCTGCCTATTCAAGAATGATAAGGATTATCTCTGGTTACAAGGATTATCACTGGTTATTTTATAATGATCCATAGGCAACACACCAATAATCTAGCAAGCTTTACCGATCAACCTAAAATCCTCAAATAATAGTTTTGTTTGTTGACCCTCCCGGCATTTTCCTCATTGACATAATTTATATAAAAACCCTGCACCACTTGCAAGTAAAAACTGATATTATAAAATATATGTCAGCAGACGACTAACAGCATTGCTTTCAGGCATCGCTTGTTAAAAATCTACTTTTACCTATTCAGCCAGAAAATTTTATTTTAGATACAGCCGAGCTATAAATTTGTTATCGGGTAGAAACGTTGTGATAGCCAAGACTGAGTGATGATTGGCCAATCCCCAGCTCATAATTCATCTGAATCATTTATTGCTTGCCAACTAATCAGTTAAATGGACCTTGTCTGCCGCATCAACCACATTTAACTGAAGCTTGTAACTGGAGCGCAGTGAATGAAGGCAAACAACAGATTATTGTAAAAAATGTAACTTTCGTAACAATGACTCGTCATGCTTGAAAAATCAGTTACATAACTTTTTTTCTTATACCTGTATATTGCCCTAAATAGTAAATGTGAGAAAGCCATTTGACAGTGAAGAAAGCATTCGGAGAGAGAATTTGATTGGTTGTAATTTGATGTCTAATTCTTTTGGTTTGAATTCATTTTGAAGCTGATATCAAGTTACAGATTGGATCATTATTCTATTTTTTGGGGAAATTCTTTCAATAACTGCTAAATAGCTACCTTATATTGTTTATCAAAGAAAAAATTTCTCCTTCAGCATTTTTGATTCAATGTTCTTATCAGAAAATTGAAAATTTTCAAGTTTAAATTTCTAAATTACAAAACATACATTCTATATGAGAATTTTATTAAGTAAAATTTTTTAGTTGAAGTAAAAGTGATAATATAAAAAATTATTTGGCAAACATTTAAACAGCAACTTTGTGTTTCACTTACATGAATCTAGAAGGTTCTTTAACAGGATGTTGGTAGTATTTTTACTTCGTACAGCTCCTGCTTCGAGGAAGGCAAATCCACACTGCATCACTGTAAATATAAAAAAATAAAATAAAGCAAATGGAATAACGGTGCAACAGGAAGTAGCTTAATCGATCATTGAACTTTTCATTAGAAATCTCCACTTGGTTGACTTTTATCTTGATTTGAGAAAGTTTGAGCAATTGATATGACAAAAATGATGTTGTTGAGAAAGCTCAAAGGATCAATAAAGCCTTTCAAAGTTTTTCTTGAAAAGATTTTGGTTTATTCAATTGAAAAAATAATTGAATATCATGCTCATGGATAGATCCATAATTTCGTATTTTGGGTTCGATTCAGCTGGACAACGTAAACTATTGAAAGTGCGTCCGTGGAAGATTACTGTGGTTTGCTTCCCCAGTGGCGATGTACTGTTACAATTTATGTTAACTGCGCACCCCAGACCTATCTACTGCCGTAAATATAGGAGAAGTTGGGTTATTTTACTAAAATCAGCTGTTTTTTGTTTTAATAATATTGGTCGCGGCAAGTGGGCTTCCGGTATCTCCATTACTAGCGCCAACTATCAAACTACCGGGACCCCATTGTAAACACTAAATAATTTTTCATGAAACATTGGTTAGTGCAAAAAACTGCTTGCACAAAAGCTTTCAATTTTCAATGCAATGAAATTAAAAATGAGTTCAAGCCAAAAATTAAATACTAAAACACAAATTGTATATATTAAGCAATACTTACAAAATATAATCATGGAGACGGTCACGACAAAAAATATGTCCATGTTTTTGTTTGACTCTGTCAGTGTGTCTATAATTGTTTGAGCCCATGGCTCTAAAGTGGTGGTGTTGTTAGCCATCTTGTTTTCTACACTTCTGCACTCCTGTGTGAGAGAATGAGAAAGGAGAAGTGAAAGACAAGCAAAGCACCAAAACCTTATATCTTTGTACAAATTAAAGCTATTTGTCAGTTTTTGACCAATGAGGATACACTGAGTACTTTGCTTCACTTCAGTGCATTTGTAGTACCAGATTGACTGTGTATAGCATGGAAAATGGCTGAAAAACTCTCTAGCTTTAGCGACACAAATGTGCTGCCTTCCCTTCTATGCATTCAATAAAGCATCATCGGCAGAGCTGAGGTATTAAACAGGCAGCAGTGTCTCAAGGTCTGTTCTTGTTTGCTGGCATCATGATCATGTTCTTCAACAATCTTTTTTATACTTGGCAGCATTGTATCTGTGTGCTGCTTATATATATTTTTATCATTTTGGTTTGAGAATCATTAACACAAAGACTGTAAGTGTACCTGTTATCAGAAAGTTTGTGATGTAATATCCTGCACCCCCAACAGCTGAAACAAAAGTGAATGGCCCAGAAATCTTTTTTAACGTTTATTGTGACCTTTGACCTGTTACAGCTATTGGCCAGAATATCTGTAATGCGTAACTATTGGGTGGAACCCTTTTTGAGTCATATTTTTTAGCTTTTAGCTGTTTAGTGTGTTGTAGGTAAATGCTTTTAAAAATTTTAAAATTCAAATCATTTCAACTTCAATATATACCACAATTGTTACTGAGCCAAATACATAACTGTGTTTTGTTGTTATGTATGGTATATGTGTTATGTGTTATACTCGATAATTACTTTAAAGCCTGAAAGCCAAAGAACAAATTGTTGCAGCAGTTATATCCCTTATGTGTATCAGATATTGTCCAAGACCAGAATGTTTACTGAGATACAATTTAGTATACAAAAGATTTGCATAGCCCAGCTAAGTCATTGTTACTAGTTCACATAGGAGGGCCCACAATCCTTTGTGTCATATCTCAATTGTTTTGCCTTTAGTAAGTAGAAATTCCTTTATATTTGATTGAATGACCTTACTCAAGCATTGCTAAGCTATGCCAGTGGATGTCAGTATGTGTGTCAAATAGGTATAATAATGATGTATTAGCAGGAGGTGAACGCGTGGGAATGCATTGCCCTGTAACAAGGTTACCTTGACACGTGTCCACCAAACATACAAACTTCTAGATACTATAACTACTTTGATAGTCAACTTTTTTAAATTTGAACCAAAATATCTCGTCTTACAACTACTATGCCTTTAATAAAATTGATGTTGACAACTGCTGACAGGCTCTAGCCACTTTCTAAAACATATCTTGTGCGGAGGTTTTTGTGTGTTTGAATTTAAACTAAAAAATAAAGTGTCAATAATTTTTAAAAATAAAAAACTGACATCTTTCACTTTCATTTATAAAATGAATCCAACTGTCACAATCCATTCAATTGCTTGAGTGAGTTGTAAGTGGCTGATAACCCTCCAATAATGCAGAATTCTTTTAACAATTGAAATTTGATATTCTTTTACATTGTAAGATGTAGTAAGTAACAATCATGCGACAATTGCGTGTAGGAACTTCACTGTAAATGTGTCAGCTTGAAGCCTTCAGAGAGACTGAGCATATGATTGATCTTTTGTGTTCATAAACAACAGCAATGAGATTTTACGTCATGTGCTGAGTCAATGCTAATTTCTTTATTTTTTTCTGTTTTTTTTTAAAATTATTTTCATAAATAACCAGTTGTGGTTTGAAATGCTAATTCACCCACGGATTTTATTCAAATATAAATGCTAAACTTATTCACGGAAATTACGTACTAGCCAAACAGGAGGTGGTTTGCAGTGAGAAATTTTATCTCTGGACATTGCTGCCAAGGCATTTACCCGTAACCAGAAATGCTGAAGTATGGAAGCTGTAGTGTTCACCTTCCATTACCTAAAGTTTTAGAGAGCCATCCAGTTGAGCTACGAGTAGGTGGAGTACCATTCAGATAGACAATTAAGGAAACACAAAAGGAGCAGTGCATGGATCAGTGCCCATACCACGGTTGTAACGCATGGTTATGAAAAACCCTTTTCAAGTCACGCGAGCAAAACATGATTTAATAAGATCTGAAAGCTTAAGGTCATGCAAACACCGCATGGATAGGAAAAGTTATAAACATTAGCGGTCTGTGTCATCAGCTGTCTATGGTTGGAGAAAGAAGTCTATGTTATGGAAGATCTATTCTTTTTAAATTTACTGTTTGATTTGTTTCGCCAGCGCTGTTAGTTTAGCTATGTTCCTCGAGTGTAGCAGATTCTTCTTGTTACTCAGCTTTTAGTTGTTTCAATCTCATTTGAATCTGATTATGCAAATATGCAGGAAACGATGGTAACGAGTCACGTATTTGAGTTTCTATACTCGACGAGAATACTCAGATGATGTCATTCAGGTTGTGTAACGAATAAAAAAATGTTGTATAACGCTTTTTTATTGACTGGCAACAGACTAGAGGCTTTACGATCTGGCAGACACTCAAACAATTTATCACAATCAACGAAGGATTTAGTACAAGATGATTTCTTTTTAAGTATTTTATACCTCATCGTTTCCATAGAGCTAACCAAAAAGTTATGCGATGATAAACCAGTATTCTTGCTTCAAAAACATGTTTTTCGTCATGCTTTTTTAATCAGGGCAACAAAAGCAAGGGTGGGTGACACACTAAGTCGCAAATAATTGTACTGGCATGTTTTCTATTTCGCATGAAATTGCTTTTGAAATTAATTTGTATAAATAACTTTGCCGGTTTACATCAATTCTATAAACTATGAGTAATAATATTAATTTTAAAACGGAATAATTAATTTTGGTCGCATATTTTATTTAACAACATGGATTGTTAGTGCGGTCGTACCGAATGTACACACAAATACAAAATTAATGTCTAATCAATAATGATCACATCTTATTAAATAAATGTTAACTTTCAGCTGCGTCTGTCAAAATATGTGACGTTTGAAAATTCACACGTTCATTTTATGAAATTACATGACTGCAGGAACGCACTTTCCAATGTTGACACTTTACTTTGAATGCCCAACCAACTGCATGCGCTTGTCATGAAAGTTCACCGAGCCAATTCAACAAAATGTCTGGCTATAGTTGTACCAGGTCACCAATGCCACGATCAACATCTGCATGGCAAACAAAACCGAATGGGTGAAAAAGCAGATTTAAAAAATAATGTATTTACTGATTATAAAGTGAGTCTTATTATTATCCTTGTAAGACCTAACATATCACTCAGGACAATCACACATGAACACACCTGTGTATTAATCCCCATCTATTCACCTCTACAGGTATGCCTTTAATGAAGGTTTAGAGACTAATGTTTAATAAATCGCAGGCATGCCTACGTGTGACGTACAAATAAAACAGTTCAACTGAATAATCGCTCTCACAAAACCTCCTTTTGTTTTCTATAAATAATTTACCACGTCATGATGCAAATGCTTTAGATCAGGAGGAGCCAATTGATGAATGTCGACAGAATTTGATATTAGGGTTACAAAATTGATGAAACGGTGTTTTACTTACAACTAACTACCGCTTTCAACAATTGGAAATAAACTTGAGAATATTGTTAAAAAGGTGGAAACTTGACTATTTGAATAATTCTGGCTTACAAGTTTGAGCAGCCGATAAATTGTTGATTAAAAAAACTTCATGGCATGTACAGCTCTAAAAATAGACTGAGAACTCTAAACCGCTGGGTTGATTAATTCACTGTAAAGATTACGATCTAATGGATCATTTAGAGGCAAAAAATGAAATTTTATGCTTGGTTTGTTAGCTGTTTCGCTTTTATAGGTTGAGCAATGCTTAGGAGTGGGCTGTATTATATCCACTGAAATATTAGACGCCTGGCGTTATGTAACAAAACTTTATATGCAGCACTACCTGACACACATGGAACACTTGAGCAAACACTTTCAACTTCTCTTCAATTGTGGTAATGTAAATAACAGCAAAACAAAGGTGGTTTTTATCTAATATTCTGATGTTAGCTATTTTATCTAATGTACATACAACAACAATATTCTGCTTATTTATAAGCTCTTTTAGAAAAGACAAATAAATAGAAAAATAATTATTAGTAAAATAATATTTCCACTTTTAGATATTTTCACAAAAAAATTAAAATAACCATTGAATTGCAACCAAAGATTAGAGTCAAATGCATCGCAAAACTGTTAAGTTTTGAAGTTATCTTTTCTATTTCCCCATAAGAAAATGGGGGTTGAGGTTTGGGTTTGCTCATAAATATTGGAGTTGTCTACTCTAAACAAGGAGACAACTCCATATTTGCTATACACTAATCGCTGCTAGTCTGTGTTGTAATGTAAATCAGGAATGAAATAAACAGTCTGTATAAATAAAAACGCGAAAAGCTGTTGATTGCAGAACAGCTCAAATTTTTAATTACGAAATCGCTTTAAACTGCATTAATTAATATTGTTTAGTGATATTATAGGTAGACATTTTCACACCTGTACATTGGAAGGTGTATCATTGGTCTTGCAGCACTTCCTACAACATCTATCAACAGTGACCGATTCTGAAACGTGTTACATGTAATCCAAAGACCTTTAGGTAGTCGTTTGCCATACCAAAAAGCAGATATTGTTTTGCTCACCAATTTTACCCGTTCACATGCCAGAGATAAATATTTACTCTATTATCAAGGCTACTGCTTTATTTAATATTCTTTACTGTTTACTGAGTACCAAGACAAATGATGATGAAACGTTTTTTTATTCTTGTAGACAGCAAACAAGAACACTGCGGTTTGTAGACAGAAGAAAAGATTAACAGAAAATCGATGGCATAAGTTACAAAAACGACGATAAATTTACTATAAAATTACTTTTCAAATGCTTGTTTATTGCACATTTTTTTATTTCAAACTCTCATCCAAATATTTGTTTACAAGTTAAATCGAAAAAATGAAAACAAGCATGACCATTTTCCAATAAACATGAAAATAAATATATATATGTAATTATGTAAGCACATAACGTCTTGTGTTTTTTCAACTTTCAAAATTGGTTTTTGAAAATGCAATAAAACTTTGGGACAAAATAAACGTATCACAATATTGTGTGTAAAATGTCTGTATAGTTGATCATTGTAAAGTAAAACCAAGGAGTGAGGGAGTGAGATTACATCTTTTGCTCCTGTTCATTTATGTAGGCTCCATTGTCTGCATTGTGCATCTCCTCAGGAGTTGTATGCTCCGAATTTGACTCTAAACTTGTTGCTGTTTCTACAAATAAACCCTTATTAAAATAGCATTATACAATTTCTAATGAGCAAGGGCGAGTCTGTAGGATTCAAAAGGTACAGTTACCTTGCTACAGATTATTTTCATTTATAAAAAATCTTATCAGTTTATTTTTCAGTTGCCTAATTTGATTTTCCGCAAAATTACAGAGTGATCCTTAATACTTTTAGGCTTTCGGTTTAATTCTTCCAGTGTCAAATTTCTGATTTCCGAAACCATTTTTAAATAATAAATAAGTGTTTATTATTTGAAAACCATCGTCATTTATTCGATAAAACTGTAATCTCTTGTGTAAAGACAAAAGAAATTTGTTAAAACCGTGAGGATTTTTTCAGTAGCAAGCAAAGAATGCATTTTACAAATACATTCAACTAGGTCAAACTAAAAATATGGAAGACATGATCAAATGTGAGCACAGGAGTTGTCACTCCTTGGACAAGAGGTGAGATTGTGGCCAATTCATGGTGTGACAACTCTCAAGCAGACAAAATGACAAAAGTTGTTTTTACAAGTCATAGATAAAGATACATGTTAATGAGGGCAGGAGATACAAATACAGAAATAATGCAATGAGCTGTCAGTATGGATGTTTTATTTATTTATTTATATCAGTGCTTAATTAGCAATAAATGCTACACAATTTTAAGCGGCTAAATGCTTTCTGATGAAAAGTTTCTCATGTGACTAAACCGGTGAGTTAGAAAATAATCACATCACTAGAAGCCAAGTAGTGACTGAAAAACAAATCACAAATCAATACAATAAAATGATATTTAAACTGAAGAGACTTCGCATCAGCTCAGCACTACAAACTTACCTGTCACGTTTGGAGTGCTATTGTACATGTTCTTCTGTTGCTTTCCTTAAATATATAAACTATTTATTAGTAGATATAAAGCAGATAATTTTTCAATAATTGTTACTTGCTGTAATTTGTTGAATAGTGCTTGCCAGCTATAACAAAGAATTCTGCTTTATTAAAAGTTGTCTCCACCTTTTGTAATTAAAAGACGAGTCGATCAATTGGTAATAAAATAAACAAATATGAAAGTGGAGGTTGCAATGTTGGCTTCCCAGAAATAACATGAGAGCATCAACTATTTATAGTTTTAGCCTTTAATAAAGTTTATAACGTTTTCAAATTTAACGTTGACAGTTTTCTAGAGTTGCTGTATTTCAATATACACAAACCTACCGAGTCCATCGTGAGAAACCTTTAGGAACTCTCCCCATCCGTCTCCCCAGGCCTCAGCTGGGTACGCAGGCTCTCCGTGCTTGGGAATGTCAAGTCCTAAGTTGAATAGATTTAGAAATACGCTTCATTTTATTACAAAATTAGCAAAATTTAAGGCTAAGAGAAGAGTGAAAACCAAATACCTTTCAGCTCAATATCTGGTTGAACTCTAAACATTCCAACGGCTCTTAGAATACCAAACATGGCACCACATATCACTCCTGTCCACACGACTATTGCTAGCCAGCCAATCAGATTCATGGCTAGAACCTGAAAGGAAAATGTAGTTATTTTAGAGGCTGGAAACTGTAAAAGTTTGTAAGATTTTACTGTAAGAACAATATTACCTTAAATGAATCTTGGCTGCCTGTTATAATGATTCCTGCGTCAGCATCAAATAATGGGGCAGCAATCAATCCCCAAGTACCAGACATACCATGAACTGTAGCGAGTGACAAATAAAGTTCAAGTCCCAACATGCCGTTTACCAACATCTCTAGTTACAACAAATAGCAGTGTGTATGAGAGTTGTGTTCCCTTACCAGCGACAGCATCCAACGGATCATCTATCTTCAGTAAAACTACCAAGTTAGCTCCAAAGTAATACACAAAAGCAGCAACCAATCCGGTACAAAAAGCTCCCCACATTTCCATAACATTAGCGCCGGCGCAGATGGCAACCTAAAATGGCTTAGTTATCAATTACAGCTCTCCACATTTCTAAATAAAATTTCTTAGTAAATTTTTTGTAACTGAAGCTAAAAGTTGTGTAACTGAATTATTTGTTTCCATGGTAACAGGAAGTCACTTACCATACCAGCTAGAACCCCATTAATTGTACTTAGCAAACTCCATGTACTGTATTGGAGCTGCAAAGAGAATGCAAAACATTCAGTATTTGTTTACAAACTAAATTTTTCAAGTATAAAACTAGTAATTGAATAACAAAATTAAATTAAAAATAAATAATGTATCAATGACTCACACAATTTCTTTTTGTCCTGTTTAGCACTCTGTGTAGAAGTATCGTTGTTATTCCAGAAGCACTGCCGGAGATAATAGTATTTACAATAGCTCGTGCTACTGCAATACCATCCCCTTCACCAGAGATTGTAAACTGAGATCCACCGTTGAAGGCAAAGAATCCAAACATGAGTATAAACCCTCCAAGAGCAGCCAGCTAAACAAAACATTTCAGGCTTTTAATTTGTTGAAGCTTGTATTATTCGCTTAAAAGTAACTTAAACAAATTTTGTCAAAATCTTTGCTATGTTTAATTCTGAACATTGAGCGCCCACTACAAAATAAATGGCAACCCTAAAGCAAAATAAAAAATGATTAAAAAACAATTTCTTTCATATTGCGGGCCATAAAGAGTATTTGCAGCAGGTTTTATAAAAAGGACAAAAAATAGCAGTTGTTTGTAAGTCAATACTCTGCAACTAGAAGAAAACATTAGTTTAGAACATCACAACTATTCAATTTGAACCTTAATACATGATAAAAATTGTACTGATTTTTGTGATTTGGTTGATCTTTGATTCTTCAATCATTGTTGAGCCAAAGAGGAACCCTAGAATTGTCACGATTTTTGGTAAAAGACCAATATAGCAGTTATGGGTCAACATTTGTCTTAACACGGAAGGATTTGCCTAATTGTAAAGCTCTACTCACAAAATGATAATGATAACGATTATTATTATTTATCGACGTATCATTGAACGGAAGCTAATAAATGACAGAAATATATAATAGCACAGCTTCTTGATAACGTCTGCTTGTACCAACCGCATGATAAAATTAACATAATTATTGTTATTTTTGGTTATATTAATTATAGTTTTTGGTTTTTGTTTTATTATAGTTCACTCCGTGACATTTGTTCAATATGTTTCATTTTGCTAAATAATTACAGGATACGCTTAAAGCTCTTTTAAAAAAATTGATTGACCAAAAATAAAATTAAAATAGCAATCCAAGAAAAATGATTACTTTTTCCTGACGGTCTAAAGATCGATTAAACATCCCAACAAACATTCTTCAGAAATAATGTTTGCCTTCAAATTCAATTTAATTTACTTACAGGAACTGAATGTCCAGGAATCTGTTGTGGTTTACCATTGTCATCAAATCTACCAATTCTGGGTCCAAGTATGACAGCTCCACAGAGTGCTGCCACCCCACCACACACATGCACCACTCCGCTGCCAGCAAAATCCTAAAAAACACTTTTCCTGCGTTGAGTTGCGATATTATAGTGACTTGGGAAAGAAAAATCATTTAAATAAAAAACTCACCTGATACGTTGCCCCTTCTATTACACTCACTCCATCAATCAGCCATCCAACATTGTTGGGAGATTCTGGGGTTGAGTCATCATGCCACGCCCACCTAGTTACCACCGGGTAACAGAATGCTACAAATTGAAAGTTACTCAATAAATTTTTCAAAAGTATCAGAAATGAGCTCCAAAAAGAGAAGTTACCAAGAAATACTAACCAGTTAGTACAATACTGTAGGTGAGATACGCTATGAATTCACAACGTTCTGCTACTCCACCAGATACTATTGTGGCAGCAGTGGCAGCAAACACCATCTGGAAAAACCAGTTGGCTAGATTGTCTTCTCCAAATGTTCCAAAGAAGCCTGTACCTCCAATAAAACCACCTCCTTCTCCAAAAGCAAAAGCGTAACCCAGAGCCCAGTATGAAAGCCCTGCAACAGCTGCAACAGGAAATGCTCAAGTTGAGAGTGACCTCATATTGACCTGTGGGCTGAGCGTTGGTCGTTAGATACTGGATTGATGAGGGGTGGGGGGGGGGGGGGGGTGGGTGGGGGTGGGATGGGGGTGATAGAGTGCTCATAAACAAGCAGCTTAAAGCTTTTCAAATAGAAAAAAACTATTTTGCAATCCATTAAAAATTCAATAAAAAAAATTCAGTCTTGGACTTGTCTTCTTTTGTAAAAAGGCTGTAAAAAGTTTTAAAATAACGTGAAAATCAGTTAAGGACTTTCTGCTCCAAAAAGATTGCTGAATTTCCAAAACAACAATACATGTATGGAATCTCAAAGAATTGTCTACTACGAATATGAAATAAAATTAATAAAAATAGGTACCACCCTGACTAGAGGAACTTGAAAACCCTAAACTTCTAGAACACTGATAGAGAATTATTAGTTCATGTTATTTAATATTATGGCTGGGCATAGAATGATAAGGTGTCTGCACAACCAAGAGAGGACAACTACATATTGTTGACCCCTCCCTTTCTATTTATAGATATTTGATTGTGACCACTCATGCATAACACTAGAGCTGCACGGTGTTTCGGTGCTGGTCGATGTAGTCACAACCTTGCGGTCGGTTTTTCATTCGGTGTTGTGCTCCCATGCACCTAAAACAACCGGTCACACAGGTCGATTAGAAAACCGACTAAATTCAGTGCACACGACAACGGTTAATCGAGGCGACTGCTATGGCTTGTCCAAGCATGTATTTCATTCTTTCATGTACCGGATATGATGGATCAGCCATGTTGTTTTATAAATCGGTGTGGTGATCTTTCGGTGTTTGCTCTCTCCAAGCCCGAGGATTTTTTCAGGTCTTACAAATGTAATAATAATATTGCAAATCAAACCACAGTATTGCTGATTGGCTACAAAAAATATGGTGTATTACCTCTAATTATTTTTCATCGAAATAATAATAAATGAACAAGCCTTTCAATCATCAACAATAATAATAATTGATAAAATAATAATAATAAATAATAATTAATAACAACAACATTCATTGTTTTGTAATTGTAATTGTAATTAACACCCATGCCAAATACATATAACTTCCTCACAATATGGTGTTCATTAATATCCACATGCAGCAATAATCAATGGTTTTAATAGAACTAAGGCTTGTTGAATAGAACTAAGGCTTGTTTAATAGAGCTAAGGCTTGTTTAATAGAGCTAAGGCTTGTGTAAAAAAATAGAGTTTGTGCTTGCTCGATGTCTGTAATGAAATAGAAACAGAAATAAAAAACATTATAACATGGTGCTATAGTGCTATAGTGCTATAGTGCTACTGCTATAGTGCTATAGTGCTATAGTGCTACTGCTATAGTGCTACTGCTATAGTGCTATAGTGCTAGTGCTAATGTGCTAATGTGCTATAGTGCTACTGCTATAGTGCTATAGTGCTATAGTGCTACTGCTATAGTGCTATAGTGCAACTGCTATAGTGCTATAGTGCTAGTGCTATAGTGCTATAGACTTTGAGTGGTCCTCCACTGAAAAGTTAATGGTAATTGTGACAACTAGCCTGTTGACATTAAGGTTTCGCTAGTCTACCAAATAGATGGTGTTGTCGCCAACAAAACCTATATTGTAGCTAGCCATTTGGGGCCATTCAGTTTTGATATCCCGTTTTTTTCACAAACTGGATGGACATTGATAAAAAAGACTTTGGTGATGAGCCAAGTTTATAATGACAATGCAATAAAACTCTACAATTGGACAGAATTTGAAACAGTGCCAATGGCTCCACATTGTAAAGTTTAACATGTGCCAATGGTTCCACATTGTACAGTTTAACATGTGCCAATGGTTCCACATTTTAAAGTTTAACATGTGCCAATGGTTCCACATTGTACAGTTTAACATGTGCCAATGACTCCACATTGTAAAGTTTAACATGTGCCAATGGTTCCACATTGTACAGTTTAACATGTGCCAATAGTTCCACATTGTAAAGTTTAACATGTGCCAATGACTCCACATTGTAAAGTTTAACATGTGCCAATGGCTCCACATTGTAAAGTTTAACATGTGCCAATGTTTACAAATATTATCCTTTCCTTTCATTTATTTATTTCAACTATGGCTGTGATTTGCCATGTAGTTATTGTTTGTATCCCTGTTGTTAATACTTGTGTCCCTGTTGTTATTGCTTGTATCCCTGTTGTTATTGCTTGTATCCCTGTTGTTATTGTTTGTATCCCTGTTGTTATTGCTCGTATCCCTGTTGTTATTGCTTGTATCCCTGTTGTTATTGCTTGTATCCCTGTTGTTATTGCTTGTAACCCTGTTGTTATTGCTTGTATCCCTGTTGTTATTGCTTGTATCCCTGTTGTTATTGCTTGGATCTCTGTTGTTATTGCTTGTAGCTCTGTTGTTATTGCTTGTATCCCTGTTGTTGTTGCTTGTATCCCTGTTGTTATTGCTTGTATCCCTGTTGTTATTGCTTGTATCCCCGTTGTTATTGCTTGTATCCCTGTTGTTATTGCTTGTATCCCTGTTGTTATTGCTTGTATTCCTGCTGTTATTACTTGTATCCCTGTTGTTATTGCTTGTATCCCTGTTGTTGTTGCTTGTATCCCTGTTGTTGTTGCTTGTATCCATGTTGTTATTGCTTGTATCCCTGTTGTTATTGCTTGTATCCCTGTTGTTACTGCTTGTATCCCTGTTGTTATTGCTTGTATCCCTGTTGTTACTGCTTGTATCCCTGTTGTTATTGCTTGTATCCCTGTTGTTATTGCTCGTATCCCTGTTGTTATTGCTCGTATCCCTGTTGTTATTGCTTGTATCCCTGTTGTTACTGCTTGTATCCCTGTTGTTATTGCTTGTATCCATGTTGTTATTGCTTGTATCCCTGTTGTTATTGCTTGTATCCCTGTTGTTATTGCTTGTATCCCTGTTGTTATTGCTTGTATCCCTGTCGCTACAGTCAGACAACTGCGCTTTCTGACACAAAGTTAGCCTATATGGTTTATGTTTGACTTGTTACGTAGCAAAAGTATCTTATCAAGCAGAAAGACCCAATCAGAACTAACATGGTGGAAGCTCGGTTACTGCCGAGTACTTTGTGTGTCTGCATTGGTTATCTCATGCAGTAGCTGCGGGCTCTCAAATACACTGCAAGTGAAACATGCTCAGATCCAATGGAACTGCCTGCTGTTATGCAGTGAAAGCGCACTGAACTTGGCAAGTGATCAGCGTCAGAGGATGTAGTCACAGAGAGTAGATAACTCTAGTGATTTATAATATGTATTAGATAAATCATAAATAGGAGATGTTTATAACATTTTGGTGTCACACATTATGATGAACAATACATTGTGTATTATTACCACTATTACTATTTTGGTGTACCCACATGGTATTTCATCCATTGTGAATTTCTCCTGTGTGTTTGAGACTTAAAAAAGAAACTCCACAATTTGTATTTATCTCCCCTGGCGTTTGATCTGAACTATTGATTTAGCCAATGTAACTGATAGCATGTTTATGGATTATGAAATATATTTAGAAGCAATCCCTTCAGGTTGTTCACTACATACACATTGCCCACAGACTAGTTGGCTCCGATGTCACATGTTGCCGCGTTAATCAAAACCTAAGTCTATTTACTGCAACATATACTATGCACAAGTAGCTTAAATTATTTTTCAAGTAAAAACAACTCACATGAATCTAGAAGATTCTTTAGCAGAATGTTGGTAGTATTTTTACTTCTAACAGCTCCTGCCTCAAGAAAGGCAAAGCCACACTGCATCACTGTAATGTAGACAGAAAACAGTATATAAACATTTAAACTCTCAAACAAAGAGTTACCTATACACAAAAACAATTTGTGGCACGCACAGATATTTGTTACAAGCAGCAATAAATATTTTGACACCTGAAAAAATTAATAATAACTGAGATGAGCTAACACTTACAGAATATAATCATCGAGACAGTCATAACAAAAAATACATCCATGTTTTTGTTTGACTCCATTAGACCGTCTACGATTTCTTGGGCCCACGGCTCTAGAGTTAAGTTCTCAGCTGCCATCTTGTTTTCTGCACTTCTGTTTGAGAGAATGAGAAATGAGAAGTGAACGACAAGCAAAACACCAAAAGCTTATATCTTTGTACAAATTAAAGCTATTTGTCAGTTTTTGACAAACAGTTTATTTGCGTTTACAAAATGCACTGAGATTGTCTTTCACAAAAGTCATTTGGTGCTGGTGACAGCTTGTGAAATAGATAGCGATATCAAACATACATAAAATTTTTGTTTATTTTACATATATTTTATTACAAGAAAACAATTTTTTTCAGTGAACTAGTTTGATAAAACTTTGAAGCTAAAGTTGAAACTCTCACTTCAAAATGCTACAACAGATTTTTGTTGTAGGAAAAATATCTTTACTTTTTTAGCCGTAGAAATTTTTAAAAGCTTTACTAGAAACAATCTATCAACAGTGAAGTTTTGTTTTTTGCATTATCATTAACAAATGTAATTTGTATCTGAGCTAAATAATATTATTGAACGACCAAACTAGAAAGTTGTTTGTGGCTGCAAAAATATTTGACCAAAAAAAAAACTACATGTTTGTATTTGTCTAACCTCAGTCCACAAGAATAGCGCGCTGTATGTCCGCAAATAAAATGAAAATGAAGAAGTCACAGTTTGTTACTCTTTGCTTGTGGTTGACCTTTGACCTCTGATAGCCGTTGATCCACAGTTGGTTTGTAATGCAATATATTTTAGCTCAACATGGCTTACTCAACATAGCAACATGCGTGTTCTAAAAAAGATACAGAAATATTATAAAATTTAGGAACTTGCTAGTCAAAAGTTGTTGTAGCGAATGACAAAAATTATTACTGCAAAAAATGTTCTATTTACATTGACCTTGTTCAAACATCGGTACTCGACAGAGCTGAAGGTACGGCAATCGACTTTATCCCTGTTTGTTCCTATCACACAGATATTACATCATAATGCCCTCGCAACTTGAGCCGTTCACTCAAATGAGATGTTTGTTTAGAGTCAATTCAGTACTCAGACGTGCTCAATGGACTCAAATAGGATTTATCAGTGATTTTAGGAAAACAAAACATACAATCCATTGAGCTCTATCGTCTGTTTGGGCTAAAATAAGCAGCAGAGATCCTTGTGCAAACATCAATGACCTTGATTTCAAATATATCAATGTTAACTGCTGCCAGTATGTATGCTGAGGAAAATTAGTACTAATGTCCACATCCTTTTTTACTTGCCGTTTCTTGTAGGTTTTGGTAAAGATTAAAAAAGTAAAAAAACTGACTGGGTGTTATTTTAATCAAATCTTTTGTACAGTAACATTGAAATGAGACCAGCCTTTGTCAGTTAGTTGCTAACCACAGAATAAAAAATAACCAAAAACCATCTGGGACTGAATATAGTATTGATGTAGTAGATGGAAATAAATGTATGGGGATGTGTCTAGCAACCTTGTCAAGCCACTAGCTGCCATATGCTAACAGGTGTGCTGCCTACAGCAACAATGAAACTTTATCCAAAGATCTTCAAAAATAAATTGAAATGTTTTTTCTAACTCCAGTAACAAAAAAACATAAAGAGTTTACCACAGATGATAAATCATTTTGCAGTGTTTGCTGTAAATGGTAATTTTATAACCAGACAAAAAGTATTGTTTTCATGCTTAGAAAAACATAGCGATGTATTTTTTCATGAAAACCTGCTCTAAATAAAAAAATGTTCTGTCCAATTGCAGTTTTAGAGATAAAATTAATTTAAATACCGATTTAAACCGCTAAATTTGTTACTGAAGTGGCAATTGGTGATAGGAAGACGTTTATAAGCAAATAGAGCTTTTCAATTATCCATAGAGTGGATCGGCAAAGTCCTGAATAGCAGAATCATTCAATAAACATACAGTAGCTCAGTGGAATCATAAAAAGAGAAAATCAAACATCTGAGCTGTAATGCCTACAAATTTTGGCAATGAGCCAAGTTTTTTGACGAGCCCATTTTACCATTTATAGTCAAAAGCTCTGCATGATAACTCAACTCAGCCATGTTTACTGTCCTGTGATTTTGCTTTACCGAAGCTGATAAAACTAATAGAGTATTTATCACAAATAAATAATCAAACTGACAAATAAATGATTGTTTGCTGGGAGGACAACTAGGAGAAGATAACTTCTTAACATAGAACACAGCTCCATGCAATAATCAATGCGGTGAAGCAGCTACATATTAGGTCAAATAGAAGACAAAAGCATCAGTAATGTAGCCCAGGGGTGGGGAAACCTTTTCAAGGAAGAGCCAAATTTGAATATTGTGCTATTTTCAAGAGCCGCGTGTATTAAAGTGTCAGATAGATATATAATGGATATACTTTCACTTAGATAATATTACATTTTTGATTATTACAGCAAAATAATGTTCTTGCGCGCTACTAAAACAGCCTAAATAAAGAAACACAAAAGACAGACACCACAAATGGGTAAAACCATAAAACTATATTAAAACACTGTCACTTCAATGTGAGCTATGAGATTGTTTGTAATTGTCCATAGTTTTCTTGTAATTAGGCTCTCTAGTAGAGCAGGCAACTCCAAGTTTTATTATGGCTATTAAAATAGATGACAGTGTGTTTTGCAGAGAAAAGTGTTTTTATAAGCTGCTGGTCGAATGTTGCTATATGCTATCTAAGTAAGGTAAACTATCATAGATCAGTGTGTGAAAGGCTTCATGGGTAAAAGAGCCGCACTGGATTTTGCAAAGAACCGCACGTGGCTCTAGAGCCGCACTTTTTCCACCCCTGATGGAGCCGATGCTTCAAACTTTTGCAAGAAAAAAGTTTAGTAAAATTGAGTATGTCACGTCATTCAAACATTGAATGGCACTGGATAACTTACACTCACGTCTAGTGATGTATGTGAGAACAGCATTAAAAGATGTCTTTGGCTAAATGTTTATGGATAGTGTTTTCTCTTCAACATTGAGTGAGTTGAGAAAGAATGGAGATGATGCCATCCAGGATGTGTGACTGTTACAAAATGTTGTATATCTTTTGTTTCATATACTAGTAGTAGAGTAGTCTGCATTACTTGGCAGAGTCTCACTTCCACAATCTATAGAACAACCCAGAGTCTGCAACAAGCTCTGCAGTAATACCATTCTTAACCTTTAGAGCTGGGTATTGAGGCAGCTTTCAGTAAATGCAAAAACAAAATCAGTGGACTCTCCCCTTGAACTGTAGGTTGTTTTCCCCAGTAGCAATACCATATATACACATAGTGTATCACTGTGAGACAGTCAATACAATATATACACATAGTATATCACTGTGAGACAGTCAATACTATATATACACATAGTATATCACTGTGAGACAGTCAATCCCATATATACACATAGTGTATCACTGTGAGACAGTCATTACCATATATACACATAGTGCATCACTGTGAGACAGTCAATACCATATATACACATAGTATATCACTGTGAGACAGTCAATACCATATATACACATAGTGTATCACTGTGAGACAGTCATTACCATATATACACATAGTGCATCACTGTGAGACAGTCAATACCATATATACACATAGTATATCACTGTGAGACAGTCAATACCATATATACACATAGTATATCACTGTGAGACAATCAATACCATATATACACATAGTGTATCACTGTGAGACAGTCAATACCATATATACACATAGTGTATCACTGTGAGACAGTCAATACCATATATACACATAGTATATCACTGTGAGACAATCAATACCATATATACACATAGTGTATCACTGTGAGACAGTCAATACCATATATACACATAGTGTATCACTGTGAGACAGTCAATACCATATATACACATAGTATATCACTGTGAGACGGTCAATACCATATATACACATAGTATATCACTGTGAGACAGTCAATACCATATATACACATAGTATATCACTGTGAGACAGTCAATACCATATATACACATAGTGTATCACTGTGAGACAGTCAATACCATATATACACATAGTATATCACTGTGAGACAGTCAATACCATATATACACATAGTGTATCACTGTGAGACAGTCAATACCATATATACACATAGTATATCACTGTGACACAGTCAATACCATATATACACATAGTGTATTACTGTGAGACAGTCAATACCATATATACACATAGTATATCACTGTGAGACAGTCAATACCATATATACACATAGTATATCACTGTGAGACAGTCAATACCATATATACACATAGTGTATCACTGTGAGACAGTCAATACCATATATACACATAGTGTATTACTGTGAGACAGTCAATACCATATATACACATAGTATATCACTGTGAGACAGTCAATACCATATATACACATAGTATATCACTGTGAGACAGTCAATACCATATATACACATAGTATATCACTGTGAGACAGTCAATACTATATATACACATAGTGTATCACTGTGAGACAGTCAATACCATATATACACATAGTGTATCACTGTGAGACAGTCAATACCATATATACACATAGTGTATCACTGTGAGACAGTCAATACCATATATACACATAGTATATCACTGTGAGATAGTCAATACCATATATACACATAGTGTATCACTGTGAGACAGTCAACACCATATATACACATAGTGTATCACTGTGAGGCAGTCAATACCATATATACACATAGTATATCACTGTGAGACAGTCAATACCATATATACACATAGTGTATCACTGTGAGACAGTCAATACCATATATACACATAGTGTATCACTGTGAGACAGTCAATACCATATATACACATAGTGTGTCACTGCGAGACAGTCAATACCATATATACACATAGTGTATCACTGTGAGACAGTCAATACCATATATACACATAGTGTATCACTGTGAGACAGTCAATACTATATATACACATAGTATATCACTGTGAGACAGTCAATACTATATATACACATAGTATATCACTGTGAGACACTCAATACCATATATACACATAGTATATCACTGTGAGACAGTCAATACTATATATACACATAGTATATCACTGTGAGACAGTCAATACCATATATACACATAGTATATCACTGTGAGACAGTCAATACCATATATACACATAGTGTATCACTGTGAGACAGTCAATACCATATATACACATAGTGTATCACTGTGAGACAGTCAATACCATATATACACATAGTGTATCACTGTGAGACAGTCAATACCATATATACACATAGTGTATCACTGTGAGACAGTCAATACCATATATACACATAGTATATCACTGTGAGACAGTCAATACCATATATACACAGAGTGTATCACTGTGAGACAGTCAATACCATATATACACATAGTGTATCACTGTGAGACAGTCAATACCATATATACACATAGTATATCACTGTGAGACAGTCAATACAATATATACACATAGTGTATCACTGTGAGAGGGTCAATACCATATATACACATAGTGTATCACTGTGAGACAGTCAATACCATATATACACATAGTATATCACTGTGAGACAGTCAATACAATATATACACATAGTGTATCACTGTGAGAGGGTCAATACCATATATACACATAGTGTATCACTGTGAGACAGTCAATACCATATATACACATAGTGTATCACTGTGAGACAGTCAATACCATATATACACATAGTATATCACTGTGAGACAGTCAATACCATATATACACAGAGTGTATCACTGTGAGACAGTCAATACCATATATACACATAGTATATCACTGTGACACAGTCAATACCATATATACACATAGTATATCACTGTGAGACAGTCAATACCATATATACACATAGTGTATTGTGGTGGAATTTTATGTCTACTACCACTGCGCAAGGTCCCCCTGATAACTGTTGAGTGTCAGGCAAGCCTGAATAGAGCCTGGCACAGCCAGAACATGAGCAAGTCAGCCGGTAGGAACCCTACCGGCCCTGCAGCATTCACTGCCTGCCCTGCAGCATTCACTGCCTGCCCTGCAGCACTCACTGCCGGCCCTGCAGAGGTACCACCGGCCCTGCAGCACACCCTGCCGGCCCTGCAGCATGTACTACCGGCCCTGCAATGCCTTTACCGTACCTATACCGGGTCGGTGAGAAAAGTTCTACGATAGCCTGAGAACCGAAATTAATACCAAAGGTGCAGGAGCCCGACTCTGCAACATAGCTGTCCTCAAACAAGACAAAGCCAAGGACCACAAGCCATAAGGACCAAGAACCAGGGCTACTCATTGCACCACCATGAGTAAGCAAGATTGACTGAGAAGCTCCGCCCCCTACTTCTGGGCGCCCTTCATATTTAACCTCATATTAGCCAATGACTGTATTGCATATTTATATCCTATGATCTGATTAGAGTAAACACTTCCTGCCATTACTGATTTGTTGCCCCTTGTTTGGGCATATGTTTTAATTATGCTCTGCCTATAAAAGGCAGAACATTTCACTAGACTCTTTGTATTGTATTGGGATTCTACCTGTGCTTAAGCCAAGTAGCATGATACATTTACCCTTATTATACATTGCTGGTTACGCTGTGTAATAAAGTATGGTTTACTCAACAAGTCATTGAGTTGTACGTTTGAGCCGTGGGCTCCGGGAACAGTTGTGGAGTTGGCATACTCCTCTGTTGGAAGTTGACCTCTAGAGTGAGGCGTTGTTGGTGGACGTTTGGTCGGCCCCCCAAAATCCACTACACTGGTGGCAGCGGTGGGATTGTTCTCACGCTGTTGGACTGCGCTACCTTGGAACTGCATATTGCAGCCCGAAAATCCGGATCTGTATTCACTGTACAGACCCCCCATTTGGACACTCTTGAACAGACGTTGAGCTTGCTCCGCCTGAAGAAGTGCTCCCCAGAAAGTGTGCATCACTTAGCTCTGCATAAACGTTGAGTTTACTCCGTTGCAGCAACCAGACAACCCAGTATCTTTGATACCGGCCCTGCACACACTGATACCGGCCCTGTGTCTTCGGATACCGGCCCTGCTAACTTTGTGACCGGCCCTGCGCTCTAAACGCCGGCCCTGTACACATTACTACCGGCCCTGTACAATATTGTACCGGCCTTGTGTTACTTTCCAGTACCTTGTTTACTGAGACAATTTGATATAGACAGCCCTAGACGCTGTAGAGACCTGGTGCCGCTAAAAACGGACCAGCACACCATCCATTGTACACTTGAGTTGAGTTACTCCTCTAAGTCTAGACAATGGCGAACCAACGGGCACGCAGCGCTGGTAGGGTACCACCTGCAAACCCCGAAGCGAATGTGATGGAACGTTTGACAGAAGCGTTACAAGCCGTCATGCAGCCAGCCGCTGCCAATCACCGGTCTTTATTTAAAGCACCGAAGTTCGATGGAGACGGAGACGTGGACTATTTCATAGAGCGCTTCATGGGAGTGGCTGAGGCCAACGAATGGCCAGAGCAGACAGCGTTGCTGCATCTGCGAGAGTCCCTGAGAGGGAGTGCACTTGAATGTGGTAAGGCACCACAGTTGCAAGGCATATTTGCTGCTTTACGGACAAGGTTTGGTTTAACCCCCCGTGAAGCAAGATACAAACTTACTGGCCTCCGCAGGGCGTATAAGACTACGCTGCAGAAGCATGCCACTGAAGTAGAACGACTGGTGCAGGTCGCGTATGCGGACCTCCCCCACAGATCGTTGCAACGAATGATAGTAGATATCTTCAGCTCTACATTAGGCAACCCCTATTTGCAGAGACACCTCCTGGCAATACAGCCAGTGGAACTTTCAGACGCAGTGAGAGCAGGGAACGAATACCTGCAGATCAGGACAGGTCCTGACGAGAGGTCTACTCACGTGCGCATGGTAGACGACGAATCTACAGATGAGGAGGAGTACACTGACGATGAGTCGGACACACCGCATACTGCAGTGAAGAATGTCCGCCCTGCACCGCAAAACAAGGACTCTCTGACAGCGGTCATGGAGGCATTGGCGGAACTCACGAAAGAAATCAAGTCATTGAAGTCAGGAGCTACCCCTACACCTCAGCCTCCTCCACCACTGCCTGATCAACCACCACTCCAGTGCTGGGACTGTGGAGAGTTGGGACACATGCAAAGGCAGTGTCCAAAGAAATCGTGGAGTACCAGACCACAACGAATGCCTGCCCAGGCGGGAAACGGCCGTCGCCCGCAGTAGAGCTACCGGCATCTACCTGCGATTGGGCGAGCCGTAACACCCCCAAACGGAGCCAGAGGACGCAACATCCCTACACGAGCCAGCCCCCTGCTAAGATGAACGCGGCGGACACCACCGGCTCCCCTCATGTATGTCCGTACGAGGCAAGCTATTTCCTCACTGGAAAAATGGATGGACGAGTTGTGTCGATACTTATAGACCCGGGGTGTACTACAAACCTGTTATCTCGGCATGTCTATCAAAGGCTACCCCTGAGTGTGAGGAGCACACTACAGAACAGCGAGTCACACGGAGTGATGGCTGATGGGTCGAAGATCGCGTTCTACGGCACGGTGAAGGTGTCCGTACAGATCTGTGGGTTACAGAGCAATGTCAGCTTCGTGATAAGTGACATAAACGAGGACGCCATCATAGGGATGCCGTTCCTCACCACTCATGAGTGTTTGCTCAGATTTCAAGACTCCGTCATTACAATAGACGGACACGATGTACCATGCACGGACAAGCATGGGAAGTTGCCAAAAGATAGCGTCATGTGGATAGACGCGGCACAAAAGGATGTTATGCCACTTGGTGGTTGGGATGGAGTCTCCCCAACAGCACCTACAGAAAGTGAGCAAGTAGTCTGCAGGACCTCCCAAACGATGGAGAGGGGGAAGGATAGCCTGCACAGAAAATTTGAGCGTGAAGAGATGAAAACTGAGGTCGCCAGAGGAAAGAGAGCGAAATTTACCTCTACGCCCCTGTTGGCTACGCCCCTGGACAAGCAGGAAGGTCACCAAAAGAAAGCACAAGAGGAGTTACCTAATGACCACCCACAGGCAATGAAAGGGAGTGGAAGGAGCTGTTGGTTGCCAGCATCGAAGACAGTGGCTAAAACCACTCATGATGCAATAGCCGGGAAATCCGGGGAAGGCGCCAAAACAGTTATATCCGCCGAAGAAGTTGCACCACTGTGGTCGTATGTGGTTTCAAAAGGATTGCCAGAAGCTGCTCTACCAGATATGGCAAGGCTCCAGCTGAACTTCCCCCGTGAGAGCTACCAGGGACCACCAAAGTTTGCTCCTAGTACCCCTGCTCAGCCGCCTCCTGCAAGCACAGACAGGATGAGTCAGAAGTCTGAGAAAGCGGTTGACAAAAAGGAGACAGTCATTCCCTCTCAAGAGAGTGACCAGGGCACTCCGTGTACTGTCTCAAATAAAGAAAGCCTCGTGCAACAGATTGGCACTAGGGCTACTTCCAACTGTTTGGAGATAGAAGTGAAGAACGAGAGCTTGCTGTTAGAAACTGACCTAGCAGCCTACCACCCTCCAGGACTTGGAGAAGAGGAGTTGTTGGCCATGCCCGCGGAGGAGTTGCTACGGACAGAAACTGCACCTCCCCAGCCAACCCCTGTTGCTGCTGCCATTGATACGGAGCTAGCACCTATAGCTGAAAAAGATGCTGAATCACAGTCAACTGTGGATGTCCAGCCAAACCTAGAGGTGTACTTGATGCAGATATTGCCACCCCCGATGTTGAAAGAGGAGGTTCCAGGAGAGAAGCTGAGGCTGGAGAATGAGCCGGCCACCCCGTACAACAAGGGAGAAGAGAGAAACCCTGAAGGTTCTTTCTCTGCTTATGCATCAGATGCTATGGTAGCAGTCTGTGCAATGAGAAATGTTCTCGACTTCCCCTATGACCCTGGGGGATCGAAACAGGCATGGGAAGCCGCCCCTAGAGATGCTAGGAGGCAGTAAGATGCTCTCCCCACAAACTTGACCGAGCACGGGTGTTGCTCGCCACTATTATTCTCTTTGTTGAATTATGTAATTAAAGACCAAAGAGATACAGTCTTTAATGGAGAGGGGAATGTGGTGGAATTTTATGTCTACTACCACTGCGCAAGGTCCCCCTGATAACTGTTGAGTGTCAGGCAAGCCTGAATAGAGCCTGGCACAGCCAGAACATGAGCAAGTCAGCCGGTAGGAACCCTACCGGCCCTGCAGCATTCACTGCCTGCCCTGCAGCATTCACTGCCTGCCCTGCAGCACTCACTGCCGGCCCTGCAGAGGTACCACCGGCCCTGCAGCACACCCTGCCGGCCCTGCAGCATGTACTACCGGCCCTGCAATGCCTTTACCGTACCTATACCGGGTCGGTGAGAAAAGTTCTACGATAGCCTGAGAACCGAAATTAATACCAAAGGTGCAGGAGCCCGACTCTGCAACATAGCTGTCCTCAAACAAGACAAAGCCAAGGACCACAAGCCATAAGGACCAAGAACCAGGGCTACTCATTGCACCACCATGAGTAAGCAAGATTGACTGAGAAGCTCCGCCCCCTACTTCTGGGCGCCCTTCATATTTAACCTCATATTAGCCAATGACTGTATTGCATATTTATATCCTATGATCTGATTAGAGTAAACACTTCCTGCCATTACTGATTTGTTGCCCCTTGTTTGGGCATATGTTTTAATTATGCTCTGCCTATAAAAGGCAGAACATTTCACTAGACTCTTTGTATTGTATTGGGATTCTACCTGTGCTTAAGCCAAGTAGCATGATACATTTACCCTTATTATACATTGCTGGTTACGCTGTGTAATAAAGTATGGTTTACTCAACAAGTCATTGAGTTGTACGTTTGAGCCGTGGGCTCCGGGAACAGTTGTGGAGTTGGCATACTCCTCTGTTGGAAGTTGACCTCTAGAGTGAGGCGTTGTTGGTGGACGTTTGGTCGGCCCCCCAAAATCCACTACAGTATCACTGTGAGACAGTCAATACCATATATACACATAGTGTATCACTGTGAGACAGTCAATACCATATATACACATAGTATATCACTGTGACACAGTCAATACCATATATACACATAGTGTATCACTGTGAGACAGTCAATACCATATATACACATAGTATATCACTGTGACACAGTCAATACCATATATACACATAGTATATCACTGTGACACAGTCAATACCATATATACACATAGTATATCACTGTGAGACAGTCAATACCATATATACACATACTATATCACTGTGAGACAGTCAATACGATATATACACATAGTGTATCACTGTGAGACAGTCAATACCATATATACACATAGTATATCACTGTGAGAGAGTCAATACCATATATACACATAGTATATCACTGTGAGACAGTCAATACCATATATACACATAGTATATCACTGTGAGACAGTCAATACCATATATACACATAGTATATCACTGTGAGACAGTCAATACAATATATACACATAGTGTATCACTGTGAGACAGTCAATACCATATATACATATAGTATATCACTGTGAGACAGTCAATACCATATATACACATAGTATATCACTGTGAGACAGTCAATACCATATATACACATAGTGTATCACTGTGAGACAGTCAATACCATATATACACATAGTATATCACTGTGAGACAGTCAATACCATATATACACATAGTATATCACTGTGAGACAGTCAATACAATATATACACATAGTGTATCACTGTGAGACAGTCAATACCATATATACATATAGTATATCACTGTGAGACAGTCAATACCATATATACACATAGTATATCACTGTGAGACAGTCAATACCATATATACACATAGTGTATCACTGTGAGACAGTCAATACCATATATACACATAGTGTATTACTGTGAGACAGTCAATACCATAAATACACATAGTATATCACTGTGAGACAGTCAATACCATATATACACATAGTGTACCACTGTGAGACAGTCAATACCATATATACACATAGTGTATCACTGTGAGACAGTCAATACCATATATACACAAAGTGTATCACTGTGAGACAGTCAATACCATATATACACATAGTGTATCACTGTGAGACAGTCAATACCATATATACACAAAGTGTATCACTGTGAGACAGTCAATACCATATATACACATAGTGTATCACTGTGAGACAGTCAATACCATATATACACAAAGTGTATCACTGTGAGACAGTCAATACCATATATACACATAGTGTATCACTGTGAGACAGTCAATACCATATATACACATAGTGTATCACTGTGAGACAGTCAATACCATATATACACATAGTGTATTACTGTGAGACAGTCAATACCATATATACACATAGTATATCACTGTGAGACAGTCAATACCATATATACACATAGTGTACCACTGTGAGACAGTCAATACCATATATACACATAGTGTATCACTGTGAGACAGTCAATACCATATATACACAAAGTGTATCACTGTGAGACAGTCAATACCATATATACACATAGTGTATCACTGTGAGACAGTCAATACCATATATACACATAGTGTATCACTGTGAGACGGTCAATACCATATATACACATAGTATATCACTGTGAGACAGTCAATACCATATATACACATAGTGTATCACTGTGAGACAGTCAATACCATATATACACATAGTGTATTACTGTGAGACAGTCAATACCATATATACACATAGTATATCACTGTGAGACAGTCAATACCATATATACACATAGTATATCACTGTGAGACAGTCAATACCATATATACACATAGTGTATCACTGTGAGACAGTCAATACCATATATACACATAGTGTATTACTGTGAGACAGTCAATACCATATATACACATAGTATATCACTGTGAGACAGTCAATACCATATATACACATAGTATATCACTGTGAGACAGTCAATACCATATATACACATAGTGTATCACTGTGAGACAGTCAATACCATATATACACATAGTGTATTACTGTGAGACAGTCAATACCATATATACACATAGTGTATCACTGTGAGACAGTCAATACCATATATACACATAGTGTATCACTGTGAGACAGTCAATACCATATATACACATAGCGTATCACTGTGAGACAGTCAATACCATATATACACATAGTATATCACTGTGAGACACTCAATACCATATATACACATAGTGTATCACTGTGAGACAGTCAATACCATATATACACATAGTGTATCACTGTGAGACAGTCAATACCATATATACACATAGTATATCACTGTGAGACAGTCAATACCATATATACACATAGTATATCACTGTGAGACAGTCAATACCATATATACACATAGTGTTACACTGTGAGACAGTCAATACCATATATACACATAATATATCACTGTGAGACAGTCAATACCATATATACACATAGTATATCACTGTTAGACAGTCAATACCATATATACACATAGTATATCACTGTGAGACAGTCAATACCATATATATACACATAGTGTATCACTGTGAGACAGTCAATACCATATATACACATAGTATATCACTGTGAGACAGTCAATACCATATATACATATAGTATATCACTGTGAGACAGTCAATACAATATATACACATAGTGTATCACTGTGAGACAGTCAATACCATATATACACATAGTATATCACTGTGAGACACTCAATACCATATATACACATAGTGTATCACTGTGAGACAGTCAATACCATATATACACATAGTGTATCACTGTGAGACAGTCAATACCATATATACACATAGTATATCACTGTGAGACAGTCAATACCATATATACACATAGTATATCACTGTGAGACAGTCAATACCATATATACACATAGTGTATCACTGTGAGACAGTCAATACCATATATACACATAATATATCACTGTGAGACAGTCAATACCATATATACACATAGTATATCACTGTTAGACAGTCAATACCATATATACACATAGTATATCACTGTGAGACAGTCAATACCATATATACACATAGTGTATCACTGTGAGACAGTCAATACCATATATACACATAGTATATCACTGTGAGACAGTCAATACCATATATACATATAGTATATCACTGTGAGACAGTCAATACAATATATACACATAGTGTATCACTGTGAGACAGTCAATACCATATATACACATAGTGTATCACTGTGAGACAGTCAATACCATATATACACATAGTATATCACTGTGAGAGAGTCAATACCATATATACACATAGTGTATCACTGTGAGACAGTCAATACCATATATACACATAGTGTATCACTGTGAGACAGTCAATACCATATATACACATAGTATATCACTGTGAGACAGTCAATACCATATATACACATAGTGTATCACTGTGAGACAGTCAATACCATATATACACATAGTGTATCACTGTGAGACAGTCAATACCATATATACACATAGTGTATCACTGTGAGACAGTCAATACCATATATACACATAGTATATCACTGTGAGAGAGTCAATACCATATATACACATAGTATATCACTGTGAGAGAGTCAATACCATATATACACATAGTGTATCACTGTGAGACAGTCAATACCATATATACACATAGTGTATCACTGTGAGACAGTCAATACAAATTGTTTCACCAGACACTATATTTTTAGCACCTCGTGTTTCATATGATGAA
Organism: Cryptosula pallasiana; assembly: GCA_945261195.1. Lineage (NCBI taxonomy): Eukaryota > Metazoa > Bryozoa > Gymnolaemata > Cheilostomatida > Cryptosulidae > Cryptosula > Cryptosula pallasiana. Next base: position 4,591,572 of record OX183135.1, read on the forward strand.
GAAACACATGAAAAACCTGTTTGTTGCTTTCAATACTTTCAAAGTCCAAATGAACATGGCTAGCTTCCGCTTAGTTCCTACAGTTGGAGTTGCCTTTCCATCCATCAACCAGAGGGTAAAGAGTGAGTAACTCTCAAGAAAAGTGTTATTCCATTTATTCATACGACGTAAAAGTGGGCAGGAATTACCTTCTCAGTATTAGCACGCATCTTCTACGTGATATTCTTATTCCATGGAGACTTTGGAAGTCAAACCCTCCAGTTATTGCCACTTTTATCAAATGTTGGCTGCGGTTTTGTAATTAAAACATGACAGAGTGGGGCAGTACAGGTACAACCCTTTACCAGGCATTCACGCATTTTTGGCGTTACAAATGCATGCTATAGTCCCACTGATAACCAAGCCTTAGGGGGTCAGTATATCAGTATTTAGGGCTTACCTTGTGTACATAGCAGGCTAATAACTACATCCATTTATTTCTTATCTCTACATTTGTTTGTTCTCTCAATGCTAGCTGGTTGTTTATCAGTTATAGACTTTGTCTTACATGAGGAGTTGCCTTGAGATGTTATGTAATAGCACAGCTTCATTACATACTTGAGTCCAGCTTTGCTTTCTTTTCCATACCAAATATTTGACAGTAAACAAGGTACGTATAATCTATTTACTGTTTACATACATAACCTTGTCTCTCTATGTAAGTGCAGAGTAATCTGGTGTGTATAGAATATTTTTGACGTAAATAAAGATCAACAGATGGTACTATATATATATATATTACAGATAGCATATGACAGAAGTAATGCATACAGCTCTCTCATACAGAACTACAACAATACACAATAACTACTGACTACAATACATCTCACCTGTTACTGTAAGTATGGCTAATGCTCTCAGACAAACTAATGTCTGACAACTACACTCCTGTGTAAAAAGTTGCGATATCTTTTTAATAAAATTTATAACTTTACCTATACTTTTTTACGCTCCCTACACAATTTAGAGTAAAGAACCGTACCAAGTTTCATCTCCGACAGATCTTATTGTTTAATTTTATTTTCTGCATCTTTTCTGTCCTAAATCATGCAGTTACAGGTCAGCTTTTAGTAATTATCTCCCCTTATTTTTGGTGGATCTGCTTCTACCATTGCTCCCCTTCAGTTCACAATTCAAGCAGTGGATATTTGAGATAACCAAATTTCTCCCATTTTACTTCTCGTAGACTGAGCATGCTTTATTGTTATTGTTCAATTTCTTCATTAATTCAATGTTTTTCTTTTATGCCTTCCAAAGATTATCAAAGTATTGTAAACTTTATTGAACCAAGTTTTGCTTACAATTTTTTATTATTATCAGCAGACCTTGTTCTACTAAAACAAACTTTTGAATGAAGTGTCCATGAATGATGCTGTAACAAACATTGTACGTTACAATGTTTATGGACCGACTTGTCAGTAATCAGTCGACTTACCCGAATAATTGTCTGCTTATCATTGAAAACTTAGTAAACTTGAATAAGAAAACTCAATCTTGCTCCTACGTAGATGAAGCAGCGATTGAATTGAATTTAGTGAAACTTTTAGCAACAGTTTCTGTAATTCAAAAGTACTTACTAGAACTTACATAACACAATGAGGTCAATGAGACAGCCAGTGCAAGTTGCCAACAACCATCGATAACGTACATTACAGTTCTAGCTAGTGAGGTTTATTTTCAAAAACAGTTCATTTAGAGTATGGATGAAAAAAAAGAGACAACTCAATTTAAATTTAATAATAACATATGTCTGTAAAAACATCGTGTCTCTTTATTATTGAACAAAATGAATATGCTTTCATATTTTCATAATGATCAACTTGTTTATAATATTACTGTTAATGTACATGATAAGGATATTTATTATTAGTAAAATAAATCGTTATTTTTAACTTTACGTAAAGTCATCAAATTTTTGAGTCACACAGGTGTCATGTTTTCCATAACAATACATATCATATTACGTGTAGCCAAATAAAAGTTACACTGTAATACTGCTGCAACTGCTTTTAATACTGCCTGATAATAAAAATACGCAATATTACTATGAATAAACCGTTTTCAATGAATTTATGTAGAGTTGTCTTTTTTGTGTCCAAAATCTAAATGAACTGCTTGAAAATAGAGTCATTGTTGTAATTGTACTCGGTAGATCTGGTTCCGTGAATGTTTGAAACAACATGGCTGCCGCTCTAGATAAACATTTGTATAGGATATTTAAATGACCACATTCGGATAAGGGATGTTTGTAATAATCAGAGAATTTATGTCATAAAATCAACAGTTCTCGAGTTGGTAACCATGCTGTATATCAGTGAGTGCTCATGTAGGTCTGGAAATTTTATTGATTATATTCTTTACTTGTAAGCTAACAAAACAGTATACATTATTGAAATACAACGACGACTTGCGCAGTTTATATTACAAGTTCATTTTACTATTCAGTACTCAGATATTTACACTTTTTATGTGACATACTTCACACCGTAGAACTTATGGCTTTATCACAATAGAGTTAACGATTTTTTATCATGAGTGGTTTCCTCTAACCCCAGTTTGCTGCGAAGTCCAAAGCAACGAAAGGTAGGAGGGACCCAATTATTATATAACGATGTAGTTGTAAGGGCCACAGAAAATAGTTTGGGGCAGGTTGATTATATACACAGGAAGTAGGAGGGGCAGGTGGATTAGATAAACACACATATTCTCTCACATAATATTATTATACAAACTAATTGATAGCTTTTTGTGTTATTGCAGTACAAGCTAGTTAGAGTACTAACTTGTGGAGACTCACTCAAACCATAACCAGAAGTGAGCGTACATTTCCATCAGAGTTCTGGGTATGTCTTACAACCAACTAGATTCATTCAGCCAGCAAGTAAGGGTGGTCACACCACCCTCACTGTATGTTTTGTTGTCATTTAAGTTGATTCACTCGCCAACGCTATATTCAGAAGTTGCTTTTTTGGAAACAGTTTATTACAAGTAATGGGGTCCCAGCAGAGCAGTTTCACTTTAGCGATGCAAGCGGACGTAGCTTGGTTGATCATTAAACTTGTCATTAGAAATCTTGACTTGATTGACTGTTTCCTGAGTTGAAAAAAATTTGAGCGATTGACACGACAAAAATTATTTTTGTCAGAAAGCTCAAGGGACCGATAAAGCATATGAACCTTTTTTCTTGAGAAAAATAATCAATTATGGTGCTCATAATACTACTTGGTGTTGCCATAGTTTTTTTATTCCGAGTTTGGTTAGGTTTGCCGACATCAGTAAGTGAAGATGCGCCATTGTCGTAGCCTGGTTACACAATTGGGACTCACACAGTTGGTCTATCTGAACAACGCAGCATCATCATAGTACACTCCGTACCTACCCAATGCGCATGAATCGTTGATCGCGAATTTCCAAAATCTAAATAAAAAATATAGGCTTTCGTTAACATTAATAGTATTTTAGCATCGTAATATCGTGGAAATAAAACTTCCGTATCTTCACCTTTAGACCTGCCGAGACCCCATTGCATTCATTAGACCTCTCCAACTGTCTACAGCACCCAAATAATACTTTAATCTGATTGGCTGCTACAGCCTACAGTATTTTATGTGTTATAAGGTTAGTTAGTGGGTAGTTTTACACAATATAATCTTGCGATGTACAATTATCTAGGTGATGCATCCATACATTTTGTTTTCACTAAAAAAATCTTTATAAATAAAAAGTTTCTTCAAAAACAATAATTAGGCTAGAAGGAAAACCTAGTTTTATTAATGCAAGACAACTATTTGATGACTTTATACAGAATTCGAAAAATTCTTAAGTTGGGCAGTCTTTATAGGTTGCTTGTTAGCGGGTTACTTTCCTAAATATGGTGTCTCTGCCCTGTCATCTTATTCTGTGGCTGTTTGGCTAATAAAACTTCCTCCCGAGGAACAACATCCAACATTCTTTCTGTCACAGAAAGATGTGCCCATTTCGATGGTGAAATTTTTTATTCTTGTGTGTGCAAGAATTGCTTCCAAATTTATTGTTCCGACTGAATACCAAAACAAGCTAATCACAACCAGATAGCTAAGCATTACCTTGACTTTCTTGTGCTCCATCAACAGCCCAATTGGGTGGGTTGTTTATAGCTAAGAGTTGGTGCAGGAACGTCAACAAACGATTGTTTTTCACCGTTTATTTAAGGATAGCTTTTGTTTATTTTAGGTCTGCTGACTGACTGCTGACTCTACGACTTGAGCTGAAGACAACATTTGAAATAGTAAGTTGTAGTATCTACTGTATTTATCTCTCCTTGTACCTGAGTGTTACAAACACACCCAGTTTGCCAGATTATAAATATGTCCATCTACCCACCACACATCTAGCTACATATATAACCATTCCAACCCCAACACTTGACTTATCTCCACTTGTAGTAGCGCAATAAAATAGTGATGGCTCAGGAGGGTGTGGGCTGGTTTAACCATTGAGGAGTGTAAAAATCGGTCACATATTTTTCACATGACAAGTGCACTCTATTGTCTCTCTGATAACCCAGCCCTGGGTAGTAGGTATATCAGTGACAAGTGCATGCTATAGTCTCTCTGATAACCTAGCCCTAGGGGGTCAGTATATCAGTATTTAGTGCTTACCTTGTGTACATAGCAGGCTGATAGCTACATCCATTTATTTCTTATCTCTACATTTGTTTGTTCTCTCAACGCTAGCTGGTTGTTTATCAGTTATAGACTTTGTCTTACAGGAGGAGTTGTCTTGTGATGTTATGTAATAGTGACATCTTCATTACAGATTTAAAAACACTCCTTTCTCCTCTTTTACACTACAATGACTGAAGAAAACATGTTTTGTTTATTTTTGTTGTGATTATGTATAACCTTGTTTGTTTGCATGACCATACTGCCCTTTATATATTATGTGTGCAGGTGGTTAGCGTGTTAATCTTAGATTAATCTTGATAGATTACACTTCATCATTAATCGATTAACACTTGGCATCAACCATTACAAAACCTCATATGATATTATGATGTCATAAAGTGATATGATATTATGATGTCATAAAGTGATATGATATTATGATGTCATCAAGTGATATGATATTATGATGTCATAAAGTGATATGATATTATGATGCCATAAAGTGATATGATATTATGATGCCATAAAGTGATATGATATTATGATGTCATCAAGTGATATGATATTATGATGTCATCAAGTGATATGATATTATGATGTCATAAAGTGATATGATATTATGATGTCATAAAGTGATATGATATTATGATGTCATCAAGTGATATGATATTATGATGTCATAAAGCACAAAGACACAAAAGTTCACCCCATTAATCCAGTAATCCCTCTAATAATTAAATGAGCCCATGTTTATTGTAGGTCAGCAAACTCTACTGCTGCCACCACAACCAACAACCATCTGCTGCTATAGAGAGCTGTCTGTATTAAAATTATTTCTTCCTGTCATCTATTCTGACGCATGCCATTACCTGTCTGATATCTGATACAATATAACAGGTGTGCTGATACTTTATTATATGATTGTAATGTAGCCTTTTGTTATTCTTTTGATCAATGGATGCTTCAGAATTGGCCATTCAATATGTCTGCAATAATAAACATTGATTGTAGTTATCAAACTCCCAACTAACTGGTGACTAAATGTGTAAACACCTTATGGACAGCAATTCATTCGTGCAGTATTAGTATTAGTATAGTGTCTACAGTTCACTATATCTCATCATCAGTTTTGGACTGACTCAAGTTTGTTGCTTCTTACATCAAAAAATTTGATACTCAACAAAATCAGATAAAAAACCATACTTGGTCAGAAACTTTGATGCTGGCAAAAATTTTTGATTTGTGTCTAATAAAGTATTAAACCAAAGGCCTTGCCACACGGGAGCGAATATGCTAGAGAGTTAGCAGTTGTCTGCTCACTGCTACTTTTTTTTGCAAAAACAACCGTTATTTATCGCTGAGCATGCACGGAAAATTCACATTTGTGCTTAATCCTGATTGGTCAATCATACTCACAAGCAGTGAAACCAAATTATTATTTTTTACAGTACCAAAGTTTCTCAAGCATTATATATAAATTATATTTGATTACAATTGTTCAGTTGATTTTTGTGTCAAAAATAAAATAAGTTATCACGGCTTGTGTAGCATTTTCCATACTAAAATATTTGTATATTTATACCATGGAGGTATAGATAGAGGCTTGGGTTTTACAGATTCTTTGTGCGGCTATGATGCACCCCCTCCAGCTTCCAGTTTGGCGTTTACAATGATTAACAAATACAAAATTATTACTTTTGAAAATTTTTTAAAAGTATTTTCAGGAATGGTCTTAGCAAAGTTGTATTTATTTGACTTTAAATAAAATTGATCAAATTTTCTAGTTAATTTATTCACTCTAGAAAACAAAAATACTGCAATAAGAGTTTCAAAACCATATTGTTGTTTTACCATTTACTTTTGCAATCATAATTCTTTATTTACAATTCAATAACTCATTATTATTATTTTTACCAACACAAAGTTATCAACTGCAGTTTCTTTCTATCAAAAAGTAGTTTATTAGCACAGTTTGCTTTTTGTTGTTATAATCAAACGTCGATCAAGTATAGAAACAATCGCTAAGAAAAAGAGGGGCGGAGCTTTGTGTTTATAGAACAGCTGATAAAGTTGATGGCATTAGACTGCTATTGTGTGTTTTATATACTCAACCATGATTTTGACAAACCGAAAACGCCAATAATCGCATTTCGTTGACCTCGACCTTTATCTAAACTTCTTTGGTTAACAGCATTTGCGACAAACATGTTGTCAATGGCTAGGTGGCATGAAACAATTGTGGACAAGCTTGATTATTCTTATATTTAATTGATTACAATAAAATAATTAATGATACGAGTAATAATAATTCAGAAGACGTTTACTTTTTAATTACTCGAGACTGTAGTAGTAGGATCGCACTGAATGCTGCACATGGTTTGATTCATCAATGCTACAAAAACGGAGAATACCTTTGACGTAGCGCTGTTTTTGTTGTGGGAGAATAACTTTCAAGCAATTGAATTTCTTGGGTGTGGTTTTGCTTGGTAACCGCGATACTGCACACACTAATTTTTATGTACAAAGTTGCATATACTAACTCGCTCTCATGTAGGAATATTGAGTGCATTTGTCAAGGGAGTGTTGATCACAAATCCATTTTTCAATATTTTAAACTTTCAAGAGATTTTATGTATCAATTTTATTAGATAGCACAGATATTGAAAGGGTACACCCTATACACAGGACAATGCCACCTATAGACAAAGCAGACTTCCCTTACATCAAGTGGTTAGCCAGAGACTACAAGAGGAGAGCAGAGAGTTCTGGTAAATGGCCAGATTATGTGAAGGTAAGAGAGCACCTGCTTGTACCTGTCAGTTGATATGCTTAGCATCAATTTGCGTTATATTTACTGCAACTACCTTGAGTGTAAAAATCTAGGACTTTACACGCACAAATTTTGATCAAAATTTTAATTGATACCATAGCACTGCCTACAATAATACCAGATAGTCACATGACCTAAACAGCTGCATCATGGGAAGACTACTGCGTTTGAGATCAAATTGGTAATGTAAGAAACTGAGTTGTGCAGTGATTTTAAAACTGGTTATATCATCACAGCAATCATCTTCTATTTTGGTTAGTAGGAGTCAAAGTCAGGTCACACTACCGGCTGACCAACTTCTGGAAGTTTCTTTAGTCACTGCACACTTAACAGGTCCCCATTGTAACATTGCTGTCTACTTCAGCTGCTGTCTACTAAAAACACTTGTGACTGCTGACTTTAACCTCTTACGGTTTACTTCCTCACATGATACTTTGAATCAAACTGTTTTGAGCCTCTAGAAATAATCAGCAATAAAAAATAGATTGCCACTTCACCTATTACCAGGTTAACTTGGTGTACACGAGTTTGTTAAATATTGCATAAACCCTTAGTAGAATTGAAAGTAAAAACGTGTACAGAAAACGATTTCGATAAAAAATTGCGCTTAATTTGACTGAGTTGTCAGCTATGTAATTCTGTGTGCACCACAGTCTATATAACACAAGTATTGCCGTGATATTTGCTCTATTCTACATTCTACTCTGTTGTTGTTATATTTCAGGCACATGGTTTAGCCAACTATTGCGTGGTTAGAGCCTGTACAGCAGATAGACTTGATCTTGTGTACGACATAGAAGTGAGCTGGTACAAAGGTAGACACCACCTCAGTGCTGATGAACACAGGCACTTAATTGCGCATCAAAAATCTCTACTCCAGTCGTATCGAGATGAAACCAAAGAACAGTTTAGCCAGTTGGAGACACAGGCTATGAAGTTTGACATGGGCGATGTCTTCAGCGAAGAAAACCTCGGCAGAGCTCGATCGTTTTGCGAACAAGTATTGGACAGAAGCAAAAGTTGCTGTCAAGGGTTGATAGATGTTTCTAGACAAATTATTGAGTCCAGCGTCAATCACCTCCAGCGCATTGGCTTGACCTCTTCGAGTAAGTTTGCCGTTATTGGGTTGGGTTCGATAGCTAAGGGGGAGGCAACTCCCTACTCTGACCTGGAGTACGCTTTCATTGTTGAGCCAGGTGAGCCAGAATACTTTGAGAAGCTAGCGGTGGACAGCTACTTTAGAATTGGTAACCTTGGTGAGACTCCACTCAAGTACTTTGACATTGAAGAGCTGAAAGTAGCCAAGAATGACGCGTCAGAGGTTGAGGACGAGATGTGTTGTGTTCCTAAAGACATCGCTGCCGGCTACAGGATAGATGGCCTAATGAAGAAAGCGGGTAACATTCCCACAGGAAATGGTAGACCTGAAGGTCGATCTCTAACGCTGACTCTAGATGAACTCATTGACCTCTACAAGTCCTCCGCTCAGGCTCCATTTGATGGAATGGCTGGAGATCTCTCTGATTTACTTGCTTCCTCTGTAGTTATTTACACCAATGAAGGACAAACATCTCAGCTGTATGAACGGTTTATTGAAGCCAGGCTAACGCACGAGTCAAACAAAGGTACGATGGCCGGAGATGTCAATGAGAAGCGATGGGAGTCGTTTAAAAAAGACATTGGAGATTACAAATTTCTGCCAGACTTTGTGAGGTTTCAGCCCCCTAATAATATGGACATCAAAATCAAAACAGACATTTTCAGATATCCAACACTTTTAGCGAACAACATGAAAATGTTTTTGGGTTTGAACTGTCAATATTCATGGGAAGTTTTTTCACACTTGCACTCACAAGGCGTCCTGTCTGATATAAACTATCGGTACTTGTACATAGTGTTAGCCCTCTCTATATACATGAGAACTGGTGCATACGTTAACTATGGATCTCAGACTGAGGACTTGACTCTTGTACCTACACTTGACTCTTCTCTCATCTCAAAGTACAACGTACCAGCAGCCCTCTTCATTCTCTATGGTTTATTACTTTGTCCAATCAAACAATGTGTAACAACAGCTGTGGAACGAATACCACCAGATATCGTTTGTTTGACGGAAGCCATAACTGACATATTCAAAGAAGTTAACGTGTTAAAAACCGACTTTACCCGGAATGCTGAGGTGTGTTACTTTGGTGGACAGTATCACTCAGCTAAAACTCAGCTAGAAAAACTCTTCAATGATCCTCTTCCCTCCATTTCACTTGAACAGTTTTTACAAGTCGCTGGGCAAGAGACAGAAGAAACTGGCTGCACAAAAAAACTGGTAGAACTTTGCTGTTACATTCTGTATTACACCGACAGCTATGCTGCTGCCACCCGCTACTTCCAATGGCTGCTCACCAACAACCCAGACAGAGAAGACATCCCCCTTCTAAAGCTGCTCACAGCTCACTGCATGCATGAACAAGGAGAGTTTCAGACTTCAAGGACTCTGTTACGAGAGGTATGAGAATATTTATCTGTACGGTTGGTGAGAGTCATCATCCCTTGTCACTTCTTATTCTATGGACTTGTATGTTTGACCAATGTTTGTTGTGAGGATTTACTAGTACAAATATAAACCCTAACAAATCCGAGTAGGCTGATTGAGAGTGTGTACGTGTTTTTCTAATGGAATGGTAGCATTGCATTGAACTGTAAGCTTATAACTTCTATTAAATTATTATTTTCATAAAAAAAAAAATGGAAATCATTCAGCACAGTTATTTGTTAGCTGAAGCATTTTAACCTAATCGGCACGGCCCAAGTGAAGTATTGGTGCAGGTAAACTGTCAATGGAAAATGTTATTGTTTGTAGGCAGACCAACATCTAATAGAACAAGATAAGGACTTCTATGTAGCTGGTTTAGAGCATACAGATACCTTGCACAGCTACAACAATATAGGGATAGTGTATGAAGCTATGGGTGAATACAGGAAAGCTCTTGGGTACTTCACTAAAGCTCTTTGTATGTGTGTGTCTATGTATGGTGAATGTGTGAATGCTACTGTGTCTATGTTGTACAATAACATTGGTGGTGCATACAGTGACTTAGGTAATCATACGTTAGCACTAGAATATCACATCAAATCACTAGATATGAGTAAGGCTATCTATGGTGATACCACTAACCATCCATATATAGCTGGCAGCTACAATAACATTGGTGGTGCATACAGAGACCTAGGTAATCATACACTAGCACTAGAATATCACATCAAATCATTGGATATGAGTAAGGCTATCTATGGTGATACCACTAACTATCCATATATAGCTAGCAGCTACAATAACATCGGTAATACATACAGTGGCCTAGGTAATCATACATTAGCACTAGAATATTACCTCAAATCATTAGATATGAGTAAGGCTATCTATGGTGATACCACTAACCATCCATATATAGCTAGCAGCTACAATAACATCGGTAATACATACAGTGGCCTAGGTAATCATACATTAGCACTAGAATATTACCTCAAATCATTAGATATGAGAAAGGCTATCTATGGTGATACCACTAACTATCCATATATAGCTGACAGCTACACTAACATTGGTAGTGCATACAGTGGCCTAGGTAATCATACATTAGCACTAGAATATTACCTCAAATCACTAGATATGAGAAAGGCTATCTATGGTGATACCACTAACCATCCAGATATAGCTATCAGCTACAATAACATTGGTAATGCATACAATGGCCTAGGTAATCATACACTAGCATTAAAATATTACTTCAAATCATTAGATATGAGAAAGGCTATCTATGGTGATACCACTAACCATCCAGATATAGCTAGCAGCTACAATAACATCGGTGGTGCATACAGTGGCCTAGGTAATCATACATTAGCACTAGAATATCACCTCAAATCACTAGATATGAGTAAGGCTATCTATGGTGATACCACTAACCATCCAGATATAGCTATCAGCTACAATAACATTGGTAATAGATACAGTGGCCTAGGTAATCATACATTAGCACTAGAATATCACCTCAAATCATTAGATATGAGAAAGGCTATCTATGGTGATACCACTAACCATCCAGATATAGCTATCAGCTACAATAACATTGGTAATAGATACAGTGGCCTAGGTAATCATACATTAGCACTAGAATATCACCTCAAATCATTAGATATGAGAAAGGCTATCTATGGTGATACCACTAACCATCCAGATATAGCTACCAGCTACAATAAAATTGGTAATAGATACAGTGACCTAGGTAATCATACATTAGCACTAGAATATTACCTCAAATCATTAGATATGAGAAAGGCTATCTATGGTGATACCACTAACCATCCAGATATAGCTGACAGCTACAATAACATTGGTTATGCATACAGAGGTCTAGGTAATCATACATTAGCACTAGAATATCACCTCAAATCACTAGATATGAGAAAGGCTATCTATGGTGATACCACTAACCATCCAGATATAGCTGACAGCTACAATAACATTGGTCGTGCATACATTGGCCTGGGTAATCATACATTAGCACTAGAATATTACATCAAATCACTAGATATGAGAAAGGCTATCTATGGTGATACCACTAACCATCCAGGTATAGCTATCAGCTACAATAACATTGGTAGTGCATACAGTGGCCTAGGTAATCATACATTAGCACTAGAATATTACCTCAAATCACTAGATATGAGTAAGGCTATCTATGGTGATACCACTAACCATCCATATATAGCTGACAGCTACAATAACATTGGTAATGCATACAGTGACCTAGGTAACTATACCCAAGCACTAGAATATTACCTCAAATCACTAGATATGAGTAAGGCTATCTATGGTGATACCACTAACCATCCAGATATAGCTAGCAGCTACAGTAACATTGGTAATACATACAGTGACCTAGGTAATCATACATTAGCACTAGAATATTACCTCAAATCACTAGATATGAGTAAGGCTATCTATGGTGATACCACTAACCATCCAGATATAGCTAGCAGCTACAATAACATTGGTAGTGCATACAGTGGCCTGGGTAATCATACATTAGCACTAGAATATCACATCAAATCATTAGATATGAGAAAGGCTATCTATGGTGATACCACTAACCACCCACGTATAGCTAGCAGCTACAAAAACATTGGTATCACATACAGACACCTAGGTAACTATACCCAAGCACTAGAATATTACCTCAAATCACTAGATATGAGTAAGGCTATCTATGGTGATACCACTAACCATCCAGATATAGCTAGCAGCTACAATAACATTGGTAGTGCATACAGTGGCCTGGGTAATCATACATTAGCACTAGAATATCACATCAAATCATTAGATATGAGAAAGGCTATCTATGGTGATACCACTAACCACCCACGTATAGCTAGCAGCTACAAAAACATTGGTATCACATACAGACACCTAGGTAACTATACCCAAGCACTAGAACATCTCACAAAATCCCTAGATATGAATAAAGACTTACCTGACAGACTCAAATGGTGGATTCTCTTACTAGTGGTACGTCCTGTTTTACTTTATAGTAAACTGAAAGCCTGGTTTGTCCAGTTATTTGGTTGGTGATTTGTTAGTATATAATGATGTAATAGTGATGTATTTTGTAAATAAGGATGTAACAGTGACGTATTTTGTATGTAATGATGTAACAGTGACGTATTTTTAATGTAATGATGTAACAGTGACGTATTTTGGATATAGTGATGTAATAGTGATGTATTTTGTATATAATGATGTAACAGTGATGTATTTTGGATATAATGATGTAACAGTGATGTATTTTGTAAATAAGGATGTAATAGTGATAGACTACATATAAAATAAAGCAATTGTTACGTATATTTTATTATAATGGTACAAGAAATTATTATTTTGTGTTAAATGTTATAAATAAAACATACCTTGTATTAGTACACAGCTACTAACTTAAAGGTGAATACCAATGTCATTGGTGCTTCGTAACTATGGTAACTACTATGGTAACTATGGTAACTGCTATGGCAACCATGGCAACTATGGTAACTACTATGGCAAGCATGGCAACTATGGTAAACAATCAACAGCTCCACAACATATCTGAGGGTAACTAACAACAAGTATTACAACTATAAAATTATTTTCAGATAAACTCAAACCTGAGCAGTCTGAGCTGAGCAAGAGGTACAAATAACATATTGTGGGAAACTTTTGTGACAAAAGATCATCTAGAACCCTACCCCACAATTGCTTTACCTTAGATTCCCCGTACAGCCATCGCCCCCTGGGGATTTTTGCAAGCATGCACTTCCAACGGCCCACTATCATTTATACTATACTATAATGTTTATACTATATTTTATTATAGTATAAATGATCTTGGGTTGTTGGAAGAACAAAAATCCCCAGGGGCCCATGGGTACAGCCCTTTACCTATCCTCTAACACCAGTTTTAAGGGAATCTGGGATCCTCACTTTATAACATATAAGAGCTATAACAGGTTAAGGATACTGGCTATCCCAGTCTACTATAGGCCTGTGCTAGCCCTGTATTCTACATATATAGTATAGATAGCCCACCTTGGGTTACCTCGGGCCAGTATAACAGCCCAGCAAACAAATATGGCTGAGAAGTGTAGCCCAGAGTCCAAGAAGATTATTGCCCACCATTAAAGGATGAAAACAAGAAATCAAGTACAATGGAGCTGAGGTCAAGGAAGCAAGGACACCAAATAAGCATCAGGAACTTCCACCACCATTGAAAAGGGTGGAAAAGCAGCCGGTTGTCAGTAAGTTACTGACAAAATGCTAGCTTCTGCCACCTCCACAAAAGAGCTGCTCAAGCGAGTGTGCATTTGTCAATTCGAATAATCTCCATGATTCTAATGCATGTTGAAACCCAAACCAATCTGATTGCGGAGTCGAAGTGAAATAGTGCAAAGGAGCAGGAATCAACGCGTATGGAGTGACCACTTTGATGATGCAAATGGACGAGTTATTGGTTCAACTAGAACAAGCTCAAACTATGGGGACATGATATACAGAACTTTATTATGCGACACTTTACAACAAAATGTTTGTGCTAAGACTGATTAGATAGAGATGTGGTATCGTCTCTTATAGTCATCTAAATCACTCATTTTAGATAAAATAATAACGAATCAATAGTTACACCACCAGTTAGTTAAAAGTAAGGCCGACTTCTATCCATGCACCACAACCTATTGTTATGTAATTGTATATCTGACCATAAGTGGTTGAGCTAGTCAATATTGATAAGTTGTCTAATGTGGAGGTCATTGTATGTGTAGACAATGATGTCTACTTTTCGAAAGAGCAGTTAACCAATTACAAGCTGGATTTACTCTCATATTGGCAATTTAATTAGATAGATAATAGAACATTCTCAATCAAACAGAAGAGAAAAACTTCATCACAATCTTTTTATATAACAAAAACTGTGCTATCCATTCACATATCTGTATGTCATATGCAAATCAAGATTCTGTATTGTCATCCATCTTTGATTCAATACATAAGCATAATTAAAGAAATGATGGAGAGTTGGGTGTGGGGATTGCATGTTTTAGATAGTAAAACTTTTCAGCAGATAGAAAGTTTTCTTGCTCTTCAACCTCCACGCATGTGCATTGCAACAGTTTCCATGTCAAATATTTGATTTCATCTAAGAGCATGAAATTGTAGTACACCTTCCAGTACGTAGAAATGGATACAGATAGCGCGTACATGGCTTTGAGCCGATCGCTAGAAACATTGGTGAGAGCAAACATAAAAAAACAGTTTTACCTCAATTATAACAATTGGTTTCCATGTCCATACTGCGACAGACACAGGGATGAGTTTTTGAGGGTTAAAACAATGGGTATAGAATGGACGATGCATGATTGCTGTGACAAAATGCTAAAACACGGTAAAAAAAAACTCGGGTTGTTCAAAGAGGAATTCACGGGAGATGGAATTGTTGTGGTCAACTCTAAATCCTACAACTGTCAGGGTAAAAAAGGAATAAAGTTCAGCTCCAAAGGTTTAAACAAGCGAATTAACGATTTAAACAAACGCAGTTATCTGAATGTGTTGAGGACAAAAAGTCTTTTAAAGGAAACAATCGTTGTTTCATAATAAAAAATGGAAACATCCAAACAAATAAAGCGAGGACTCACATATTTTTCTCTGCTAAAAGACGAGTAAGCCCTCATAAGTTTTTGACTATTTTTAAACTGCAGCTTTTTGCATTTATATAATGTAACCAAAACAAATGGACTTTTCAAATCAGCCTTGGGACGTTGAAAAACATATCATGGCGTAGAATCATATCTTGCAGCCACTGTAGTGGTTAACTTTTTTGTCTCTCACGGATAGTTACTGAGAAAATGAGTTTTAAAAATGACTCTCTCCGCGCCAAAATTAGTTTGTTTTATGTTCGCACAGCGGATAGTTTTAGGCCTCATTATTGATACATTAGAGTGAAATCCGTGATGCGTGACCAAGCGTGCGTTATTAATTTGCGGTAACTATTAATTACTTCATTGTAACATACAAAAAAATTACCTCTATATTTGGAGAAGGAATTATTAAATCTATTTTCATACTTCCAGATGTAAATAATCTATAACAAATAGTATATCAACAGGTCGATAATCTGATAGGCTAGAGATATAACATGAACTAAAATCGTAAGGTCTCACGGCGCACTAGGAAAAGGCTCATTTACAATGTGCTTTCAAAACACTTTTTTTCAAATCCACAGCTATGTAAGAAGTGCAGTGATTGGCTAATCCGGTCCGGTCTAGTGTATTCTATTAAACCCTCTTAAAAATTTTGTTTTTAGCAGCCTGTGGTCCCAAGTTATTGAAAATTTAGTAATTCCAAAATAGTTGAAAGCTGAAAAAACCAGGTGCTACAAATATTTATATCAATGTAGACGCTATATAATGGCTTCTTGCATATTTACAGTTTTTTCAATCAGTGTCTCTAAAACTGACAGTTATAGAGACATCGATGCCATGCAAGTATAGCAATGTTTGACAGGTGAGTAAACTAATTTTGTAGACCCTGGGATGATGATGATTATAAGAGTATTCGCGACCTGTTCGTCGAAAATGAAAATAATCAACTCGCTCATTATTATTTAGTGTTCAGTTTCATTCGCGACCTACGAACAATATAAATAAATAATTTTTGATGATTTTTTTTATTCAGTGAGCTACTTTTTGTTGACCCACGAGTTTCGAACAAAATGATTATTTTTTGATTAAGTTTATTGCCGGTCTGATTATTTTTATTGCAATGCGTTCGGCGAACAGAGGTCGCGAATACTCTTATTAATGTTGGTAAGACTCAGTCGACTTCAGTTGCTGATGTTTGGCCGGATGGGTGATGCTAGCAAGTAAGTAATGTATTGGAGGCTCACAGAGATTGCGCTATCTCACAGGTACAGAAAAAATGGAATTATAGAACAGTCCACTCTTGTATCCCAGCTGCTTTTATGATTTCAAACACAACGCATGAGTGTGAGCACTTTCTGGATGAAAATAAATTACTGCAAAAACGATGACTATTTGAAGAATATAGTCTGATACGCCATTTTTACGCGTCCCTAAAGTCACAAAATTCTACCAACTGGTTAGCATTTTAGGCAGGTATAATTTTATGGTTATAAAATCAAACTGAATTAATGCGTACCAACAACAACCAAAGCAGCGCGTGAACAAACCTGAACTATGAGAACATAGTGAAAGTTATCTGTCAACCTGTACACCAAACTACTGTGTATCCATTATATAATATAGCAGTTAAATGCACTGCATATATAAAGAGTCATATAACAATAATGTAATATTATGTAACATACTATAATACATTACTTGAATGTACAGTAAGTACATTAATGTAGTATGGTGAGTCTATTGTAATAACCAACTCAATGTCTCTGAAATTTATATGTCTGAGTAAACTTTAGTCCTCACCTACCACATCATCTCATAATATTTTTGAAGTTGTTTCCACTTTTCTGTTTGCCCTTTTCTCAGGGTTGTCTCACTTGTGAATGAAGAAACAACTGTGAACAATTCATTTCCCAAAATCGATATGATGTCTCATCCGGCCAGACAAAGCCCCTACCCATACTGTAAAAACACTTTACCTTCAATCAAAACCCCCTACCTCTAGACGAAACCCCCTACCTCTAGTCAAAACCCCTACTAAAATATCATAAAGTAAAGAGTATTTGAGTTCAAAAAATTATTTTTTAAATCAAAAAGTATCCACAAACTAAAATTATTGTGATTTAAAAATTGTTTTTGACGGAAAAATATCAGCCTTGCATTTCTGGCGTTGATGTTTTATATATGTAGTTAGTTGGTAGTTTGTAGTAAGGTATACAGTTGGTAGTTTGTAGTAAGGTATATTGTTGGTAGTTTGTAGTAAGGTATTTAGTTGGTAATTTGTAGTAAGGCATATAGTTGGTAGTTTGTAGTAAGGCATATAGTTGGTAGCTTGTAGTATGGTATATTGTTGGTAGTTTGTAGTAAGGTATTTAGTTGGTAATTTGTAGTAAGGTATTTAGTTGGTAATTTGTAGCAAAGCATATAGTTGGTTGGTAGTTTGTAGTAAGTTATATAGTTGGTAGTTTGTAGTAAGGTATATAGTTGGTAGTTTGTAGTAAGGCATATAGTTGGTAGTTTGTAATAAGGTATATAGTTGGTAGTTTGTAGTAAGGTATATAGTTGGTAGTTTGTAGTAAGGCATATAGTTGGTAGTTTGTAATAAGGCATATAGTTGGTAGTTTGTAGTAAGGTATATAGTTGGTAGTTTGTAGTAAGGTATATAGTTGGTAGTTTGTAGTAAGGTATATAGTTGGTAGTTTGTAGTAAGGCATATAGTTGGTTGGTAGTTTGTAGTAAGGTATATAGTTGATTGGTAGTTTGTAGTAAGGTGTATAGTTGGTAGTTTGTAGTAAGGTATGTAGTTGGTTGGTAGTTTGTAGTAAGGTATATAGTTGGTGGCTTGTAGTATGACATAAACTGCTACTTGTCAGCTGACTTACAGTCATCAGCATGCATTGGTTTTTTTAGATGCCCCACAACAGCCAAAAAAGGCAATGAGGAAGGTGACAGCTCCAGCTCCAATGATGATATAGGCAGCGTCAGCGATCAGAGTTCCATAAACATCTGAATTTTGAATGCTGCCCAATACTTGTAAGAAAACATTTTCATCAACGACGACCCGAATTCCCACTGGGAGGCAAACTGCACCAATCAGCTAAAACGAAAGCAGGATCCATCATTATTCATCTAAACTTGATATTATCACATACAATGCCATATTACACTATTTCTGATCGATTTGTTTATTAGCAGGCGTTGTTCGCCGTAACTGCTGCAAAAGAAATAAGTCAACATGCTAATAAGTAAATAGACAAAGTCTAGCTGCTGTTACCAGGAAACAGAGAAAACAGTATTACGTAACCAGATGACTATAGCCAATAATAAACGCAAACTTTAACAAAATTTCCCAGTTTCGAATGTAATACATTATACTCAAGCGCTGCTGTTCCTTTGAGAAAGTAAATTATTTACATCCGACCAAGTAATGTGCAGCTAGTCCTTACATCAACAACACCAGCATTGTAATAAACAAATACATGTACTTAAGTTTAAGTTTTTCCTTCTGTTTATTTTGCACAAAATGGTATAATTAACAAAGAAATGTACTCGTTCAACCACTGCAGGTACATTAATAGTAATATATAAAATACTCTGTAGCACGAATTGGAGGTGAAAACTCAAACAGTCCATTAGAAACTTACAAAGAACAGAAGGTTGGAAACCAAAAGAATAACTCTAGCACATCCTTCACAGCCCATTTTGTATGGTTAATGGTATTAGGTCGGAGTTGTCTTACCACGTCTACAAAACAAACAGGAATTATATCACAATGTCGCCCACTTTTTTGTTTTCCAATGGGATTGCCCTGATAAAAGTACGGATCAAAGGGTTGGCCGTACGTTTTTGTTAAAATGTTGAACACTTTGACAAACTTTTTCTATTTCAGTCTCAATTTTTTTTATTAACAAATTAAATTTTTTTTGTTTTGACGCTGAAGCAAGCATTGGAAATGCTAACTATTGTTATAATAGACAAAAAAAGGAAAGCTGATTTGAAATAACTGTTTTGCCAAGGTTGTACCTATGGAAGATTATGTCAGTAAACCTGACGGCAAAACAATTTGTTGCCTTGGTAAAAGATATGGGTGATATGGTATAATATTGTGGGAGGTTTTAACAGGAATACTCTATCTCATCCTGTTTCCTTCCACCCTTTTCCTCTCGCCCATCTCTGATCTCTCTTATTTTATCCCATTGTGACTTCCCTCGTAGATCAATTTGGTATCCTTTCATTATAACATAGCTACTCTATATCAACTTAAGAACCCCTTCGTCTATACGGAGTCTGTATCCCCATACAAGATATAGGACCTATACTGAATCTGTATCCCCATACAAGATATAGGACCTATACTGAATCTGTATCCTGAGCGAGTGACCAATTAATGTGAAAGCCTGAGGTCCCTAGAAGTGAGAATCCGTATTGATTCCTACTTCTTTTACTTGTCTCTAGTGTGACCCACATACTAAGGAACCTTTGCTACCCTATATGGAGTGACCACCTTTGCTTACTCCTGATTAGCCAATGAGCTGGACCAGAAGCAGGTAATAGAAATAGGAACCAATCAGGTTATTATCGTTGATATTATTTTGTATTACCTGTTTCTATTCGTGCATCCATTGCATTACCTTGTATGATTGGCTCATTCTCAATAAGTGAATGAGAATTGTGGTTGTCTTATGTAAAAGGAGCTACAATGTCATTGAGAGGGCAGAATTCTTGTATATCTCTTATGACTAGGTAATATATTGCTATATAGATAATGTGCAATAACGTGTGGTATTCTGTATCGTGGTGTAGGGTGCCTGAGTGGGTGACACAACTCCAGCTGGTAATGTCTGCATTCAGAGTAGACCTCGAATGTAGTGGACTCCGTAGGGATTGGACGGTGTGGCCACCACCAGTGAGAGCAGGAGAGATATGCACCAGTAGTGTCTATAGGTTAGGAGCTGTTGTGTCTATAGGTTAGGAGCTGTTGTGTCTATAGGTTAGGAGCCGTAGTGTCTATAGGTTAGGGGCTGTTGTGTCTATAGGTTAGGAGCCGTAGTGTCTATAGGTTAGGGGCTGTTGTGTCTATAGGTTAGGAGCTGTTGTGTCTATAGGTTAGGAGCTGTTGTGTCTATAGGTTAGGAGCTGTTGTGTCTATAGGTTAGGAGCCGTAGTGTCTATAGGTTAGGAGCTGTTGTGTCTATAGGTTAGGAGCAGTAGTGTCTATAGGTTAGGAGCTGTAGTGTCTATAGGTTAGGAGCTGTTGTGTCTATAGGTTAGGAGCTGTTGTGTCTATAGGTTAGGAGCTGTTGTGTCTATAGGTTAGGAGCAGTAGTGTCTATAGGTTAGGAGCTGTAGTGTCTATAGGTTAGGGGCTGTTGTGTCTATAGGTTAGGAGCAGTAGTGTCTATAGGTTAGGAGCAGTAGTGTCTATAGGTTAGGAGCTGTAGTGTCTATAGGTTAGGAGCTGTTGTGTCTATAGGTTAGGAGCTGTTGTGTCTATAGGTTAGGAGCTGTTGTGTCTATAGGTTAGGAGCTGTTGTGTCTATAGGTTAGGAGCTGTTGTGTCTATAGGTTAGGAGTTGTTGTGTCTATAGGTTAGGAGCAGTAGTGTCTATAGGTTAGGAGCAGTAGTGTCTATAGGTTAGGAGCTGTAGTGTCTATAGGTTAGGAGCTGTTGTGTCTATAGGTTAGGAGCTGTTGTGTCTATAGGTTAGGAGCTGTAGTGTCTATAGGTTAGGAGCTGTTGTGTCTATAGGTTAGGAGCTGTTGTGTCTATAGGTTAGGAGCTGTTGTGTCTATAGGTTAGGAGCTGTTGTGTCTATAGGTTAGGAGCTGTAGTGTCTATAGGTTAGGAGCTGTTGTGTCTATAGGTTAGGAGCTGTTGTGTCTATAGGTTAGGAGCAGTAGTGTCTATAGGTTAGGAGCTGTAGTGTCTATAGGTTAGGAGCTGTTGTGTCTATAGGTTAGGAGCTGTTGTGTCTATAGGTTAGGAGCTGTTGTGTCTATAGGTTAGGAGCTGTTGTGTCTATAGGTTAGGAGCTGTAGTGTCTATAGGTTAGGAGCTGTTGTGTCTATAGGTTAGGAGCCGTAGTGTCTATAGGTTAGGAGCAGTAGTGTCTATAGGTTAGGAGCTGTTGTGTCTATAGGTTAGGAGCCGTAGTGTCTATAGGTTAGGAGCTGTAGTGTCTATAGGTTAGGAGCTGTTGTGTCTATAGGTTAGGAGCTGTAGTGTCTATAGATTAGGGGCTGTAGTGTCTATAGGTTAGGAGCTGTTGTGTCTATAGGTTAGGAGCTGTTGTGTCTATAGGTTAGGAGCTGTAGTGTCTATAGGTTAGGAGCTGTTGTGTCTATAGGTTAGGAGCTGTAGTGTCTATAGGTTAGGAGCCATAGTGTCTATAGGTTAGGAGCTGTAGTGTCTATAGGTTAGGAGCTGTTGTGTCTATAGGTTAGGAGCTGTTGTGTCTATAGGTTAGGAGCTGTAGTGTCTATAGGTTAGGGGCTGTTGTGTCTATAGGTTAGGAGCTGTTGTGTCTATAGGTTAGGAGCTGTTGTGTCTATAGGTTAGGAGCTGTTGAGTCTATAGGTTAGGAGCTGTTGTGTCTATAGGTTAGGAGCTGTTGTGTCTATAGGTTAGGAGCTGTTGTGTCTATAGGTTAGGAGCTGTTGTGTCTATAGGTTAGGAGCTGTTGTGTCTATAGGTTAGGAGCTGTTGTGTCTATAGGTTATGAGCTGTTGTGTCTATAGGTTAGGAGCTGTAGTGTCTATAGGTTAGGAGCTGTAGTGTCTATAGGTTAGGAGCCGTTGTGTCTATAGGTTAGGAGCTGTTGTGTCTATAGGTTAGGAGCTGTTGTGTCTATAGGTTAGGAGCTGTTGTGTCTATAGGTTAGGAGCTGTTGTGTCTATAGGTTAGGAGCTGTTGTGTCTATAGGTTAGGAGCTGTTGTGTCTATAGGTTAGGAGCTGTTGTGTCTATAGGTTAGGAGCTGTTGTGTCTATAGGTTAGGAGCTGTTGTGTCTATAGGTTAGGAGCTGTTGTGTCTATAGGTTAGGAGCTGTAGTGTCTATAGGTTAGGAGCTGTTGTGTCTATAGGTTAGGAGCTGTTGTGTCTATAGGTTAGGAGCTGTTGTGTCTATAGGTTAGGAGCTGTTGTGTCTATAGGTTAGGAGCTGTTGTGTCTATAGGTTAGGAGCTGTTGTGTCTATAGGTTAGGAGCAGTAGTGTCTATAGGTTAGGAGCTGTAGTGTCTATAGGTTAGGAGCTGTTGTGTCTATAGGTTAGGAGCTGTTGTGTCTATAGGTTAGGAGCTGTTGTGCTCATAGTAAGTGGTACAAAACTACTACAGCATTGCGTCTGATAAAAATACTGAACTGTACAAACAGCGGCTGTAAAAAATATACAGTAGTAATATATGAGCGATTTTATCAATATTTGTGTTTTAGTTGCGATTCGCACCAGAGCTACCTTCCAATCTAGTACTTAGAATGCATATTATTACTTTTCTATTGGTATCATCACATGATGCCAAACAAAGAGTTGAGCAATGAACAGCCTCGAAGTTTTCTGTGTAAAAAATGGACAACTTGTGAAAGTTTTATTTGTAAAAAATGGACAACTTATGAATCATAAAAGATGAATGAATGAAAGAGGCCACACCTTGGCTTTTATACATGGCAATTCATATAGCAACAGACCAGCACACTTTATCTACGTAAGCAAACACCGCTCATTCCTTCAGAGAAATAACAAACTGCTCCCACTATTTCATTGTTACAGTGTACTAGACCAGTCAAGTACCCCTTTAGAAAGAGCACATTTTATGTTACTGTTTGTACAGTTGGTATATAATCTTCTCTAGTATTTACTACTGTATAAAAACTGGGTCAATGCATCCCTTCCATACTCACCTCAGGGCTTGCTCATCCATCAAACGCAGGTATAAAGTATTTGTCAATTTTGTGAGTAAGCCGATTTTTGATCTGAAACTATTCAAGTTTTAGACAATTCGTTTTTGACTTTTTTGCAGCTACTAGGCACCATTGCATTAATTTTGCTGCAGAATAGAACCAGTTTTTTACAAACTAATATTTTATTGCAGTTTTATGTAAAAATCTTGAAAGTTATCGTTTGATAAACACTCCAACAATCAATGTAGATTAATCTCCTTTTATGTATGCTAATTCTGGTTTTGGAGTTGTTTTTACTTGTTCGAATTTTTGTGCCTTCAATTCTAGGAGTTGTCTCATCTTTGAGGAGACAAGTCTGAGCACGTTGTTTCCTAAAATTTGTTCTAAAATTTGAATCATAGGAGCTTGTAGCAAGCAAACTAGTTAAAATCTGCTAGATTAGATTATTTTGTAACTAAATCCAATAAATTTTATGTCAGACATGTTTGATACTAGGAGTGTTTCGGTTTTGTCAATGCTTACAAGTGACATATTTATCAAGATTAAAACAAGACGCAATGGTTTGTGGGTAATATTTTATCTAAAATAATATCACAGACCAAATCGGAGAATTAAATAAAGTAAATATAACAAACATAAACTATATGTAGCAAATAATTAATGTTGAGCACATCAGAATAAACACAATTTTCAGCCTTTATAAATCAGTCAAAAATGTGTTGTTTGTTTTGTAAGTAAACAAACACAAAATGCAATGTCTGTCCGTTATGCAACTTCTACCTCATCTTTAGCAACTTGTTTGGCTAGACAACAAGAGAGGATGACCAAACCCATCTACAAATAAATATGATTTTGATACTTCCAGACATCTAATGTATCCTTGGTGAGTGGAGACTAGACATAGCATTGAATTAAGCCATAAGTAAGCAATGTGCATTAACAACTAGCAATGAGCACTAAACAACTAGCAACAAACAAAACAATTAGCAAGCAGGTGATGGTCTGGCTTTACAAACTACACAGAGGAGTGTATTTAGCAAGATCATAAATTGTGATGAAGAAAACCAACTTTGATGCTGCCAAAAGCAAGCGGAAGCTGTCATTATCAGCTGATCAAGCAATTAACTATCTTTCTCATCCTCCTTAGCAATGGCTTTGCACAACCAGCAAGAAAATATGATGAGGACAACCTGTAAGATGAATGCAGCAAGACCTGAAGATGCAACAGATGCTGATAAGGAGTTGTCACCTCACAATACACAGGAACAGACAGGAAGTGTATGAAAGGGTATCATAGATGAAGTTAGGGGTAGTTCACTTCACCAAAGAAAAAAGCAAACAAAGAAGGTTATACAGGCAGACAATGTTTATTATAAATAAATGGATAGGGTCGAGTGTTAATAGGAATCGATGTGTGTGCACAAGGCTAATAAAAATATTGTAAAAAAACTCTAGTTAGGGTAGGAAAATGTAATATAAACAATGAGAAAGTCAGTCAATGAGTATTCTCAGCTACAGACTATCCATTCCTTAACTAAGCAAATAGAAATAGATAAAATACAAGGCTACCATAGACTGAGAGAGAATGATGACATCATATAAACTAATATTAAAAAGAGGAACGAGGAAGGCATCAGCTGATACAAAGGCTTCAATAATAGTTTGAACTGTTTGTTTGTATTATATAACGAGTTGATTGACTCCAGTTATGAGGATCATGCTTTCGCTTCTTCATCTCTTACAGCGCAGAAGACACAACACGATAAAATAACAAGCAGCAGCTACAAAACATCATTAAATCATCTCAACACGATCAATCAACTTTCCACTAGTGGGTTTTTTGTGATAATAAAGCTCTTCTACTTATTAGTTGATATTTATTTCCCTCCTGTTCGTAGCCAAGTCATGCTTAGATGAACACAGCGCTAGCTTGAATAAACACCGTAATCGTAAAACAGACTTTTCGTACACCAAATAATTTTTGTGAAGGTTAGTGTGAAAACATTCAACGCATATCGTGCACCAACAACTCGGGAAAACATGCAAACACACCAGGAACATAATGTATGAGATCAGATAAATAAGGAATATGTATATCAGACTTCAAAAACAGCAGCACAAGCTTTTCTACATTTTACGGAGAAGATAACTTCTGCATAAATTATAAAGTTAGGTAAAAGTTTTCTTTAAAAGAGTAGGCAACTCCTACTAAAGGAAACACCCTTACCTGTACTGCCATGGTGCAGCCAGCAATCACCATCACAATCAAACTGTACTCTTGCACCTTATTTTTTACAGCCTCAGAGCACCCCTACAATGTAAAAAATGTAAACAAATCTTAATATTTAACTAGACAAAGTTATTTTCTCAGCGGAGAAAATTAAGAGCCAAACAAATAACCAGTCTGATGAAAACGTATAATCGAAATTCAACAAACGGTTCAAAAGTTACTGAGGAAAAATTTAATATTTAATTATAATCAGATGGCGTCGTCGTTCACCAACGACCGGGGAAATTATATTAAATAATTACAGGTGTTTGCTCGATAATAGGCGAGTTGGTGTAACAGAAAGCATCATTGATGGTGTAGGTAGTCATAGTACCGGACCAGAGGGTGTTTATCAGAGTCTTGATGTCGGTACTGGTTGTGTTGCAGCAGCTGGCCGGGTAACTGTTGTTGGTGTAGTCGGTGTAGTTGTTTACTCCACAGCATGAAAACTACAAAATATTACAATAAAATTGTGCAGTTTGTGAAATACATGCATGTGACCCAGTGACTAAGGTGTGTGGTCCAGAGGTTGAATGTGTGGTCCAGAGGTCAAAGTGTGTGGTCCAGAGGTCAAGGTGTGTGGTCCAGTGGTTAAGGTGGGTGGTCCAGTGGTTAAGTTGGGTGGTCCAGTGGTTAATGTGTGTGGTTTAATGGTCGATGTGTGTGGTCTAGTGGTTAAGGTCAGACTGGTTTTCAGCATGAACAACTTTTACATGGAACCTGGATGTGTGTTTTATAAACAGCTGAGTTTTTAATTTTGGTTATAGCATCACCTATTATGTGTGTTACAAATACCTCAACATGGATTGCATCAATTCCCTTGGAAAGAATAGATCCAGGAGTGTAGGTGAATTCTGTAGGGTTGCTGGTGGGAGTAAATTCACTGTCATAAGCGGAAAGACCTGAGGCTAGTTGGGTGTTGAATATTTTGATAATGTTGTCATAGAAGAAGTAGGCGACAACAACTATTGCAATCTGCAGAGCCAGTAGAACTCCAATGACGATAGCGTACTAAAAAGTAGGCCCAATAACGTTTCTATTGTGCAGAGCCAACAATGGTAATTTGTAGTAAGGCATATAGTTGGTAGTTTGTAGTAAGGTATATAGTTGGTAGTTTGTAGTAAGGCATATAGTTGGTAGTTTGTTGTAAGGTATATAGCTGGTAGTTTGTAGTAAGGTATATAGTTGGTAGCTTGTAGTATGACATAAACTGCTGCTTGTCAGCTGACTTACAGTCATCAGCATGCATTGGTTTTTTTCCATGCTCCACAACATCCAAAAAAAGCGATGAGGAAGATGACAGCTCCAGCTCCAATGATGATATAGGCAGCGTCAGCAATCAAAGTTCCATAAACATCTGAATTTGGAATATTTCCCAATACTTGTAAGAAAATATTTCCATCAGCGACGACCCAAATTCCAATTCCGAGCAAGCTGCACCAATCAGCTAAAACGAAAGCAGAATCGATCCATCATTACATATCTAGACTTGATATAATCACATGCAATGCCATATTACACTATTTCTGATCGCTCGTTTTAGTTTTAGGCATTGTCCGCCGTAACTACTGCAAAATAATTAAGTCAGCACGTTAATAAATCATTGAAAAAGTTTACTTGCTGCTGCCAGGCAACAGAGAAACCAATATTATGTAACCAGATGACTATAGCCAATAATAGACTTTAACCAAGCTTGCACAAAACTGATCAACTTCAAATGAAATACTTCATTCTCAACATTCATCTAGTAGCGCACATTTGCTGTCTCAAAGTGCTGTCGTTACATTGACAAAGTAAAATTACATGTAGCCAACGATTTGTATCCCTGTTGTTATTGTTTGTATCGCTGTTGTTATTGCTTGTATCCCTGTTGTTATTGCTTGTATCCCTGTTGTTATTGCTTGTATTCCTGTTGTTATTGCTTGTATCCCTGTTGTTGTTGCTTATATCCCTGTTGTTATTGCTTGTATCCCTGTTGTTGTTGCTTGTATCCCTGTTGTTATTGCTTGTATCCCTGTTGTTATTGCTTGTATCCCTGTTGTTATTGCTTGTATCCCTGTTGTTATTGCTTGTATCCCTGTTGTTATTGCTTGTATCCCTGTTGTTATTGCTTGTACCCCTGTTGTTATTGCTTGTATTCCTGTTGTTATTGCTTGTATCCCTGTTGTTATTGCTTGTATTCCTGTTGTTATTGCTTGTATTCCTGTTGTTGTTGCTTGTAACCCTGTTGTTATTGCTTGTATCCCTGTTGTTATTGCTTGTATCCCTGTTGTTATTGCTTGTATCCCTGCTGTTATTGCTTGTAGTCCTGTTGTTATTGCTTGTATCCCTGTTGTTATTGCTTGTATCCCTGTTGTTATTGCTTGTATCCCTGTTGTTATTGCTTGTATCCCTGTTGTTATTACTTGTATCCCTTTTGTTATTCCTTGTATCCCTGTTGTTATTGCTTGTATCCCTGTTGTTATTCCTTGTATCCCTGTTGTTATTGCTTGTATCCCTGCTGTTATTACTTGTATTCCTGTTGTTATTGCTTGTGTCCCTGTTGTTATTGCTTGTATCCCTGTTGTTATTGCTTGTATCCCTGTTGTTATTGCTTGTATCCCTGCTGTTATTACTTGTATTCCTGTTGTTATTGCTTGTGTCCCTGTTGTTATTGCTTGTATCCCTGTTGTTATTGCTTGTATCCCTGTTGTTATTGCTTGTATCCCTGTTGTTATTGCTTGTATCCCTGTTGTTATTGCTTGTATCCCTGCTGTTATTACTTGTATTCCTGTTGTTATTGCTTGTGTCCCTGTTGTTATTGCTTGTATCCCTGTTGTTATTGCTTGTATCCCTGTTGTTATTGCTTGTATCCCTGCTGTTATTACTTGTATTCCTGTTGTTATTGCTTGTATCCCTGTTGTTATTGCTTGTATCCCTGTTGTTATTGCTTGTATTCCTGTTGTTATTGCTTGTATCCCTGTTGTTGTTGCTTGTAACCCTGTTGTTATTGCTTGTATTCCTGTTGTTATTGCTTGTGTCCCTGTTGTTATTGCTTGTATCCCTGTTGTTATTGCTTGTATTCCTGTTGTTATTGCTTGTATTCCTGTTGTTATTGCTTGTGTCCCTGTTGTTATTGCTTGTATCCCTGTTGTTATTGCTTGTATCCCTGTTGTTATTCCTTTTATCCCTGTTGGCTGTTTGCTGGTTGGCGGTGAGAAGTGACCCATTCAGAACTAACATGGTGGAAGCTCGGTAACAGCAGACGATGCTATAGCTAAAGACTCAAATACACTGCAAGTGAAACATGCACAGCTCCAATGGAGCCACCTGCCGTTAAGCAGTGAAAGTGCAGTGAACTTGGCTAGTGATCACAGTAAGAGTTGTGCAGTCACAGAGAGTAGATAACTCTACTGGTTTATAATATGTATTAGATAAATCATAAATAAAAAAAATGTTTACAACATTTTGATGTCACACATTATGATGAACAATACATTGTGTATTATTACCAAATTATTACGCAAATTTCTCCAGTGTGTTTGAGACTTAAAAAAGAAACTCCACAATTTGTATTTATCTCCCCTGGCGTTTGATCTGAACTATTGATTGAGGCAATGTAACTGATAGCATGTTTATGGATTATGAAATATATTTAGAAACAAACCCTTCAGGTTGTTGGCTACATACACACTGCCCACAGACTGGTTGGCTCCGTGTCACATGTTGCCGCGTTAATTAAAACCTAAGTCTATTTGCTGCAACATATACTATGTACAAGTACCTTAAATTATTTTTCAACTAAAAACAACTCACTTGAATCTAGAAGATTCTTTAGCAGAATGTTGGTAGTATTTTTACTTCTAACAGTTCCTGCCTCAAGAAAGGCAAAGCCACACTGCATCACTGTAATGTAGACAGGAAACAGTATATAAACATTTAAATTCTCAAACAAAGAGTTACCTATACACAAAAACAATTTGTGGTACGCACAAATATTTGTTACAAGCAGCAATAAATATTTTGACGCCTGAAAAAATTAATAATAACTGAGATGAGCTAACACTTACAGAATATAATCATCGAGACAGTCATAACAAAAAATACATCCATGTTTTTGTTTGACTCCATTAGACCGTCTACGATTTCTTGGGCCCACGGCTCTAGAGTTAAGTTCTCAGCTGCCATCTTGTTTTCTGCACTTCTGTTTGAGAGATTGAGAAATGAGAAGTGAACGACAAGCAAAACACCAAAAGCTTATATCTTTGTACAAATTAAAGCTATTTGTCAGTTTTTGACAAATGGTTTATTTGCGTTTACAAAATGCACTGTGATTGTCTTTCACAAAAGTCATTTGGTGCTGGTGACAGCTTGTGAAATGGATAGCAATATCAAACATGCATAGAATGTTTGTTTGTTTTACATTTATTTTATTACAAGAGAACAATTTTTTTCAGTGAACTAGTTTAATAAAGCTTTGAAGCTAAAGTTAAAACACTCACTTCTAAATGTTGACACAAATCTTTTGTTGTAGGAAAAATATCTTTACTTTTTTTAGCCCTAGAAATTTTTAAAAGTTTTACTAGAAACAATTTATCAACAGTGAGGTTTTGTTTTTTTGCATTATCATTAACAAATGTAATTTGTAACTGAGCTAAATAATATTATTGAACAACCAAACTAGAAAGTTGTTTGTGGCCGCAAAAAATATTTTACCAGAAACAAACCACATGTTTGTATTTGGCTAACCTCAGTCCACAAGAATAGCGCGCTGTATGGCCGCAAATAAAATGAAAATGAAGAAAGTCACAGTTTGTTACTTTTTGCTTGCGGTTGACCTTTGACCTCTCACAGCTGTTGATCCACAGTTGATTTGCAATGTAATATATTTTACCTCAGCATGGCTTACTCAACATAGCAACATGTGTGTTCTAAAAAAGATACGGAAATATTATAAAATTTAGGAACTTGCTAGTCAAAAGTTGTTGTAGCGAATGAAAAAAATTATTACTGCAGAAAATGTTCTATTTACATTGACCTTGTTCAAACATCGGTACTCGACAGAGCTGAAGGTACGGCAATCGGCTTTATCCCTGTTTGTTCCTATCACACAGATATTACATCATAATGCCCTGGCAACCTAAGCCGTTCACTCAAATGAGATGTTTGTTTAGAGTCAATTCAGTACTCAGACGTGCTCAATGGACTCAAATAGGATTTATCAGTGATTTTGGGAAAACAAAACATACAATCCATTGAGCTCTATTGTCTGTTTGGGCTAAAATAAGCAGCAGAGATCCTTGTGCAAACATCAATGACCTTGATTTCAAATATATCAATGTTAACTGCTGCCAGTATGTATGCTGAGGAAAATTAGTACTAATGTCCACATCCCTTTTTACTTGCCGTTTCTTGTACGTTTTGGAAAAGATTAAAAAAGTAAAAAAACTGACTGGGTGTTATTTTAATCAAATATTTTGTACAGTAACATTGAAATGAGACCAGCCTTTGTCAGTTAGTTGCTAACCACAGAATAAAAGATAACCATAAACCATCTGGGACTGAATATAGTATTAATGTAGTAGATGGAAATAAATGTATGGGGATGTGTCTAGCAACCTTGTCAAGCCACTAGCTGCCATATGCTAACAGGTGTGCTGCCTACAGCAACAATGAAACTTTGTCCAAAGATCTTCAAAAATAAATTGAAATGTTTTTTCTAACTCCAGTAACAAAAAAACATAAAGAACTTACCACAGATGATTAATCATTTTGCAGTGTTTGCTGTAAATGGTAATTTTATAACCAGACAAAAAGTATTGTTTTCACGCTTAGAAAAATATAGTGATGTATTTTTTTCATGAAAACCTGCTGTAAATGAAAAAATGTTCTGTCCAATTGCAGTTTTAGAGATAAAATTAATTTCTATACCAATTTAAATTGCTAGATTTGTTACTGAAGTGGCCATTGGTGATAGGAAGACGTTTATAAGCAAATAGAGCTTTTCAATTATCCATAGAGTGGATCGGCGAAGTCCTGAATAGCAGAATCATTCAATAAACATACATTAGCTTGGTGGAATCATGAAAAGAGAAAAGCAAACATCTGAGCTGTAATGCCTACAAATTTTGGCAATGAGCCAAGTTTTTTGACGAGCCCATTTTACCATTTATAGTCAAAAGCTCTGCATGATAGCTCAACTCAGCCTATGTCTACTGTCCTGTGATTCTGCTTTACCAAAGCTGATAAAAATAATTGAGTATTTATCACAAATAAATAATCCAACTGACAAATAAATGACTATTTGCTGAGAGAGCAACTAGGAGAAGATAACTTCTTAACATAGAACACAGCTCCATGCAATAATCAATGCGGTTAATCAGCTACATATAAGGTCAAATAGAAGACAAAAGCATCAGTAATGTAGCCCAGGGGTGGGGAAACCTTTTCAAGGAAGAGCCAAATTTGAATATTGTGCTATTTTCAAGAGCCGCGTGTATTAAAGTGTCAGATAGATACATTAATGGATATACTTTCACTTAGATAAAATTATATTTTTGATTATTACAGCAAAATAATGTTCTTGCGCGCTACTAAAACAGCCTAAATATAGAAACACAAAAGATAGACACCACAAATGGGTAGAACCATAAAACTATATTACAAAACTGTCACTTCAATGTGAGTTATGAGATGGTTTGTAATTGTCCATAATTTTCTTGTACTTATGCTCTCTAGCAGAGCAGGCAACTCCAAGTTTTATTATAGCTATTAAAATAGATGACAGTGTGTTTTGCAGAGGAAAATGTTTTTATAAGCTGCTGGTCGAATGTTGCTATATGCTATCTAAATAAGGTAAACTATCATTGATCAGTTTGTAAAAGACTTCATGGGTAAAAGAGTCGCACTGGATTTTGCAAAGAGCCGCACGTGGCTCTAGAGCTGCACTTTTCCACCTCTGATGTAGCCGATGCTTCAAACTTTTGCAAGAAAAAGGCTTAGTAAAATTGAGTATGTCACGTCATTCAAACATTGAATGGCATTGGATAACTTACACACACGTCTAGTGATGTATGTGAGAACAGCATTAAAATATGTCTTTGGCTAGATGTTTTTAGATAAAAATTTCTCTTCAACATTGAGTGAGTTGAAAAAGAACGGAGATGATGCCATCCAAGATGTGTGAATGTTAGAAAATGTGGTATATCGTTTGTTTCATGTACTAGTAGTAGAGTAGTCTGCATTACTTGGCAGAGTCTCACTTCCACAATCTATAGAACAACCCAGAGTCACCAATATATATGTCTGCAACAAGCTCTGCAGTAATACCATCCCTAACCATAGAGCTGGGCATTGAGGCAGCTTTCAGTAAATGCAAGAAAAAAATCAGTGGACTCTCCCCTTGAACTGTAGGTTGTTTTCCCCAGTAGCAATACCATATATACACATAGTGTATCACTGTGAGATAGTCAATACCATATATACACATAGTATATCACTGTGAGACAGTCAATACCATATATACACATAGTATATCACTGTGAGACAGTCAATACCATATATACACATAGTGTATCACTGTGAGACAGTCAATACAATATATACACATAGTATATCACTGTGAGACAGTCAATACTATATATACACATAGTATATCACTGTGAGACAGTCAATACCATATATACACATAGTGTATCACTGTGAGACAGTCATTACCATATATACACATAGTGCATCACTGTGAGACAGTCAATACCATATATACACATAGTGTATCACTGTGAGATAGTCAATACCATATATACACATAGTATATCACTGTGAGACAGCCAATACCATATATACACATAGTATATCACTGTGAGACAGTCAATACCATATATACACATAGTATATCACTGTGAGACAGTCAATACCATATATACACATAGTGTATCACTGTGAGACAGTCAATACCATATATACACATAGTATATCACTGTGAGACAGTCAATACCATATATACACATAGTATATCACTGTGAGACAGTCAATACCATATATACACATAGTGTATCACTGTGAGACAGTCAATTCAAATTGTTCCACCAGATTTTTATATTTTTAGTGCCTCGTGTTTCATATGATGAAGAAACACATGAAAAACCTGTTTGTTGCTTTCAAAACTTTTAATTTAATGAACTTTCAAAGTCCGAATGAACATGGCTAGCTTCCGCTTAGTTCCTACAGTTGGAGTTGCCTTTCCATCCATCAACCAGATGGTAAAGAGTGATTAACTCTCAAGAAAAGTGTTATTCCATTTATTCATACGACATACAAGGGGGCAGGAATTACCTTCTCAGCATTAGCACGCATCTTCTACGTGATATTCTTATTCCATGGAGACTTTGGAAGTCAAACCCTCCAGTTATTGCCACTTTTATCAAATACTGGCTGCAGTTTTGTAACAAAATCATATGACAAGGTGGGGCAGTACAGGTACAACCCTTTACCAGGCATTCATGTATTTTTGGAGTTACAAATGCATGCTATAGTCCCACTGATAACTTAGCCCTTGGGGGTTAGTATATCAGGATTTAGTGCTTACCTTGTGTACATAGCAGGCTGATAACTA
The DNA here is from genome assembly GCA_945261195.1 of Cryptosula pallasiana. Taxonomy (NCBI): domain Eukaryota; kingdom Metazoa; phylum Bryozoa; class Gymnolaemata; order Cheilostomatida; family Cryptosulidae; genus Cryptosula; species Cryptosula pallasiana. The sequence continues at coordinate 4,626,070 of OX183135.1, forward strand.
CATCCATTTATTTCTTAACTCTACATTTGTTTGTTCTCTCAACGCTAGCTGGTTGTTTATCAGTATAAACTTTGTCTTACAGGAGGAGTTGTCTTGTGATGTTATGTAATAGCACAGCTTCATTACATACTTGAATACCGCTTCACCTTCTTTTTCATACCAGATATTTCACATTAAACATGGTACGTATTATCTATTTACTGTTTACATACATAACCTTGTCTCTCTATATAAGTGCAGAGTAATCTGGCATGTATAGAATATTTTTGACATATATTATAAAGATCAACAGATGGTACTATATACATATATAGATTACAGATAGAATACGACATAAGTAATACATACAGCTCTCTCATACAGAATTACAACAATACACAATAACTACTGACTACAATATAACTCACTTGTTACTGTAAGTATGGCTAATGCTTTCAGATAAACTAATGTCTGACAACTACACACCTGTGTAAAAAATTGGGATAATTTTTTAATAAAATTTATAACTTTACCTATACTTTTTCTCGCTTCACTACACAATTTAGAGTAAGGAACAGTACCAAGGTTCATCTCCGACAGATCTTATTGTTTAATTTTATTTTCTGCACCTTTTCTGTCCTAAATCATACAGTTACAGGTCAGCTTTTGATAATTACCCCCCTTATTTTTGGTGGATCAGCTTCTACCATCGCTCCCCTTCAATTCACAACTCAAGCAGTGGATATTTTAGATAACCAAATTTCTCCCATTTTACTTTGCATAGACTGAGCATGTTTTGTTGTTCCTGTTTAACTTCTTCATTAATTCAATGTTTTTCTTTTACGACTCCCGAAGATTATCAAAGTATTGTAAACTTTATTGAACCAAGTTTTGCCGTATAATTTTTTTATTATTATCAGCAGACCTTTTTTATTATAACAAACTTTTGAATGAAATGTTCATGAATGATTCTGTAACAAACATTGTACGCTACAATGTTCATGGACCGACTTGTCAGTAATCAGTCGACTTACCCAAATAGTTGTCTGCTTATTATTGAAAACTTAGTAAACTTGAATAAGAAACCCCAACCTTGCTCCTACGCCGATGAAGCAGCGATTGAATTGAGTTTAGTGAAACTTTCAGCAACAGTTTCTTTAATCAAAAGTACTTACTAGAACTTACATAATACAATGGGGTCAATGAGACAGTTAGGGCAGGTTGCCAACAATCATCGATAACGTACATTACAGTTCTAGCTAGTGAGGTTTATTTTCAAAAAAAGTTCATATAGAGTATGGATGAAAAAAAAGAGACAACTCCATTTAAATTTAATAATAACCTATATCTGTAAAATTATCGTGTCTCTTTATTATTGAACAAAACGAATATGCTTTCATATTGTCATAATGATCAACTGGTTTATAATATTATTGTTAATGCACATGATAAGGGTATTTATTATTATTAAAATAAATCGTTATTTTTAACTTTACGTAAAGTCATCAAATTTTCGAGCGAAACAGATGTCATGCTTCCATAACAATATATATCATATTACGTGTAGCCATAAAAAAGTTACACTGTAATACTGCTGCAACTGCTTTTAATACTGCCCGATAATAAAAATACGCAATATTACTATGAATAAACCATTTTTAATAAATTTATGTAGAGTTGTCTTACTTGTGTCCAAAATCTAAATGAACTGCTTGAAAATAAAAGTCATTGTTGTAATTGTACTTGGTAGATCTGGTTCCTTGAATGTATGAAACAACATGGCTGCCGCTCTAGATAAACATTTGTATATGATATTTAAATGACCACATTCGGATAAGGGATGTTTTTAATAATCAGAGAATTTATGACACAAAATAAATAGTTCTTGAATTGTTAACCATGTTGTATATCAGTAAGTACTTATGTAGGTCTGGAAGTTTTATTGATTATATTCTTTAGTTGTAAACTAGCAAAACAGTAAACATTAAAAACAACGACGACTCGCGCAGTTTATATTACAGTTTAATTTTACTATTCAGTACTCAAATATTTACACTTTTTATGTGACATACTTCACAGCGTTGAACTTATGGCTTTATCACAATAGAGGTAACGATTTTTTTTCATGAGTTGTTTCCTCTAACCCCAGTTTGCTGCCAAGTCCAAAGCAATGAAAGGTAGGAGGGAACCAATGATTATATAACAATGTATTTGTAAGAGACACGGAAAATAGTTTGGGGCAGGTAGACTATATACACAGGAAGTAGGAGGGGCAGGTAGATTATGTACACAGGAAGTGAGAGGGGCAGGTAGATTATATACACAGGAAGTGGGAGGGGCAGGTAGATTATATACACAGGAAGTGGGAGGGGCAGGTGGATTATGTACACAGGAAGTGGGAGGGGCAGGTGGATTATGTACACAGGAAGTGGGAGGGGCAGGTGGATTAAACACACATATTCTCTCACATAATATTGTTATACAAACTAATTGATAGCTTTTTGTGTTATTGTAGTACAAGCTAGTTAGAGTACTAACCTGTGGAGACTCACTCAAACCATAACCAGAAGTGAGCGTACAGTTCCATCAGAGTTCTGGGTATGTTTTACAACCAACTAGATTCATTCAGCCAGCAAGTGAGGGCAGTCAAACCACCCTCACTGTATGCTTTGTTGTCATTTAAGTTTATTCACTCGCCAAAGCTATATTCAGAAGTTGTTTTTTCGAAACAGTTTATTATTAGTAATGGCGCCCCAGCAGAGCAGTTTCACTTTAGCGATGCAAGCGGATGTAGCTTGGTTGATCATTAATCTTGTCATTAAAAATATCGACTTGATTGACTGTTTCCGGGTTTGAAAAAAAAATTTGAGCGATTGATATGGCAAAAATTATTTTTGTCAGAAAGCTCAAGGGACCGATGAGGCATTTGAACTTTTTTTCTTGAGAAAAATAATCAATTATGGTGCTCATAATACTACTTGGTGCCGCCATAGTTTTTTTATTCCGAGTTTGGTTAGGTTTGCCGACATCAGTAAGTGAAGATGCGCCAATTGGGATCCACACAGTTGTTCTATCTGAACAGCGCAGCGTCATTTTAGCACACTCCGTACCTATCCAATGCTCATGAATTGTTGATTGCGAAGTTAAGAAATCTAAATAAAAAATATAGGCTTTCGTTAACATTTATAATATTTTAACATCATAACATCGTGGAAATAAAACTTCTGTTATCTTCACCCTTAGACCTGCCGAGACACCATTGCATTCATTAGTCTTTACCAACTGCCTCAGCACCCAAATAATACTTTAATCTGATTGGCTGCTACAGCCTACAGTATTTTATGCGTTATAAGGTTAGTTAGTTGGTAGTTTTGTATAATATAATCTTGCGATGTACAATTATCTCCATGATGTTGTCACTACATCATGTTGTCACCAAGAAAAACTTTATAAATGAAGATTTTCTTCGAAGACAATAATCTGGTTTTATTAATGTAAAACAACTATTTGATGATTTTATAGAGATGTCGAAAAATTCTTAAGTTGGTCTTTAAAGGTTACTTGTTAGCGGGTTACTATCCTAAATGTGGTTTCTCTGCCCCGTCATCTTATTCTGTGGCTGCTTGGCTAATAAAACTTCCTCCCAGGAACAACATCCAGAGCCTTCGTTCAGTCAGAGAAAAATGTGCCTGTTTTGATGGTGATTTTTTTATTTTCAGGAGTGCAAAAAATGCTTCCAAATTTATAGTTCCGACTTAATACCAAAACAAGCTAATCACAATCAGATAGCTAAGCGTTACCTTGACCTTTGATGCTCCATAAAGTAGCCCAATTGGTCGGGTTGTTTATAACTAAGAGTTGGTGCAGGAACGTCAACATACAATTGTTTTTCACCGTTTATTTAAGGATAGCTTTTGTTTATTTTAGGTGTGCTGACTGACTGCTGACGGTACAGCTGAAGCCAGCATCTAAAATAGTAGGTATTTATCTCTCCTTGTACCTGAGTGTTACAAACACACCCACTTTGTCAGATTATAAATATGTCCATCTACCCACCACACATCTACCTACATATATAACCATTCCAACCCCAACACTTGACTTATCTCCACTTGTAGTAGCGCAATAAAATAGTGATAGCTCAGGAGGGTGTGGGCACGTCTAACCCCTGAGGAGTGTAAAAATCAGTCACATATTTTTCACATGACAAGTGCATGCTATAGTCCCACTGACAACCAAGCCCTTGGGGGTCAGTATATCAGTATTTAAGGCTTGACTTGTGTACATGACAGGCTGATAACTACATCCATTTATTTCTTATCTCTACATTTGTTTGTTCTCTCAACTGTAGCTGGTTGCTTATCAGTTATAGACTTTGTCTTACAGGAGGAGTTGTCTTGTGATGTTATGTAATAGTGACATCTTCATTACAGATTTAAAAACACTCCCTTCTCCTCTTTTACACTACAATGACTGAAGAAAACATGTTTTGTTTATTTTTGTTGTGATTATGTATAACCTTGTTTGTTTGCATGACCATACTGCCCTTAATATATTATGTGTGCAGGTGGTTACAGGTTAATCTTAGATTAATCTTGATAGATCACACTTCATCATTAATCGATTCACACTTGGCATCAAACTGCCACATAACTCATGTCTAGCATTGATAGTATCACAAAACCTCATCTGATGGTCTTTGACACAAAAGTTCACCCTATTAAGCCACTCATGTATTCTACCCAGTTTGCCACTCACTAATAATTAAACAAGCCCATAATTATTGTAGGTCAGCAAACTCTACTGCTGCCACCACAACCAACAACCATTTGCTGCTATAGGGAGTTGTCTGTACTAAAACTATTTCTTTCTGTCATCTATTCTGACCGATGTCATTACCTGTGTGATCTCTGATACAATATATCAGGTGTGCTGATACTAGTAGTAATATATGAGCAGATCTCCCTACCAAGTGTTTTTTTGTGGGGTCATAATCTGGGGTGATGCAATGGGTTACGGCGTTGAATGAATTCGCCGAGTTTATATTGTATTTTATTTGAGGGGTACTTGAGCGGCATTTGAGTGGCATTTGAGTTTTGATTATTTTTTTACTTAATTTGAACTTATATGGTATATAGATTTTGAATGTATGGCATTCAAGTTTTGATAATTTTTTACATAATTATATACATTTATTACATAATAAGCAGGGGTAAATCTTCCCATATAATATAGCTAGAGTCAGTAAAGACTAAGTAATACAAAGCACCAGGTCTTGTAATGATAATCAGTGCAAAGTCTTTTCCTTTACATCGCATCTTAAAAAATCCTCAAATGAGGTGTGGTAACACGTCTGACATCATACCAAAGAACACTTTTATTTTTCGGTTTTCCCTTCTACCCAAATATACAACGTTAAACGGAGGGGGGTAATTATCACAGCTGAAGTTTTTAGCTATTTCAACTGGACAAAAAAGTATTTTGGGTTCGAGTTCATTTATATCTGAAGGATCATGGTAGCAAACTTGAGAATATCTACACTTCTCCTTACTTGATGGATGTATCACACCAGTCACTCGTATAATGCTTGGGATAGGAAGATCTTCAAATGTTTTGCAAACCGGAACTTTTGGTGAGTCAATCACTTGAGAACCTATAGAATTTTCTATGAATCAATATATGATTATATACATTTTATTGTATAATAAGTAGGGAAAATCTCTCCATATAATATAGTTAGAGTCACTAAATAGTAAGTAATACAAAACAGTACAACTTGTAATGTCAATCAGGTAAATAGTAAGTAATACAAAACAGTACAACTTGTAGTGTCAATCAATACACAGGCTTTTTTTATACATTCATTATCCGCTTGAGACTACCTGTTGTCAGCATTTGATATTGAGTTTAAATACCATCAACACCAAGCTGTTCATCAAAATCTTGTAATTCGTTTTCTAGGAATTCCTTAAGAACTTCATCCTCATTATTCGTTTTTGTTAGCACCTCATTGGAATTTGTTTGTGTGCAATATTGCTCCCAATCACTAGCGTTGGTTGAAGAAATGAAGACAACATTGTGGTATGGAATAGGATTTCCATTCTTACTCTGTTTTTTTTCCTTTGTAAATCATCACACCAGGTGCACATCTTTTAGCTTCCTCGCTGTATCTGATCGGTAGTAAAAGCGTTCTCGTCTCTCTTTTTCCATTCTTTTCAGCGACATAGCGAATGCAATTTACAATGGATTCTTCTCCATTGAATCGGAAAGGAATGAATCTTTCTACAACTTCGATGTAAGCAAAAATGGAACAATCTTTGAAATTGCTGAGATAATCGATGTCGTAAGCGAGTTTGAGTTCTTCTTCACTCATTTTTCTCAGTTTTTCAGCTTCAGCAGTAGCTTCCATCGTGGTTAAGCGTTTTGTGCTGATACGTTTGACATTGTAGTAAGTAGTCTCTGGTTTTTTTGAGTTTTCCATCTCACCCAAGTACAAAATGTTGAAAGGTAATGGGTAGTTATCAACATTGAAGCTTTCAACTACTCTACTTGGGCAAACAACTTTCTGAAAATTAGCTCCAGTTGAATTATCAAGATAAGTGAGAATGTAGTAATTTCCGTATGCACCAGTACTCTGTTCAATAGAAACGATTTGCAAAACTGATGGAACAGGAAGTGATGCTAGTGTAAGAAACCCTCCAATCTTTTTCAAATCACATGCCTTCCATTTTTGGAGAGATTTGGCCATCTTGAGAGCTCTGTCAGCATCAGTGAGCAATTCTTTTTGTTCCATATTGTTTGATGTTGTGGGTAAAACCAGTTTTGGAAGAGCTCGTCTCTTTATTGTTGCTTCTTTCGTGACAGAGTTAGAGTTTTTTCTTTTGGAGGGTGTTTTGAATGTTTTTTGTTTGTTTTCGACTGGCTTTAAATCCGTGTAAGAAGCAAAAAAATCCTCCATAGTATTCTAAAAAAGAAATAATATATAATTCAGCTTTTCATGTGGAACTAAAAGATTATTTATTTCATACTTTACATTATAGCTAAACTAATTTTGATCTTTGCTAGGTAGGGAATAATAAATTTTTTAAATTTTACTTTTCATAAAGATATAGCTCCTAGTAGTTGCAATGGAAGCTGTAGTAGATGTTGCTTCTCCGCTCACTGTTGTAGAACTGGATGCTTTCTGTGTGAAAACAGTGGCTCTTAAATAGCTAAAGTTGCACTGGTTGAACTCTATGAATACCAACCTTCTTTATAATATAACTATGAATCAGAACTTTGTCCACGCGAAAACCAATGTTTTCGCGGGAATAAATAATTTATTTTCACGCGAATAGAAACTGTTGCTTTCGCGGGAATACAAATTTTATTTTCACGCGGATACAATCCAATGCTTTTGCGGGAATAAATAATTTATTTTCACGCGAATAGAAACCCTTGCTTTCGCGGGAATAAATAATTTATTTTCACGCGAATAGAAACTGTTGCTTTCGCAGGAATACAAATTGTATTTTCACGCGGATACAAACCAATGTTTTCGCGGGAATAAATAATTTATTTTCATGCAAATAGAAACAGTTGCTTTCGCGGGAATAAATAATTTATTTTCATTCGAATAGAAACTGTTGCTTTCGCGGGAATACAAATTTTATTTTCACGCGGATACAAACCAATGCTTTCGCGGGAATAAATACTTTATTTTCACGCGAATGGAAACCGTTGCTTTCGCGGGAATAAATGATTTATTTTCACGCGAATAGAAACTGTTGCTTTCGCGGGAATACAAATTTTATTTTCACGCGGATACAAACCAATGCTTTCGTGGGAATATATACTTTATTTTCACGCGAAGGGAAACCGTTGCTTTCGCGGGAATAAATAATTTATTTTCACGCGAATACAAACCAATGCTTTCGCGTGAAAATAAAATATTTATTCCCGCGAAAGCAAGTTTCCATTCGCGTGAAAATAAAGTATTTATTCCCGCGAAAGCATTGGTTTGTATCCGTGTGAAAATAAAATTTGTATTCCCGCGAAAGCAACAGTTTCTATTCGCGTGAAAAGAAATTATTTATTCCCGCGAAAGCAACGGTTTCCCTTCGCGTCAAAATAAAGTATTTATTCCCGCGAAAGCATTGGTTTGTATCCGTGTGAAAATAAAATTTGTATTCCCGCGAAAGCAACAGTTTCTATTCGCGTGAAAATAAATTATTTATTCCCGCGAAAACATTGGTTTTCGTGTGGACAAAATTCTGATTCATAGTTATATTATAAAGAAGGTTGGTATTCATAGAGTTCAACCAGTGCAACTTTACCTATTTAAGAGCCACTGTTTTCACACAGAAAGCATCCAGTTCTACAACAGTGATCGGAGGAGCAACATCTACTACTACATCCACTGACTATTAAAAGTTTTTCTGTGTGAATTTGAAAATTTTCATTGAACTTAAGACTTAATTATCTGACTTAATTATCTCACTTAATTTTTTGTCTACTTAAAAAGTAATGCTTTCACACAATAAATCACTCGTTCTAACAACAGTAACTGAAGCCTCAACATCTACTATATAATATACCAACTGACTACTAGGAGTTTTATTCACAAGGTAAAATTTATTAGCTGAGACATTTAACTTACCTTTTTATGTGCTATTGTCACTTCTATTAAAAAGTAATGATTTTATTGTTATTATAGCGCTATGGTAACAGAAGAGGATGATACTGATGTAGACATACATAAGGAATGGGAATGGCTCATGAAAAATCAAAATGATATCAGTTTTTCAAACGCTGATAATGAATACATGAATGATGAATGCAATGCTGAATATGAAAATGAAATGGAGATGGAACTTGAAAATGCTTTTCAAGACAAACCTTCGACTTTTCAAGTTTCAGCAACTACTGAAAATACAATAGCCTTTGATAAGCAGTAAGTTTTTAAAAATCGTAAATTAATCACGTTAGTAGAGTAATTTTTTTTGCTGTTTTTTTATAGTCATCTCATGAATCAGCAAAAATAATACGTTATCTCTTTATTATAGACAGGACTCAGAATATCAGAGAATTAATGTAAAAGAGGGAGTTGGGAATTCATGTCATAGTACACAGTAAGTTTTTAAAAAACCTAACTAATAATAATGTTTGAGCCTTTTTTCCTAATTCCATTTTAAAAATTAATTGATAATGGTGTTTAAGTCATTTTTTCTTCTGTTACATTTCATACAAAATGTATGTGAATGTTTTATAGAACAACTATTATGTGTTAACATTTCTATTGTAGACAAAGTTTAAATTATCGGGAGGAGAATGTAGAAGAAAAAAACCCTGAAATTTCCCCTAATTGGAAATGGTTAGAAGAAAATCTCATTTGTTTTCGTTTACCCGATGAAACAATCAATCAAATAGGATTTGGTGCTGAGCCTTCACCACCAAAGACTAGCATAATAGCTCAAGATATAGAGCCGGTTGTGGAGGAGATAGTTGAAGAAAATGAGAATGATCCAATGATAGAAAATGAAGAAGAAGAAGAAGAAGAAGAAGAAGAAGAAGAAGAAGAAGAAGAAGAAGAGGAAGAAGCACAAGAGGAAGAACAAGAAGAAGAAGAAATGGAAGATTTAAATTTTGAAAGACCTACCCGAGCATCAACCCTAGGTATTGTTGATGATAGCACAGCTCCAACTTTTCAAGATGAAGAATGGGATGATTTGATAGCTAGATATTGGGGAGCTATGAAAACGAAACATAGAGCTGGAAAAGTCATAGAACTTTTAAATGTAAGACTTTGGGATGGGATTCCAAGAGACCAAGCTGATACCTACCAAAATGACTATCATGATTCAAGAGTGTTAGAATTGCTAAAAAAAGTTTGGAGACAATTGAGCTCGAGAGCAAAAGTCAACTGTAGCGTAGGTTGTATACTAGAAAATAAAAATGATGGTGAACTCCGATACTTTCACTCATCATCAAACAATGCTACTGTATATCCAAAAGCTAAACTGATTGAAACTGAAGGAGATCTTGACGACTTCTTTGTTGATGTTATGGAGACTGATCATCGTACAAATAGCTTGAGATGGAGACCAAATACGACTTGGAGATTGATGTTAATCACAAACATTTCGTTTTATTTCTACAAACTACTCGGAATGGGAAAAATTGGATCACCACCAGAGCATTTACCCTCTCACCTCATTAACAACAGACACATACGAACCATGTTAAAAAACACAAAAGGAAAACGAATTACCGACAATCTTTGTTTTTTTAGATGTCTAGCATTACACAAAGAACTACAAAAAAACGGTGGAATTGCAAAAGATCCGATAATTAAGGAGGTGAAGGAGTACCAACAACAATATCATAGTTTCATCTATGGTGATAGTGGTAAAAGGTGTGATGGGAAAGGAGTGACAGAAGCTGATTTATTGCTTTTGGAGCGAGCATTTCAACTGAAGATAACAGTGTTTTCTTTAAATGATGATATGACTTCAACAGTTATTTGGAATTCAAACTCCAGTTATAAGGAGAATCTATATTTGGATCTTTATATCAATCACTTCAGTCTTATTACAAACTTGGAAGGATATGTCAAAGCCTACAGATGTCCAACCTGTTCTACTTGTTATGGCAGATTGGGGAATCTGAAAAGACACAGATGTTCAATCTCAGAGGCAACAACTATGCAGTTTTCTGGAGGGCAATACAGTCCTACTGCTACAATATTCGACAAACTGAAGGTTCAATTCGGGATAGATATCGGGTCAGATGATTCCTTGAGATACTTTCCATTTTTTGCAACATTTGACATAGAGTGTTTGTTACCTAATTGCGAAAAAGATCGAGATACAGACACAACCATTTACACGAATGAGCATAAACTTTTAAGTATTTCAATTTGTTCAAACGTACCAGGCTTCAACAATCCGTGTTGTATTGTCAATAAAGGGGATGATGATGAATGCGTTGGAAGGTTCTTTGAATACTTGGATGATATTAGTGAAGAATCATATAGCCGATTGGAAAAACAATTTTCGCGAATCATAAAACAGATAGAAGATGAATTACAACGACTGGAAGAAGCTGAAGAAAAGTTTCGTAGTGATTTTGAAAAAAATCGTTTCAGACGTAGAACAAGAGCTGAAAAAGTTCTGGATGATTTGTACAGCTATATGAAAAAACTCCCTATTCTAGGTTTCAATTCACAGACTTATGATGTCAATGTGATGAAAGGAAAACTGCTTCAAAAATTGAAAGATGTCTCCGACACAGATTTTGATTTTGTTATAAAAAAAGGAACCAAGATGCCTGTTATCGGAATAGGATCTTTTTTGTTTTTAGATTGTACAAACTTCATCGCTCCTGGATATAGCTATGAAATGTATCTCAAAGCATACAAATGTGAAGCCGGAAAAGGATTTTTTCCTTATGAATGGATGAAAGACTTGGAACAACTTAATCAAGAACATCTACCACCAAGAGAAGCTTTTTACAGTTCTTTAAAACAAAAGAATATCAGTGAAGAAGAGTACATAATTTGTCAAGAAGCATGGAAAAATAACGACATGAAGACAATGAGGGATTTTTTAAAATGGTACAACAACTTGGATGTAAAACCATTTGTTCAAGCGTTGGAAAGACAAAGATCGATCTACAGAGAGCATGGGATTGATATGTTAAAAGATGGTATATCTTTACCAGGATTAGTGATTCGATGGATGTTTAACAAAGCTCCTCAACCACCCCCTCCATACCTCTCTACATACTTGAATTTTGATGAACTTGGTGACGCCTTTCGTCAGACTCTCCCAATTTGTCTGCTTGACAACTGCAATGCAGAACTTTATCCTCTAATAAAGAAAAACATAGTTGGTGGGCCAAGTCTAGTGATGCATAGATATCACGAAAAAGGTATAACTAAAATTAGAGAACATTGGTTGGGAAAAAAAGCAAAGGTTTGTGATAGAATCTATGGAGTTGATGCAAATGCGCTCTATTTATGGTGTATGATGCAATCAATGCCTACTGGCTATCCTCGAAGAAGAAAAATCGAAAACTCCTTTGTCGCTGAACCAGTAAAATTTAGCAAGATAGCTCATAGCTGGTTACAGTTCCAAATGTTCTAAAAAAAAATCAATATCAGACATCAGCTCAATGGAGGAGAAGTTACTCTCGGACAGCGAGGATTACCAGTTGATGGATTCTGTGTTGAAAATCGTCATGTCTTTCAATTCCACGGATGTTTTTGGCATGGACACGACTGCTCTTATAACAACGCTAAAGAGCAAGAGCTTCAAGCTAGTGGAAGAAAATCAAAAGCAAATCTGTTTAAAACTACGATGGAAAATGAAGAATATCTTCGAGCTTTAGGTTACACTGTAATCTCGATTTGGGAGTGTGACTGGATGAAGCGTGTAAAAACTCATACAAATTTACAAAAATTTGTCAACACGTTTTACAATTCTTTCTACCCTAAAATACTTGAAAAAAAGCTGAATCAAGAAGAAGTGTTGGAGAGAGTTCAATCAGAAGAATTCTTCGGATTTGTTAATGTGACATCGAAGTTCCTGAGGAAGAGGAAGAAAAGTTCTCCGAAATGCCTCCGATTTTTAAAAATACGATGTTAACCAGAGAACACTTGAGCGATGAAATGAAAGTCTTTGCTGAAGCCGAAGGGTTTTTAAAGACTCCTCAACGCTCATTAGTTGGAAGTATGTACGGAGATAAGATATTGCTAATGAGTCCTTTGTTGAAATGGTACTTGAAACAAGGATTGAAAGTCACCAAAGTTTATCAACTAATAGAATATATTCCTAGAAAAGCTTTTGAAGCTTTTGGAACATCGGTTTCAGACGCTAGGAGAATGGGAGATGCAGACCCTAGTCAAGAATTACTCGCTACTACTAGCAAGTTGGTAGGAAATGCTGCTTATGGAAAAACAATCACTGATAAAGAAAAACATACCACCATCAAGTTCCAAGGTGCCAGAAAAGCTTCATTTCGTATCAGAGGAAACAAATTTATCTCCATGGAAGAGATAGCAGATGATTTTTATGAAATCGTAACCTGTAAACAGCTAGTAAGTTTTAAAACAATTATTTTGCAATTCAAAATTTATATTCCACAAGTTTACTTTGCTAATCAGTATCACCATCATTTCAGCTAACTATGAATGTTCCAGTACACTTGGGTTTCTCCGTGCTACAGTATGCTAAACTGAGAATGCTACAGTTTTACTACTACTTTATGGATAAGTAAGTAAAACCTAATTCCCTACTATTATCATGTATAAGTAAGTAAAACTTCGAAATAATTGAAGCAATCTTTTTATTTATAGATATATTGACAGAAGTGATTTTCAATATGTTGAAATGGATACAGATAGCGCATACATGGCATTGAGCGGAACATTAGAAACACTGGTAAAACCAAGTATGAAAAAAGAGTTTTACAATGAATATGGTGATTGGTTTCCACGACCATACTGTGACAAACATAGAGATGAATTTTTAAGAATCAAAACAATGGGTTTAGAATGGAGCATGCAAGAATGTTGTGAAAAAGTACTAAAACATGGAAAAAGAACACCTGGATTGTTTAAAGAGGAATTTACCGGAGATGGAATTGTTGCTCTTAACTCTAAATCCTATTATTGCTGGGGAGAAAAAGGAAACAAGTTTAGCTCAAAAGGTTTGAACAAACGAATTAATCAATTGAACAAAGACAGTTACCTAAATGTATTGAACACAAAAAAGTCGTTTATGGGTAAAAATCGAGGATTTGTAGTAAAGGATAAAAAAAGGTTGACATACAAGCAAATAAAGCGAGGACTCACATATTTTTATGCTAAAAGACGAGTGTGTTCTGATGGAGTATCTACCGAACCTACTTTGGCTTAAATAAAAGCCTTCATAATAGTCTTCTTTTTAGAATAGTTACTATAACTATATATATATATATATATATAATACAAAAAATCATTCATCGTATATATATATATATAGACTTGATCTAAAAATGCTGATGTCATGTAGTCTCAAGTGAATAAATGAAGGTTATAGTACTTTGTACTACATAAAATCTACAGTAAATTTTAATAGATATAATGTTTTCTATTACAATTATTTCCCAAATACTGTAAATTTTAACCATATAGAAGCTAATTTGAGGATTTTTTAAGATGCAATATAAAGAAAAAGACTTTGCATTGATTATCATTACAAGACCTGGTGCTTTGTATTACTTAGTCTTTACTGACCCTAGCTATATTATACAAGGATATTTTCCTGCTTATTATGTAATAAATGTATTTATTCAAGCTAGATATAACTCTTCTCTCCTCTCTCTCAAAATACTAATATGAGTTCGAGTTATGTAAAAAATTATCATAACCTAAATGCCATACATTCAAAATTTAGATGCCATATAAGTTCAAATTAAGTAAAAAAATAATCAAAACTCAAATGCCACTTAAATGCCACTCAAATGCCGCTCAAGTACCCCTCAAATAAAATACAATATAAACTCGGCGAATTCATTCAACGCCGTAACCCATTGCATCACCCCAGATTATGACCCCACAAAAAAACACTTGGTAGGGAGATCTGTTCATATATTACTACTGATACTTTATAATATGATTGTAATGTAGCCTTTTGTTATTCTTTTGGTCAATGGAAGCTTCAGGGTTGGCCTTTCAATATGTCTGCAATGATAAACATTGATTGTAGTTATCAAACTCCCAAATAACTGGTGACTAAATGTGTAAACACCTTATGGACAGCAATTCATTCGTGCAGTATTAGTATTAGTATAGTGCCTACAGTTCACTATATCTCATCATCAGTTTTGGACTGACTCAAGTTTGTTGCTTCTTACATCAAAAAATTTAAGCAACAAAATCAGATAAAAAACCATACTTAGAAACTTTGATGCAGGCAAAACATGTTTGATTTGTGTCTAATAAAGTTTTAAACCAAAGGCCTTGCCACACAGGAGCGAATATGCTGGCGAGTTAGCAGTTGTCTGCTCACTGCTATTTTTTTTGCAAAAGCAATCGTTATTTATCGCTGAGCATGAGCAGCAAATTCACATTTTTGCTTAATCCTGATTGGTTGATTATACTCACAAGCAGTCAAACCAATTTATTATTTTCTACAATACCAAAGTTTCTCAACCATTATATATAAATTATATTTGATTACAATTGTTTAGTTAATTTTTGTGTCAAAAATTAAATAAGTTATCACGACTTGTGTAGCATTTTCCATACTAAAATATTTGTATATTTATACCATGCAGGTATAGATAGAGGCTTGGGTTTTACAGATTCTTTGTGTGGCTATGATGCACCCCCTCTGGCTTCCGGTTTGGTTTTTACAATGATTAACATCTAAAAAATTATTACTTTTGAAAATTTTTTAAAAGTATTTTAAGGACCGGTTTTAGCAAAGTTGTGTTTTTTTGATTTTAAATAAAATTGATCAAATTTTCTAGTTAATTCATTCACTCTGGAAAACAAAATTACGGTGATAAGAGTTTTAAAACCATATAGTTGTTTTACCATTTACTTTTGCAATCATAATCTTTTATTTACAATTCAATAACTAATCACTATTATTTTTACCAACATAAAGTTATCAACTGCAGTTTCTTTCTATCAAAAAGTGGTTTATTAGCACAGTTTGCTTTTTGTTGTTATAATCAAACGTCAATAAAGTATAGAAACAATCGTTAGGAAAAAGAGGGGCGGAGCTTTATGTTTATAGAACAGCTGATAAAGCGGATGGCATTAGACTGCTATTGTGTGTTCTATATACTCAACCACACTTTTGACAAACCGAAAACGCCAATAATCGCATTTCGTTGACATCGACCTTTATCTACACTACTTTGGTTAATAGCATTTGCGACAATCATGTTGTCAATGGCTAGGTGGCATGAAACAATTGTGGACAAGATTCATTTTTCTTTTATTTAATTGATTACAATAAAATAATTAATGGTACGTGTAATAATAATTCAGAAGACGTTTACTTATATTCCATGAGACTGTAGTAGGATCGCACTGAAAGCTGCACATAATTTGATTCATCAATACTACAAAAACGAAGAATACCTTTGACGAAGCGTTGTTTTTGTTGTGGGAGAACAGCTCTCAAGCAATTGATTTCCTTGCATGTGGTTTTGCTTGGTAATCGCGATACTGCACACTGTACTAACTTGCTCTCATGTAGCAACGAATATTGTGTGCATTTGTCAAGGAAGTGCTGATCACAAATCAATTTTTCAATATTTTGCACTTTCAAGAGATTTTATGTATCAATTTTATTAGATAACACTGACATTGAAAGGGTACACCCTATACACAAGACAATGCCACCTATAGACAAAGCAGACTTTCCTTACATCGAGTGGTTAGCCAGAGACTACAAGAGGAGAGCAGAGAGTTCTAATAAATGGACAGATTATGTGAAGGTAAGAGAGCACCTGCTTGTACCTGTCAGCTGACATGCTTAGCATCAATTTGTGTTATATTTACTGCAACTACCTTGGGCGTAACAATCTAGGACTTGACAAACACAAATTTTGATCAAAATTTTAATTGATACCATAGCACTGCCTACACTAATACCAGATAGTCACATGACCTAAACAGCTGCATCATGGGAAGACTACTGCGTTTGAGATAAACTTGGTAATGTAAGAAACTGAATTGTGCAGTGATTTTAAAACTGGTTACATCATCATAGCAATCATCTCCTACTTTGGTTAGCAGGAGTCAAAGTCAGGTCACACTACCGGCTGACAAACTTCTGGAAGCTTCTTTAGTTACTGCACACTTAACAGGTCCCCATTGTAACATTGCTGTCTACTTCAGCTGCTGTCTACTAAAACACTTGCGACTGCTGACTTTAACCTTTTACAGTTTACTTCCTCTCATGATACTTCGAAACAAACTGTTTTGAGCCTCTAGAAATAATCAGCAATAAAAAATAGATTGCCACTTCACCTATTACCTGGTTACCTTGATCTACACGAGTTTGTTAAATATTGCATAAACCCTTATTAGATTTGAAAGTATAAGCGTGTACAGAAAACGATTTCGATAAAAAATTGCGCTTAATTTGACTGAGTTGTCAGCTATGTAATTCTGTGTGCACCACAGTCTATATAACACAAGTATTGCTGTGATTTTTGCTCTATTCTACATTCTACACTGTTGTTGTTATATTTCAGGCACATGGTTTAGCCAACTATTGCGTGGTTAGAGCCTGTACAGCAGATAGACTTGACCTTGTGTACGAGATAGAAGTGAGCTGGTACAGAGGTAGACACCCCCGCAGTGCTGATGAACACAGGCACTTAATTGCGCATCACAAATCTCTACTCCAGTCGTACCGAGATGAAATCAAAGAACAGTTTAGCCAGTTGGAGACTGAGGCTACAAAGTTTGACATGGGCGATGTCTTCAGCGAAGAAAACCTCGGCAGAGCTCGATCGTTTTGCGAACAAGTATTTGACCGAAGCAAAAATTGCTGTCAAGGGTTGATAGATGTTTCTAGACAAATTATTGAGTCCAGCGTCGAGCACCTCCAGCGTATTGGCTTGACCTCTTCGAGTAAGTTTGCCGTTATTGGATTGGGTTCGATAGCTAAGGGGGAGGCAACTCCCTACTCTGACCTAGAGTACGCTTTCATTGTTGAGCCAGGTGACCCAGAATACTTTGAGAAGCTAGCGGTGGACAGCTACTTTAGAATTGGTAACCTTGGTGAGACTCCACTCAAGTACTTTGACATTGAAGAGCTCAAAGTAGCCAAGAATTACCCATCAGAGGTTGCGGACGATTTGCGTTGTGTTCCCAAAGACATCGCTGCCGGCTACAGAATAGATGGTCTGATGAAGAAAGCGGGTAACATTCCCACAGGAAATGGTAGACCCGATGGTCGATCTCTAACGCTGACCGTAGATGAACTCCTTGACTTCTACAAGTCCTCCGCTCAGGCTCCATTTGATGGAATGGCTGGAGATCTCTCTGATTTACTTGCTTCCTCTGTAGTTATTTACACCAATGAAGGACAAACATCCCAGCTGTATGAACAGTTTGTTGAAGCTAGACTAGCGTACGAGTCAAACAAAGGTGCGATGGCCGGAGATGTCAATGAAAAGCGATGGAAGTCATTTAAAAAAGACATTATGGATTACACATTTCTGCCAGACTTTGTGAGGTTTCGGCCCCCTAATAATATGGACATCAAAATCAAAACAGACATTTTCAGATATCCAACACTTTTAGCGAACAACATGAAAATGTTTTTGGGTTTGAACTGTCAATATTCATGGGAAGTTTTTTCACACTTGCACTCACAAGGCGTCCTGTCTGATATAAACTATCGGTACTTGTACATAGTGTTAGCCCTCTCTATATACATGAGAACTAGTGCATACGTTAGCTATGGATCTCAGACTGAGGACTTGACTCTTGTACCTTCACTTGACTCTTCTTTCAGCTCAAAGTACAACGTACCAGCAGCCCTCTTCATTCTCTATGGTTTATTACTTTGTCCAATCAAACAATGTGTAACAACAGCTGTGGAACGAATACCACCAGATATCGTTTGTTTGACGGAAGCCATAACTGACATACTCAAAGAAGTTAACGTGTCAAAAACCAACTATATCCAGAATGCTAAGGTGTGTTACTTTGGTGGACAGTATCACTCAGCTAAGACTCAGCTAGAAAAACTCTTCAATGCTCCTCTTCACTCCATTCCACTTGAGAAGTTTCTACAAGTCGCTGGGCAAGCAGCAGAAGAAACCGGCTACACAAAAAAACTGGTAGAACTTTGCTGTTACATTCTGTATTACACCGACAGCTATGCTGCTGCCACCAGCTACTTCCATTGGCTACTCACCAACAACCCAGACAGAGAAGACATCCCCCTTCTAAAGCTGCTCACAGCTCACTGCATGCATAAACAGGGGGAGTTGCAGACTTCAAAGACTTTGTTACGAGAGGTATGAGAATATTTATCTAGCCAGGGCGGCTCTCTGAAACCCCGCCCACAACTACAAACCCCACCCCTTGAGAGCCGCCCCGGCTAATATTTATCTGTACGGTTGGTGAGAGTCATCATCCCTTGTCACTTCTTATACTATGAATTTATATGATTGACCAATGTTTGTTGTGAGGATTTACTGGTACAAATATAAACCCCAATAAATTTGAGTAGGTTGATTGAGAGTGTGTACGTTGTTTTTTTAATGGAATGGTAGCATTGCATTGAACTGTAAGCTTATAACTTCTATTAAATTATTTTTTTCATAAAAAAAAATAAGCGGAAATCATTCAGCACAATTATTTGTTAGCTTAAGCATTTTAACCTAATCGGCACGGCCCAAGTGAAGTATTGGTGCAGGTAAATTGTCAATGTAAAATGTTATTGTTTGTAGGCAGACCAACACCTAATAGAACAAGATAAGGGCTTCTATGTAGCTGGTTCAGACCATACAGATACCTTGCACAGCTACAACAGTATAGGGACAGTGTATGAAGCTATGGGTGAATACAGGAAAGCTCTTGGGTACTTCACTAAAGCTCTTTGTATGTGTGTGTCTATGTATGGTGAATGTGTGAGTGCTACTGTGTCTGGGTTGTACAATAACATTGGTGGTGCATACAGTGGCCTGGGTAATCATACATTAGCACTAGAATATCACCTCAAATCATTAGACATGAGAAATACTATCTACGGTGATATCACTAACCATCCATATATAGCTGACAGCTACAATAACATTGGTATTGCATACAGTTACCTGGGTAATCATACATTAGCACTAGAATATCAGCTCAAATCATTAGATATGAAAAATGCTATCTACGGTGATACCACTAACCATCCAGATATAGCTAGCAGCTACAATAACATTGGTAGTGCATACAGTGGCCTAGGTAATCATACATTAGCCCTAGAATATCACCTCAAATCGTTAGATATGAGGAAGGCTATCTATGGTGATACCACTAACCGTCCATATATAGCTACCAGCTACGATAACATTGGTAGTGCATACAGTGGCCTAGGTAATCATACACTAGCACTAGAATATTACCTCAAATCATTAGATATGAGAAAGGCTATCTACGGTGATACCACTAACCATCCAGATATAGCTGACAGCTACAATAACATTGGTAGTGCATACAGTGGCCTAGGTAATCATGCATTAGCACTAGAATATTACCTCAAGTCATTGAATATGAAAAATGCTATCTACGGTGATACCACTAACCATCCACATATAGCTGACAGCTACAATAACATTGGTAATAGATACAGTGGCATAGGTAATCATACATTAGCACTAGAATATTACCTCAAGTCATTAGATATGAGAAAGACTATCTATGGTGATACCACTAACCATCCAGATATAGCTAGCAGCTACAATAACATTGGTAATAGATACAGTGGCATAGGTAATCATACATTAGCACTAGAATATTACCTCAAGTCATTAGATATGAGAAAGACTATCTATGGTGATACCACTAACCATCCAGATATAGCTGGCAGCTACAATAACATTGGTAATGCATACAGTGGCCTAGGTAATCATACATTAGCACTAGAATATTACCTCAAATCACTAGATATGAGAAAGGCTATCTATGGTGATACCACTAACCATCCAGATATAGCTAGCAGCTACAATAACATTGGTAGTGCATACAGTGGCATAGGTAATCATATGTTAGCACTAGAATATTACCTCAAATCATTAGATATGAAAAAGGCTATCTATGGTGATACCACTAACCATCCAGCTATAGCTAGGAGCTACAAAAACATTGGTATTGCATACGGACAACTAGGTAACTATACCCAAGCACTAGAATATTACACAAAATCACTAGATATGAACAAACATTTACCTGACAGACTCAAATGGTGGATTCTCTTACTAGTGATACGTCCTGTTTTACTTTATAGTAAACTGAAAGCCTGGTTTGTCCAGTTATTTGGTTGGTGGTTTGTTAGTATATGATGATGTAATAATGATGTATTTTGTGTATAATCATGTAAAAGTTATGTATTTTGTAAATAATGAAGTTACAGTGATGCATCTTGTATATAATGATGTAATAATGATGTATTTTGTATGTAATGATGTAATAGTGGTAGACTACATATAAAATAAAGCAATTGTTACGTATATGTTATTATAATGGTACAAGAAATTATTATTTTGTGTTAAATGTTATAAATAAAACATACCTTGTATTAGTACATAGCTACTAACTTAAAGGTGAATACCAATGTCATTGGTGCTTGGTAACCATAGCAACTGTGGTAACTATGGTAACTACGGCAACTATGGTAACTACTATGGCAACTATCGCAACTATGGCAACCTTGGCAACTATGGTAACTATGGTAAACAATCAACAGCTTCACAACATATCCGAGGGTAACTAACAACAAGTATTACAACTATAAAAATATTTTCAGATAAACTCAAACCTGATCACTTTGAGCTGAGCAAGAGTTACAAATAACATATCGTGGGAAATTTTTGTGACAAAAAATCATCTAGAGCCCTGCCCCACCTTCGCCTTCCCTTAGATTCCCCGTATAGCCACAGGCCCCTGGGGATTTTTGAAAGCATGCTCTTCCAACGGCCCACTAACATTTATACTATACTATAATGTTTATACTATAATTTATTATAGTATAAATGATAGTGGGCCGTTGGAAGAACATGCTTTCAAAAATCCCCAGGGGCCTGTGCGTATAGCCCTTTAGCTATCCTCTAACACCAGTTTTAAGTGGACCCTGGATCCTCACTTTATAACATATAAGAGTTATAACAGGTTAAGGATACCGGCTATCCGAGTCTACTACAGGCCTGTGCTAACCCTGTATCCTACATATATAGTATAGATAGCCTACCTTGGGTTACCTCAGGCCAGTATTATAGCCCAGCAAACAAATATGGCTGAAAAGTGTAGCCCTGAGTTCAAGAAGATTATTACCTCCTATTAAAGGATGAAAACAAGAAGTCAAGTACTATAAAGCTGAGGTCAAGGAAGCAAGGACACCAAATAAGGATCAGGAACTTCCACCACCGTTGAAAAGGGTGGAAAAGCAGCCGGTTGTCAGTAAGTTACTGACAAAATGCTAGCTTCTGCCACTCCACAAAAGAGCTGCTCAAGCGAGTGTGCATTTGGCAACTCGAATGATCTCCATTATTCTAATGCATGTTCAAATCCAAACCAATCTGATTGCGGAGTTGAAGTGAAATAGTGCAAAGGAACAGGAATCAACGTGTATGGACTGACCACTTTGATGATGCAAATGGACGAGTTATTGGTTCAAACTAGAACAAGCTCAAACTATGGGGACATGATATACAGAACTTTATTATGGAGCAGTTTACAGCAAAATGTTTGTGCTAAGACTGATTAGATAGAGATGTGGTATTATCTCTTAAAGTCATCTAAATCACTCATTTTAGATAAAATGATAACGAATCATTAGTTCCACCACCAGTTCCACCACCAGTCAGGCCTAATTCTATCCATGTATCACAACCTATTGTTATGTAATTGTATATCTGACCAGAAGTGGTTAAGTTAGTCAATACTGATAAGTTGCCTAACGTGGAGGTCATTGTATGTGTAGACAATGATGTCTACTTTTCGAAAGAGCAGTTAACCAATTACAAGCTGATTTACTCTCGTATTGACAATTTAATTAGATGGATAATAAAACATTCTCAACCAAACAGAAGAGAAAAACTTCATCACAGTCTTTTTATATAACAAAAACTGTGCTATCCATTCACATATCTGTATGTCATACGCAAATCAAGATTCTGTATTATCATCCATCTTTGATTCAATAAATGGGCAGAAATGATGGAGAGTTGGGTGTGGGGATTGAATGTTTTAGATAGTAAAATTTTTCAGCAGATAGAAAGTTTTCTTGCTCTTCAACCTCCACGCATGTGCATTGCAATAGTTTCCATGTCAAATATTTGATTTCATCTAAGAGCATGATATTGTAGTACACCTTCCAGGAAGTAGAAATGGATACAGATAGCGCTTACATGCCTTTGAGCCGATCGCTAGAAACATTGGTGAAAGCAAACATAAAAAGATAGTTTTACCTCAATTATAACAGTTGGTTTCCATGTCCATACTGTGACAGACACAGGGATGAGTTTTTGAGGATTAAGCCACACATGGGTATAGAATGGACGATGCGTGATTGCTGCGACTAAGGGCTAAAACACGGTGAAAGAAAACTCGGGTTGTTCAAAGAGGAATTCACGGGAGATGGAATTGTTGTGGTCAACTCTAAATCCTACAACTGTTAGGGTAAAAAAGGGATAAATTTTAGCTCCAAAGGTTTAAGCAAGCGAAGTAACGATTTAAACAAACGCAGTTATCTGAATGTGTTGAGGACAAAAAGTCTTTAAAGGAAACAATCGTGGTTTCATTATCAAAGATGAAATTGTCCAGACAAATAAAGCGAGGACTCACATATTTTTTTCTGCTAAAAGACGAGTAAGCCCTCATAAGTTTTTGACTATTTTTAAACTGCAGCTTTTTGCATTTATATAATGTAGCCAATACAAATGGATTTTTCAAATCAGCCTTGAGACGTTAAAAAACATATCATGGCGTAGAATCATATCTTGCAGTCACAGTAGTGGTTAACTTTTTTGTCTCTCACGAATAGTTACTGAGAAAATGGGTTTTAAAAATTACTCTCTCCGCACCAAAATTAGTTTGTTTTATATTTGCACAGCGGATAGTTTCAGGCCTCATTATTGATACATTAGAGTGAAATCCGTGATGCGTGACCAAGCGTGGGTTATTAATTTGCGGTAACTACTAATGACTTCATTGTAATATATAAAAAAATTACCCTTTTATTTGGAGAGGGAATTATTAAATCTATTTTCATCCCTCCAGATGTAAATAATCTATAACAAATAGTATATCAACAGGTCGGTAATCTGATAGGCTAGAGATATAACATGAACTAAAATCGTAAGGTCTCACGGCGCACTGTGAAAATGCTCGTTTACAATGTGCTTTCAAAACACTTTTTTTCAAGTCCACAGCTATGTAAGAAGTGCAGTGGTTGGTTAATCTGATCCGGTTAGTGTATCATATTAAATCCTTTTAAAATTTTGTTTCTACATCCTGTGGTCCCAAGTTATTGAAAATTTAGTAATTCCAAAATTTTTGAAAGCTGAAAAAAACCGGGTGCTACAAATATTTATATCAATGTAGGCGCTATATAATGGCTTCTTGCATATTTACAGTTTTTACAATCAATGTCTCTAAACTGACAGTTATAGAGACATCAATGCCATGCAAGTATAGCAATGTTTGACATGTGAGTAAACTAATTTTGTAGACCCTGGGATGATGATTATAAGAGTATTCGCGACCTGTTTGTCGAAAATGAAAAAAATCAACTCGCTTATTATTTATTTAGTGTTCAGTTTCATTCGCGACCTACGAACAATATAAATAAATAATTTTCGATGATTTTTTTTTATTCAGTGAGCTAATTTTTGTTGACCCACGAGTTCCGAACAAAATGATTATTTTTTGATTAAATTTATTGCCGGTCTGATTATTTTTATTGCAATGCGTTCGTCGAACAGAGGTCGCGAATACTCTTATTAATGTTGGTAAGAGCCAGTCGACTCCAGTTGCTGATGTTTGGCCGGATGGGTGATGCTAGCAAGTAAATAATGTATTGGAGGCTCACAGAGATTGCGCTATCTCATAAGTACAGAAAAAATGGAATTATAGAACAGTCTACTCTTGTATCCCAGCTGCTTTTATGATTTCAAACACAACGCATGAGTGTGAGCACTTTCTGGATGAAAATAAATTACTGCAAAAACGATGACTATTTGAAGAATATAGTCTGATACGCCATTTTTACGCGTCCCTAAAGTCACAAAATTCTACCAACTGGTTAGCATTTTAGGCAGGTATAATTTTATGGTTATAAAATCAAACTGAATTAATGCGTACCAACAACAACCAAAGCAGCGCGTGAACAAACCTGAACTATGAGAACATAGTGAAAGTTATCTGTCAACCTGTACACCAAACTACTGTGTATCCATTATATAATATAGCAGTTAAATGCACTGCATATATAAAGAGTCATATAACAATAATGTAATATTATGTAACATACTATAATACATTACTTGAATGTACAGTAAGTACATTAATGTAGTATGGTGAGTCTATTGTAATAACCAACTCAATGTCTCTGAAATTTATATGTCTGAGTAAACTTTAGTCCTCACCTACCACATCATCTCATAATATTTTTGAAGTTGTTTCCACTTTTCTGTTTGCCCTTTTCTCAGGGTTGTCTCACTTGTGAATGAAGAAACAACTGTGAACAATTCATTTCCCAAAATCGATATGATGTCTCATCCGGCCAGACAAAGCCCCTACCCATACTGTAAAAACACTTTACCTTCAATCAAAACCCCCTACCTCTAGACGAAACCCCCTACCTCTAGTCAAAACCCCTACTAAAATATCATAAAGTAAAGAGTATTTGAGTTCAAAAAATTATTTTTTAAATCAAAAAATATCCACAAACTAAAATTATTGTGATTTAAAAATTGTTTTTAACGGAAAAGTATCAGCCTTGCATTTCTGGCGTTGATGTTTTATATATGTAGTTAGTTGGTAGTTTGTAGTAAGGTATACAGTTGGTAGTTTGTAGTAAGGTATATTGTTGGTAGTTTGTAGTAAGGTATTTAGTTGGTAATTTGTAGTAAGGCATATAGTTGGTAGTTTGTAGTAAGGCATATAGTTGGTAGTTTGTAATAAGGTATATAGTTGGTAGTTTGTAGTAAGGTATATAGTTGGTAGTTTGTAGTAAGGCATATAGTTGGTAGTTTGTAGTAAGGCATATAGTTGGTTGGTAGTTTGTAGTAAGGTATATAGTTGATTGGTAGTTTGTAGTAAGGTGTATAGTTGGTAGTTTGTAGTAAGGTATGTAGTTGGTTGGTAGTTTGTAGTAAGGTATATAGTTGGTGGCTTGTAGTATGACATAAACTGCTACTTGTCAGCTGACTTACAGTCATCAGCATGCATTGGTTTTTTTAGATGCCCCACAACAGCCAAAAAAGGCAATGAGGAAGGTGACAGCTCCAGCTCCAATGATGATATAGGCAGCGTCAGCGATCAGAGTTCCATAAACATCTGAATTTTGAATGCTGCCCAATACTTGTAAGAAAACATTTTCATCAACGACGACCCGAATTCCCACTGGGAGGCAAACTGCACCAATCAGCTAAAACAAAAGCAGGATCCATCATTATTCATCTAAACTTGATATTATCACATACAATGCCATATTACACTATTTCTGATCGATTTGTTTATTTGCAGGCGTTGTTCGCCGTAACTGCTGCAAAAGAAATAAGTCAACATGCTAATAAGTAAATAGACAAAGTCTAGCTGCTGTTACCAGGAAACAGAGAAAACAGTATTACGTAACCAGATGACTATAGCCAATAATAAACGCAAACTTTAACAAAATTTCCCAGTTTCGAATGTAATACATTATACTCAAGCGCTGCTGTTCCTTTGAGAAAGTAAATTATTTACATCCGACCAAGTAATGTGCAGCTAGTCCTTACATCAACAACACCAGCATTGTAATAAACAAATACATGTACTTAAGTTTAAGTTTTTCCTTCTGTTTATTTTGCACAAAATGGTATAATTAACAAAGAAATGTACTCGTTCAACCAATGCAGGTACATTAATGGTAATATACAAAATACTCTGTAGCACGAATTGGAGGTGAAAACTCAAACAATCCATTAGAAACTTACAAAGAACAGAAGGTTGGAAAGCCAAAAGAATAACTCTAGCACATCCTTCACAGCCCATTTTGTATGGCTAATGGTATTAGTGTGGAGTTGTCTTACCACGTCTACAAAACAAGAATCATATCACAATGTCGCCGTCTTTTTTGTTTTCCAATCGGATTGCCCTGATAAAAGTACGGATCACAGGGTTGGCTGTACGTTTTTGTTAAAATGTTGAACACTTTGGCAAACTTTTTCTATTTCAGTCTCAATATTTTTTATTTATAAATTAAATTTTTTTTTGTTTTAATGTTGACGCAAGCATTGGAAATGCTAACTATTGTTTTAATAGACAAAAAAAGGAAAACTGATTTGAAATAACTGTTTTGCCTGTTTTGTACCTAAGGAAGATTTTGTCAATAAAACTTCACGGCAAAACAATTTGTTGCCTTGGTAAAAGATATGGGGTGATATGGTATAATATTGTGCGAGGTTTTAACAGAAATACTCTATCTCACCCTGTTTCCTTCCACCCCTTTCCTCTCACCCATCCATGATCTCATATTTTATCCCATTGTGACTTCCCTCGTAGATCAATTTGGTATCCTTTCATTATAACATATCTACTCTATACCAACTTAAGACCCCCTTCGTCTATACGGAGTCTGTATCCCCATACAAGATATAGGACCTATACTGCATCTGTATCCACATACAAGATATAGGACCTATACTGAATCTGTATCCCCATACAAGATATAGGACCTATACTGAATCTGTATCCTGAGCAAGTGACAAACTAATGTGAAAGCCTGAGGTCCCTAGAAGTGAGAATCCTTATTGATTGCTACTTCTTTTACTTGTCTCTAGTGTGACCCACATACTAAGGAGCCTTTGCTACCTTATATGGAGTGACCACCTTTGGTTACTCTTGATTAGCCAATGAGCTGGACCAGACGCAGGTAATAGAAATAGGAACCAATCAGGTTGTTATTGTTGATATTATTTTGTATTACCTGTTTCTATTCGAGCATCCATTGCATTACCTGGTATGATTGGCTCATTACCAGTAAGTGGATGAGAGGTGTGATTGTTTTCTATAAAAGGAGCTACAATGTCATTGAGAGGGCAGAATTCTTGTATATCCCTTATGACTAGGTATTATATTGCTATATAGATAATGTGCAATAACGTAAGGTATTCTGTGCCGTGGTGTGCCTGAGTAGGTGACACAACTCCAGCTGGTAACGTCTGCATTCAGAGTAGACCTCAAATGTAGTGGACTCCGTAGGGATTAGACGGTGAGGCCACCGCCAGTGAGAGCAGGAGAGATAGGCACCAGTAGTGTCTATAGGTTAGGAGCTGTTGTGTCTATAGGTTAGGAGCTGTTGTGTCTATAGGTTAGGAGCTGTAGTGTCTATAGGTTAGGAGCTGTTGTGTCTATAGGTTAGGAGCTGTTGTGTCTATAGGTTAGGAGCTGTTGTGTCTATAGGTTAGGAGCTGTTGTGCTCATAATAAGTGGTACAAAACTACTACAGCATTGCGTCTGATCAAAATACTGAAATGTACAAACAGCTTCTGTAAAAAATATACAGTAGTAATATATGAGCGATTTCATCAATATTTGTGTTTTAGTTGCGATTCGCACCAGAGCTACCTTCCAATTTAGTACTTATAAAACATATTATTACTGCTTTATTGGTATCATCACATGATGCCAAACAAAGAGTTGAGCAATAAACAGCCTCAAAGTTTTATGTATAAAAAAATGGACAACTTGCGAAACTTAAAAGATGAATGAATGAAAGAGGCCACACCTTGGCTTTCATACATGGCAATTCATATAACAACCGACCAGCACACTTCATCTACGTAAGCAAACGCCGCTCATTCCTTCAGAGAAATAACAAACTGCTCCCATTGTTACAGTATACTAGACCAGTCAAGTACCCCTTTAGAAAGAGCACATTTTATGTTACTGTTTGTACAGTTGGGATATAATCTACTCTAGTATTTACTACTGTATAAAAACTGGGTCAATGTGTCCCTTCCATACTCATCTCAGCGAAGACTTGCTCATCCATCAAACACAGCTATAGTGTATTTGTCAATTTTGTGAGTAAGCCGATTTTTGAGCTGAAACTATTCAAGTTTTAGATATTTCGCTTTTGACTTTTTTGCAGCTACTAGGCACCATTGCATTAATTTTGCTGCAGAATAGAACCAGTTTTTTACAAACTAATATTTCACTGCAGTTTTATGTAAAAATCTTGAAAGTTATCGTTTGATAAACACTCCAACAATCAATGTAGATTAATCTCCTTTTATGTATGCTAATTCTGATTTTGGAGTTGTTTTTACTTGTTCGAATTTTTGTGACTTCAATTCTAGGAGTTGTCTCACCTTTGAAGAGACAAGTCTGAGCACGTTGTTTCCTAAAATTTGTTCTAAAATTTGAATCATAGGAGCTTGTAGCAAGCAAACTAGTTAAAATCTGCTAGATTAGATTATTTTGTAACTAAATCCAATAAATTTTATGTCAGACATTTTTGATACTAGGAGTGTTTCGGTTTTGTCAATGCGAACAAGTGACATATTTATCAAGATTAAAACAAGACGCAATAGTTTGTGGGTAATATTTTATCTAAAATAATATCACAGACCAAATCGGAGAATTAAATAAAGTAAATATAACAAACATAAACTATATGTAGCAAATAATTAATGTTGAGCACATCAGAATAAACACAATTTTCAGCCTTTATAAATCAGTCAAAAATATGTTGTTTGTTTTGTAAGTAAACAAACACAAAATGCAATGTCTGTCCGTTATGCAACTTCTACCTCATCTTTAGCAACTTGTTTGGCTAGACAACAAGAGAGGATGACCAAACCCATCTACAAATAAATATGATTTTGATACTTCCAGACATCTAATGTATCCTTGGTGAGTGGAGACTAGACATAGCATTGAATTAAGCCATAAGTAAGCAATGAGCATTAACAACTAGCAATGAGCACTAAACAACTAGCAACAAACAAAACAATTAGCAAGCAGGTGATGGTCTGGCTTTACAAACTACACAGGGGAGTGTATTTAGCAAGATCTTAAATTGTGATGAAGAAAACCAACTTTGATGCTGCCAAAAGCAAGCGGAAGCTGTCATTATCAGCTGATCAAGCAATTAACTATCTTTCTCATCCTCCTTAGCAATGGCTTTGCACAGCCAACAAGAAAATATGATGAGGACAACCTGTAAGATGAATGCAGCAAGACCTGAAGATGCAACAGATGCTGATAAGGAGTTGTCACCTCACAATACACAGGAACAGACAGGGAGTGTATGAAAGGGTATCGTAGAGGAAGTTAGGGGTAGTTCACTTCACCAAAGAAAAAAGCAAACAAAGAAGGTTATACAGGCAGACAATGTTTATTATAAATAAATTGATAGGGTCGAGTGTTAATAGGAATCGATGTGTGTGCACAAGGCTAATAAAAATATTATAAAAAAACTCTAGTTAGGGTAAGAAAATGTAATATAAACAGTGAGAAAGTCAGTCAATGAGTATTCTCAGCTACAGACTATCCATTCCTTAACTAAACAAATAGAAATAGATAAAATACAAGGCTACCATAGATTGAGAGAGAATGATGACATCATATAAACTAGTATTAAAAGAGGAATGAGGAAGGCATCAGCTGATACAAAGGCTTCAATAATAGTTTGAACTGTTTGTTTGTATTATATAACGAGTTGATTGACTCCAGTTATGATGATCATGCTTTCGCTTCTTCATCTCTTACAGCGCAGAAGACACAACACGATAAAATAACAAGCAGCAGCTACAAAACATCATTAAATCATCTCAACACGATCAATCAACTTTCCTCCAGTGGGTTTTTGTGATCAGAAAACTTTTTTACTTAATAGTTGTCCATTTTCCTACTGTTGGTAGCCAAGTCATGCTTAGATGAACACAGCGCTAGCTTGAATGAACACCTTAATTGTAAAAGAGACTTTTCATACACCAAATAATTTTCGTGAAGGTTAGTGTGAAAACATTCAACGCATATTGCGCATCAACAACTCGGGAAAACATGCAAAACACACCTGGAACATAATGTATGAGATCAGATAAATAAGGAATATGTATATCAGACTTCAAAAACAGCAGCACAAGCTTTTCTGCATTTTACAGAGAAGATAACTTCTGCATAAATTATAAAATTATGTAGAAGTTGTCTTTAAAAGAGTAGGCAACTCCTACTAAAGGAAACTAACCCTTACCTGTACTGCCATGGTGCAGCCAGCAATCACCATCACAATCAAACTGTACTCTTGCACCTTATTTTTTACAGCCTCAGAGCACCCCTACAATGTAACAAATGTAAACAAATCTTAATATTTAACTAGACAAAGTTATTTTTTCAGTGGAGAAAATTAAGAGCCAAACAGATAACCAGTCTGATGAAAACAAATTATCGAAATTCAACAAACGGTTCAAAAGTCACTGAGGAAAAATTTAATATTTGATTAACATCAAATGGCATCGTCGTTCACCGACAACCAGAGAAGTTATATTAAATAATTACAGGTGTTTGCTCGATAATAGACGAGTTGGTGTAACAGGAAGCATCATTGATGGTGTAGGTAGTCATAGTACCAGACCAGAGGGTGTTTATCAGAGTCTTGAGGTCGGTACTGGTGGTGTTGCAGCAGCTGGCAGGATAACTGTTGTTGGTGTAGTCGGTGTAGTTGTTTACTCCACAGCATGAAAACTACAAAATATTACAATAAAATTGTGCAGTTGGTGAAATACATGCATGTGACCCAGTGACTAAGGTGTGTGGTCCAGAGGTTGAATGTGTGGTCTAATGGTTAATGTGGGTGTTCTAATGGTTAAGGGGTGTGGTCTAATGGATAAGGCGCAATGGCCCAGTGGTTAAGGTGTGTGGTCTAGTGGTTAAGGCCAGACTGGTTTTCAGCATGAGCAACTTTTACATGGAATTTGGATGTGTATTTTATAAACAGATGAGTTTTTAATTTTGGTTATAGCATCAACAAGTTATATGGGTTACAAATACCTCAATTTGGATTGCATCAATTCCCTTGGAAAGAATAGATCCAGGAGTGTAGGTGAATTCTGTAGGGTTGCTGGTGGGAGTAAATTCACTGTCATAAGCGGAAAGACCTGAGGCTAGTTGGGTGTTGACTATTCCGATAATATTATCATAGAAGAAGTAGGCGACAACAACTATTGCAATCTGCAGAGCCAGTAGAACTCCAATGACGATAGCGTACTAAAAATAGGCATAATAACGTTTCTATTGTGCTGAGTCAACAATGGTAATTTGTAGTAAGGCATATAGTTGGTAATTTGTAGTAAGATATATAGTTGGTAGTTTGTAGTAAGGTATATAGTTGATTGGTAGTTTGTAGTAAGGTATATAGTTGGTAGCTTGTAGTAAGGCATGTAGTTGGTAGTTTGTAGTAAGGTATATAGTTGGTAGTTTGTAGTAAGGCATATAATTGGTAGTTTGTAGTAAGGTATATAGTTGGTAGTTGGTAATAAGGTATATAGTTGGTAGTTTGTAGTAAGTTATATAGTTGGTAGTTTGTAGTAAGATATATAGTTGGTAGTTTATAGTAAGGTATATAGTTGGTAGTTTGTAGTAGGTTATATAGTTGGTAGTTTGTAGTAAGGTATATAGTTGGTAGTTTGTAGTAAGATATATAGTTGGTAGCTTT
Source organism: Cryptosula pallasiana (assembly GCA_945261195.1). NCBI lineage: Eukaryota > Metazoa > Bryozoa > Gymnolaemata > Cheilostomatida > Cryptosulidae > Cryptosula > Cryptosula pallasiana. Next base: position 4,658,679 of record OX183135.1, read on the forward strand.
TAGTAAGATATATAGTTGGTAGTTTGTAGTAAGGTATATAGTTGGTAGTTTGTAGTATGACATAAACTGCTGCTTGTCAGCTGACTTACTGTCATCAGCATGCATTGGTTTTTTTTCCATGCTCCACAACATCCAAAAAAGGCGATGAGGAATATTACAGCTCCAGCTCCAATGATGATATAGGCAGCGTCAGCAATCAGAGTTCCATAAACATCTGAATTTGGAATGTTTCCCAATACTTGTAAGAAAATATTTCCATCAACGACAACCCAAATTCCAATTCCGAGGCAAGCTGCACCAATCAGCTAAAACGAAAGCAGGATCCATCATTATATATCTAGACTTGATATAATCACATACAATGCCATATTACACTATGTCTGATCGTTTTTTTTATTTTCAGGCGTTGTCAGCCGTAACTACTGCAAAAGAATTAAGTCAGCGTATTAATAAATCAATTGAAAAAGTTTAGCTGCTGCTGCCAGGCAACAGAGAAACCAATATTATGTAACCAGATGACTATAGCCAATAATAGACTTTAACCAAGCTTTAACCAAACTGATCAACTTCAAACGAAATACTTCATTCTCAACATTCATCTAGTAGCGCACATTGCTGTCTCAAAGTGCTGCCGTTACATTGACAAAGTAAAATTACATATAGGCAACCAAATAAATATAGAGTTAGTTCCTATGTCAACAAAATCAGCATTGTAATAAATCAGTACGTCAGATTAAACTTTTTCCTCAGTTTATTTTGCACAAAACAGTATAATTAGCAAAGAAACGGACTCGTTCAATCATTTCAGGTACACTTGCCGAGATCTGCTCCTATATTACTACTTCTGTAATACAACGCATTGTAGAGTGATGTGATAGTGGGAACTAAGACCAATTAGAAACTTACAAAAAACAGGAGGTTGAAAGCCAAAAGAATAACTCTAGCACATCCTTCACAGCCCATCTTGTATGGCTAATGGTATTAGGTCGGAGTTGTCTTACCACGTCTACAAAACAAACAAGAATTATATCACAATGTTGCCCAATATTTTCTTTCTAATGACATTGCCCTGATAAAGGTACAGATATCAAAATTGTCCATACTTTATTTTTTAAAATGTTAAACGATTCAACAGTTTTTTCATTTTAGTCTCAATTTTTATTTTATTTATAATTTATGTTTGTTTTGTTTAGACATCGTGTCAGGCATTGAAAAAGCTAACCACTGGAATTTTAGATGGAAAAAGCTCTAGAACTGACATTAAATAAATTTGTAAAATGTGTTTTTGCCAACAAATAACCCACATGACAAAATAACTTGTTTCCTTGGCAAAAATATGGGCTGATATAATTGATATGATTAAACAGCTTCTGTAAAAATATATAGTAATCATTACTTTGCTAGAAGTCAAGTATTATCACATGACGCAAGACAAAGAATTGAGCAATGAACATTGTGGAAGGTTGATTAGTAAAAAATGGACAACTTGTGAAAGTTTTATTTGTAAAAAATGGACAACTTATGAATCATAAAAAATGAATGAATGAAAGAGGCCACACCTTGGCTTTCATACATGGCAATTCATATAGCAACAGACCAGCACACTTTACCTACGTAAGCAAACGCCGCTCATTCCTTCAGAGAAATAACAAACTGCTCCCACTATTTCATTGTTACAGCACACTAGACCAGTCAAGTACCCCTTTAGAAAGAGCACATTTTATGTTATTGTTTGTACAGTTGGTATATAGTCTTCTCTAGTATTTACTACTGTATAAAAACTGGGTCATTGTGCTCCTTCCAAACTCATCTCAGCGAAGACTTGCTCATCAATGTTTATCAAAAACTTGTCTATTTATGGGCAAAACCAACCAAATTTTAGATATTTTGGTTACAGTATTTAACGGCTACTAGTTAATATTAAAGTTTCTTTGCTTTATGAGGTTTTCCTATCCATAAAGTTATTGTTTAAGGATCAATAAATCAATATTAATGAATTAAACCAAAAAGCTAGTAGTTCTTGACACGAAGGCTGAACAAGCAAGCAAGTTGAAATTTTAGTTCAATATCAAAATGTAATTGATCATAAAAACGATAATCGTGTGTCTGAAAAATGTCAAATGTTGGAGTTGATATAACTTCCCAATTTATCCTAAATGTGTGCAGATGCAAAGACGCCAGAAAAAAAACTTCAAAAACTTGACACACGATGTCTTCGCACTGGTTGAGCGTTAGTCGAATCGAGATGGGAAAATTGAGAAAAGATCCTGTTGGTGTCAAACCATTTAAGTGAAATACTTTTGGATTGGTGAGATTTCAAACCAACACGAAGAAAGGATGTTGAATGATGGTAAGTTTTACTAAACCTGGTAAATTCTCTAGACATGGAATGTGTCTGTGAAACGCTAATCTCAACGAGTCAGTACATGGAGCAAAAAGTTGACTAGTTGTTATCCGATAGTTTGTAGCTCAATTGTTGCCTGTGAGAAGAACTTTGGCTTGTGGAATGTCACTCTCTCTGATTGGAGCAGTGTTTGATGCAGAAGAAAATAAAAAATTCTAAAAACTTTTCGTAAACCAAGACAGCTTCAACAGGACGTATTCCGATAAAAACAGTAGTAGACCAGGAGCGTTACGTGGCTGACAAACTCGCCACACCTCTGGAACCTTCTGAGAAGTAGCAATCACTCGTCACGTATCAAGTAAGTAACCCATGACAGGTGTGTACGATGACGTAGCAGCACGCTTTCCAAAATAACGATTATAATAGTTACTAAAAATGCCCGGTAAAGTGAATTTTTATGAGTGCAAGGAACTTTTTGGTTGCAGGTAAAATAACTACTACCTTACAGCTGAAGCAAGAAGCTATATCACTCGAAACAGCAGCTGCCAGTTTTAAAAACTAGCATCTGTGGATGAGCGTTGTTATCTAGTGAACTGCTGGCATGAAGAGAGTATGAGTACCTGTAATACAAGTACCTGTAATGGAGGTATCGGTAGAGAGAGATGAAGCACCACTTTCTATAACCAAGAGCTGTTTGCTGTATAAATAGACCTAGTTGAATGACACAGCTATAACATACGCCCAGTAAATGGGCCAGAGTGCGCGAGCTTTCTGATTGGCTGTTACTATAGAAACGTCACAACAACTTAATCAAGTATTAGCCGCTGTATTGATACACACAATGACAGCCATAGCCGCTACACAAACTATTTATTCCATGGTCTTGTTTATCAAACTGGTTGAAATAGAGTGAAGTGGCTAGTATTACCTCTGCATGACGTGCTAGTTGTCGGTTAATATTTGTAGCGCTGTCGACAGCACCGATATCTCCATACTTATTACACAATATTGGCAGCAGTGAGCATTGGGTGCTTACCAACTAACCACTGACTAGGACAACATAAATATGTTAAGAGTGGGGGGGAAGGGGGGGGGGGATGGAGGGGGGCGTTGGGCCGTAGCCTGGCAGCGGATAGAAGAACTCAACGATTGCATGCATGGGGTATGCCAATATTTGTATTGGTGTGAGAAAGAACAGTTTTGAGTTCCAAAGTTGCTACAAAGATGCAGATTTAAAAGTGATGAACAATATTTTGTTGAAAGAAATTCTTCGACCAACGTAATACCGCACTGTCACTATTGGAAGATGAAATCACTTTGGGATATTTATAGAATATTAATGCTTTGACATCACAAAAACTGTTTGTTTATCCAATGAAAACAAAAGACAAAGATAGCAGCAATAAGCAAAGAATCACATGACGGTAGTTTCCATGAGATAGCATCAGCCTCAACATCGATAGGTTGTATGGATTACATCATAGTTTGTGCTTGCGCAAGGGACAATGCCTCATTGCTTAGACTGATTCAACAAATACCATCCTTTGTGTAATATTTCTGTAGACATGAATGAATTGTGCACACCCATATAGCTCAGGTGTACAAAGGAACATAAGTTAGCAGTGGGGCCCACTGAATGTATAGATATATTAGCACCTTATATGCTGTACAAAATAGACAAAACTGTACAATCTATTTACAAAACTCTACGTTGAACGAGTCTGAAGAAATCAAGTAACACCAATGATCTCTATTACTGCGTTGGCCATAGTTTGTATAGAGATGATAGAGCAGTCAGGTTGTTGTGTGCCGTAAGTGGCTAGGACATCATTGCTACAAATAGGATGGTGACATCATGAGATGACATATACAAGTAGGTAACAAGTACACAAGGGAAGTCAGCAGTTAACTAACCCGGCAGCGGCTGAGGTAATTCCTGCTTCTAGAGTGTTCCATGTTATAACTGTGTTGTCTTGGGCACCTACGACACAAAAGGGGCGTATCACAAATCTCACAAAATTTTGAGACAAAATTGAAATTTCCAGATGACGGACATAAATACTAGTGAAGTTGAAAAATGTCAAGCTAACAAATGGTCGCAAAACTAGAAGAATTGGTTTACTTTGCTCTGGATTAGTAATGAAAAACAAAATGGTGCTGAATCGTTTATTATCAGAATTATTGTCTGACAATACAAGCAGTTAGCTAGTCAGCGACAGCAGTTAGCAAACAATGCCCAGCTGAGCTAGATGAATACAAAGTAAACAACTTATATTAAGAGGTTCGAACCAACAATATTATTGATAATCTAAAGGTTTACGGCAAGCAAGTGATTACAAGTACAATAAAACAAATCTACTGCACCTTCATGTGATTTTGGTTACCTGTAGCATCAACAATTTTGAAAGGAAAAAGAAGACAAAAAGATTCCAAAAGCCAACCTAATACAAGGGGTACAGATTGTTAGAGCGACAGAACAAAGTTATTTCCTGGCAAATATAAAAAAAACTCCAACCCCCTTTGTCCTCCATTGCCTAACTTGGGGAAATAGAGTCCAGGTGTGACAACAGGCTAAGACACTAATCATCCCTCAATCATCCAGTTACGAAACTCGACGCAAGACCGTGTGGTAACCATTCGGGAAGTATAAAAAACCACCAGAGAATTTATAACTATAGCAAAAAACGCCAGCCAGGTTTGACTTCAATTACTAATTTGATACTATAAAACATCAAAGTTGTGCAGACTAGTAGTTGTGCAGACTAGTAGTTGTGCAGACTAGTAGTTGTGTAGACTAGTAGACTAGTAGTTGTGCAGACTAGTTGTTGTGCAGACTAGTAGTTGTGCAGACTAGTAGTTGTGCAGACTAGTAGTTGTGTAGACTAGTAGTTGTGCAGACTAGTAGTTGTGCAGACTAGTAGTTGTGTAGACTAGTAGTTGTGCAGACTAGTAGTTGTGCAGACTAGTAGTTGTGCAGACTAGTAGTTGTGTAGACTAGTAGTTGTGTAGACTAGTAGTTGTGTAGACTAGTAGTTGTGCAGACTAGTAGTTGTGTAGACTAGTAGCTGTGCAGACTAGTAGTTGTGTAGACTAGTAGTTGTGCAGACTAGTAGTTGTGTAGACTAGTAGTTGTGCAGACTAGTAGTTGTGTAGACTAGTAGTTGTGCAGACTAGTAGTTGTGTAGACTAGTAGTTGTGTAGACTAGTAGTTGTGTAGACTAGTAGTTGTGCAGACTAGTAGTTTTGCAGACTAGTAGTTGTGTAGACTAGTAGATACAAACCTGAAAAGAGCAGAGAGCCATCAGCATTAAACTGCAGTGAGCGTATCGTGTCTGTGTGACCTTTAAACTCTTTGACCACCTCACCTGAGGACAAGTCCCACAAACGAATGCGCCTGTCTTCACCTGCATAATACATGATATACAATACTATGAGGAAAGGGGTGTAAAGAAGACACTAGTAAAGGAACAGGGGTGTATAGAAGACACTAGTAAAGAGGCAGGGGTGCATAGGAGACACTAGTAAAGGGGCAGGGGTGTAAAGAAGACACTAGTAAAGGAACAGGGGTGTATAGAAGACAATAGTAAAGGGGCAGGGGTGTATAGATGACACTAGTAAAGGGGCAGGGGTGTAAAGAAGACACTAGTAAAGGAACAGGGGTGTATAGAAGACACTAGTAAAGGGGCACGGGTGTATAGAAGACACTAGTAAAGGAACAGGGGTGTATAGAAGACACTAGTGAAGGAACAGGGGTGTATAGAAGACACTAGTAAAGGAACAGGGGTGTATAGAAGACACTAGTAAAGGGGCTGGGGTGTAAAGAAGACACTAGTAAAGGAACAGGGGTGTATAGAAGACTTTTGTAAGGAACAGGGGTGTATAGAAGACACTAGTAAAGGGGCAGGGGTGTATAGAAGACACTAGTAAAGGAACAGGGGTGTATAGAAGACACTAGTAAAGGAACAGGGGTGTATAGAAGACACCAGTAAAGAGGCAGGGGTGTATAGAAGACACTAGTAAAGGAACAGGGGTGTATAGAAGACACTAGTAAAGAGGCAGGGGTGTATAGAAGACACTAGTAAAGGAACAGGGGTGTATAGAAGACACTAGTAAAGGAACAGGGGTGTAAAGAAGACACTAGTAAAGGAACAGGGGTGTATAGAAGACACTAGTAAAGGAACAGGGGTGTATAGAAGACACTAGTAAAGGAACAGGGGTGTAAAGAAGACACTAGTAAAGGAACAGGGGTGTATAGAAGACACTAGTAAAGGAACAGGGGTGTATAGAAGACACTAGTAAAGAGGCAGGGGTGTATAGAAGACACTAGTAAAGGGGCAGGGGTGTATAAAAGACACTAGTAAAGGGGCAGGTGTGTAAAGAAGACACTAGTAAAGGGGCAGGGGTGTATAGAAGACACCAGTAAAGGAACAGGGGTGTATAGAAGACACCAGTAAATGGAAGTGATGTGTAGCGGACACTATCAAGAAACACGGTAGTTTTAGAAAACACAAAAAATAGTGATTACTTCAATGCAAAAAATAAAGGAAGCCGACGTGGTGCACCAGAGAATTGCATGTACTCCACATAACTATTGCAATACCTTGACCTCTCCATACAATTGATATCTTCAAATGTTTTCAAAGGAAACTACTAATAGAAGACTTAATTAGCAAAAGCAAGTTGAATATCTCATAGAATCGATAAAGCGAGGTCATTGCAGCGACAATACCAGCTGACACCACGATAATGCCAAACAGCAAGAAAAGCTAAGGGTATGCTATACAATGTCTTCAGCTTGCAGTGCCTTAATCTGGCCGTTAGCACATCTACAGCTAAGTTAGAGTAGCACAAATACCACTTCAACATTCTAAGCTTCAAAAATTATTATTTCAATTCTCTAATTTGTTGAGAAATAAGAAGAAATACAAGCACTGATTGAGCCTTCGTTAGACTAATTGGCACATAGCCTGAGGTACACGGTATATAAACCTATAGTGTGAGATATACCCAGGAGGACGTATGAATTAAATGAACACAAGCTAATGGATTTTGTAGTAGCCAATGACAACAACGAACACTGACATACCAGCTGATGCCAGGAGTGTACCAGAGGGGGAGAAAGACAGACACAGTATTGTACCCCTGTGTCCTTGCATCAATCGTACACACTTGCCACTCTGTGTGTCCCATAATCTCACTGTACGATCTTGTCCAGCTGTAGCGATATAGCCGTTGTTCGGGTGAAACTTTACGCACTAAAGAAATACATAAAACTCTCTATGTCTATGGCCGATGAGACTGTGTTTTGTTACAGTAACACAACCAGCAAGTAAAAATGTCACAAATAAAAGGTCCGAGTATAAAGGAGCCATAGACTGAAGGAGAAGTGACTCAAAGACTAGTTTGCAATGAATATAAGCCCCTCATGCGGCCGCACCACTTTTTTGACCAGCCAAATATAGCTAGATGATTGTAATTCTACTAACTTGGGTGAAATCAAAGTACCCTACAGGATGAAAATATTCGTTGGAAGTTAATTTTGCGTTTATGCGAGTTCTAAATTCGCAAAATATTATTTCCATTAAAAATTAATACCATTTTTTATTTTACTCGATTTCTCGGCGGATTCAAATAAAATATGTGCAAAATATTCGCAAAAAATAATATCTGTTAAATCATCAGAGAGAAGAAAACTCGCAAAATTAACTTCTGTTAATAATTTCATCCTGTAGGGTATATCGGAGGCCAAGGACAAATAAATAAATCGACACTTTTACTACATCAAGACAAAAAAAATGAATTGTTGAAGAACTAAAAAATTCCACAACTTACTGTCAAGATTTTAAAACCATTTCGATGCATCCGCAGTTAATCAAATTCACGCAATTTTTATAGTTCTCTCCACTATAATAATTTTCAATGACTGTAAAGTCATGGTTGCTCATAGGAATCTATACCAAAAGTAAAACTAGTAATTTTTAGTTATAAAAGCAAGAGCAGACAAAATTTCAAACACTGAAACTACCCGAAGATATCACAAGTTTCTATACCTAGACTAGCTACTTACATCCACAGAGTTGATGTGACCTACATATGTACGTAGAGGGTAAGTACACTCTGTACTCCATAACTTAGCTGACCTATCTTTGGAGCAGCTAGCGAAGTAGCTACTGTTGTGACTGCAATAGATAGAAATGATACAACGTTTAACACTCCATGTCAAAGCCGGATTTACACGAGGCGACTTTACTTGAAAGTTTGTGAATGTGTCTTGTGGTGCAGAATTTGTTTTTGGTGGAGACGGAGGATTGTCGCAGGCTGAGACGCAGCAACTCAGTAGTGTTGGGTTCAAGCGTCAAATTGCAGAAATTTCAGAGCCACGTGACACAAATAAGCCAGTTCTGTTGCTTTATATAGAGGCTTCAATCATTTGGTTATTAACGTAAACATTACCACCATTGTAAGTAAATATGTATTATTACTTCTTTTAATCAAATAAATCAAATTCCGTATATTTAATAATAACAATTGATTCATATTCAGAGGAATTATTATTATTTTGGATGCAACAATAAAAGCAAGAAGGTTTTCTTCAATTTATTATTTAATTTTTGATAATAATTATTTTCTTTTTTGTCGAAAAATTCAAATTTCTCATTATAGGTCGATAGAAAAAAACACTTTTGAATACACAGAGAACTTCTATCTGGTAGAAAACCATTAATAATTAAATCACAACCCATCAACCCAATCGAAAGAGCACACAAATTATACTAGCGATAATGATTGGGCAACTCCAAAGTTGCAAACTCAAAAATTGAGTGCGTTGCAACTGTTTAAATGCAAACTGAAACTGCACCTGGGACCACCAGCTGAGATGGAGACGCAGTCGCTCTAGTGTAAACACGGCTTTAATTGTTTTCTATGCAATATTTCTAGAACTTTGCAACAACAAACAAGCAGTGACCATTCCAACACAAGGAAGACAACTTCCACTTTTCAGTCTGGTTAATCAGACCCCAGGCCTTGAACTAAATCAGAGTTTGTCTCTGTAGAATATTCCAGAACAGTCACAGTATGTTAATGGCCAACTTTAAAACAGTGCTATAACAATGGACTGGTCAATGAAAATGATACAATACAATGATGTGTAAAAATATATTAAACTTACGCAGTAGTTACAGACCAAACTGTCTGAAGATGTCCCTCATATATAACTTTATTAAGACAAGACTGCAGGTCCCACAACCTGACTACAACCAAACCATATCCAACACATTAAGCTACCAACAACAAGACGGTATTTAATAAGACTGAAGTTATCTCCACTCAGTTTAAACCACTTACTAGTTTTGTCTGCAGAACTAGACAGGATGTAGGAGGAGTTATCTAACCCTGCAACACTGTAGACTTCTGCACTATGGCCTCTCATTGTAATATACTCAGTAGGTTTGTATTGTCTATAACATACGTTGTGGTTCTGTAGCTCACTTGAAATGAAACACAACTGTCAACGCAAATGTGTAAGTCAATTCAGTGACTGACCCGTTTCTCTCAGAACATTCTAGTCTGTCTTCCAACCAATCACCTTTCAAGCGCACTTTAGATATATCCACTTGATGCTTTGATGTGATTGGTTGATTAGATTCAGACGTAGGATTTTGGTTGGTCGAGAGATGAGAGCGCTGCAAAAGTTGTCCATCCCTATTTAGTAGCTGAATTGAGGAGTTGTCACACCCCAACACAACACTTTTCTCAGTCACATGACCACACAGAATCCTGCAAGCATGAAATACAGCCAACTCTATCAGACAGACAAACAAACAGGTATCTGAGGCAATCTACAGACCAGATTGATGATGTTTATTTCCAAGCAGTTAAATCAGATTTTGGATAAAAAGATGAGATAACTCCTACAAAAATTTACCAATAACAAACAATCTATAGTGACATTGTGTACCTTTAGTATCAGGCAACTATAAAAGCAGTTGCAGCAGTATTACAGTGTAACTTTTATTTGGCTACACGTAATAGGCATTTTCGGTGTGCTAAACGTTTACATCTAATCCTCAACGGCACTTTTTTGTCGAGGGATTATCAGCCCCTTTGTAGCAAGTTTTTTTCAACGTGCATCAACGCTCATTTTTGCGTTTGTCAACGAGTTTACAGTGCACGTTGGCCAGCGAACACCTATAAAAGACGGCGCGTTGGTTTTCCAAAGGAGTCGTCTTCTCACTGATTACGGCACTGTACCCTTGTGCTCCATTATAATAACAACAACGTGCTACCAAAAGTTATGATTTTTTCTGGTTTTTAATGAATGTATTATTAATTATTATTAATGTCATAGATTATTATTTTTAATGCTATCATTATTGCCAATAATAATAATATAACTTTCCATCATTCTATTAAATTATTATCTTTATCTGATAGAATATATTATTTTTTTAATAACAGTGAATCGGCACATCATTATTATTATTAATTAATAATTTATGTTTTTGTTTGTTGCTGTCATTATTATTTATTATTGTCAACATTATTCTCATCACCATTATTATCAATAACAATACAATTTGTACTTGGTAGTTTGCTGAGTTTTAATAACATTGTATATAAATGGCAGATGATGCAATTGTTGCCAGGGTGACAAATTTTGCAATGAACAGCTAATTTTTTACCCGAGACTTTAGGCTAACAAACTTATGATTGCTAGCTATAATTAAAACTAACGGCGGAAAAAGAAAGAAGACAATTTTGTAAAATGTACGCGCTCGCTTACTCCTATAAGTTATGGTCCGAGGGATAAACGCGTTGATCAAACTTTCTCAATTCAACGCGTTGAGACACGCCTAATATGATATGTATTATTATAAAAAACATGACACCTGTGTGACGCGTAAATTTGATAACTTTATCCTTATCATATGCATTTATATATAAACAAATTGATCATCATGGCAATATTAATGCATATCCCTTTAGTTCAATAATAAACAAAAACACGACATTATTACAAATTACCCCACAGGACGAAATCTTTCCAGGAAGTTAATTTCGCGAGTTGTCTTCTCTATGATGATTTAACGGATATTATTTTTCGCGAATCGGGAAACCTTCGCAGTAAGAGAAGACAACTTCACATATTTTATATGAATCCATGGAAAAGTCGAGTAAAAATAAAAATGGCATTAATTTTTAATGGAAATAATATTTCGCGAATTTAGAACTTGCGTAAACGCGAAATTAACTTCCAACGAATATTTTCATCCTGTAGGGTAATGTTATTATTAAATTTACATGGAGTTGTCTCTTCTTTTTCATCCAAAATCTAAATGTACTGCTTGGAACTAAACGTCACCAACTAGATTTATGGGGTAATGAAAAACCACTCTAACTTAATGAGCGGACAACTTCACAACAGAATTAACCAGACAAATGACAAACTCCAAGATAAATACTAGTTTTTGCATTGATTTTGCAAGCAGTCGGGGAGTAAGAAAAGCTGTCAACATACAGATACTACTCAGTAATCGGGAGTATGCGAGAAAAAAGTAGATCAAAAAACATATGACTCGAGTTGACTGTGTGACTGTTTCAGTAATGATGAAGCAGAAAAATAATATAATGACGTTATTTTACACAAAAGAAATGAGTTCCAAGCCTCGACTTATGACATCATCAACAAACCAACCAATCACCTGGCATGTACAGCACTTATGACATCATCAACGAACCAACCAATCACCTGGGATGTACAGCACTTATGACATCATTAACAAACCAACCAATCACCTGGCATGTACAGCACTTATGACATCATTAACAAACCAACTAATCACCTGGGATGGACAGCACTTATGACATCATTAACAAACCAACCAATCACCTGGGATGTACAGCACTTATGACATCATTAACAAACCAACTAATCACCTGGGATGGACAGCACTTATGACATGAGCTCTCAACTCTGGTAAAGGAGGGGAAATCTTCTGCATGGCATCAATAGCTGACTTGAGCTTTGTCATCGCTGCCACATTGTCTACCACAGGGTCAGCAGATGCTGCCGGGCACACAGTCTCCAGCACATTGTCATCTGAGTCTACTGTAAACAAACATATCTCGTCACCATAGAAACCGACAGACAAATGTGTAACTTGGAGACACATAAGGAAAGTTTATATACTAACTTTCTACAGAGACGTTGGAGTTGAACACTTGTAAGACCATCATGTTCTCTCTGCTCTAAAATATAGTTTCAGTGTCATTTGGTTGTCTATGCAATTACCATTTGCTTACTAGGTACTTATCCTTATATATACTTACTATGTACTTACCATTAGGTAGTTCTTCAAGTACGCCAACGTTGCAGAAGACAGTTTGACGTTAAACTTGTTCTCTCTACAACCAGTCAGTTGATGGAAGCACATTTTCAGTTACCGTATACAGACAGTAACACAATAAACAATATTTCTTTTAGGGTGAGGTCCAATGTGTCTTGTGATAAACAGGGACCACAGGCTATGAACTGCGGTACTTACCCCAGTTCAGAATGAAGCATGTTACTCAGGGATGCACCACTGTCCTTGTCACATTTCTGTACAACCATCATGATAGCATCCATAGTGGACTTGTAGATAGGTAGGTTATTGAATATTGGCCGATTCATCTGATGAAATCTGTGGGCTAAACAGAAGATGAGCAATTAGCAAAGTGGCAATGATGGGTGTACGTATTACTGTATGCAGAAAACTACACCTCACTAAAGCCTGATTCACATACATCGTAGATGCTCGCAAGTGATCGCGGATCCCTCGTGCGACGGATCCGCGATACATGTTCACATAAACTTGGCAAAACCATGGTCGCAAGAGGTATAATCACTCTCTTGACTGGGAGGTAATAAAATCTCGAAACAAGTCTTCACTGACCAACGACTATATACATACCAAATGAATTATCATTGTTCAATTACACCAAATAATTTATTATTTTTAACAGTTATAAAAAATTTATTACATTTTTGCTCATATTATCATTAAACGTTATTCCATATTTTTTAATTAAATTTTTAACTGTTGTTCAATGGTGCACTATCATTTTTTTACCATCTCTTAATATAAAATTTTGAATCTCAATTTACAATAATATGCTAATTATGCTATTATATAAAAATTTAAAGAAAATATATATATTTATACATTCAAATCAACTATCACAATATTTCACTCAAAAAATTAATAATAAATAATAATCAATATTTATAATTAAACAATAATAATTTTATTATCTATTATATTTTTTTGATTGCAGTCATTTTTACATGAGTAACCTTGACCTGAATGTGGTTTTTGAGAAAGCAAGAAAATTTACTCTCTATCGTACGACAGTCGCACGAAAGTTTGTTCAGCTGAACTTTTCTACAAGCCTCTACGACAGCGTGCGACGCCGTACGAGTCACTACAAATCCAGGTTCACATACATCGCAGATGCTCGCACAAGGGATCCGTGATCACTTGCGAGCATCTACGATATGTATGTGAACCAGGCTTAACTCATGCCCTTGTTCCAAAATGTAAGCCAATGCCTAGCAAACATCGAGATGAAAGAAAAAGCTGTGCTATATTACATAGCACCCGTGCAAAAAAAATTCAAGGTTATTTTTATGGCTAGAGAGCAAAATATAATATTCTCAGCCTTTTTTCGACAAAAAAATTGAATAAGCAAATGAGAGTGCAAACAAAACAATGAGGTTTCTTGAGCTAAACAACGTATGATTCCTACAGAGCATTTTCTTCTGTCTCTACACTAAATAGGCATTAAAGGAGACCTGTCACCAATTGATAGATAATTCACTAATCAGAGTTGTCTTTTCTTTAGTGTTAAAGAGTGATAAATAGTCTCAACCAAAATACTAAAAATAATCATAAATTAATTTCTACTTACTTTTTTATTGTATTTAAAAATAATTATTTATTTACAATCTATATTGTCTAGTTTTCTTTACGGTCAAATAACGTGCTAGTCAGATTTGAAAATTATTGCTGTTGTTGATTACAACGATCCCAAAAACGAAAATTTAGCATTTTTTTCTTCATAATTAATTTCTAACTAATGGTAAATTGAATCTTTTGATAACATTTGATTTAAAAATGATTTTTTCAACTGCAATACTGCTTTTGTTTTTGAAATATTGGTTATGTAATTTATTATGCAAGTACCAGTGTGTACACAGTAGCAACCCTATCAATATTAAATTAAAATGCTGACTCAACTTACTCTTCTCCAAAAGATCGGAAAATAATTGCAACCTTTTCTCAAGTTCTTGAAAGTCTGTGCACAATGAGTGCTACTGGGATGCCCGCCTTCTATGCAAACGGGCCAAATTGTTGCTACTCCGCTTTATGGCTTTATATACGTTGTTGCGTAACAAGAAAAAAATTGCGTACAAGTCAGCATCCATTGCGCTTATACTATATATAAAAATAACGAGAGCACAACACTGGAAAAGTTATTTTCGGCAAAAATCACTAGAAATAGATAAGTCAGGTTTTATTCAGACAAAATCGGTGACAATACGTGTATTCACGACCTGGATCGATGAAATTCTGCTATTAGTCATATTTGGGATCCACATCAGTTGGCAGCCAACACATCGATCCCAGCGTTTAATTTTTATTATATAATAATAAGAAATAATATCCATTGATCACCTATCATCTATCAGAGGTGAGGGCATAAAATTCCAATGTGCATTGTAGCGAGCATAATTATTTTTTGTGTAAGCAATTCATCAGCGACGGTTATTGTGTCGTTGATTCCTCATTGGTACTACTAGCATGATGCGTCGGTAAGTAGCAGATAGTGGTAGCGAGTCAAAGAATAACAGCTTTACACTTGTTCAGTTGACAACGTTTATTTCAAAACAATTCATTCTTGATTAACTGTAACATTTATCTTTGTTTTAACAAAATAGCTTTGTGTTTCATTATTGTAATCAATCTATTTCCAATATATCAATATTGTACATAGAAATCATAATAATTAATAATAATAAACAACATATATAATAATATATAATATATAATAATAAAATAATAATAAATGATGCCGAAAATGAACTACTTTGAAACAAACGTCACCCACTTGGGTATATATCAATTTTTATGTTATGGATCGGTAGTGTTCGCGACCTATGAGTATGCCTCGCAAATTAATATTTCGTCGCTCATGAGAATGGTATTTTGCGACCCATTAAAAAAATATTACTACCAACCCATTCGCATTAAATAAATTGCGAAAAATATTATTTATTAAATTTATTGTACGGATCGATCCAGGTCGCAAATATACCTATAAACCTATACATATTTAAGAAATATATGAATGGAATTTCTATGAATTTGCTGTATTTTTTAAATGCATAAAAATGAGCAGTCACAACTGACCCTAAATTAAAGCTACAATACATCCAATTGAGCGCTTAGATGCTAACATCTGGTCCGCGTAAGGCAGCAAATCTAAAGGAATGAATATAGTTATAGGAGACAATTGAAGAATTTGAATAAAAAGTTCGCCCAGAAAGTGTGAGAAACAAATAAACCAGACAGTTTAGAGTCTAGAAAAATACAACAAATGACTTACCTGTTTGTTTCAAACCTCCGACAAGCATGTCCACATATATAGAGATAAATATGGGAAATAGAATGTTCATTAGAGCTGACTTATGCTTTTCATTGGCTGCTTTCACAAACAGGACCAGCCTATAAGAAACAAGGATACATGTAATGCTAGTCATAAAACAGAACTGACAACCAATCAGAAGTCACATCTCTCTAACAACCAATCAGAAGTCACATCTCTCTGACAACCAAACATAAGTCGCATCTCACCACAACCAATCAGAAGTCACATATCACCACAACGAATCAGAAGTCACATATCACCACAATGAATCAGAAGTCACGTCTCACTACAACCAATCAGAAGTCGCGTCTCACTACAACCAATCAGAAGTCACATCTCACTACAACCAATCAGAAGTCACATCTCACTACAACCAATCATAAGTCACATATCACCACAATCAATCAGAAGTGACATCTCACCACAATCAATCAAAAGTGACATCTCACCCGCTGTATTGCACCTCAGACTCAGTACAGCTACTGTCAGTAACCGCTGTGCAATTTATTGCCCCTAGTAGACTGGTCTCTAGTGATGCGGCCATGTTTACTGCATTAGCAACCATGTTGAGTGGTTGGCTAATACTAGCATCCGTCCCCTTCTGAAGTATACGGAAACTGGGCTATAGTTGCAGAAAGTATTGTTACAGTGCAACTGTTTCAGCTTTTATGTTGTTACAAAATTAATTATTCCAGAAAGTCAACTGAAACAGCTATGATAGCTAAAATAGCTTTCTATTCCACTGCAAATAGCCATCATCTCCTCAAGCAGGAAGGGTGAAAATATCAGCAAACCATTAAATAAACAACATACAATATTGTGGAAGCCAAGGCTGAGTCAACTAAACATGAAGGTTAAGAATCTCACTTGAAAGTTTCGCTTCTGCAAGTAATTGTCCAAGACTTGTGAGATGTGCTCCTTGTTAACTCTCTTCATCCTACACCATTATCGGTTGACATGCAGTGGAGAAAACTAACTGTAGTAGGACCCTTCTTGAATCGCACCTAAAAATGTGTTTATATATTATCAGTAGTAAAGCAAATCTAATGTCAAAAGAACACAATGTAGTCTCATGTAGTCACACCATGGTTGGTAAATGTAGACACCTTTAGAGCTGGTCATGGAGTTCATATTATTAATTCTTGCTTCATGCAACACCGGCTATCAAAATCATGTACTAGCACAATTTGGATGTAATAAAAATGGTTGACCATCTTAGAGTTTGAGTGCCTTAAAACATTGCCACTTCATTTTATTGTATAGAACTGTGTTACTCATCTAAAAATATCTTGATTTAGTAAAACACACATGAAAGTTGTTGATTATTTCTCTGAAAAGTACTATATTCATTTTATGTATTACTCTGATACGTCTGACAACAGTGAAATGTTTAAACACAGATTCCAGTTGGAGATCTTATTTAAATAATATTTTCTAAATTATTTAGTTTAATATGGCAACTCAGAGAGTTTATATGCCATATATCTTGAAGTATTTGAATGGTTTTAGGAGCGTATCAATTTTTTTGCCCTCTCAGTGTTTTTAAAAATGGTTCACTTGGATTGTAAACCAAGTAAACTTGCTGGTCTGCCTACAGATAGCAGATTCTTTTACTCGACACTAATCATAAAAATCTTTTCACTGTAAAGAAAAAATTCGCTATTTTTATTGTTATCGCCAAAAGCTCAACAAAAAAGATATATTTGAAAAATTGGTTAACAAACTTTTGAGAACCATTAACTCATTAACTCTTTATTCATTTACATTAGTCGTTCCATGTCTATTGCTCCTTCAATCTATGGCGGACGTCTGGAATAAAGATTTATGGGATAAATAATAAAGCTGCCTGTTTTCTGTTTGAAAGACTTGTTTGTGCCAAAATATAACTGAATATATACTCAAATGCTTGTGCAAACCAATGCAAATTTTGAAAAAAGTTTCAGATTAATTTAAAATCTCTCAGGTTATTTTTTAGGACTATTCAGCCCATAAGAGTTTTTATAGTTAAGCAGTAGTTTGTACATATTATAAATCTAGCGCATAGTTTAAACTTTAAACATTTGGAACCATTTTAGAACACCAAGATAACTTGTGTAACAAGCAGACAGTTTAAAAATTTCCACCCCAATTGGCAGAAATAATTCTGTTATATAGGATTTCCTATCTGCCTAAGACGATACCAGTTCATGTGAAACTCTGAGCCAGTGTTGTAATATAACTCATAAAAAATAATCCTACCAGTAATATTTAAACATCCATCATCAGCATTATCAACATTTCTCATATTAGTGGGAGAAGGGGAATGTGAATGCTTTTTTAAAATTCTCAAATACAAGGAAAGGTTTTTGAGACATTTTGACCAAAATTTGTTTCTAGACAAATACTTGAAGTAGTAACTAGTTCAAACATGTATTGCGTTTGTTGCTTTTTCATTATTTATATTCGGGTCACAGATATATTTGGAACCCGAACCGTTTTTCACATTACCCTCACTAGATGGGGTAAAATGAAGAGACCTCAGATTCAGTGTTACAGTTACAAGCTATATTTTGTATAGAGAAGACATAGTACAAACATGAGTTAACAAAAACCAACATGAAAGTATTTATCTGCCGACCAAAGAAAAATAAGTGAGAACTGTTGTAATACTACTACATTACCGAGTATTAACTGTAAAACAATACTGTGTTTTGAGCAAGTGTCTTACATTGCCAACGATTATCTTAGCCAACACCCAATTATGTTTATGGGTAATGAAATTCCACCAAGTGAGCGCTCAGCTCTTCCATTAGACATGTAGTAGGAAGCAATGTGACAACCTGTTTCCTTGATACAAACTGAATATTGCTTTTCTTTCGAGTGCTTTTACATCACTGTCGCTTCGAGACAACCACCAGAATAGTAGTATTACCTATCGAACTTGTTGTTCAGACTATAATTATTATTTATTATGTGAGTCTTTTGAGACTCACATAAATAATAATAATAACAATAATAATAACATATAGTGTACAGGAAGTATACAGCACGGCGCCTGTAACATAGTTGGCATTATAGCGAGTCAGATTATACCATGCGTAATATCATTATTATTATTATTTACTTGTACCTTTTGTGATAACATGTTTAAGGCTATGACTGTCTAAGGCCATGACTAATATTACATAACGCTTTACATAAATACAGCTGCTATGCCTCTTACTAATCAGTGTACACCGCGAGGCATAGGTGGACAATTCTTTCTGGGAATAAAGATAGCTAACACTCACTCAAGCTCTTATACTTGAATACTGCACAATCTACATCTCACTGCTCTAAAAGGCAACCAGCTCTGACGACCTACTAGGTCTGGCAGCACCAGTGTTGGCTAAAGAGTAGTAGGCTAGAGGCAGACTTGCCTGACAGACTCTCGCCTATCACGGCCTACCTTCTCGCAGACATGCAGAAGGGCGGACGCTGAGACGGCCGAGATGGCAGCAAGCTTGTCTGGACAGACAGAAAATCTGCTACCTACAGGTGGTGCAGGTGTGCTACCAGGGTGACTAGTGACGTTACCACAAAATCCTGCAAAATATTATTATTATGTTCTTTTACACAATAATTTAATAATAATAATAATAATAAGAAAGAATGATAACAACAACAATAATAATTATAATAATAGTTATTAATATGTTATTTAGGCCATCACAACTCACACTTTAGATCTGTGTCCGAAATTTCAGAACATGGGATGAGGCAGGGAGGCATTTTATTTTATATTTTTTTATTTTATGGCTAAGCATCTCAGCCATGAGGGAGGTATTTTATTTTATCCTTTGTCGGTACCCCGATGAGGGAGGGTCATTTTTGAATTTTATATTTTACCAGATTGAGTGAACAGGTGCGAGGGAGGCATTTTATGAAGCTCGACGATTTTATACTTTACCAAAATGGAAAACCAATTGCGGGGGAAATAGCTTTTGACTCTGCTTTCAATTGAAGGGTGCCGCTAGAGTCCTAGCGAACATGGTCAGGAATAATTGGCTATGACCTATAAATCATGTGCTCTTTGGTGGCGGCGGTTATAAAATGAATGCGGGCTGAATTATTTTACATTTTACTATTTTAAATGGCTGGCACATAGATGTGAGGGAGGTATTTTACCATTTTCTATTTTATTATTTTATTTATCTTACTGATTCCGTGCGTGCGCGCGATTTTGCATTTTATCCTATCCTTGTACCACGTGCGGGCGTTGACACAGATCTAAAGTGTGAGTTGTGATGGCCTTATAGACAATAATAATGAAGATAATGGTGGTAGTAGTGCAGTAAGTTATGGGCCAGTTATTACAGCGACAGATGAATAATAAATCACAAATAATTAAAATTTCACATAATAATTATAAGACCACTAGCTACATCATATGCCAACTAATGGGTTTATTATTATTAAAGGCCATCACAACTCACACTTTAGATCTGTGTCCGAAATTTTAGAACATGGGATGAGGCAGGGAGGCATTTTATTTTATATTTTTTTATTTTATGGCTAAGCATCTCAGCCATGAGGGAGGTATTTTATTTTATCCTTTGTCGGTACCCCGATGAGGGAGGGTGATTTTTGAATTTTATATTTTACCAGATTGAGTGAACAGGTGCGAGGGAGGCATTTTATGAAGCTCGACGATTTTATACTTAACCAAAATGGAAAACCAATTGCGGGGGAAATAGCTTTTGACTCTGCTTTCAATTGAAGGGTGCCGCTAGAGTCCTAGCGAACATGGTCAGGAATAATTGGCTATGACCTATAAATCATGTGCTCTTTGGTGGCGGCGGTTATAAAATGAATGCGGGCTGAATTATTTTACATTTTACTATTTTAAATGGCTGGCACATAGATGTGAGGGAGGTATTTTACCATTTTCTATTTTATTATTTTATTTATCTTACTGATTCCGTGCGTGCGCGCGATTTTGCATTTTATCCTATCCTTGTACCGCGTGCGGGCGTTGACACAGATCTAAAGTGTGAGTTGTGATGGCCTAATTTATAAATAAATAATCATCACCAGTCATCATCTGTACCACTTATTATTGTTGTGACTGTGAATTGTCATTGGTAAAATAATAAAAATAGTAATAAATAATAACAAGTTGTTACTTATCATCATAAAACTAGTAGTAGTAGTGTTTTTTATTATTATCTATTATTTATGATGATGAATGATGATGATGATGATCATCATAAATTATTTAGCAACAATGACAATTCACTTTCGTTAGTTAGTTAGTTAGCTAAGGGTTTGTTCAATACTTAAAATTATATAATTTCAGAAACTACTAACTAACTAACTACTTTCACTGAGAAGAAATGATTACATTTACACACACACACAACACTACTCACATCACAATGAATCATCATCGATCAGTGCAGCATAATAATATTGCAGCAACTACAAGAAGGCACATCTACTTTATAAATGTATCTAACTTCTTCAGTATTTATTACTATTATTATTTGCTACAGCTAATGAAGGAGCCTGGCGAGTGGCCAGAAAGAAAATTCAGTAAGTAAAAGTAATAGCAAGCAAGGCTTCAGCTAAACAACTACTAATAAAAGCATCAAAAAATTTCGTTACTTCAATAAAAACTATATAAACGTACTTGATGGGACTCGCTGGTGTGAAAGTTTAAGCTCAAAACTTAAAGAGTAGGTGACTCTAAAAATGACTGGCGAATGACTTTTGTATATTAAGAGTTGCGTTCTCATTCACAGAATACAAGCTTCTCATTGTGATGTCATTCATTATAATAAAATCACCGCCCCCTCCCATTCTAGAACGCTAACCAATGGTGGAATTTGGCTGTGTTTTCCCTACTACTCTGAAGTGAACAGATAGCTACAGTCAGCCTGTATTCATGTGAAAGCCTCGGTTACACGACAGCGTAACCTCAAAACCGCAGGGCAGCAACTGTTTATAAAAGTACCCGCAAGAGTTAATCATTATCAATAACAAAATAGTATACCAAAATGTAAGCAAAAAGAGTAACATTGGCCATTATTTACAACCGCAGTACATATATTGAATTTTGTATGAAAATTTTTTATAATATTTTATAAAAAGAAACATTATATAATGCATGAATGACTTAACAATGATTTGGTTTGTTTATAATAGAGCAACCTAACCAAATTATTTATAAAGGAGAACAGTTTTATTTTGTTTAATTTTGTTATACTGTAGTAGGTTTTTTGTGAAAATCGCTGGTGAAAATCATACCTACTATTGAAACACCAACAAGGCATATGCTAAAGTGCTACCTCCAGCCTTAGACAAGGTGCTGTGCCGGTGGCACAACCTGCTGTGCCGTCGCACAGCCTGCAGGGCCGGTATTGACTACTGCTGGGCTGGTATTGTCACTGTCATACTAGCACAGTGTCTTCTCTGGAGAGATGTAAAATACTCAAGACTAGTAATATTTCGTGGAAACCAGACCAAAATCTATTACAATACTGTTGTGGCAAGAAAGATAAAGGCTATAATTTCAGGATATTTTTTCTTGTTCTAAAAGAATTTACCGAAATAACAGGGGAGCAAATGGTCTACAACAACTAGCCGAAATGCGACAGATTACAAAAAAAAATCCTGGAAAATTTTTGTGTTGCAGGACATCTGCCATACCAATTGGATGTAGTAGAAATAGTTAGCTATTGCAAGCAATTAATTTTCTCACCAGTCTGACTATGACAACCTGATTATTGAGTTTTGTCTAATCGTGTTCGTATTTAAATCTGTACCTTAAACTATCTGCTCTCAGAAAACTCTCCATTTCAGATCAAGTTGACAAAGAGATCACAATGGTTTACTATTTGATTGTGTAACTTCTACATGTAGATGCACATCAACAATACAGTAACTGATATAATACATATATGTCGTAAGTGAAGGTTGCTGAACGACGCTGTGGTATAATAAACAATATTTTTTAACGGAAGAAAATGGGAATTTATCGTATATATGATCTCATGTGGTGCATGGTGACTTGCTAGAACATGAATGAAATAAATCTGAAAACGAATAACAATAACATTAAATGTTGTATTAGTGTAGTGACGTGCTGACAGTTTTTGATCAGAGTTAATCCTCACTGCACAACCTTTTAATCTTCAATTAACGGGTTAGTTTTTTGTGGGCTAAATAATGTCCATGTCCAGCTTATTTCACTTTTGTACATACATTTAGTTTGGAAGATCCCTCATATGTTGAAAATTCTGGCCTTTATTTTTTCACAAGAGATATATATTTGTGTGATGTGATTGTATTTGAGCATAAATTTACACATAGCATTGTTTGTGATCTGTTCTTTGCAAAGATTTTATTTCTGTGAGAACTCATAACACGAAAGTCTCTTTCTAAAAACTGAAAAGCTGAAATGAATTATTCGTATTCATGAAAACTAAAATATTGTGTTATCTACAAAATGAGATTAACTCTGCAAAGAGTAATCTCCAATAAATTTGATGGTAAAATGACCGTTTTTAATATTTAATTAGCTCGATATAAAATACAGCACTAATTTGCACCAGTATTCATCTCATCAACTGTGTCCTATCTATGGATAATGATTTATTCTTTTTCAACAACCATCATCTATTGACTTCATCTCAAATGTTAGCGCTTGTTCATTTATACTGAATACAGCTATCACTTTTGATGACTGCAGCGTATGAACTCTCAGTAATTATATTTATAGAGGTTGTAATCAGGTTTATGAAATATTTACTGAGAAATAAAGAAGCCTGTAAATGAGCTGTAAGACCCCGTAGTAAGTCACTCTAGTAGCTTATACCTGGTAAGTTAAATCTGTACCGAGTCATTGTCAGATTGTGTCTAACTTGTTCAGTAAGTATTGTATGTGTAAGCCATTCTTCAATTAGTCTGTGGAGGTCAATATTGTAGTTGCAGGTTGGTAAAACAAGTATTTTGGCTCAGGAGGATCTGGTTTTTGATGTTGTTATTGCTTCAGTAGCTGCCCCTAAACAGTAAATATAAACATTGTATAAAACAACAAAAGCATCAGCTTCTCTAAACACAAATGTATTTTCTTACCTGCACTATATTGAACTCTATACAGTGGTCTGTACTCACTTGTTATACTTGCTGTCTGTCTGTCCATCTTGCTCAATAACGAAAAACTGTACAAAACTTATCCTTGCAGCACTGTTTCCGCCAGAAATTTAGCTGTTTTCACAACAATATTTCTTGTGACAACCAAGTTTCATGTAAAAAAATTGACTTTTATTTTGAATAAATCATCTGGCAACTCTCCACTTTTCAATTATTATATTCTTTGTGGAGAGAAGTCTGTCCATGTGTGCTGTGTAAAATGTACAAAAATGACCGATCACATAAAATGACGACATCATCAATGTTCAGACTTCCACTAGAATAATTAGGCTGGAACATAGAAGTATATATAGAGGCATAGGTAAACAAAGCACTGCTAGTGGTAATTCTGTTTCGTTTGAGTCATGACGGATTATATAATACATACTATAGCACTCTAATGACTTTGCAGTTAGTATAGGAGTATAGCCCCGGACTTCTTTTTTTAAACAGTTGTTTCTACACTTGACTGGCTTTCAATGAAAACAAAGAAAAGAACAAATTTTGCTAAAAAATAGCTTTCTAATATAATGAAATTGACGGAAATAAAATTATAGTGAAGTACTATTAATGAGTTATAAAGTTGTAAGCAAAGAAAGATGAATACAAAAAATACTGAGTAAAATAATATTATTGTTTTAAAAACCTTATTGAGGTATTTTAGTTTTGCAGACTAAATAAGGTGGCCAGAAAAGTTGTTTAATTCTATTTTAGTAAACAAAATATTACTTTGATATAACTTGCTTCAAAAATATTTCAAATTTCTTATCAAAACTAGTTTTTTATAGATTAATCATTTTAGACCCCAAACCGGGCCCAAAAGAAGGTGTTTTGCTGCCACACAATGATTCGGCCAAACCTTACCTCTACACTGATGGGTTGGAACTTATAAAATTTATCACGATACCTCATTTTGTGTACCAACGGTTATAGATGGAGTTTGGAGTGGGCATATTAGTCATTAATTTTATGGTAATCTATTATTTATATAAAGGGTAGCCTGCTGTTTGGTGGTACAATAGTCAATAACCTTAAAGAGTTTTGTAATTTATTGATTAACACTAGGTGAAACCTGTAAAGTAACAATACGCAATGAAATTACTGATATGGTAAAAAGGGATACAATCAAAACAAAAAGTAGAACATTATTAAAATAAAAAGTGTATTGACCAATGGGGTCTGCATTTGTAATAGTACGCACGCCAGTAGTAACTAGTGTTTCCAATTGCAAATGACTAAACTTATGGAGTTGTTTCCTCAAAAACAGACAACTCAACCCAAGTAATTATTAATGCCGTAATTATAGCATATAGGTGTTTCTGGTAAAAATGCTAACTCGTTAGTTAGTAAGCACTTCTAGGCCTGTAGAAGTGTAATTATTTTTCAGGAGAAAACTTTTTAGGCGCCAGCATTTTGATATAACTAATTTAATTGCAGTTTAAATAATTTATCAAATCGATTTATTAAAAACATTACCGTTTACTTCAACAAAACTAAATCAACTTATTATTATACATATTTGATAGCGCCGCAATGGTTTGTTCGCTATTTCTAGGACCAAATGACATTTGAAATAGACTGTTGCAGTCCCCATTCAACAAAATCTTCCTGTTTTGTGTGTATTTTGATGAGGTAAGTTAAATATGTAATGATGACAGTATAGTATAATATAGGTTGTGTTCAATGGGGCATCAGCAGGTTTATAGGGTGAAAATACCGCAAGTTTTATTTCTACGATGATACGATGCTAAAATACTATTAATGTTAACGAATGCCTATATTTTATATTTTGATTAATGAAACATGCGATCAACGATTCATGAGCTTTGGATAGGTACGGAGTGTGCTATGACGACGCTGTGCCATTCAGACATAGAGCAACTGAGTACGTCCCAACTGTGTATCCAGACTAAGACAACGGCGCACCTTTATTTATTTACTCTGGCGAATCTAACCAAACTCGAAACAAAAAACTATGCTGACACTAAGTAGTATTATGAACATAATAATTAATTAATTTTCCTCAAGTAAATAAACCAAGATCTTCTCAAGAAAAGATGTTCAAAGGCTTTATTGATTCTATGAGCTTTCTCAAAAACATTATTTTTGTCATACAAACTGCTCAAATTTTTTCGAATCAGGATAATAATCGAGCAAGTCATGATTTTTAATGACAAGTGCTAATGTGAAACTACTCTGCCGAGACCCCATTGGCTGTACAAATTGGCTGTTTAACCTGATGAAATTAAAACGACAGCTGAATCCGCTACTACGCAGTGTCATGACTCATGATTGACACGTTGTGTTTGGGAAATATTGTAATGGCATTACACAGTGCTGCCATCATCTGCAGCCGACGCTATCAATATGCTAACCAAACCTATACATAGTCAAGACCACCCATATATATAGCCACTACTACTGGAGCACGCTTGGACGCTTTCAACAGTGCAGCTACGCTACCGCTCAGCTCAAGCCAGCAGGAAGGACTTTTCCCACTTCCAGCAGATATATTTAACTATGATATGCATCATGCTAGTTTGTTTACATGTTACTAACCAATCATATTATTCTTATACCTCTTATATAAACGCTTGCTCTTAGCCCAGCAGGGCAGTTATTGTTAGGTATTGTCTAGATATTGTCTAGTGAACAGCGCATGTCTTAGCTAGTGTGATACTAGCTAGTTACAGCCGAGACAGCTGAGGATCGTCCAAGACTACAAGGAAAAGGTTCTTGGAAGGCGTATCAGAGAAGGCGCTTAGGACCCTAGTAACAACGACCAGCTAAAGGACTATAATGCCAGACGCCTAGCTCCATATACTCGACCGGTATCCAGAGACAATACAGTTACCTGTAGGCTTATACTTAGTAACAATTTTGTGCGTTGTTTAGAGTGTGTAGTAATAAAGTTATTGCTATCACCGTCAACCTGGTGGAATCTGTTTGGCCGGTTGCCAAATATTGTGGTGCCTGCTAACCAGCAGCATTCTGTCTTCTCTGTTTAAGAGAGACAACTTGGCCTTGACACTCTGTAGCCACAGCTACCACTGAATCACAGAGTAAACCAGTATCTAATAGCATCTTGCAATACCAGTAATCGTTCTCCTCTTAACACACTGGGAAAACCGTTACAATATCATGATGGCAGCCAATAGGTACCAAGCAGCAAGCACCTTGTGCCACTACCATTGTATTACCAGACAACAAACAAAATGAAAACAGTGGCATTTCACACCATGCGCATAACTTTACAAGGTTTTTGTTTCTGCAAAAAATTGAGTGACCAAAACTTCCGTAAAATGACAAGCGAAATAAGTTACTACAGTTTTAGGTGTAATGGTGAAAAACAGCAGGTCAAAAAAAATTGTGTTGGTGAGGACAGGAAGTGGTATTTTGCAAAATATAGCCTAGGGTTTGTTACATGTAAACATAAACAACACTTTTCCTCTCTAAACGAAAAAGGGAATAAAAATGTCTATGAGAATAAAAACAATTTGCATTTCATATCTAGTTTTCGTTGAAAAAATGTGAAAAACAATATTATCAATGTTATTAATTGTTAAAAAAGGAACTATGTGCTGAGTCATAGAATGTTGTTATGCATGTAATAAAACCAGCAGAAGAAATATATCTCCATTATTGTATTACGTATTGTTTAGATCGTCGTAGTTATGACCTCTGGAGGTCAGCTCAAAGCTTTCATATCGACTTCCAGAGCTGCTTCGGCTACTCCTACTACTCAGTTGCTCTATCGCGGCCACATTTGCATATCCCTCACTGACGTCGAATTTTGTACTTTTGACAGGAAATGGCACTGGTTCCTCATACTCGATGTCATCTACTGATACGTTCATATCCTCAGTACCATGCACTTGTTTGGGTGGTTCTCTAACCCTCCTCATTATATAGATAAAAAGTGCAATGATAACACAGAACTCAACTATCGCCAGTGCTGACACAACTCCAATAGCTGTAACAAGACCTACAATATAATATAGTCCCTTATTATGTAAGATATAAGCTGATGTAATCAGTAATCTAGTGGTACCTGTTACACTTCAGTACTGACTTACCTGTATTTGATGCTGGAGAAGGTGTTTTTGTAGGAGTTGGTACACAGAGAGGAAGTGAAGACCAGCTACCATCACTAGTACATTCTACTACTACATCTCTCACATATCCAACATCACATGTATATTGTAGTTGTTGTGTATAGTAGTATCTACTGTACATAACTCTACCATTTGTTATATTCTGGTACTCATCTGTCAGCTTGCACTCTGTAATACATACAATACAGTATACGCTAGTAATATACTACCACTTATTCTGTTTTAACTATCTGCTACTCAGTAGTACACAGTTATACTACTAATACATTGTAGTATACTAGAGCTACTGGGTGGTCATTCATAGCCAATATTATAAACCTGCAGTGCACTGAAAGTTGGCAGAGCTCCAAGTCCAAGGAGTTGTATCTCTATCAGGTGTAGTACAGTTTATAGTTATATCTGATACAGAGCTGTTGGTTATATAACCTTCTATACATTCATATGTAGCAGTTAGATTGTCTCCCCTTAGTTTGAGTGTGGAGTATTCTACAGCTGGGGGTGGAGAGTGACACCAGGGCTCTGTGAATACACAGGAACATTAACTTATGTTTTTTATTTTCAACACTTTGAGGAGTATTTATATATGTAACAAAAGAGCTGCTGCAGGTTATACAATAAAAGCTACAGGTAAACAGTAGAGTATATTACCTGGGATACATTGTATGTTAGAGTGATCACTCCATTCAGCTATCTCTCTACTCTCATCTACTCTACATTCTACAGTAGAGTTTGTACCAGACTTTAACATCCATTCATCTACACATCTATATGTAACCATAGAACCTGGTAGCCATGGTGTAGGAGTTGTAGAGTTGGTTGTATTTGGTATACCTGGTATATCTCCACAGTGTAACACTAAAACATTACATTGTTGTTTTACATTCCATGTGACAATATAAATGTCTGGTTAGTCTGGGGAGGCTATGCAGTAGGTAAATGTAGATATTAAATCTTATGATATTGTAACATGCAGTATAGGACTCACCACTGAAGGTGAGTATAAAACTGGCACGTGACCCATCCTCTGATACATATCTGATACTGATGGTTCTCTCACTGCTAGTAGTTACTAGTAATGTACTTCCTGTAGCATCTCCACTAGAGAAGGTTTTATCACCGATGTGTAGAGGGTCTGGTAGTGTGGATGCGTGTAGAAGTGTGAACCTTACAGAGACATTTCTGGGAAAGTCTATCACTCTAACAGTACATTGACTTACAGACCTTGGTGGACTGTCATAGGAGGTGGTGATAACTCCAGATAGTTGGTTTACATCAGCTCCAGTAGGTATAGCTATATCTGTACCACACACAGCAACTGTAATATTATATATATTTTGCCATAAGATGAGATGTATAATGCTTGCAGTAGTATAGTGCCCTTGTATTCAAACATGGCCCTTCCTCTTCTCTGGCACCAACATCTGCTCTCCTCCATTTCCCAGCCCCTCTCTAATTCTCACCCATCATCTTCGTACTGTCTCATCCCTTCCCAACTTCATCTTTTTTATCTCTCATGTTCTCTCTCTGCCCACCCAGTTTGATAAGAAACATAGTAAGGCAGAGAGCGTGCATGTTTTACTGAGCCACACGATTGTTGAACTTACCCAATCAATGTATCGTATCAACTGCTGTATTCAACTACTACAGCTACTACTAACTGTCAACTGAGAAATATATGTGTGGGTGTGCGTGCACTCACACACCAGCACATGCTATTCTGCTTTATCCAGTATGGAGTGGTCAGACACGTACACAGCAGGGTGTAAAGTTACGGCCATCTTGTTATGAAGGCTTAAAGAATGGCTCCGGCCATTTTTATATTTATCTGATATGTCATTGATATGTCCTTATGAGGTGCTTCAAATACCAACTTTTTCAAAATTCAATTTATTTGTATGTTTTCTTAACAACATTAATAACAAGCATGTTGTGAGTGTTGTCTCCCCTTCGAAATCTTTTGGGAAAACCTATGACATACGCAAGTGTTTTAGCGAACTTAGCGAATGCTAGACTTTTGTTTGATTCACCAAAATCGCTTAAGCATAACAGCAACGCTAGTATATCGTTGATAAATAACAGTACAAGTGGCCTGGCTCATTGATTGATATAACTAGTAGCGGCACATTGTGGTTAGTAGTAAAAACAAAAGTTTAGCGGGTCGCTAAAACACTTGCGTACGTCATATGTTTTCCCAAAAGATTTCGAAGGGGAGACAACACTCACAACATGCTTGTTATTAATGTTGTTAAAAAACCATAGAAATAAATTGAATTTTGACAAAGTTGGTATTTGAAGCACCTCATAAGGACATATCAATGACATATCAGATAAATATGGAAATGGCCGGAGCCATTCTTTCAGTAGCACCGTGTATTATTTTTTATGAAACCTTTCTCATTCCAGTGAGCCTATCAATGGCAGAATTAGATAAAATATAACCAGTACTTACTGTTACTGTAGTACCTCAGTGTAAAGTTTGGTGCAACAGCTGACTGTAATGTCAAGGTCAACTGATCATTGGTTAGTTTCACTATTGCTGGGTTGTAGGATTGACTCCCTTTCACACAATACATCTCATTGTTTATTGTAATGTTTGTGAACCCTCCACAACCAACTGATGAGAATACATTTACACCAGGTATGTAGACATAACTCTTACTAACAAACCCACTCAATGAGAGAGTACAACTTGTACTACTATCTCTCTGTACATGATGGATAACTCCTGAACTGTTCACATCCACTGTTACTGTATCATCTACACATAGGACATGAGGTCTGATAGTCTGTCCATAGATAGTATGTAGAGATATACTAGTAGTTAGTAGAATGTAGGTGAGTACTTGCATTGTCTCACTACAAAATAAAAATGATATATTGTAGTGGATTTTGGGGGCTGTAAACCCACTAGCTGAGGTTGGTAGCTTGCTGCCACCAGTTGTTAGTTTTACCTGCTACAACAGCAGGGTCGGTAGTGTACCGAAGAGAAATAAGATAGAGTATACCAACTCTACAACCAGTAAGGAGCCCTCGGCTCAGACGCATAACTCAGTGCTGTTGAGTAAGTATGCATTTATTCCTCCAGAATATAACGAGTTAGTAAAAGGCACATTACAACTGATCATAAAAGGCACAAGTTCTGCGTTTTATAGGCAATTCACAGGAAGCAATCATTAGACATAACCAATCACATAGGAGTAAGGTGCAATGAACAAATAAACAGTCTTATATAAATAGGTAACAAATCAAGTGGCTAGAATATGGTTAAATAGATATGGTGCCAAGCAAAGGTAGGTGGAGTTATTAGGTAAGTAGCCAATCACAGTCCTAGCCACTTCCTGTCCCTGGTATCTTGTCTCTGCAGCCTTTGTTCTTGCCTTTCCATCTAGTTTAAGGGTGGTTATCTCACAGATACGTCCTGCTGATTTTCCCAGGCTACTTTGTAACTCTCAGTCTAGGCTGAGTCATTTCCTGCCGGCCCTGCAAGGTCGGTTATGAGTCATGGTACAGGGTACAGGGTCGGTACTGAGTCATACGCAGGGTCGGTCACTCCTTCATGATTGATTACGACCATTCCAGCTATCTAGCGGTTAGTACAAGGTTGCTAGAGTATGTAATTACAGTGTGCGCAGAAGTAGTTGACACTAAAATCCACTACAATATGTAACATAGTTGATTTATACAATCAAGGATTGTAACAGGAAAATTTAAATAAATTAGTTCTAGGCAAGGAAGTAAAGACAATGAGCTCATAGAACTAAATGTTGGTAATACTATACAACGTAATGCTATACATTAACACTTACTAATACATACCACAAACAAGTTATAAGCAGACAGGTGTCACAATAGCAAATGATAGACTACCTTCTCTGAAAGTACGAGTCACCTGCTCAACAATGGCAGTAAGTAATTCAAAACCTACTAGAAGAAACGCACATTCATACTGGATACATTATGTACAAATCACTCCTCAGTTTTGCTTTTTTTATTTAAGTTACAGCTTTAAAAGCATATTGGATGCATCAATAATTTTTTAGAGGCTTATTATGGGTCTAATCCAGCATTTCTAAAAATTCGACCACCTAATCTTTCAACAAGTTTTTTGTGCTATACCAAGCATGAAGTGGTCAAACTAAGATTGTTGACCTTAGATATCCATTTGGTTTGACAAAAGATTTTTACGGGTGTCAAGTTAGCAGTTGAGTATATAATACACACAATTTTAGTTTACCAAACATCAGTTTTATCCGTGTTAGACAAATTTGGCCCCATCCCTCTCTTTCTGAAGGATTTCTTCTACCTTAAGCCATTAAACTGGTTCAACCCTAACAGTGAAACATTAAACAAATAAACAATAAAAATAAACAATAAACCACTTTTTGATGAAATTGCAGTTGATAAATTTATATTGAGGAAATCATAGTGAGGTACTATTAATGAGTTATTACATTGTAAATGAAATAATATATTTAAAAAAATAATTTCTAAAATAATAATACAGTATTTTTGTTTTTCAGAATAAATGCGGTAGCCAAAAGAGTTGTTTAATTGTATTTCTAATTCAAAAGTTTTAAAACTTGAGATAAATTTTGACTTAAAATAACTTTCAAAACAATTCAAAACTAATAATTTTTCATACCAAAATGATTGCAAACTCCAAATCAGAACAAATAGCAGTTAAATATTTTCGTATCATAGCGCAGAAAAATATGTCAACGGTAGGCCTCTCCCTATACCTCTGTGGGTTCTACATGACCTAAGATTATATTTCTACTTACAAATTTTTTAGTTAGTAGGTTTTCTTAAGCGTCTGAGTTGCATTGTTGACACACCTGTACTGAAAGGTATGTTTTGTTCTATTGACACCAGTAGAGGTCAGTGCTGTTGTAGTATATTATAATGCAATATAATACAAACCACGCCACACTGCCCTACAAGCAAGAAAATGTTTCCTTAACGTTGTCTAAACGTCAGTTCCCGACCGTAGACATTCAGAAAAAACATCCTATCAGTAGTAATATATGAGCAGATCTCCCTACCAAGTGTTTTTTTGTGGGGTCATTATCTGGGGTTATGCAATGGGTTACGGCGTTGGATGAATTCGCCGAGTTTATATTGTATTTTACTTGAGGGGTACTTGAGTGGCATTTGAGTGGCATTTGAGTTTTGATTAGTTTTTTACTTAATTTGAACTTATATGGCATATAGATTTTGAATGTATGGCATTCAAGTTTTGATAACTTTTTTACATAACTCGAACTCATATGGTATCTTGAGAGAGAGAGAGGAGAGGAGAGAGGAGAGATGGGAGATGAGAGAGATTTTTTAGTTTTCTATACATTCATGTATATATGGTTAGTTATGTACATATTTATGGCTATATTTATATCTACATAGAGAGAGGAGGTATATCTACATTGAACAAATATATTGATCAAAAGTGAAAATTATATGATTATATACCTGATTACATAATAAGTAGGGAGTAACTGTATACATAATTATAACTCATAGGGTATCTAGATTTTGAATGTAAGACATTTAAGGTTTGATAATTTTCTGTAATTCCGACTCATATGATATCTTGAGAGAGAGGAGATATATCTACATTGAATAAATACAGTGATTAAAAATGAAAGAATATGTGAATATATACATTTATTATGTAATAAGTAGGGAAAATCTCATATAATATAGCTAGAGTCAGTAAATACTAAGTAATAACAATTAATACATAGTCTTTTTTTCATTTCATTCAATTTTCATAAATTTTTTGCAAAAAGAAATCATTCTCTAAATGGTTAAATTTCATCTAATTGTACAAATTTACAAAAAAGGAGAATGTGATAAAATAGATATCATAATAGAGTGTAATAAGTTGAATATATAGAGTTAAAGTCTATAAAAACTTTTTAATTTGTAAAGTATTTGATGACTTTACAAGAAATATCATCACATTCAGGTTCAATGATGATGAGAAGATTTTCTTCAAGCTTAAGTTTACTATTTTCCGATATAGACAGAGAAAGTTTTGAAAAACCCTCCAAATCATTATAAATAAAAACTCTATAAATCGACGGTGTTGAATTTGTAATTGATACTGAATTGTTTTCGCATATGATGTATCTATCACACACACAATCAGAATTGTATATAGTAGAGTTTGTAGGGCTTGGTTGTTCCAAAATTAAATCGACTAAACCCAGAGCTTGTGGAAGAGATGGAATTGATGGTGATAAAGCCGGAACTACTGGCTTGTTTGTAGTGGTTGTCGTCGGGGTTGTTGTCGTCGTTGTCTGTGGAGTTGTGGTGATTGTTGTCGTTGTATGTGGAGTTGTAGTGGTTGTTGTTGGAGTTGTTCTTCGAGTCGTAGTTAGTAATCCTTCATCGTATAAACGAATGTAATTTAAAGCTTCGTCGGTTTTGCAAACAAAGTAGTGTTGAGGCCACATATCATAAGTGTCACAGCTTCTACGTAGGTGAGTAGGTTCCATGAAACATGTGAGTCTACGCATACGATATTTTAAGTTTTTTCTTAAAATACGAATTACTGAATCAACCGCTTCCATATTAAGAATTCCCCGAAAACATCCAGACGCTCTATGAGATAAAGTGAATGGTGTAAACTCGGTTACAAGACAATAACCGCTTAGGATTGGGAATAATAGGAGATAGATGCAATATCTCATTTTTTTTTATTCAGAGAGAGAGACTTTTAACCTAGTTTATGCTTTCATCATCTAGAGTTAACTGTCTTGCATTTCGGTGGTCTTTGGTTAATATGCTTCAACTAAAGCTCTATATTTATAACCTTGGGATTGCATTTGTCTTTGGTATCTCCTTGACATGTGATACTGATGATAATCTTGTTTTGAACAGACTTCAAACTTTCAAAACTCGAAAATGACAAATTTACACCTTCAATACCATTGATGTTAGTGATGATAGTAGCTATTTTCGACTCCCTGTTGGTCAAACGATTGCATTCCACACATGCAAAGTTGGTTGTCTCAAACTCTTCTGTTGGTGGACAAATCAAACGTGAGGTGTTGTATTCAAATACACATAATTCATCATTCCAAAATAGTTTTGTATTTTGAGTAAGACCTTCCGTATTATTTTTAACCCCTATTGCGCATTCCTCCTGATTCAGAGTGTATTTTGTTGGTGTATCACAAGACACAGAATCTGTAGAAGTTATTTCCTTGCAGATCCAAGAAGCGCTTGGAGGGATGAAAAAACCACAATATAATAAGTCGGGAGGGTAGAGTCGCACACAGTTTTTTCCATTTTCATCTTTATATCGTATAGTCCTTTTGAAAGGTGAAAAAAACAAGACATCATTTTTATCCATAGCTCCGGCTATACATTCATCAATTTCGTTGGTATAGAATACTCCACTAACATTGGGAAATGTTAGTGCCAGTAGCAAGATAAATACGCAGCTCATTTTTTTAAATGTTTTCGCTTTCAGTGTTGAAAGTTGAATACTTTCTTTCTTGATGTTTTTTTCTATTTATATGTAAGAGGCTAGCGGCTTGTTCAGCTCTCTCAACCGATTTTGAAGATGTGAAACAATCTCATCAAAGTGGTTACCAAAATGTAAGTATGGTTCCAATCGAGATTGAGACAAAAGAACATGTGTTCCTGTCCAGCGAAATGAAGTCAAACCTCTTAAAATCGAAATATCTATCAAATCACCCAGTTCAGCATCTTTCAAACATTGCTTTATATCAACCAGTTCGATCGCTCTTTTGAGATCTTCAAAATCTATCAACTTGTCTTGCGGACAGCATACTTTTGGATCAAAGCTCCTAGAACAGTTTAAGCATTCGAGAGGATTTGCTCTTGAAATACAATTACAGCTCAAAAGCATGCTTTGTATTGATTTACGAACTAGATTGAATCCTAACACAAAATAAAATACTTCTTCGGTGATGAGTTGAACAAAAAGAGGATTCGAACGCTCTAAAGGAATGTGTTCAAAATGAGTCCTTATGAACTTAGGAACAAAATCAGCCAATGTACCAATTGACTTGAATCCTTGAGTTTTTCCACTCATGTTTCTGCTGTAGTTCAGAGATAAATGAAGCAACTTTTTTTGTAGCAGTTCTTTTATGAGTCTTCAGATATATTTGTCGAATCAATAGTTATTATCGGGTTGACTGAGTCTTCTTTTTCATCAAGAGTGTAAGCGTATGGATATCCTTCTGCTATCGCAAGTAATTTATCCTTTAGTCGTTGATAAGCCAGTTTGCTCTGACTAGTAGGTAATAGGTAGGGATTTAATCGTGCTCTCAAATTTGTTAACAAAAAGGGAGACTTCAAATCATCAGTGGAAAGATCCAAAAAAGCATTAATCCATTCATCATGCACCAAAAAACCCATTTTAGCATTTTTCAAAACTTGTCTTCTATCAATCCAGTCGATAGCATCACCCAATTCTTTTTTGGTAGGTGTAGCGCCTTCAACCATTTCAGCATATCTTTTACAAGTGATACATTTGTCATCAACGTGTGAACAGTAACAGTTTAGTAGCGATAGATTGGTTGCTTGCTTGTAAAAACTTCCTCCTAGTACACAGTATACACATTCCTCCGTAAAATAAATCCTCAACATTTCATCAGAAACCTCAGCCAAAAAAGTCTTAGGACCTATAGCATCGGAAGCTTCTTGGTGAGCAAAGTCTTCAACACGTAGCATATTTGTTGTTATTCCGTTAAATTACAAAACGCGAATGATACGTTTTCAAATTGAAACATCTATTTAATCATTCATTACTTTTTCTTTTTTTTGAGGTTAATTGTTATGCTAGCTCATGTAGATCTTCATAAATGCTTTAATTTCAACCTGACAACCATCGATTGGGCAAGGTTTTACTTCTGATGAGCATTCAGTAAGCGCTTTTTCCTTACACTCACTACAGTAAATGAGATGACCACACGGAAGAGAGATATGATTTGCAATTACTTTTTTTTCATGCGTCTCAGACACACATTGAGCGAGTTTGCTTTGCTTAGTCTGATCTTTATCTTTTTTTAACGAATCAATTGATTTAGCATCATTTTTTAACAGCGGATCTTTATCTTTTTTTAACGAATCAATTGATTTAGCATCATTTTTTAACAGTGTTGACGAATTCTCAACAGTTGTAAAATCATTTTCAAAAATATGTAGGGCTTCAATCATAAAACCTATTCGCTCAAAAGGTTTTCCATTTAACACTAAAACTTGTTCGATATCGTTTTGACTGTATCCTAGTTTTTTGCAAATAAGTTTCATTTCTTCGGTGTCATTGTTGCGAGTTATTTGTTTTAATTTTTCTCGATATTTTTCAACCCGTCGCTTACACCTTTTGCCTTTTTCCGTTCGCATGTAAACATCCTCAACGTACTCTTCACCTTTACTCCCGAGTAAAAAATAACAGTCTGGGAACCATCGACAGTGTTCCTCCCATGGTAGATCACTCTCTTTCCATTCTTTAAGTTCACCTGAGCAAAAGAAGCATTTCACACTATCCCCGAACTTAGTATAGTAGAAACCTGCATTGGAAAGGAGTTTCATGGAGACTTTACCCTTCCATTGTTTGAAACTGTCTTCTCTAGATGTTTCAGTAGCAAAACGTGGTGTATCAGCACGATCAATTGATATACCTAGAGGTAATACTTCTGCAGTTAAATCTCCTCTTCTGATCTTTTGTTCTTCCATCGTATAACTTTTGACAATTGAGATGTTTTTCATTTCATCTGCAAGTAGTTTCCTAGGTCTATACAGACGATTGTGAGTGTTAAATCCTCTAACAAATCGACAAAACGGAAAACTTTTAGCGTGTTCTTTCATCGGATGTTCATCTTCATCCTTCCAGTTTAGTAATACCCCTTGGCAAAAAACACATCGAACAGCGTTGTCTTTTTCAAGGTTATAGAAACCAGCTGCAGCCATGTTTTCACCACAATGTTTACCTACTCGTCTCCAATTTGTAAGAAATGATTTTCTTCGATAACTTTCATCAAGCATTAAAGCCTCTCTTTCATAAAAAGAGAGTTCATTGTAAATGAACTTGAAAAAGTCCGATGGGGAAAGTTGCGCAATAGTTTTTTGTAATTTTAATGACAAAAGACTACAGTGATTATCCGGATAAGTTGCGACGACATAAGTTATTGCAGTGGTATCAGGAAAAGTTCGTTGTAAAAACAACGATGAAGTAACGAGTAAACTATCATCTATCCATTCAGCGCAGTCTTTAGTATTTTCAAAACAATTTCGAGTTTTTTGCATTTCTCTTTTTTCATTATAAATAGTGTTTGCTACATATCTGTTGTTTGTTACTCGACACATTATTTATATATAATATAAGTAGTAGCTTCAGTTATTACTCAAGTTGAAGTTTTGTTGGAAAGTTCTTTTCCTTTGATCTAGTTCGTTGTTATTCTAAAAAAAAATGATAATGCTTTATAGCAAAAAAATAAAAAAGACTAAGGTTTCAATTTTTTTTTCAATATACTTGAATTGATTACTATTATAATAGAACGTAAATACTTACATCAGAAATGAAGACTTGTCTTTTCTTTTGAATTAAAATGAATGATATTCCTAGTAGTTTGAACTTGAGAGCTGCTTTCTATAAAATTCGGATGAAGAAGGAGTACATTTTTCATTTTGAAGTCCTGAAATAATAAGAATAAACATAATTAAAACTTACATACAACATTTTTTTGATATCTTAAATAGTGAATAATCTTGTTTTTTATTCAGAAAATGTCTTCACGCTTAAATCGATTACAATTAAAACAAAATATAAATACTTACATCACAAATGAAGACTTGTTTTTCTTTAATGAATTATATACATAGTTGTTTGAACTTCAGCTGTTTCCTATGTAACTCAAATGATGGAGAAGGAGGGTTGTAGTAGATGATGATGTAGTAGATCTTCTTCCTTCAGTTAGTTTGAACTTGAGAGCTGCTTTCTATAAAATTCGGATGAAGAAGGAGTACTTTTTTCATTTTGAAGCCTCTGAAATAATAAGAATAACCATAATTAAAACTTACATACATCATTTTTTGATATCTTAAATAGTGAATAATCTTGTTTTTTGTTCAGAAAATGTCTTCACGCTTAAATTGATTACAATTAAAACGAAATATAAATACTTACATCATAAATGAAGACTTGTTGTTCTTTGAATTAGATGAATTATATACATAGTTGTTTGAACTTCAGCTGTTTCCTATGTAACTCAAATGATGAAGAAGGAGGGTTGTAGTAGATGATGATGTAGTAGATCTTCTTCCTTCAGTTACTAACGATGAAGTGAATGCTTTCTGTATGAAAACAGTGCTTCTTATATAGCTTAAGTTGCACTGCTATGAATCAGCATTATTTTCACATGAATGGAAACCGTTGCTTTCGCGGGAATAACAAAATTATTTTCACGCGAATACAAACCAATGCTTTCGCGGGAATAAGTAATTTATTTTCACGCGAATGGAAAGCGTTGCTTTCGCGGGAATAAATATTTTATTTTCACGCGAATACAAACCAATGTTTTCGCGGGAATAGATAATTTATTTTCACGCGAATGGAAAGTGTTGCTTTCGCGGGAATAAAAATTTTATTTTCACGCGGATACAAAGCAATGCTTTCGCGGGAATCAATATTTTATTTTCACACGAATGGAAACCGATGCTTTCGCGGGAATAAATATTTTATTTTCACGCGAATACAAACCAATGCTTTCGCGGGAATAAATAATTTATTTTCACGCGAATAGAAACCGTTGCTTTCGCGGGAATAAAAATTCTATTTTCACGCGAATACAAAGCAATGCTTTCGCGGGAATAAATATTTTATTTTCACGCGAATACCAACCATTGTTTTCGCGGGAATAAATAATTTATTTTCGCACGGATGGAAACCCTTGCTTTCGCGGGAATAGAAATTTTATTTTCCCGCGAATACAAACCAAAGCTTTCGCGGGAATCAAAACTTTATTTTCACGCGAATGGAAATCGTTGCTTTCGCGGGAATCAATACTTTATTTTCACGCGAATGGAAACCGTTGCTTTCGCGGGAATAAATATTTTATTTTCACGCGAATACAAACCAATGTTTTCGCGGGAATAAATAGTTTATTTTCAAGCGAATAGAAACCGTTGCTTTCGCGGGAATAAAAATTTTATTTTCCCGCGAATACAAACCAAAGCTTTCGCGGGAATCAATACTTCATTTTCACGCGAATGGAAACCGTTGCTTTCGCGGGAATAAATATTTTATTTTCACGCGAATACAAACCAATGTTTTCGCGGGAATAAATAGTTTATTTTCACGCGAATGGAAACCGTTGCTTTCGCGGGAATAAATATTTTATTTTCACGCGAATACAAACCAATGCTTTCGCGGGAATAAATAGTTTATTTTCACGCGAATAGAAACCATTGCTTTCGCGGGAGTAAAAAAATAATTTTCACGCGAATAAAAACCAAAGCTTTCGCGGGAATATCGCGTGAAAAAACCGCTGAGTCATAGATATATTATAAAGGTTTCATAGGGTTAATTAGTACAGCTTTAGCTATTTAAGAACCAGTGTTTTCACACAGAAAGCATCCAGTTCTACAATAGCTAGCAAGGAAGCAACATCTACACACCAACTACTACATTTACTTGAAACTCAATAAGGTGAGAATTACTAAATAATTCTTTAACATATACTGATAAAAACTTCAACTAGTTTTGCTATAATACTTCAGAAAGTTAATTTTATGTTTTAATATTTTGTTCTTATTAATAAAAGATCAAATAGTTTCACCATACCACATCAGAAAAATTATTATGGTTTTGATTATGTGTTTATTTTATAAATATCTAGTTAGTTTATTCTTTTCAAAATATTTTTCAAATTCCAGCCATTTGTTACATATTTTTTACTCTCTTTTCAGTTCCAACTTCCGACTGAACGCTCTGAATATGAATGAAGACCGTAATACCTCATTTCTCTCAACATTCGAGCCATACTCTGATGATAAAGAAAATATCCCTCCTGATTCACATCTAATAAGAAGGAAACTGAACACAATTCGACCAAAGCCATGGGATTCGGATAGAAATAAAACGATTGACTATACTTGGACTTTGAAAGCGCCATCTCCTTCTCATCTTTCCTGCTTGTCAAAAAATGCTGCTAGTTTGCTCAATTCTTGCGATACCAATGACAGAGTAATGATTGGAAGGTTTCAACCACTTCACTTAAATCAAACGCCGTCACTTCTCGAGATAGTCTCCATCGAACAACCAACTGAGGATGTATATAAAAACTTATGCATTATCCGCTACAATATCGAAACATTTGGCAACAGACGACAAGTGAGGTCTATGGTGAGAAATGAGGATTACAACAAATTAGCTCCAACACAACCGGATGTTCCAAAACTGGTGGTTTTTATGGGATTCGATTCAGACAAGCATCCAATCTTTCACCCTATCAACTTCCCATCCAATATTTCCCTTGAGGAAGCTAAACAGCTAAGTAGATTAATAAAAAAAAAAACACCTACTCAGTTGATCAGTATGGTTCGTATCGCAACGCTCTCGCAATTTGCTGTTGGAAGTGTAATCAGTTTTGAATCTCCTCAAATATCAACTCAGTTAACATTACCTAATGGAGATGTGGTGATGAATGCGCTACTGGTAAACTACAGATGTTTGCAATATGATGGTTTGATGATGGGAGTTCTATATATACCTGAAAAACACGCTAGCAACATCAAACAAATTGGAACAGGAGTCATACTTGTAAGAAATCGTGAAGTTAGTAGATTTGGTTATCATCGACATGATATAATCACATTCACAGCATTACAAGCGATAGAAACGGCTCAAAACCTATCCAACAAACTTGATGATTCCAACCAGATGAAGTACTTTACTACAGATGAGGTTGTTGAGAACAAGGTCTTAGTGCTTTCAATGGGAGTGGGAAACACATCTTCTACATCTTTGAGAGAACCAGCGCCCCCTGGTGAAAACTATATTCAAAAAGAGCATGTCAGACAAGACAACACAGTGAGTATTTTTTATTCAATGTAAACTAACTGATATAAGTAATACTTCCAATTAGATAATATTTATTTATAAAGCAATTATTTTTTGTTTTGCTTTAGATAGAAGAGAGAGAATCAAAAACGCTTGATGAAAATTATGCTCAAGAAAAAACAAACTGAATAATATAACTTGGTGAGTTACTTCCCTTTACTATATAATGTTAACTAACCAATGTAAAAAGAACTATAATTCAAATTTATGTAATTATTTTACATTTTTGTTTAATCATCCTATACTAATACATAACTTTTGATTTTAGTTCATTATGGAATCAAAAGTACATAGAACAGAAGTCTTCCTTCCTAGTTATAACATCAGTACAACAATGACAACATTGTAAAGAAAAAGACTATCAACCATTGATTGTCATTACAAGTTGTAGTGCTTTGAATTACTTAGTATTTACTAACTCTAGCTATATTATACAAGAATATTTTGCTACTTATTATGTAATAAATGTATATAATCATATATTGATTCAATGTAGTCTCCTCATTCTTCTCTTCTCTCAAAATATCATATGAGTTCGAGTTATGTAAAAAAATTATC
The DNA here is from genome assembly GCA_945261195.1 of Cryptosula pallasiana. Classification (NCBI taxonomy): domain Eukaryota; kingdom Metazoa; phylum Bryozoa; class Gymnolaemata; order Cheilostomatida; family Cryptosulidae; genus Cryptosula; species Cryptosula pallasiana. Next base: position 4,701,637 of record OX183135.1, read on the forward strand.
AAAACTTGAATGTCATGCATTCAAAATGTATATGCCATAAGTTCAAATTAAGTAAAAAAATAATCAAAACTCAAATGCCACTCAAGTACCCCTCATTATGTAATCAGGTATATAAACATATAATTTTCATTTTTGATCAATATATTTGTTCAATGTAGATATATCTCCTCTCTCTATGTAGATATAAATATAGCCATAAATATGTACATAACTAACCATATATACATGAATGTATAGAAAACTAAAAAATCTCTCTCCTCTCTCTCCTCTCTCATCTCCCATCTCTCCTCTCTCCTCTCCCCTCTCTCTCAAGATACCATATGAGTTCGAGTTATGTAAAAAAGTTATCAAAACTTGAATGCCATACATTCAAAATCTATATGCCATATAAGTTCAAATTAAGTAAAAAACTAATCAAAACTCAAATGCCACTCAAATGCCACTCAAATGCCACTCAAGTACCCCTCAAGTAAAATACAATATAAACTCGGCGAATTCATCCAACGCCGTAACCCATTGTCTCAACTCCAAGGTCAGATCCACAAAAAAACACTTGGTAGGGAGATCTGCTCATATATTACTACTCCTATCAACATTATTCTGTAGACACTTTTTAGCGTTTATATAACGTTCGTACAAACGTTTTCCCAACAACGTTTTCTGAATGTTATGAAATAACGTTGAGGGAAACGTTCAGGTAACATTCATATGACATTATTCGTGAATGTTATGCCAAACGCTCAATAAACATCCGTATCCATTTCAGTTAAAACGTTACCTGAATGTTCACTGCAGAATGTTACATTATTGTTCAAAGAAGACTCGTAAGATACAGAATAGGCAAAAGCAGTATATTGGCATTTGATAAATAGGTCACAGTTTATTATTTGAATGACTTGGTACTAGAAACAGTATAAAAATGTTTTATGTACGTCTAAAAATAAAGAATAATGTGTGCTGAACATATTGATCATTGTGTTGCTTCTCCAAAGAGCTCTTTAAGACAATTAAAAATACAAAAGTTAGATCACACTCAACTTTAACAACAAAGACACAAAGTGTTCGCAAATTTAGAGTGGGAAATGCGAAATCATTCAAACTAACTGAAACCTGGTCCTTAAGTATAATCAAAATTAAACTTTAGCACAATGTACTGCAGAACTATGACCATGCTTCAATAAAACACCACAGCTTCAAAACTAATGTGGAAAACCACTCTCAATGTATCTACATTTCGGAGTTGTCCTACTTCTAACAAGGAGGGACAACTCTGAAATCTTCTGCGTTCCCCATTAATGTGCACAGTGCAGCAGCGTACGCCGATGATGAGTGTGTAAGTTATTAGGTGCTTGTCCAAGTGCCATTTGCCTGAAACAAAAAGTAAGTTGTGTTAGAAACTTCAATCACTATTAGTTAGTAGATGGTACACTAATGGTAATAGCCAGATTGTAAGAAATGCTTGACTGAAAAGAAAATTAAAATTTTATAACAGAAGAGATGGACTCACATAATCAGTCCTAAATCACCAAAAAGTATGAGATATTTAATAGCTAATGAATTATCCATGCTTAATTAATATCTAGTAGTAATGGGCTGATAGAAACGTTTAGGCAACAAATTGCAAATAGTTACTTTCTCCCAGGTAGCACGACTCCTTTGCTCCTCTTAGTTTCGCACGAGAAAAAATGCAACATGCCATGTGTAACTGATAACAGAAAGGGGCAAATATATTGGCTATGATTCCTGAGCACTACCCCAAGTTGGTTTGTTTCATTAGTTGGTAATAGGTTGTCTTGTGCAGCGTAAGTTCTCCAGAGCGAGACAACTATCATTGATTTGACAGCGAAGATAAACGTATGTCTATTTAGCGACACAAAACGTTGTACTGAGCCAGAATTTCCTTCAAAGTTGCGCCTGCATACGAGCAAGACCTCTAATAACTTGTTTGCGCATTGGCTTTTGCCAAGTGTCCAAATAGACGCCATTTTTACAAAAATGAAACAAAAGAATATGGTAAACATGCTTTTACATACACCTTGAGATTAACATGGCCGTTACATGGCGTAATTTCAAATTTAATGCATATTTCCTGTAAACACACATGTAAAATATTGTCTAAATTTCAATTTACCACAAAAATAAGAACAGGGTACATTCATGACTATAAAAATTGTTGAGAATAGTTTGTTGCATACATCTTGTTTACAACAATACAATTAAAACAAGTCATCAATTTACCAAAATACTAATACGGAAATTTTGTAAAAAAACCATCAAAATTTGTTTATAACATGAGTTTTTCCCCAAACTTATTTCATGCAATTTTTGGTTTCAGTAAAGCAATAAAACTAAGCAAAAGTATAAAAAATAGGTAGCTGTGCCCCCCCACAGAGTAAGGGATGGCAGCTCTACTACAAGGATGCATTCTGGTACCCTACACGCTGGATGCGCAATGAACAGTCGTTAAGGCCATATCAATAATTATTGTTCGTTTAGTGGAAGTTCTTTCGTGCCTTGAACTATAGATCACATGCTGAGTCCACGTCAAATCTGCTTTTCAAACAAAGAAGGGGAAGTAATTCTATGTCTCCAAAAACGCTACCTACCCTACTTGTTGCTTTATATCGTTGATACAGAGTTACTCGTTGCCGCCACGATTTTTGACACTCAATGACGGGTTTCCAAACGCTATCGTTCAATCCATCATTAATCCCTACCCACACGTAGAGTATCTAAAATCACCTCAAATGTGGTTTACCTGATAAGGTGTTGTCGTGCTATGATTGAGTGACTGAAGACATGAAGGAACATATATGTATCCTGTCCAAGTGGTATTGCCCTGAAAGAATGAAATAAAAGTAATATTAAAATGTAACAAAAAATTTTCATAATGAGATTGCATGTTACTGTTTGAGTCCCAGACTAATTAATGTCATTGAGAAGAGAATAATGAAAGTAGTCGCGGCCTATGTTTCCCAAACAAAATGCAATAGAAATAATCTGATTGGCAATAAATCTTGTCAACAAGTATTAATTTTGTTCGGTACTCCTGGGTCAACAAAAAGTAGCTCACTGAATATAAAATGATAATCAATGAGCATTTATTTATATTGTTTTTAGGTCGTGAATGAAACTGAACGCTAATTAAATCACAAGTGATTCTAGTTTGTTTATTTTAACAAAACAATTTTATATTCTCTGCCAATAAAATTAAACTTTATAAATATAACGTTTTCGCAAAATATATTGGTTGACAACAATGCCATTATTTACTGACTACTTTGCAAATTGGGAGTTATCTTCTTTATGATTTGTTAGGCTATCTATGAGAATTCAGTGAATAGTTGCAATGTACCAAACAAATTTTTCGTTCCATACGCGATGTGTTGAGCCCCTTTGTTTGAGGAACACATCTTGAATGCTCTTATTGTGAAGGGTGGTTATTAATTTGCTAGTTTTCATTGTAATTAATTTAATTCTTTTTTCAGGTACCGGTGTGTCAAACCATTTTTAGAGAGTTGTCCCTCACTTGTTAGACAATAAATATAAATGCAAGCAGTTCTGACAAATACGCATTTTTTTCTGAATACAACAAGTCACATTGAGTTATAAAAAGTTTTGTAACGAAAAGACATAGGATATTGACATTGTGTGAAGATCATTTTGATTGTAATAAAATGTTAATTTTTGTAGCTGTTTTTTCAAGGACAAAAATCACTGATATCATTTTTGATCAAAAGCAATGAATTTGAAGCTTGGAATTTTAAAAAAGGTATTTTACAAGTGTTTGGGCAAAATAATTAATATGAGAATTGAAAGCGAAAATAATAGCTACTTAACAACGCTTCAATAAGTTGTTAAAAGTTATTACATATGATATAAACCATAATTTTTTATCACAAATCTTTTGCTGGTTAATTTTAAAGATCTTAGTGCAACAGACTTGAATCAGCTTACTACAGTTCAGTCATTTTGTTTTTTTAATTTTTTAATGGATTTTGATTCTACCATGAAATAACTACCAATAATGCTGGAACCAAATTAAATTCTTTTTTAAACAGAAGTGCAAGTCTAGGAGAAGTCAATGAGAGTATTCGCTCGCTACCTCCGTTCGCCGAACACATTGCAATAAAAATAATCAGACCGGCAATAAATTTAATCAATAAATAATCATTTTGTTCGAAACTCGTGGGTCAACAAAAAGTAGCTCACTGAATAAAAAAAATAAACGGCAAGTATTTATTTGTATTGTTCGTAGGTCGCGAATGAAACTGAACATAAATAAATAATAATGAGCGAGTTGAATTTTTTCATTTCCATAGACCGGTTTTATATCCTTGAAAAATAAATCAAAATAATGCAAGCATTCAAGATTTACTAAATTAAAGGGCAGCTTGACAAACTATTACAGTTTGTGGCAGCTCAAATTTTATTACTTTCATGAATATTTTGAAAATTGGGAGTTATCTTCTTTATGATTTGTTCGGTAAACTATAACATTTCATTGAATATTATGTTGCTCTAAACTAATGTTCCATTGCTTACGCGACATATTGAACTACAAACACCTATTATTTTTGGTATTTTGTTCGACGAACAGGTCGCGAATACTCTCAATGTCTAAGTTGTTCATGGACTCGGAGACTTGAAATAGTTAGATCAAGATTTAAAACCTGCGTTTAAAGAACAGTGCATTTTTCATGTTCTAACGTATGCATTTGATTTTTTCTTTAGATTTTTTCATTACAAACATTTGCACACCGCAGCATTTTGGTTTCATCGGACATTAATTTGATTAATTAGATCTGATTCAGTGCACAACACAGTTAGTTGAAGACCCCCAAAAAACAAATATTTATTAGGAACTCACTGCTTGTTTTCAATGAAGTATTCAGACTGTAAAATTTGCTGTTTCATCTATGCCTCTAGCAAAACATTTTTACAGAAGTCCAATAGCGTCCTCTATTGTTTTCATACTTTATAAGCCTGCTTCTTTACCTGCTAAAGATGCAAAAGGGATAATTAATAGTAGCACAGGAGAATGAATGATCAGTGATGCAGTGTCAGGCTATACACTCTGTAATGCACCACTGAAGCAATCAAAGCCGTAGCTATCATAGGTGTGCACAACAAACGAAAGAGCAGGTAATAGTAATTATCAAGCAAAGTCTGAGTGTGACCTAATATTAAGTAATACAATAATAACTGCAGTATGATGGTGCGAAAAGCTTTTTTACCCGCAACAGGCACTATTTATTTCTTAAAATCAAACTATTCATATATATATATAAATAAACTTAATTTACGCCGATCTATGTATAGTAAAACAAAGATACCTGTAAAATTGTGTTTGCAGCGTAAAAGTGATTTATTACGGATATCTCAATCGTTAAAATTCAACTTTTCAACTTGAGTTTAATAAAAATAATTATTTTGCCCACTGCATTGTTTTGCTATGCTATGTAAATACAATTGGTTTGCTGACAAAACGGATCAGATCAATTTTTTAAAATAACAGACTACATGTTTAAATTGAAGTTGTGCGTAGATACAAACAAACCTGCTCTTAACCACTAGTGCTCCACTGTAAACTCTATGTATTTATGCTATAAACTATCTTTTTCACTGTTCTCTCCAGCAGCAGTTCTTCAGATAAATGTTTTTGATGAAAACTTGTTCCCATGTAGCTTGGTACCTGCATATCCAACTTTTACCTGTATGAAGCAAAAAGACTGTTGGTGAGATTGCAGGCAGAGCAAAAGTTTGCCCTATTACTACAAAAATACAATTAAACAGCAAGTGGAAACTGTCCAAACACAAAGCAGAAATGGCACGCATTTACTACAAGTCCAAAACTTTTAGTTTCAGTCTTCGTGAACTTCTGATTAGTGGATGACTCTGAAGCGCATACTTTTAAAGCTTTATAATCAATTTAAACACAGAGCTTTCTCACAAGTTGTATTTTACAAGTTTGATAAAAAGGATAATATTTAATATAACTAAAAACTATAAATAAAGTCAACGCAAGAAGTTGATTTTGCTAATCGGAACAACTTTTTTTATGCTGTTATCAATTACACAATAATATTTGTTTTCAATATAAAATACTGGAAACAAACCTTTAAATAATTACAGTAAAACAATATTTTAATATATGGCCCTGTCCCATTTGATGCTACCACTTGCAGTAAAAACCGTTTTCCTACTGTAAAAGTTTCAACTAGTTTCCACAGTTGAAAGTGTAAGGAAAGAATAATTTTGTTTTGCTCTGAAATTTATGAGTATAATAAGACGCGCATGATGAGTGGCACAAAATTAAAAGATGTTTATTTTAACAGAGGAGTCTGTGTGTGAGCTAACCTCAGCAGTTTCAGCTGGTAGAAGGTATCAAATGCATGCATTATAACGTGGAAAATACGGCATTCTGGGGTAAAAAGATTTGAATATGAACATCCATACTTACTGACTGCCAATATGAGCAAGCATAAATTTGCATGGAACAATGTGTTTTTGCTCCAAGAATGGGCATCGACTTCTGGAGCATGGTAGGCAATAAGAAAGTAACTGCTTGGGAATGCACTTCGATTGATTTTAGTGAAATAACTGATTGCCAGCTTTATTCATCACCAGTCCTTGAGGCCTTTGACTCTGCAAACTGTTTATTGTAAGGTTATCAAGATTGCGCTAGAGCTAACAAAATGTTCATATGAGATGTTATAAAAGCTGTGTATTGATTTAAACAGCCTTGCCAAGCATCAACACATGCCAAAAATGTTGGCTTGTTCAGACCTTTGTGCCATTCAGCACCATGAAATGTATATGCTCTGTAAAATATCAATTAATAAGCCGCATCACATAATTGGTGGTATGAATAGACCACAAAATGTGGTACTGATGACAGATACTTGTTTTCGCAGGAAAATATAATGAAAAAATAAGAGCTTTTTAAAAAAAGTGATTTGCTAAAAGAAAACAGTTTTTTGCAAGTAGTTACGTAATGGCTACCAACCAACGTATTCAATTATTACAAAAGGTGAAAGTTTAATAGAATACCAAACAAATAATTCCCCAAGTCATGTTCTTGAATGAGTTCTAGACTCAAAATGTCATTTATAAGGCCCCCCAAAGAGATTTGCATTTATAAGCTCTCCTCAGTGGTTGACCGCGCAAGATCTACACTGATTATGATATTACGAAAACTGCTGTTGTTGCTAACCAGCAAAGAAAACTTTTACGCAAATAGACATGTTATGAATTTTATGAAAAAGTTTAAACTTCTCACAATAAACTTGAACTCTTCATGTAAGCTGTATACATTTTGTAAGAACACAGAACACTGTTATCAATCTTGGAGACTACAGTGCAACAATGTCCCAATTATTTCCGATATCAAACATACCTATAAATAGCTCTTCTCATAGCTTCAGTGTTGCTAGTGATATTGGTAAATGCGTTTGGTAGATGTCCTGTCAATCCTTGTTGCAAAATGAGTGAATTTTTCTGTATCCCTGTTACTTGGTAGCAAACAGCAACTAGCTAAGCTGCACTGGCCTGCTGTATGAACAACAATGACAGTAGACTAATGCATTTATGAAAAGCAATCATGCAGCATTTTGTGACCACAGATGTTTTCATAATCATCTAGTGGTTTGTTGGCATCCCTCAGTAAGCTACGCAGTACAGTAGGTGAATTGCTAACTATCGACGCCAACATAGAGAAATTTTCATTAATAACTAGATATTGATTTGTGTTTGCGAGCAAAAACAAGAGTATTTTAGAGAATCAATTATAAAGAACAATTTCAAATGGACTTGAACACCTGTACTGGCTGTCTTGATTTACCCATGACACCAGCTACGCCATCAATCTCTCACTGAAACAACACATCTTTAACACCCCCAGTAATCCTAAACACTATATTTCGCAGCAAAGATGTACTTGCAAAGACATGAAAAGTGAAAAAATCTTTCCGCCTCTGGAAATCATACCTGGACCCCTGAATCAGCAGGCAACCACCTCAGCCATCAAGCTATAAAGGCATGTTGCTGATTCAAATTATAATTGAGTACACAATGACAACTGTTTTGAGATAGCTTTTCCTTTTTACAAAAAGCAGCTTTTTGAGGTGACTAGATGCTTTTTTGTGCTGGGGCCACACAAGCACTGTTTCACAACTACCAATACAACATCCACTCCTGGTACTACATATTTTCATGCTGACTTCGCTCCTCCCTTCTGACAATAATTGTTTTTATTCGAAAAAGAATTTCTCACCCGGGAATTGAACCCAAACCCTGTCAATAGCAGGTCACAGTATTAACCATCGAGCCATCTAGCAATATTGAAAGCTGTTCATAAACAGCTTCACATAAAAATAAATTGGTATGGCCTACATACAAAAGAATGTTTTGGGTTCAGGCATCACTAAATACTTATCGAATACTTTCATTTTTTTTCAGATTTGTTCAATTTGTCACCTGAATACTGTTTGTGCTAAAGTTTAGAAGGAGAAAAATTTTTCCGCGGTGAAAACAGTAAATAACGAACATTTTTGTCACACATTGAAAACCGTGTGGGCTTTGACTCTTTCACCAAAGATCACAAATTTGACAGATGTCAATCTGAAAGACGGTTATAATGCGATCACAACCACGCAAAATTTATGCAAATCGGAGTAACCGTCCCCGAGTTATGGTCATTTTTCCGTTTAGAAGACCTCTTTTGAAAATGGGATAGCTGTGTTGGCGGTATTGCGAGAAACATGTAGTCTCTACTTTTATAAAAATCAAGCATTGGGCTATGCTGCCTAATAAATTTCTTGTCGCTGACTAGTTCCATTCTGGTCTCGGAAAGCATTTAAAAGTGCTGTTTCTGTTTAGTTTTTCAAATTTGAAAATGTAAAAACTTGAAACGCTTTGGTGCGATCGCTTTGAAGTTCGAAATGGTGCATTGATACACTATGGCACATGTTTGTTGCAAATTTCAGCCACTTCGGCCTGTTTGTTCTCCAACGGGAAGCTGTTTTATGCTAAAAACTGTGATTTTCACAAAAATCCAAGATGGTCGCTTTCGAACAATTTTTATTGACGTGTCATGATGTCGAATCAGAAGATGAGCAAAATGCACCATCTTTCAAAAATTCGTAATTTTTCGTCAATCGGGTCTCCGTTTTTTTGGTCACTTTGATGCTTTTGAAAACAACTTTTTACCCGATTTCGCACTTGAATTGCAATGTTCTGGAATGTTCTGTAACTTCATAACTAACTTATTTTTTGGCCCGATGCCTCACGACTGTGTCGCAAAAAACTCTGTAGCTCTATCTATAACGGTTCTTGAGAAAAAGTTGACCGAGTTTGGCAAGGTTTGCGCGAAAAAAGTAAAGTAAAAAATAAAACCAGGCAGAACAATAAAATTTTAGATTCTCTAAAATATTAATTATGGAAATGACGTCTTTTGCATCTATTGTCTACCAAAATAAAAAACCATTGCTCTACATAAACACATATATTCCACACATACACAAGAAATCTATTCCGCTCATAAGCACACAAGAATATAGTCATAATAAAATAGATACATTTACACTGCAAATGCACACAGCCATAAGTTGCAATTTTCTCATAATCAAGCATAAAATCAGTTTGGATGGCATTATGTCTGATAGCCATCACATAGTGTTGACTGGCAGTTACACTGCTCAAACAGAAAACACGCTGCAGATTACATAATTCCGATCCAATTACGTTCCCAGAGCAAGTTGAGGCTGTTTCATTACTAAACTTGCAAACAATCATCTGCTAAACCAATAAAGCACTGACAGTCTCATCAGTTATGCAGCTCTTACTGCTAATGTGGTGAAGGGTAGTAATTGATGAGAGAAGCTACACTGCAGTTCCAGCATAACACCGACATAAAAAACATAACACCGACATAACAAACATAACACCGGCATAAAAAACATAACACCGACATAACAAACATAACACTGACATCAAAAGATTACTAACTATTTACTGTCAGAGATGTAAAAGCATACATCCGTAACTATTAGTGTACTCATACAAGCATTTACACAAAAACATGTTGATAAGTAACTGTTCAAAAGTATATGAACACTTTGTACAGATACTTAAATACATACTTTACGTGTGCAAGCCTATATATGCAGCATTCTGCATGAAAGCACACATTTGTACATGCATACAACTGTATTGAAGGGATATATAAGTTAATATACACTGGGTGATGAACGGATGAGAGCATGAAATCTATTATAATTGCTTGGAGGTGGGGTGGGTGAATGCGCTACTGTAGTCTCCCTTAATGAACTCTCTTACATACACATACACACAGTCATCAAGAAGCCAAGCCCACCATCGGAGGCATAGATAGAGGCATAGGTCAATGATGTGCAATAGCAATTAAAACCACATGGTTGGTCAGGATTGCGGTGGAGTATATAATGCTCACAATAGTAGCCTACTGCCTTCAAGTGTTATTGACTTTACTATTGAAATATATCCCCGCCCCTCTTTTTCTAAACGACTGTTTCTACACTTGACCGGCGTTCAGTCATGACAATGATAAAGCAACTTGTGCTAATAAACCACTTTTTACTAAAACAAAGCTGCAGTTGATAAACCTTCGTTGATGAAAATCACAGTGCAATACTATGGATGAGTTATTAAGTTGTAAATGAAAAATTACGATTGGAAAAATTAGTTTGTAAAATAATTATACGTTTTTAAATTTCTCATTAATGTATTACAGTTTTATAAACTAAATAAAGTAACCAAAAACTTGTTTTAATTCTATTTCTAATAAAAAAAAATGCATACAATAAATTTTGCATTAAAAATATTTCTAAAAGACTTTATAAACCAATATAGTTTGTTATGGCAATCATTGTAAACACTAAACTGGAATCAAGAGCGGGTGTCGTCATTGCACAAAAAATTCAGCAAAACCTGGGCTTCTACCTATACCTCAATAATGCACACGGTCACATTTGGGAATGCATTGATGTCCGTCCTTGTGCATATATACACATGATTGTACATACAAATTTATGTCCATATAAATATGTGAGTCCATGCATGTGGGCACATGTGCACACATTTTGAAATTATCTGTAACTATCTTTTGTGTTAGAACAGGTCTTTATTAGTCAGCAGAGACAAACTGACCAAAGAATCTAGTGCAACAACTAGACTATGAAAGGTGTGCAATAGTAATTAGAACCAAATGCTAATGACAAAAATGGCAAGATAGCCCCCAACCCCCAGCATTATGAGTATTTGAAAGCAATGCATGTCCATATATGTGCTATGTCTATGTAACAGTAAATTATTGTTTACAGCCATGCAGCCAACCATGTGTGTGATTCAACTCAATTAAATTTGAAATGTATATTTACATGCATTTAGTTCATATTATATACAACCATCCATAGGTAAAAACATGCCTACAAGCCTTTTTACGTTTTGTCCTAATTTGGTAGTACCTAACGATTAGGATAACGCCTCAGTTCTATTATGTTTGTTTACAACCTGCATTTATAAATCATCATTTTTACCTAACAGCATGCAGCGTCATGAACAACTGGTAGAGATTCTTTTTTCATTCAATCTAGCCTGCAGTTATTTCACGAGATCGTAAAATATTGCCAAGGAGCAAAAACTTTGTTTTAGATTTGACTTTAGAAGATAATGTCCATCGTTAATCCATAGATTCAAATTCGTGTTCAAAGCTCCTAATAACATCTCAGCAGTTTTCATCATGTTTAATGATTAGGTAGCTTGGCTTTTACTAAGTATCAGACTTCACTAAAACTAGGCAATCATCAGCAAATTAGCACAAATCGGTTTAGAGAGTGAATTGGTCACGTCAGTTGACTTAATTGAATTTAATAGTAGAAACATGTATATTTTTGAGAAATTAAATTGTAAATTTGTACATGTTGGCCTGAAAAATAACGAGCTGGCTGCTTTGCGGGTATAGATGAGGCGATTGCTTCGAAGCAAAGTCAGTAATTTAGTTTATCAGTTCAGAAGGTCAATAGCTGAGGTAAATGCAAATCAAACATGGGTGTGGTACAGAAAAATTTTGTCAAACATACTGACGCTAGATGTAAAAGCATAATGTGAAAACAATGTTTAAGTTCAGTTATCTCAATGTCTCGTTTTTGCTAGATTGAAAACTAAATTTATGTGTGCAATAGATGCTAGGGAGACAATGTTAATTTTAGGGAATTTTCAGAGATTTTAGCAATTTTTGAAGATTAGAAAAAAATGTTGTACCTAAAAATCAGGTGAGTCCCTAACAAACCAAGTGACATGACAGGTATGAAACCAATCGCTTCACCAAAGACAAGGATTAATAAATAAGTACACACAAAAGTTCATCAATGCAAGCACGTGCTGTTTGCCTTGAAAAAAATACCAGGTTGTTATAGTTATCAATTGAACTGACAAATTTCCCAAAAGAAAACAGATATCGAAACAATAAAACTGAAAATCCTACACATGAGAGTCGTGCTAAAATGTATTTTGTTCACTTTCATCTGCAAGTTATTGACTGTAAAAATACCCTAACACACTTAGGAGGCCCACTTGGCTCTTTCTTTATTTCGGAGCCCAAATTTTACTGAAGGAGCACATTGTGGGGGAAAACTGAATCTGCTCATCATCATTATCAAAGCCTAAAGTCAACACAGCAACCTACCCAGCAACTGCTGCAACGTATTAACATTTCACTACTAACAATCAAATGTAAGTCCTTCAGGCCTAATATTTTCATATAAAATTGATCAATGCAAACTCAGCTGAAACCATCAATCTGGCCGATTCATTTTCACTTTAGCTATTTTAGGCATCATTACTTATGACTGTTGACTACTGCTATGATGGCTCAAAAGCGCACTCTGTGCACAGTATGAAGAGAAATGGTAAACATTTTGTCACTAAACGATTCACCAACCTAAAACATTTCAATCTTCGGTTGCTTCAACCATAAGGGAGCCTACTGCTCTACTGGTCAATATTGAAGTGAAGTTTTCACTCACTTTGAAACCCCGGGGTTTTATTTAATTTAGTATTATTCATTATATTTTATATCCAACTAACACTATTTATGTTTGTTTGTAGCAAAGTATAATGTATGTGAAACACTAGAAGTCGTGTTCACAATTTCCTTGATAACATATAGGTATCCCTTGAAAAAGGTGATATAACTCCATATGCAAATTTGAGAACTAATACATGTAAAGAGACTTCATTGCATGCAGTTGTTAGAGAAAACTTGCCAACAATTAAATCTTGATGTTAATGAAATTAATAAGGATAATCAGTAAAACATGAAAACACTGCAAATATTTTGAGAAATAAAATTGATGGATGCCAACCATGAGATTAAAGTATCAAAACTTTTAAACTAGAGAAAAATACCTTCAAACCAAACAATTAGTTTTTAATTATACCTTTTGTAAAAAAAAATTACGTGGGTGGTATTAGTCGACACCCACAAATATTAAAGCGGTGCAAAAAAATTATGTGAAATTCATGACAATCAGTCAAAGACGATTATCACGGATTAGCTAAAAATTTCAATGAATTTCTGGGATCTCGATCAACTCTCATCAATTTTTCAATTGTAGCCACATGAAAAAATGGCATGCACAAATGCCAACATCTTTTTTATATGACCGATTTGAATCTGTTCAAGATACTCCACTTTAATTTACTGCATCCAACATGCAGTGTTACATTTTTATTGTGCCGATAATCTGGCAAGTTCATCTGAGCATTTTTGATTATTAAAGGCTCTGTTATTATTTGAAAATCAGTGTGCATTTGTTTACATATTTCAATTGCATCATAGAAACCCATTTCAACTCATGGGTAAGAGTAGGCAACTCTTGATAGGACTGAGATTAAATTGGTGCTCGATGAGCAAACAACTCCCAATGATTCTGATATTTCTCAACCCTGAACTCGAAATAAATTTTAAATCTTCCAAAGACAGCTGTCATAACTTTGAACTAGAGTAGCTAAAGGACTTGGGCTATTTTCCTTACACAAGTAAATCATTTTCAACTATTTGTTAAATTTGATACACCAAGAAAATTAAAAAGCCTGCAAATGAAAGTTCTTTCAGTCAGTTTAAGTTTGCTGTATGCTATGTCACCCTAGATGTTATGCCTGGTGTCCAGTTATATCTTCACTAAAATGCTTAAATAGTACATTAAGACAAGTGTTGTTTTAATGGCCTAAGAATGTTAGTTACTGATGATGGAACTTTTTGGAATAATGTTAACAACACATCTTTGGGAAAAATTTGTACAAAATTAGTTTGGATGTCTTGCCCAATGTCAATATGACATCTGAAATATGGTGGCTAAAATTTTTGGACTTGATGTTTTCAATAATCATTCGTGTGAAAAAATAAAAGTGTTTGATGCTGACATTACATTAAGAGAAGGATAGCTAACTTCAAATTTATGTTATTTGCTTGTCGCATGAACAACAACAAAATTAAAATGCATAAAAACACATTAAAGTGAATGCTATCTCTATTTTTCACTAATTTTAGTTTTGGACTTTTTCGAGAACAATTCAAAACATGTTAAGTCTATGTTAAGCTTGTGTGTGAGGTATATAATGTAATGAAAAAACATTAATAAAGCGTTAAGGGCAACGTAACTACACCGCGTAAAGAAAAAAAATTAGAACGGTCCTTTGCACAATGTGTTATTATCAATATTTCTGGAAATCTGTTCACAAACATTTGAATAACCTGCAGAATAACTTTATATTAGCGTTTAATGCACTCTTTATAAAATGTTATGAAAAAACATTAAAAGAATGATAAATAACTATAATGTTCTGAAAAACAAACATTAGAATGAACGTTAGTACAATGTGCTATTAATGTTATTTCCAAACATCTGGTAACAAACATTCAAATAACCTCAGGAACAACGTCATATAAGCATTTTGGTACAACAATTGTTGAACATTATGATAAAACATTCAAACAACGTTTAGGGTAACATAACTATGTCTAGGAAAAAACGTTAGATTGAACATTCGTACAATGTACTATTAATGTTATTTCTAGACATTTGTTCACAAACATTCAAATAACCTCAGGAACAACATCATATTAACGTTTTAGTACCATGTTTATAAAACGTTATGAGAAAACGTTCAAATAACGATGAGGGTAACATAACTATAATGTTTAGGAAAAACGTTAGAGTGAACGTTTGTACAATGTACTATTAATGTTATTTCTAGACATTTGTTCACAAACGTTCAAATAACATCAGGAACAACATCATATTAACGTTTTGGTACAAGGTTTATAAAACGTTATGAGAAAACGTTCAAATAACGTTGAAGGTAACATAACTATAATGTTTAGGAAAAACGTTAGAGTGAACGTTTGTACAATGTACTATTAATGTTATTTCTAGACATTCGTTCACAAACATTCAAATAACGTCGAAAACAACATTATATTAACATTATTGTACGACGTTTACAGAATGTATGTACAAATGTTGTGCCAAATGTTTATATAACGTTCAATGTATGTTAATTCCAAATGTTAGCCTGGACGTTATTTTGTAATGTTTATGAAACGTCTTAAAAACGTAAGTTGCGAATGTTACATTAAGTGAACGTTAGCTAACGTTACATAGACGTTATTTGCTTGTTGGGTGGTCCATTCACTCATTGTAATCAATCACTTCACTGCTTTTAATTATGTGCCGGAGTAAGAGTAGTATTGTTTGAAATTAAATACATACATCATTACAGTGCTTCAAGCACAAAGATGTTATGAGTTTCCTAATGTTTTGAAAAATCCTGTTTCACAAAGGACTTCTTGAAAATGAGCAGTTTGAAAATGAACATATATTGGTGTAGTGGATTTTGGGGGCTGTAAACCCACTAACTGAGGTTGGTAGCTTGCTGCCACCAGTCGTTATTTTTACCTGCTACAACAGCAGGGTCGGTAGTGTATATATACCGAAGAGAAATTAGATAGAGTATCCCAACTCTACAACCAGTAAGGAGCCCTAGGCTCAGACACATAACTCAGTGCTTTTGAGTAAGTATGCATTTATTTCTCCTGAATAAAACGAGTTAGTAAAAGGCACATTACAGCTGAACATAAAAGGCACAAGCTCTGCCTTTTATAGGCAGGCATCTCACAGGAAGTAATCATTGAACATAACCAATCACAGGAGAATAAGGCACAATAAACAAATGAACAGTCTTATATTAATAGGTGGCAAATCAAGTGGCTAGAATAGGTATGGTGCCAGCAAAGGTAGGTGGAGTTATTTGGTAATTGTCCAATCAGTGTCCTACGCGCTTCCTGTCCTGGTTGTCCTGCCTCTGCAGCCTTCGTTCTCGTCTCTCCATCTAGGTTAGGGGTGGTTACATCCAAGATACGCCTTCCTGACTCCTCCAGAATACTTTGTAGTTCTCAGTCTATGCTGAGTCATTTCCTGCCGGCCCTGCAAGGTCGGTAATGAGTCATACAGGGTCGGCATTGCCCTATGCAGGATCGGTACTGGTTTAGACGCAGGGTCAGTCAATCCTGCATAGTCGATTATGACCGTTCTCACTATCTAGCGGTTAGTATAAGGTGCTAGAGTTTGTAACAGCAGTGTGCACAGAAGTGTATGATATTGAAATCCACAACATTGGATCAGTTTCGCATTGATTCAAAAACACAACTGTAACATAATAAATACTTGTTTTTCAACAGTTATATTTTAAAAAAATTGTCTGAAAAATTTGTTAATCTTTTTTAGTTTAATTTAATTTATCAACGATCACAACTTACTGCTGTTGAAAAATACTTTTACTAAAAATGCCCCTTCATAATTACAAGATTAGACCAGAAAGTTAGGAGTTGTGTGCCCAAAAGTGCTAGAAAAACATTCAAGATCGCCAGATATTCATGTTAAGAGTTGTTTCCACTAATGCAGCTGAGTTTGTAGATGATACATTGGTATGTGGGTGGTTGTCCTCTCTCAGCATAGTAGTGCATTACACATTCAAAATTGGAAAGGCTTGCAATTCTTTTGATTGAAGATCATTTCAGTACAATAACAAGTATTATATTTCTCAAATAAAAGAAGATAATAATGTACAAAGTATTTTACAAACCTTTTAGTGCTGTGATGAGTTTTAGGGTTTTAGATTTCAGCTTCTAGGTTCTGCTTGGCAACTTGTCCATGGGATAGTATTTGGGACCTTAACCAACATCCCAGTTTTATGCCAAAATATGAGGGATCCCATTTGTACTGCTCTAGAGTAACAATACAGCTATTACATAATAATTTATTAAAAAACAACTTTTTCTAGTAAATGCTACTTGGCAGCTGTGATCGAGTAGAAATTGAATGATGTTTTAAAATTCAGTGATGTCGTAAAGTTTAGTCACAACTACCATAAATACTTAGCTGACATAATACCAAAGCTAGTTGCTATCTACTTGACTATATCCAATGGCATAGATATACGCATTATTTACCTATAGCGTTTTATACTGTCCACTCGCTTGACTTCATTTCATGGGCTCACTATTCCTACACCACATTTGATGAGTACATAATATCTATAGTTAATCTACGGCTATACATCTCTCACATAATAAGATAGCCAAACCAACTTTTTATCGATGACTGCTGCGAACTTACCTCCTTTCCAACTATCCCTAGTTGTCAGACAATTCTATTTCACTGTCCGCAGCCTAAAATGTACAAGAATGACTCATCACATAAAGTGATGACATCATCAATGAGCAGCGTGGTATATATACAGTAGGTTGGAATTTGTAAAAGCAACTTTGTGTGTACAGAATGCAGCATGTTAGTTGCTCTGTAAACTAGTCTAATATTTATGTAAAATGCCGATATTAGCGAATTCTGTAGAATTTTTTGATCGAAATTTATTTGCAATTTTACATTTTTATTTATATCAGCCTATCAGTCACTTTGCTCCTTGAATAGCGTCTGATTTTGTTTGAGTTTGACAGGGAACTCAAATGGAGGGCACTGGGAGATAGTTAGCTTTATGTTGTAGTTGACATATCTGATGGCATATTAGTCAATGGATTCTAGGCGCTATGTCAACATACTAGTGCTACATGTACACATAACGATTACACCAAGGGCAATTCTTAACAATCGGGGAAAACTGTTCAACTTTTTAAAAGTTACGCAAACAAAAACTGCAGGTAAACTGGAGAGTGTATTACCTGGGATACATTGTATGTTAGAGTGATCACTCCATTCAGCTATCTCTCATCTACTCTGGAGCCAAAATGAGCCGATCAATAATAGAGTTACACATAAAAATAACCAATACTTAATGTTACTGTAGTACCTTAGTGTAAACTTTGGTGCAGCAGCTAATTGTAATGTCAAGGTCAACTGATCATTGGTTAGTTTCACTATTGCTGTGCTGATGGATTGACTCCCTTGCACACAATACATCTCATTGTTTATTGTAATGTTTGTGAACCCTACGCAACCAGCTGATGAGAATACATTTACACCAGGTATGTAGACATAACTCCCACTAACAAACCCATTCAATGAGAGAGTACAACTTGTACTACTGTCTCTCTGTACATGATGGATAACTCCTGAACTGTTCACACCCACGGTTACTGTATCATCTACACATAGGACATGAGGTCTGATAGTCTGTCCATAGATAGTATGTAGAGATATACTAGTAGTTAGTAGAATGTAGGTGAGTGCTTGCATTCTTTTACTACGAAATATAACTCAACTTTGTATTGTGTGAAGCTAAACCGTACACAGCAGGTTGTATAGACATCAAAAGACTATTGCATCAGTAATTCAGCCATTAGCCACTACAGTCCCAACCATCTTCACACGGAGAGTAGATAACTCCGAATTGGTATTGCTATAAACCAAAACAGTTTGTGAAGCTGCCCTTTTCATTAAGTAGATTTTGCACGACCATGATAACTTGCACACAAGCTCCAGTTATGAGACCCACCTTTAGGGTTGCCCACGAAGCATAGCACAAACAAACAAACAAACAAACAAACAAACAAACAAACAAACAAACAAACAAACAAACAAACAAACAAACAAACAAACAAACAAACAAACAAACAAACAAACAAACAAACAAACAAACAAACAAACAAACAAACAAACTTCGTCACACTTTTCAAGGATATAAAAGCATTCTTGGAAATAAGCAAACTAGACTTGCTGGTTAAAGTTTATTTAATGTTCAGTTTTGTTCTCGACCTACAAACAATGAAATTTTATGCTCATTGAATTTTTGTTAATCAGTGAGCTATTTTTTGTTGACCCACGAGTTGCAAACAAAATGATTTTTTTGGATTAATTTTTTTCGCATATTTGACAAATCCTATTGCAATCTGTTCGATACGCAAAAGTTGTGAATACTCTTAGTATCACACATAATGATGAACAAAATAATCTTTCTTATTGTTGCGATTGTTATCATTATTAATAAAAGTATTCGAGACCTATGACCTCTGAACAAATTGCATTAAAAGTAATCAGACAGGCAATAAATTTAATCGATATACAATCGTTTTGTTTAGAACTAGTGGCTCAACAAAAAGTAGCTCACTGAATAAAATAGATCAAAAAGCATTTATTTATATTGTTCGTGGGTCGCCAATGAAACTGAACACTAAATAAACTATAACGAATGAGTTGATTTTTCTCATTTTCCAAAACTGGTGTTATACCCTTAAACAATAATTTAAAATGATCACTATTGGTCAAAATTTACTATATTGAAGGACAGATTTACAAACTATTCCAGTTTATAACGATTAAATTTTTATTACTTTTGTGATGACTTTGAAAACTGGGAGTTGTCTTTTTTATGAACCATTCGGTAAACTATTGTATTAGATTCCGGTCTGGTAACCAAAGATATCCACTAAGCTCGAGTAATGTACCTCTTCCAGAGGGGACACTTTGCTGATTGACGGTGACAACTGTTACAATCAGGCAACCGAATTACCCGGTATAGCTAGAGCTCATGGCTCACACAAACAACACGGAGTGAAGTTTGAATAGTGGCTGTATTCTCATAAGACTATGTCCTAAAGGGTAATTATTCCTCTAGGGTATTTGTGGCAAGACATGAAAATGAATGCAAAGGGTGTGTGAAAAGTCTTTCCTTCTATAGGAGGACACAGAAAATAATTAGCATAAATCGTATAAGACCAATAGTGCAGGAAGTGATTCAGCCAATGCAATCAAGTATATAAATAATCGGCCAATTAGATAAGATAAATATATTAAATATTAAAGGCACCAAGTGGCTAAGGGCGGAGTCCTGTCTCCCATCGCCCAATCAGAGTGCCCTACAGGGTCCCAAGGCTCTGGATAGCTTGTGGTCCTGGTTACTGCAGAAGTTAGGATAGGTAGCTTCTGTTCCTAGCTTGGTCTAAGTTCCTAGCTGGTTTTGGAAGCTCTCTACTATGGCAGCCATCTTTGACCGGCCCTGAGTCCTCATACCGGCCCTGTAGAGGTCACTACCGACCCTGTGGAGGTCACTACCGGCCCTGTACCGGTCCTGTACACTGTGCTATCGGCACAGTATAGCTTTGCCACCGGCACAGCATCTTACCGATGGCTGTAGGTGGATTGCTAGCGCTTTGTGTGGGGATATGGTGCAGCAAACTCCCAGTTTACCTTGAATGTTCACCAAAATCTACCACACTATCATTGTTATTGTTGTATCGTAGTCAGTGCTACAAACATGTTTCTACAACAATCAAAGAGGCCCTATATGATTGTTGATTTCTATCGATTGAAAATGTGGAAATGAAAAAGCTTGCTGGCGGTCGCAATAAATGTACCAACCAATGATCAGGTTTTCCGCTAGCAAAATATCAAACACTTTTTATATTTTGAATGAGCTGTTGTAAGCTTTTGCCAAACAAGCAAACAAGAAATCGTTTTGCTTGCAAAATACGCAATGAGCAACTCCGGTATATTTGAGCCTTTATTTAGCAAACAAACAGCTGAAGACAGACAATAATCAGTGCGCAAGTCAAAAGACTTATAATGATTATGAATCATAACCGATGGGCACATACCAAGCTCTGGGGGGGGGGACATAGATAGTAGAAGTTATACCTTTAGCAAGTAGGAAAAAATTGTCTTCGTTTTACATTAATGTCATTACATTTTTGTTTTAATTTATAATGGAGAGGTATTTAACCTTTTAAAATGCTCTTTTCTTTATTGGTACCTCCTGGAAGAATTGACGAGCAAGTCATACACTCGCACTATATATATTATATATATAAAAATTTCAAAACATATGTCTGTCTGTATGTCTGATTTTCCAGTGGAATAGATGCCTAAACCGCTACACTGAGAGAAACAAAACCTGCCGCAACACATTTCATTAAATTAACTTGATGTGTAGTGGATGTTTTATCTTACCAATTTTTATTGAACCGAAAGTATTTGTTGATTAAATGTGTTTGATATCGATAATGTAAGTGGAGATGGTCCCATTTTGGTAATGGAAAAGTCAAATATGCGCATACGCCTAAACTGGTATGCTGAATGAAATGAAAACTGCTGTAAAAACATTCTATTGGACCAATTTGATGGATTGCAGAAGGTTAACTTTGCCATCTGCTCTCAAACCAGAGATATTTATAGATCTAATGTTGATACTTTTGTCAATAATGTAGGTGGAGACAATTACGAACAATTACATTTTGCTGAAAAATGGTTTTGGGAATGTCAATCAAGAACTTCATGCTGGGGTATGACTTACATGACTTCCTTCCAGTGCTCACAGGTTCCAAGAATCTTTTGTAACTTTTCTTTTGGCAAGAGTCTGCGATGTGCCAGCACACAGGGCACTGCTGTCAGTCACCTTGAGCATTGATAGAAGGTGAGGAAAGAAGGGAAATATTGAAAACTAAGACGTGCTTTATAGTGGTGGAACGAGCTGTTGAGCTCAGCTCACGAGCTTCTCATCAGAAGTTGTCTGCTCACGAGCTTCTCATCAGGAGTTGTCTGCTCACGAGCTTCACATCAGGAGTTGTCTGCTCACGAGCTTCTCATCAGGAGTTGTCTGCTCACGAGCTTCACATCAGGAGTTGTCTGCTCACTAGCTGACTTTCTCAACTTGAGCTGATCCGAGCTGGATTGTCTTCTTACATTAGCCTATTGATATTTGAAGTTGTCTCATATTGTTTATTTTCAGTAGCCTAGCCTAAGAATAGTTTTTTTATTTGTGTGCATTCATCCAGTTGTATATTTTTGATTGACACTGCTGCTTTATTATAAACTTGCCAGGGAACTGAAGCTATAGCTGCAAAGGTAGCCTAAGCTCTATATCAATTGTTCAATTTTTTTTCAAGTTTAAATCACAAAAAAATGTGCCAACGCTCTGTTCCGGTGGCTCTATATTTCGGCGGGTCTATGTTTCGGTGATTTTGGCTCTATGTTCCGGTGAAATATTTTTCATAGAACATTGTGTAGCGTGAATTATGTTTTAAAAGAATAAAGTTCACAAAGATTGTATTATTTTGATGTTGTTCTTGGTTTGAAAGAATTTCGATGATAACAGTTTTGTGGTCATGTAAAAAGTAGTGCAATACTTTTACTAGTAATAAAAATTGTAAATAAAAATAGAATTCATTATAAAGTAATTTGGAAATAATTTCTTGTGAATCGTTGCGGCTATTTTCAATGCAGCTCCACAGTAGCAGTCTTCTCTGAAAAATAGTTCACCGTAACATAGAGCCAAAATCGCCGGAACATAGACCCACTGGAACATAGAGCTAGACCCAAAATATGCACTCAAAGTCTAATTTAACAACTCCGAAGCTTTGTGTAAGACAGCATGGCAACCAGCCAAATGCGGGAGAATTTTCCAGAAAGGAAGAGAGTACAAAGACTAGCGCAGAACGTACTATTTATGGTCAAAAATATGCCATATCTGATGGCTCAACATCTTCCCTGAGGCATCACTTAGCATCTAAGCATGGAATTGATCTCTCTGCAGGAAAGAGAAAGGGAGACACAGAATACAGCAGCAACACAGCCTACTCTCAAATTATTTATCGAAAGCAAAGCAATGTTGGATTCAAACACTCCCAGGGCTGTTTCTATAACCAATTCCATAGTAAAAATGATGGCTAAGGATCTTCAACCCATAAGTTTAGTAGAAGATGGTGGTTGTACAGATTGACTTGGTGTACTGGAGCCAAGATATGTCATACCTTCTAGGAAGAGTTTCCACCAAACCCATAGCCCAGGGAATACCATAAGACAGCTGAGGCTATTAGATCTCTCATATCTGCTATTGAAGGGTCATATAGCATCACAACTGATGCATGGACTTCAGTGAACACTGCAAGTTATATTACTTACACTCTACATGTAGTGCTTGAAGATGTGTTACTCAAGAGCGCTGTTTGGGGTACTTACAAGTATTCGGATAAACACACTGCTGATAACCTGAAGGACCACCTATACACTGTCCTTAAGCAATGGAGTATCATTCTTAATCCTTCCGAGACCGAACCTAATGCCAACTCCACCCTAATGACGATGATGACGATGGCGTGTGCCTTTGTTTATCACCTGATTTAGACAGTAGTGATGAAGAGGACTCTAGCTCAGTCTCCATTCACTTACAGAAAGATGTAGGTAACAAAATATATGTGACTACTGACAATGCAGCAAATGTTGTAAAAACAGTCAAAGAATTTGGTGTCCAGCATATACCTCGCTTCGCTCACACAATCAACCTGGCTGTTCAGAAAGCTACGAGTCAACTCCAATCTCAAATATCTTGCGTCAGGAAAGTAGTCATCAAGCTACAGCTAAGCTTGAGGTGAGAATAATGAATTATAGAATATTACATAATTAAGATACTGTGTGTGTAGGGCCTGGTGGTGGGGTGGAGTTGTCTTATTTACAGCAAGGGGCTGCCAGACTGTCCACTGCCATCCAGGCAATAGGCACTTACAACAGTAGACCTGCTGTGTCGACAGTCCAGTCCAGTCCAGCTGAGTGATCATTGTCTATCCCAACAACACAGGTGGTTGTAAGTCATTAGCCAACAAATAATTGTAAAAGTGAGGCAGAATACAAATTAGCCTACTCTAATAGGTGTTTGCTGTAACATCAAAACAGGGATACGATTACCAGATCCATGGGCATTCATCAGTATTTAAATTGTAAATTTCGTTTATATTTGTCATAAGAGTTTCAGAGAAGCCAGGGTTAGGAACCTAAATGTCTGGTTATGAATGTGGTTACCAGATGGAACATTACCCTTAATATGATTTGCAGATACATTGAACTTCATCCCACTTTTTATGGTATTGTTTTGGAGTTGAATATGAAAGATCTACTCAGAGTAATGGACAGCATTGATTTGGATATTCTTGAGAGAGCTCGGGCGCTTCTGAAGCCAATTAAAGAGGCAACTGTAATTCTGAGTAGTGAGACCAACGTGACAGTGAGTCTGACTAGGCCAATACAATATCAACTGCTGGCACATGCTAAACCTGACCCAGACGCATCGGGCCTTCCTTTAGTCATCAATCAAAGGCAGCATTGTGTCATGGTCTTGAGAAAATATACGCAGACCAGAGAGCGTTTTTGGATAAGTGTGCATTTCTTGACCCGCGGGTTAAAGCTCTAGCGTACCTTACTGTTACTGAACGAGCTAAGATACGTGATGAAGCATTTACCAAGATGGCAAATGCAGCCATAACTAAGGAATGTAAGCCTAAGTCAGTCGAATCCCCAAAAGAGACAGGTTGGAAAGTTTTGTTACAGTCTCTGCTTGGAGGCCAGTATGTTTCTACTGATAATAATGCTCTACAAGATGAGGAGGTCATTGAAGCGGAGATAGGTAGCTATACCAGAGAACAGAGTTCGTCAATGACTGATTGCCCCTTGAAATGGTAGCAATCCAAATCCCACCTTTACCCTCTACTAGTTAAGTTGGCGAAAAAATATCTCCCAATCCAGGGTACCTCTGTAGCAGCAGAGAGAGTTTTTAGTGTATCTGGAGAAATTATTTCAAAAAAGAAAAAAATTAAGATCCGAGCTTGTTGACAGCTTGATCTTCCTAAACAAGAATTACAAATACGTAGAGTAGAGTCTACTACCTACATGTATGTGTATGCTTTCTATCATATCAGATTCCAGTGTGTTAGGAGGGTAGTTGTGGTCTTTGATTTGTCACCATTTGGACAATTGTTTGATGAACAGGTTTTTTATTACTTGGTAAATTTCATTCTTTTGATTTATTTGGCTAAATAAATAGAGTAAACAAACATTCTGTGCTTGCCCCTTGCTCTGTTGTTTTAGTTTAAACTAGTTTTTGGCAGGAAGCCGCGATAGGTCAGCTCAGCTCAACTCGGCTTGATTTTTCACCTTCAGCTTGTGGCTCGCTCAGCTTGGCAGTTTGTTGGCTCGTTCCATCACTATGCTTTATATTTCATCAATCACATAAACGCAGTTTTGTAAGAGCTCAATATCTAAGCATACACATCAAGTGTACAAACCATTGTTTAATTAGAAAAACTTGGGCGCAAAGCTTAATAAACAGTTTGCTTTAAAAGTTAACAGGAAAGTTTGTACGTTGGTTGAAAAAATGTTTTTTCCATTTAACTGTGATGCCTGTCAATGTGCTTTTTAAAGAGGTGCATTTCAAATTGATGACAAGTTTCTTCAAGACACCTTACATAAATAGCACCTCTCAAAAACACATACAGTTCTTGAACTTTTGTCGGAAAAATTTGTAAACACTCAATTTTTTATATAGTGTGAGATAGTTCAATCCTTAAGGACTGATTATCCTCAGCCAACAATAACATTCATCCAGACAGCTAGTGTCTCTCTGGATACGCAAACGATGCCAGCTGGTCTTTTATAGGTTATCAACAATCGACACTTGCCACGTCTCCCTTCATTGTTACATCTTGTGAAATGTGTCTACAATACAAATAAGAATAATATTAAATGTAATTACAGTTGGCTTTGACTTGTTTCAGATTATCATGTACTTAATATGTATAGCAGCAGCCTTTCCTGGCTTTTCATGCCTCTTACATAACTAATAAATTAGATGCCACCTTTTTGTGGCAAAAAAAATTTGGTTCCAATGTATACTCACTGCTAGCATTTTGTCTTCAGTTAGTTATTAAGTTAGACCTTTAGACAGTGAGTTATCCAGTCAGATGTACGACTGAGCTCTGTGCAGACTATGAAAGTAATATAGTTGTTTTAAGAAGTTTCAGCTCCCAAGTGTTGATATTTGTGGTGTTGCCAAAGTAGGGCATCCCAGAGTTCGTATCCCCAATGCATCTTCCCTTATCATAGAGTTTTCTGGAAAACCAACTATTCCATAACGCATCTGCTTTGAATACATCTACCACCATGGCTATATTGCTTCGTACTGCTATTCACAAACAGAAGAGGAGGCAAACCAAAGAACAAGTAATACTGTTACATACAGAGTTCATTGTAATAGATTATTTATCTCCTTTTATGCGATGAGACATTGTAGAAAGTTTGTTGTATATAAAGATTATGTTTGGTGTTACACTGCATTATATAATACAATGGTACGTTTCTATTAACAGGTTATCCAATAGTGCTTACTTCTTAGTGAGTTGTACAATTAAATGTTTGGCTACCATGTAAAGCTTTTACTTAAGGCTGCGACATGGTTAAGATAGTAGTAATAATATATGAGCAGATCTCCCTACCAAGTGTTTTTTTGTGGATCTGGCCTTGGGGGTTATGCAATGAGTTACGACGTTGGATGAATTCGCCGAGTTTATATCGTATTTTATTTGAGGGGCATTTGAGTGGCATTTGAGTGGCATTTAAGTGGCATTTGAGTTTTGATTATTTTTTTACTTAATTTGAACTCATATGGCAGATAGATTTTGAATGTATGGCATTTAAGTTTTGATAATTTTTTTACATAATTTGAACTCATATGGCATCTTGAGAGAGAGGAGAGAGAGAGGAGTTTTATCTACATTGAATAAATATATTGATCAAAAATGAAACATTATAAGATTATATACATTGATTACATAATAAGTAGGGAAAATCTTCCTATATAATATAGCTAGAGTCAGTAAATACTAAGTAATACAAAGCACTACAACTTGTAATGACAATCAATGCATACATACATACATATGGTATCTTGAGAGAAAGAGAGAGGAGAGAGATTTTTTAGTTTTCTATACATTCATGTATATATGGTTAATTATGTACATATTTATGGGTATATTTATATCTACATAGAGAGAGGAGAGAGGAGAGTGGGTATATTTATATCTACATAGAGAGAGGAGAGAGGAGATCTATCTACATTGAATAAATATATTGATCAAAAATGAATCATTGTATGATTATATACATTTATTACATAATAAGTAGGGAAAATCTTCCTATATAATATATCATGTACATGTGCATAAATGGACATGAATAGGTACATGTCCATATTCATGTCCATATTCATGTCCATATTCATGTCCATATTCATGTCCATATTCATGTCCATATTCATGTCCATATTCATGTCATGTTTTATGTTAAGAAGGGAGACTTCTGTTTTATGTGCTTTTGAATTCGTAATGAACTAAAATAAAAAGTTATGTATTAGTATAGAATGATTAAACAAAAATTTAAAATAATTACATGAATTTGAATTATAGCTTTAGTTACATTGGATAGTTTACATTATATAGAAAAGGGAAATAGCTCACCAAGTCACATTGTCCAACTTGTTTTTTGAATTAGAGACTATCCATTGCTAAAACAAAAAATTATTTGAGGTAAAAATAACTACAACTACATTTAAATTGAGTTGAAGTATTATTTACAATGATTAGAGAAAAACTCTCACCGAGTTTTATCATGTATTTCATCCTTTTTTTCAGCAACATATCCTGTCTCAAAATCATCAAAATCTTCACGTAGAAAATCTTCAAGTTCATCATCATCATCAATTTCTAATATTGCTTTGTTGTGCTTTGCTTGATCACAATATTGTCTCCAATACATTTGATTGAGACTGTATGGAGAGCGAAATGAAAGATCGTATTCTGTCTTAAATTTTCCGTGGGATGTTTTTCCTTTGTAGATCATCACACCTCGAGTATATTGATTAGCTTCTGAAGCATATTTGTCTGGTATGGCAAGCGTCTTCAACAGCGTTTCTCCACATTGTTCAATGGTATAACGGATACAAATTACATTTGACTGCCCTCCTTTAAATCGATGAGGAACGAATCTCTCAACAACATCTTGGTAAGGAAAAATAGCACCGGGTTGAAAACTATTGAGGGTTTTGATGTTCAAGAAGCGTTTGAGTTGACCTTTAGTCAACGTACTCAAATATAGTGATTCCTCTTCAGCTTTCTTATTGCTTAGAGAATGTCTGGTAACACGTCTGACATCATACCAAAGAACACTTTTATTTTTTGGTTTCCCCTTTCTACCCAAATATACAACGTTAAACGGAGGGGGGTAATTATCACAGTTGAAGTTTTTAGCTATTTCAACTGGACAGAAAAGTATTTTGGGTTCGAGTTCATTTATATCTGAAGGATCATGGTAGTGTACTTGAGAATATCTACACTTCTCCTTACTTGATGGATGTATCACGCCAGTCACTCGCATAATGCTTGGGATAGGAAGATCTTCAAATGTTTTGCAAATCGGAACTTTTGGTGAGTCAATCACTTGAGAACCTTTAGACTTTTCTAATTCCCTAGCTCTCCTTTCGTTGAGACATTCAACTGTTAAATGAGCTATAGCTGCACTCTCCATTGTTTGCTTATCAACGGAAGTAGTTTGTTTTTTCACTATTTTTTTTCGTTTCCTTACTATTCGCTTTTTTGGAGTAGTTTTCCTTCTCTTAGGAGTTGTTTTGCTGTTTTTCATTTTATTTTCTGTTGGATATGGATCTGTGCAAAGGAGCTCTTCAGAAAGAGCATCCATAACATTCTAAAAATAAAAGGGTAATATTATTTATCACATAGTTATGATACATTTCTGGAAGGAAGTCCTTTAAGTAGATTGGATTTGCTGTTGTATTGTTCTAAAATACAAGCGATAATTAGATAACTAAAATAATTAAAGGTTTTCAACAGGTGTTAGATAGTATTTTTGAATAATTCTTACCTTTTCATCAGGCTGAGATTCCGACTTTAGATACAATGGTTGACTTCCTACGTCTTGAGTATTCATTCTGAAAAACAGAAAAAATTGGTTCAATTCTTTATAATCAATTTAAAGATAGATATGTCATAAAGCCTTCGTTAGCTAGCGGAAATATTTGAATTTAAGTTTTACCTTTATGAAGAGAGAACTCTTAGTAGTTGCAATGGAAGATGTAGTAGATAGATGTTGCTCCTTTGCTCACTGTTGTTGAACTGGATGCTTTCTGTCTGAAACCGTTGTCTCTTATATAGGTGAATGTGTGAAAATAAATCTTTTATTCCCGCGAAAGCATTGGTTTGTATTCGCGTGAAAATAAATTGTTTATTCCCGCGAAAGCAACAGTTTCCATTCGCGTGAAAATTAAATGTTTATTCCCGCAAAAGCATTGGTTTGTATTCGCGTGAAAATAAAGTATTCATTCCCGCGAAAGCAACAGTTTCCATTCGCGTGGAAATAAAATGTTTATTCCCGCGAAAGCATTGGTTTGTATTCGCGTGAAAATAAATTATTCATTCCTGCGAAAGCAACAGTTTCCATTCGTGTGAAAATTAAATGTTTATTCCCGCGAAAACATTGGTTTGTATTCGCGTGAAAATAAAGTGTTCATTCCCGCGAAAGCAACAGTTTCCATTCGCGTGAAAATAAAATGTTTATTCCCGCGAAAGCATTGGTTTGTATTCGCGTGAAAATAAAGTATTCATTCCCGCGAAAGCAACAGTTTCCATTCGCATGAAAATTAAATGTTTATTCCCGCGAAAGCATTGGTTTATATTCGCGTGAAAATAAACTATTCATTCCCGCGAAAGCAAAAGTTTCCATTCGCGTGAAAATTAAATGTTTATTCCCGCGAAAGCATTGATTTGTATTCGCGTGAAAATAAAGTATTCATTCCCGCGAAAGCAACGGTTTCCATTCGCGTGAAAATTAAATGTTTATTCCCGCGAAAGCATTGGTTTGTATTCGCGTGAAAATAAAGTATTCATTCCCGCGAAAGCAACAGTTTCCATTCGCGTGAAAATTAAATGTTTATTCCCGCGAAAGCATTGGTTTGTATTCGCGTGAAAATAAAGTATTCATTCCCGCGAAAGCAACAGTTTCCATTCGCGTGAAAATTAAATGTTTATTCCCGCGAAAGCATTGGTTTGTATTCGCGTGAAAATAAAGTATTCATTCCCGCGAAAGCAACAGTTTCCATTCGCGTGAAAATAAAATGTTTATTCCCGCGAAAGCATTGGTTTGTATTTGCGTGAAAATAAAGTATTAATTCCCGCGAAAGCAACAGTTTCCATTGGCGTGAAAATTAAATGTTTATTCCCGCGAAAGCATTGGTTTGTATTCGCGTGAAAATAAAGTATTCATCCCCGCGAAAGCAACAGTTTCCATTTGTGTGAAAATAAAATGTTTATTCCCGCGAAAGCATTGGTTTGTATTCGCGTGAAAATAAAGTATTCATTCCCGCGAAAGCAACAGTTTCCATTCGCGTGAAAATAAAATGTTTATTCCCGCGAAAGCATTGGTTTGTATTCGCGTGAAAATAAATTGTTTATTCCCGCGAAAGCATTGGTGTTCTTCCGTAAAAACAATGTTTCATTAATTTAACCTTATGATAAATGGCATGATTTCAGCTATATAAGAAGCACTGTTTTTACACAGAAAGCAGTCACTTCGACATTAGCAACTGAAGGAGCAAGATCTACTGCAACATCATCTACTACAACTGCTAGAAGGACTTTTCTGTTTGGAGGTAAGTCAACTTGATTGAGTATAAATTTAATTTTTATCGATTTAGATACTAACAGTGGTATGATATTGAGTAAATATATATATGTATATATATCTTCAAATTGGTTTGAAAAAGAAATCATAACATGGATTTTTACTTTATCTTTTAGAATGTCGACACAAGTCAATACAAAACAACTGAAGAATAAAGAACCAAAACTTTCACAAGATAAGGTGATTGATGACAATGTACTTCTTCAACGCACTATGATTCCCTTTCAAAGCGCCAGTCTGAATACTCTGGCAACTCTCATCATCAAAAGCGCCTCTCTGTTAAGTACTCTATCTCCAGCTTCCAGAAGAAACATTGAAAACATAGTCAAAGTTGAAGATTTACCAGTACCTACAGTTATGCAGGTGTTAACCTTTGAGCTCCATGATGAAACGAACTGTACCATCATCTACAACTATAAAAAGGATGGAAAGGTAGTTAGAGTGAAGAGCACTATTCCATTAGCAGCAGGATTACTTGTCAATGAAGCTTCGCAAATAAGACCACTGGTTTTGATCTACATGGGTGTTGAAAAGACTGGAAAAGCAATTTTTCGTGCTGCTACAGAAACAGGAACTACTTTGAGGTGTAAGAATGCGTTTGATGTATTACCAGAAAAAAGTATGCGACAAATCAATGCTTATTTCGAGGTAGCTAATCTTCAGGATTTCCCAACAGATAGTGTCATATGTTTCCAAAACCCTGAAGTTATAGCAAAATCTGACAGGCGATGGAATGGAAATGAAGAGACTCTTCTAGTTCAATACAGAAGTGTTGTAGATGAAGAATTACTGATCGGAGATATGCGCATTCCTCATCAAATAGCTTCTGCTGTGACATCGGAGAGATTTGGAGTGATTTTGTTCAAGGGTCTGAGTCGAAACGCAGACAATTCAATTTTCTACAACATCAGTGTACTCGCAGCTCATCAAGCCTTCATCCAAGCCTCGGAACTGGCTGATAATCCAAAATCTGAGGATTTTCTCAACCACTTCGATGATGCTGAAAAAGAAGACTGTGGAGAACAAACTCTCGAGAAGCTAATCTATAACTCAAGGGATTCATATAACTATAGGTAAGTTTTATTAATTTTTACCATAATTTTTAAAAAGTTGATTTGTGAAAATTTTGTGGATTCTTACAATGAAAAACCCCTTAAAATGATAAATTTGTGAACATTTTTGTAAAACATTTTTAAGTTATATATATATATATATTTCGAATTAAAAAAGGATTTTGTTGTGTCATCAGTGTATTTTTTTACATAAAAGTTGGAAAAATAACAAAAGGTGATAATTATTTTACAAAAATGTTCAATTTTTCACATAAATGATCAACTCATAACCTTTTTTTGTAAAACATTTTTAAATTATATATATTTCAGATTAAAAAAAGGACTTTTTTGTGTAATCAGTGTATTTTTTTACATAAAAGTTTAAAAAATAACAAAAGGTTATAATTATTTTGCAAAAATGTTTAGTTTTTCACATAAATGATCAATTCATAAACATTTTTTGTAAAACATTTTTAAATTATATCTATTTCGGATTAAAAAAAGGATTTTTTTGTGCAATCAGTGTATTTTTTTACATAAAAGTTTAAAAAATAACAAAAGGTTATAATTATTTTACAAAAATGTTTAGTTTTTCACATAAATGATCAATTCATAAACATTTTTTGTAAAACATGTTTAAATTATATCTATTTCGGATTAAAAAAAGGACTTTTTTGTGCAATCAGTGTATTTTTTTTTACATAAAAGTTTAAAAAATAACAAAAGGTTATAATTATTTTACAAAAATGTTTAGTTTTTCACATAAATGATCAATTCATAAACATTTTTTGTAAAACATGTTTAAATTATATCTATTTCGGATTAAAAAAAGGACTTTTTTGTGCAATCAGTGTATTTTTTTACATAAAAGTTTAAAAAATCACAAAAGGTTATAATTATTTTACAAAAATGCCTAATTTTTCACGTAAATAACACGTTTTATCACATAAATGGCTTATTCATGAGTGTTTGTTGTAAAACATTTTTAAAATTATATATATATTTATATTTATACATTCCGAATCCAAATGAAAAAAAGGACTTTTTCGTGTGTAATCAGTGTATTTCTTTTACATAGAAGTTGAAAAAATGACAAAAGTTTATATCTATTTTACATTAATTTTAATCATGCTATACTAATACATCACTTTTTATTTTAGTCCATTATATCGTAAAAAGAAAACAGAGTAAAGAACTTTCCCTAAGAAATAATGAGCTGAATGATGTAACTCAGTGAGTTATTTTCCTGTTATATATAATGTAAACTATCTAATGTAGCTAAGAGTAAAATTTAAATTCGGTAAAATTTATTTATATAATGAATAACTTTTGTATTTTAGTCAATTATTGGATCACAGAGAATACGGAATACAAGAGTTCCTCCCTGGGTCTAATAATATACCAGAAGAATATCGAGGAAGATATTGTTCAAGAAAAGCGCTTTGTAACCATTGATATCGTAAGCTATAGTAGTTTGTATTACAGAAAATTTACTATAAAACAGTTTTATGAATGTAAAAACTAGATATGGTATTTTCTATTACAATTATTTACTTGTAAATTTTATTCATCTAGAGAGGTAATTTGGTGATTTTTTGACAGTTTTTAAAAAAGTTAAAAAGTACAAAAAAATCAAAAAATATCGAAAACTATATATTTCAATGATTATTTTTTAAAAAGTTCAAAAAAATGTAATAAAGCTCTGTTTTGAAACATAAAAAATTTAAAAGGATTGTGTAGGATGAAATTCTCACTCAAAAAATTATTGAAAATTGAATGAAATAAAAAAATATTTTCCCAAATACCAAAGTTTTGTAAATATAAAGTGAAAAACTCTATATATATATATATACATTGTTTTTAAAATAATATCGAAAACTATATATTTCAATGATTATTTTTGAAAAAAATAAAAAAATTTAAAAGGAAGGTGTAGGATAAAATCCTCACTCAAAAAATTATTGAAAATTGAATGGAATAAAAGAATATAAAGTGAAAATCTCTATATATATATATTTATTTTTTTTAAAAAAATATCGAAAACTATATATTATAATGATTATTTTTTTAAAAAGTTGAAAAAAACAAAAAAACTTTGTAATAAAACCCTGTTTTAAAACATAAAAAATTAAAAAGGAATGTAATAAAAGAATATTTTACCAAAATACCTCATTTTTTTTGTAAATATCTAGTAAAAATTTCTGAAATATTGTTGGTAAAATTTACTGGAAAATGGTTTCAAGTGTGTCAAAGACTAAATATGATGTTTTCTTTGAAATTTTTATTTTCAAAAGATCCAAATAGTAACATTGAATCAATTAGTTAAATTTAACAGTCAAATTCTTTTTTATCAAGTAGGCTTAATGTTTCTATTGTGATTAATTCTCAAATATTGTAAACTTGAACTATCTAGAGGAGTAATTTGTCGATTTTGATGTGTTTTTTTAAAAAAATTATCATGTAATACCACATACTTCAGTTCTAATTCGTTTTGAACAATTTCATGGGAGACAAAGAATAAAAAAGTTACATTGATTTAGTTTTTAGAATTAAAGTTGCTATCAAAAATGGATTGTTCTTCTTTAAAAAAATGATTACGTAATACCACATACTTCAGTTCTAATTCGTTTTTAGAATTGAAGTCGCCATCGAAAATGGTTTGTTCTTGAATGGGTAAATCCATAGCCTCCTCCTCATCATGACAAAAGCTTTCTGATGATCGCATTTTGAAAAACAAATTACATTGTTTTAGTTTTCCGAATTGAAATTGCCATCGAAAATGGTTTGTTCTTGAATGGGAAAATCCATACCCTTCTCATCATCATGTCTAAGTTTTCTACCCCAATATCTCCAACCTCTCAGAGATAGAGATTGCTCTGTTTAAAAAATAATGGAAATTGTATATATAAATGATTGTTTTTTGAAAAAAATGGTAAATTTTTGAAAAAAATTCAAAAGGAAAATGCAGGATAAAACCCTCACTCAAGAAACTAATTTTGTATGATAGGTTGCTTACCTAATAATAAGAAAATAATGAATAACTTATATTTAAGCAATTATTGAAAAAATTAATGAAAATTGAATAGAATAAAGGAAATATTTTACCAAATAGCCTGTTTTTTTGTAAAGATATACAAACAGATAAAATTTAACCATTTGAAGGATGATTTCTTTTTTGCAAAAAAAATAATGAAGATTTAATGAAATGAAAAAGTATTTTACCAAATACCTTGTTTTTTTGTAAATTTGTACAATTAGATGAAATTTAACCATTTATAGGATGATTTGTTTTTGTAAAAATTAATAAAAATTGAATAAAATGAAAAAATACTTCACCAAAATACCTCTTTTTTGTAGATGTAAACAAATAGATGAATATCTAACTTTATCCATTTTTTCCATTTGGGATCATGTTTTGAAGGTTTTCAAGATAGTTTTAGTAAAAGCTTATGCATTGATTGTCATTACAAGTTGTAGTGTTTGGTATTATTTAATATTTACTGACTCTAGCTATATTATATGAAATTTTCCCTACTTATTACACAATAAATGTATATATTCACATATTGTTTCATTTTTAATCACTGTATTTATTCAATGTAGATATATCTCCTCTCTCTCCTCTCTCAAGATATCATATGAGTCGAATTACAAAAAATTATCAAAACTTAAATGCCATACATTCAAAATCTAGATGCTCTATGAGTTAAAGTTATGTATATAATTATGTAAAAAATTATCAAAACTTGAATGCCATACATTCAAAATCTATAAGTTCAAATTAAGTAAAAAAATAATCAAAACTCAAATGCCACTTAAATGCCACTCAAATGCCACTCAAATGAAATACAATATAAACTCGGCGAATTCACCCAACGCCGTAACTCATTGCATAACCCCCAAGAACTAATCCACAAAAAAACACTTGGTAGGGAGATCTGCTCATATATTACTACTGATAGTTAGTCAAGATCAACAGTTTTTGCTGGTTACCATTTTTATCTCAAATATACATCAAGTAAGGAGCGGCTACCCGCAGAGATATTTTGGTGCCGATGTACCTATACGGTCTATTGAGACCAAGTGTGGGTGGCTACACAGGCCGATGTAGCGTTCCGATTTACTAAAGTACATTGGTGAGCTTCTATTGAACTGGCCACTTATATGGCAAAAGGCACGTGTTTAAGTTCAAAGTCTCAATTGGCTGGTGACTTGTATGTTTTTTAATAAAGCTTAGTATGATGTTCTACCAATGGTACAAGTATTAAAACAACAGGTCCAGTTGCCAGTACCAGTTGCCAGTTTGTAGAAAAAGCCTCCATGTAATGGGGCAGTTTTATAGGGAGCGCTAGCAGTGAAGATACCGGAAGCATTTTTCTACAGTGTTACGATGTGAAAATACTATTAATACTAATAAAAGTCTACATTTTTTATTTAGATTTACGAAATCCATGATCAACAATTCATGACCAGTAGATGAGTACGGAGTCTATAGTAATGATACAGTGCGCCATTCATATAAAGCATCTCAGTATGTCCTAACTGTGTGACCAGGTTATGACAATGAGACACCTTTATTTATGTACATCGGCAAACCTAATTGAACTCAAAATAGAATAGTATTGTGCCACTATGTAGTATTGTCAAGTATTTTGCTATCGCCACAGACACATCTCCAGCAACACGCCCAACTTCCAATAATAATGACGACTGCCAACGCTATAGCTTTGTCAACCGAGTTCACCTAGAACTCTCCAACTTCTGCTCCAGACTCACAGCTCCCAGCTGTTGAAGAGTCTGCCACTGATATTACACACAGTATCCCCTCTCTTCAATGTCTCCAAACAGGACACTCCTACAAGGGTTAGCAAACAGCCTTAACAGATAAGTTGCGGTTTCAGTGATAATACAGTTTAGTTTATTATCTCCAAGATACGATAGAGGTAAAAGTTCAATCCTAACTAAGACTTGAAGTTGCTCTGCCAGACCATACAAGTTGGTCTGGCTCTTATAACATTTATTCTAGGATGTATCTATGCTAATTAAGGTAATTGCCAAACAAAAGTACGATAGCATAAATATAACCAACCATCATTACAAAATTTATTATTTACTAACGTAAGCACATGAATATTTAAACAATAATCTTGCCGCTTGTTCTTTAGACTCCACCTCTAGTTGTTACACCATCATTACATCATCCTCTCATCATAGCCTGTGTCTCTTTTCTTTGGTCACCCTTGTAGGTCCATTATGTATCTCCTACTTTATTAGCCCTGCCCCTCAAGCTTGCCAGGAAGTGGCTCCATCCTAAGTATAAGTTAGTAGATGATGTAACGCAGCTAGGAGTAGATCTGGGTAAATCAGGATGGCTCGGGGTAGCTTGGGGTAGCTCAGGGTAGCTCGAGGTAGCTTGGGGTAGCTCGGGGTAGCTCAATGTAGCTGCCTAGGGAAAAAAGAGCTTTATTTTGGTCCAAATTAGATGAAAATTGGTTAATTATTGGTCATCCCACATTCTGGTTCTGTTGTTAGTCTAATCATCCAGTTTCTATCCATATACAAAGGCACCGAGGTATTAGCCACTGTGCAGGCAGGGGGAATTTGCTGCTGTTGTAGAGGGAATGAGACACTGAAGATTGGGGAAAAAACGGGTGTATGTACAGGGTGTTTGAGATGAAGTGTAGGTCCAAAGGGGTGGGGATGTAGGTGACCTAGTAAAAGTGGACTAAATTTTTCCACTGTATTGTGAGCATAAAAATTTTTTTCAAGTGAATAAATTATATATTCTCAAGAACAACCGTTCAAAGTCTTTATTGATTCCTTGAGTTTTCTTAAGAACATCAGTTTTGTTACAACACCGCTCAACTTTTCTCAAATCAGAATAATAGTCAAGCAATTCGTGGTTTCAAATGATAAGTTCATCAATCGACGAAGCTACTTGCGGTTGCATCGCTAAAGTGAAACTACTATGATGGACCCCATTCCATCTGCAATGCATCCATGGGTATTAGGTTTATTGACAGAGAACTTTCCTCCAGTAGGTAAAGAAAGAAGTACTGCTAGGGCAGTGTTTTTTATCAATTGATGACGTACAAATCTGCAAACAAAGCATAGCTGACTGAGACAGTATATACAAGTATCATTTGTATCTTACTAGCAGTATGAATCACTTCTAGTTCTTCTACTAACAGAGTCAGCTTGTACAGGTAGTTATTTATATTATATCTAATGTTTGTTGTCTTTTTGTAGATCTGCTGTCTTTCTAGAACCTTCTGTTTAATAGCTCATTATGGCAACTTGACCTGCTGTGTACAGTTTAACTTCACTCAATACAAAGTTAAGTTATATTTTGTAGTAAAAGAATGCAAACACTCACCTACATTCTACTAACTACTAGTATATCTCTACATACTATCTATGGACAGACTATCAGACCTCATGTCCTATGTGTAGATGATACAGTAACAGTGGGTGTGAACAGTTCAGGAGTTATCCATCATGAACAGAGAGACAGTAGTACAAGTTGTACTCTCTCATCGAGTGGGTTTGTTAGTGGGAGTTATGTCTACATACCTGGTGTAAATGTATTCTCATCAGCTGGTTGTGTAGGGTTCACAAACCTTACAATAAACAATGAGATATATTGTGTGAAAGGGAGTCAATCCACCAACTACACAATCGTGAAAATAACCAATGATCAGTTGACCTTGACATTACAATCAGCTAATACACCAAACTTTACACTGAAGTACTTCAGCAACAGTAAGTACTGGTTATGTTTTATGTGTTACTCTATTATTGACTGGTTTGTTGAAGTTTTCTTAAACATCATTCTTCACCCATTTAATTGATACATGCTTAAGGTGGGGCCATTTTAGGCCAAACAGGTTAACATATGCATAACCAACTAGTACTAGTGATTTACAAGATGTATATAATATTACAGTTGGTGTGTGTGGTACAGATATAGCTATACCTGCTGGAGCTGATGTAAACCAACTATCTGGAGTTATCAGCACTTCCTATGATAGTCCACCAAGGTCTGTAAGTCAGTGCACTGTTAGAGTGGTAAACTTGCCCAGACATGTCTCTGTAAGGTTCACACTTCTATACACAATCTCACAACGAGACCCTCTACACATCGGTGATAAAACCTTCTCTAGTGGAGATGCTAGAGGAAGTACATTACTAGTAACTACTAGCAGTGAGAGAACCATCAGGATCAGTTATGTACCAGAATATGGGTCACGTACCAACTTTATACTCACCTTCAATGGTAAGTCCTATACTGCATGTTACAATATCATAAGATTTAATATCTACATTTACCTACTGCATAGCCTCCCCAGACTAACCAGACATTTATATTGTCACTTGGAATGTAAAACAACGATGTAATGTTTTAGTGTTACACTGTGGAGATATACCAGGTATACCAAATACAACCAACTCTACAACTCCTACACCATGGCTACCAGGTTCTATGGTTACATATAGATGTGTAGATGAATGGATGTTAAAGTCTGGTACAAACTCTACTATAGAATGTAGAGTAGATGAGAGTAGAGAGATAGCTGAATGGAGTGATCACTCTAACATACAATGTATCCCAGGTAATTTACTCTACAGTTTACCTGCAGCTTGTATTTGCGTAACGTATTGCATTTCCCCTGTTGGAGATATAAAATATCCCAAACCAAAACTTTGGTACCTGGAGACTCACCAAACCGACATCTGACTCTAATGTATAATATAGAAATTAATATTCCTTTATATTCACAGAGCCCTGGTGTCACTCCCCACCCCCAGCTGTAGAGTACTCAACACTCAAACTAAGGGAAGACAATCTATCTGCTACATATGAATGTATAGAAGGTTGTATAACCAACAGTTCTGTATCAGATAAAACTATAAACTGTACTACACCTGATAGAGAGACAACTCCTTGGACTTGGAGCTCTTCATTGCTTCAATGTACTCTAGGTGAGAGCTGATATCTTGGTGGGTTTTATTTTGACCCAATTACTGGTAAATCTCTCGATGCTGCTATATCAAGTTGTATGATGTGCTACTGTGGTAAATGTTTGTCTACCACAGTTGAGTGCAAGCTGACAGATGAGCACCAGAATATAACAAATGGTAGAGGAGTTATATACAGTAGATACTACTATACACAACAACTACAATATATATGTGATGTTGGATATGTGAGAGATGTAGTAGTAGAATGTACTAGTGATGGTAGCTGGTCTTCTCTCCCTCTCTGTGTGCCAACTCCTGCAACAATATCAACCACAACAAGTACAACCATAACCATAACTACAACAACATCACCCACTACCACCGCAACAACAAGAACAACTTCTCCAGCATCAAATACAGGTAAGTCAGTACTGAAGTGTAACAGGTACCACTAGATTACAGATTACATCAGTTTATATCTTACAT
Source organism: Cryptosula pallasiana (assembly GCA_945261195.1). Taxonomy (NCBI): domain Eukaryota; kingdom Metazoa; phylum Bryozoa; class Gymnolaemata; order Cheilostomatida; family Cryptosulidae; genus Cryptosula; species Cryptosula pallasiana. Next base: position 4,742,201 of record OX183135.1, read on the forward strand.
AATAAGTGGGTATATTATATTGTAGGTCTTGTTACAGCTATTGGAGTTGTGTCAGCACTGGCGATAGTTGAGTTCTGTCTTATCATTGCACTTGTTATCTATATACTGAGGAGGGTTAGAGAACCACCCAAACAAGTACATGGTACTGAGGCTATGAATATGTCAGCAGGTCCAACTGAGTATGATGAAGTTGCTGCCACTCCCACAAGACAAACAGCTAGAGACAGCAATAAGGCTTACATGAACATCAGTGTTCCTGCTGCTGAAGGTGCCAGTGGCAGCAGAAGTAATGGTGGATATGAGGACCTGGAGCTGACCTTTAGGGGTCATGAGTACGACAGCCTAACAAACATTTGATGCATTTTTACACTTCATTTCTGTTAAATTTTACATCTAAGTCGCCAACTTATGGATTTCTTCTGTTCGAGAAGTAAAACAGCATCTAACAGCACTAAATAATGGTGATTTGCTCAAGTATAAATGTTTTGGTTTAGCAAATATTTTATAAACCTCCCTTTGTGATGTTATTTAAATATCAGCAGGCATTAGCTTCATTGACCTCTGCACTGTGATAGTCTACATCTCACTTAGAGAACTTTAGACTTCCATCTTCAACTACAACATGTCTCCAACTGAATATCTTCAATGGTATTTTTTCACTTGAAGATTATAGTTTTGGTTGTTAATATAAACTATAGCCTAGAATCCACAAGTGTTACATCATATATCAGATCACTTTATTGCAACCAAAGGCTATTGTATCTCACGTAACTAATGAAGGTATAACTCTCCTTAAATTCCTTGACTTGTCCTGTTGACCAATCACAAGTCAACTATGCGCTACAATCGCTATTGTATACCTACGCTGAGAGCTTTCACTTTGTGCTCATGTTTCTCGAGAATCATAGAAGAGCTACTGTAGTAAACAGAGTACAAACTGTGCCAAGCAGAGCTGCCTTTTAGCATAACATGACCTCACATCAAAGTTGATGGGGAGACGACTGTTAAAGCAGTACATAACAATCTGAAAGTGTATTTTTAGCGTTGTAATTAGAGATTGAAACTAACTTAAGTTAAATGCCTCCAGAAAGCAAATCACCAGTTTCGTGTTTGTGCATGGTTTCAATAATTTTTGGTTTTGACAGCGGAGACAGTCACACAGAAAAATCAGCACAGTAAATGTTGTACAGCAACAAGGCAGTACCACTGGAAAATCAATTTTGTCTAATCTTTGGAATCGACTGACGTTTGTGTTAAAGTGATGGTGATAATGATGCAACCATAACTGCCTTCTTTGTAAGTCATTGTTATTGTGAGTATAAACAAGAAGGCTGTAAAACTGGCCTTGACTAGCCGTACACAGTAGAAGAACTAGGAAATAGAATGCTAAGTGTGCCTGGGCATTCTGTACACAGTGAAAAATTTAGAGCAAGTAGTCAAGAGAAGACAACAACTAACGATCACATTTATATACAACACAGTGTAGAGTAAAGCAAGTTATGAACCGACATTTGTTGACTATTTCTGACTACAATAATGTAGTAGAATTGAATAAGTAACTGCAACATTTTCATACAGCTTTTTAGTTTCAAATTGTCTGCTAAGAATATCTTTTTGTTTTTAACTTTTTATTAGAATGGCAAGTATTTCAGGTTTGTTGTTATTCTTGTTGTACGAAAAAACAACACTGTAAATATGAAGATTGTGGAGGACTTTGCCGTGTCCTTAACCAAGCAACTACAAAAGAGAGTACGGGTTGTAATGAAAGGCAAGTGATAAGCTTGTTCTATTCCTAACAACTCTATGTCTAGAGAGCATAACTACAAATATCAACATAACAATCTTTTTTTATTTTGGCTCATGAAAAGTAAACTGTATTCATCACTTAACTAATTTTAAGCCTGAAATCTAATTTTCTAATAAAAGATAAATTTACTAAAACCACTCTTGTATCCATACATTTACATCTCCAACCTGTTTTTTCATCGTTCACCAGAAAAACTCGTAGGTTTAACAGTGACTGCAGTATGAATTGTGTGATTCGGAGTTGTCTTCTTTACCGAGGATAATTTTATTTGAACTCAAAGGGGAAACAACTGCCAATTTTCATCACTATGCATCAAAAAGCTTACAGATGTAATGTAAACATATATAACTTGTGACGAAATACCTTTCGGAGTTATCTGACTTCTTCATGAGTAAACAGTAGGAATGATAACTCTATGAATAGCAGATTGCTTGAACATAAAACAGACCATGCAGCCTGACAAAAACTTGTTGCTTTAAACCATAACATTAGAGGTATCCAGTGAGCTGGCTGGTATTTTACAAAAATGGAGCTTTAAATAATGTCATCCATTTTTAATGAAAATCAAAAATTTTGTTATTAAACAACAATTGCAAGTTTATGCAAGTTGTGCCAATAGAGAAAGGGACTTGTACCACAATCATAGCAAGTTTATACGTCTACAGAGATGTTATTCGTTAAACTGTGTAAATAATAACATGGCAGTGAGAAGCTTTTCTTCTCAGAATATCCTGTTTAGTAAACATGGCCGGAGTCACACGTAATAAAGACTTCTCATTTCTTTTGGAGCTGCAGTATCACAATATTGGGTTGGCTTGTTATTGTTGTGGTAGCTAGATTCGTGTTATGTGTTAATAGTTACCTTCAAAAGCAGAAAGGTGAAAACTGGAGTTGTGTTTCCAGGTGCTTAGAGGTGATAACTCCCGATACATTGTTTCCAGTACAGCTGTGTGTATGTAGTAGATAGATAATATTGTGTATTTTAGCATTGACACCATTATATTTACAGTTGGCTGCAGTTGTTAAAGTTCTCTAGAAGTTAGTCTAATGTTATACAAGTTATATGTTAGTTAAATAGTAGCTTTATAGCAATTTTATTATAACTTGTAGTGAAATAATACAACAATTCATCATAGCTCATAAAATCCCCTTCAGGAACCAATTCAGATTGTGATAAATATGATACAACAATAACTTAATAGGGTATTTTCTGTAAATATTCCTAGTATAATTGCAATTTTGTTTAAATATTTTCTTTATTAAACTTGAAAGCCAAACCGATCAACCTTCAATATACTCAAAGGGTGGCATCTAAGTATGACGCCACCCTGTAGCTATGACATCACATTTCACAGGTTCTCATCTGCTCACAAATATACTTCCTGTTTCTCCCGTTACAGTCTCCATCATTGAATCCCTTCACACCAAGTATCTCCACACAATCTTCACGTCCATCACGTTGTCATGGGGCCCACTTACTGTACATCATCGGTTCTTTGATACGTCCCATCCATTGCCATTTGCCATCTTGTAGTTTACCAGCTACCCATGCTCCTTCCCGGTTCTCAAATGCTATCATCAAATATTATTTATTCATAAATGGTGGATGTTTCATCTCAATTTTCTGTACCATCACTGCTTGGCTAATACAAGACAAGTAACACTTGGTTCAACTGTATCATTTCACATTATGATAGCATCACCACGGCTAGCCACGATTCTCAACAACTTTAGGTAAAATCTGTGTAACCTCAAAACCAATTATTTAAAAGCACTCAACCCAAGGCTATTTAGCAACCAACAAATTAACTGCATCCTACTTTTGTCATTTTTTATTTGATCAATTATAAAGTAGGCTGATTCCAGAGTAGGAAATGTGGCTAAAATCTTCTCCATCGTTTATGCACCGCTTTTTCGTCATCATTCCAATCCTTTCCAGCTCCAAACATGCGATAGCAGGTTTTAGAGTGAGAGTTCATAGAGATATATTTTCTCTCTGCATTTGCTTAAATGATTAAATAACATACCCTGCATGACAACAGGGAAATATTTATTGCAAATCCTGTGCTTAAATCGTTTTTGTGATGCGTTGTAGTGGATTTCGGGGGCTTAGATCCACCATCTGAGTGCTGTGACCAGCCAAACTCCTAGTTCACTGGCACAGGGATGTCAGTAGTGTTCCGGTTGTATGCTGCCACCAGTTACCTTACACCTAGAGGTAACAACAGGTCAGTACTACACCGAATTGGAAGTGAAGGAGTGTTCTCTACTCCACAACTAGTATAAAGCCATCGGTAACTCAGAGCTTGAGAGTAATAAGCATTTGTTCTTACAAAAGAATATGAGTAAGTACAAGTCCCAATACAAACTGATTGAACATCGCAAAAGTTTTGCCTTTTATAGGCAGAGCACAGGAAGTAATTCATTGTAATGGCCAATAACACAGAAGTAAGACATAATGTAACAAATGAGCAGGCAGATATAAATACAGACGAATAAGATCCAGTATATAGAGTTGAATATGTGTGGACCCCCAGAAGTGGTAGGCCGAGTCATAGGTTAGCTTGCCTATCCTAGGCATTTCTACTTCCTGCTGTTGGTATGTCAGTCTTTCAAGGCTCTGGTCCTTGGCTTTCTCCAGATATGAGGGTGGATATATCCTGGAGATGGTCCTCTGTTCATCTTAGGCTACTTTCAGGTCTGAGGCTAGGATAAGTCACTTTCTGCCAGCCCTGTATGGCTCCCACAGTGTCAGTATTGTCTTATACAGGGTCGTTGCATGGTTGGTATAGCACTGATGCAGGGTCGGTCATTTTGGCATCCATTATTATGGTGATTATGGCCATCCAATGGTTATACTAATGATACCAGAATGATTGTTAGGTATCTGCGTAGATGTGAATGCTATGAAAATCCATTATACAGTGACAGGAAGTGAGGTTTTTCATCAACTCCAAAAGTTATGATCTAGTTTTTTCTGCGATTGCAGACACGTTGAACATGCTTTGATTCGGGCTTTTAGACTTTAGTGAAAGTACTGAGCTGGTTGCTTAGGTTTTGGTTCTGCTGCACAACATTTCATTTTCCCATCTGTTTGAGTGCAGCTCATTTTTCGTCTGCCAGGGTCGATCACCTTGTCAAGTTTCATTTGGATCTTGAAGTTTTCCATTGACTTAGCAAATGCTTCTCTTTCCATTGTAGAATATTTTGTGTTATCTGAAATGTTGACAACTTGCTCAAACCTGGACTTTCCCTTCTCTTGTACCTTTTGCATGTTTTCTAGCTCACTGGTGTAATCTGATGAGAGGCCATTTTTTTGCGTAGCTCTTTAATCTGTCATGTCAAGCTTTGCAGTGTTGATACTTCCACTAACCACCAATTAAGAGTTTCATCAATGGACAAATCGTTCATCAGTTGAAGAATTCCCAAAATAACAATAGTTGAATCTTAGTAAAACTTGTCATCATCTCCTTCAGCTCGCTGCAGTATGTCCAGGATTTTAGTAAAATTTTCAAGTTGACTATTCAGTTTGGACACAAGAACTTCCAGGAGCTTTCTTCGTCCGCTTTCATTGTCTGACATTTTGTGTTGTAGTTAGCAGTTTATATAAGCTCTGTTTCACTCTCAGTTGCAGTAAAGTTGAAAGCTTTTACAAACATAAACGATCTACCGATTTTTTCCTTCAGCCATTCAAAAGAAGTTGTAGCCAAGTTCACCACGTAGTTCAACTGTAGTTGAGTCTCATTCAGCCTGTTCATGATCTGCGCAACTTGGTTTTGAGTGGCTTCATGTTCTGTGGTAAGATAATTCATCTCAAGCATTTCCTACGTTTTCCTTTATTCAATCATTGCTGAGGTAAAACTTTTTAAGTATGCGTTTACTGTCGCCAGAACAAAAACCAGGGCTGGTATATTATTTGTATAAATATGTTTGGAAGAAAACTGCAGACTCTCCATTCTCTACAGCTGGAGTAACAAAGTCTACTACTCACAGCAATGGGGTTGTGACTGGGGTTATCCCCCCTTATAGGGGGCGCTGGTGTAAGTCCAACCGGAAAATGCCGAAAATTTTATATAGAGTACAATGCAGAAATACGGAGTTGAGATGTTAAACTAGAATAAACAGGCTATTGCAATGCGATTGATGTAATTGAACAAGTCACGGAGCTCACAGGGCTATAGCAGATTACACGTACATAAGTTTTTAATCACACAAGTGTAGCTATAGAGCATAATAATCATTAAATAACCACGATGCGGTCCGCGATTATATACGATCGTTGGTACAGTAGTTAATGAATACGATGAAACACCAACAATAATTAACTTGTTTAACGCAACGTTTATGTGTAAATGGACTGTCTGGTATCTGTGCGGGAAATAATAATAATACAAATAATTAATCATTAGCATCTATCTATACCTCTATGAAACTATTATTATAAATGACAATGAGAATTTAATGTGGTGACAATTATTTATAATAATAAAATCAATTATTCATTTTTTTATCATAATTGATTTATTAAAATAATAATTATAAATAATAATATAATAATAATAAGTTGTTACTTACTACTATAATTATTATTTATTATCATAAAATTATAAGAAGCATCATTTATAATAATTATTGTTATCTAATAACAATTCAATAATAACCTTAATAATTACAATAGCAATCATAAACATTAGAATCATAATTATTATAAATGATTATAATAAATAAAAAAAGATTTCACTAATAACTATATAAAAATAGTTAGAATAATGATAACACGGGCATCAGAGGTTTGCCGAAAAAGAGAAGGAAGACGATGGGCTGTTACTAAATGTGTTAGTAATAACCTAGCTTTTACGCTCAGTTTCAATGAATTGGGTTGGTGATATTGAACTTTTTGCAAGCAACCGGATATTCCTACGAATAGTTTTTATTACAGGACGCATCGTCTCTGTTATTTTTTTTGGCAAGCCCCGGAGTTTCGTGGATAACAACTGTAATAAATAATAATTGAAAAAACTGTAAAAAAAATATAAATCTTTGTTGCTGCAGGTAAATTTGATGCTGCTGTCTTTAAAAATAGTCTAAAGTGTTTTTAGCGACATGTCATTATAGTATAAAATTGACAGCATGGAGGCTATCAGGGAAAAACTGTCACGAGTCTGCATGAAGTAACTATATTTTATACTACGAACAATGGTAACTTCCGGTTGGATGTAAAAAGTTCAAAGAGAGATAACTCTTAATGTCACAACCCCATTAATAGTGTGTAGAATGGAAGAGCTAGGAATTAGAATGTTAATGTGTGCCAGGGCATGCTGTACACCCCTATAAATATAGGCCAAGTCGTTGAGAGAAGACAACGGCTAATAATGACATTTATGTACAGTATAGTGTGAGAGTAAAGTAAGTGTATGGACACAACTACAATTGGCGTAGGTAACAGCTGTAAATATCACACACAGAACAGTTCAGCTGCATATTTACAGTAACTATTTTTTATTCGCAAGGTTTTCTGTTAGTAGGTATTATTGCATTATTATTGCATAGTTATACAATACATAGTTCATTGAACATATACATAAGTATGGACCAGTTAAGCTGTGGCTTTCCTTATATTATTCTAACATGTAATCATAACATAAAGTTTTCTTTACAGATCACTTTCCCTTTATTTGACTGCTCTGTATGCAAGTTGCTGCCACAGTAATGACAGCAGCCTGTATATAGCCTTATTTGAATGCCAACTTTTCATCTATATGACAAAACCAGTTCTCAAAGAGCTCAATATCTAAGCACACACACCAAGTGTACAAACCAGTGTTTAAGTAGAAAAACTTGGGCACAAAGCCAAATCATTGTTTATGTAGAAGGAGCCTTATGAATAATTTGATTTAAAATTTAACAGCAAAAATTTTAATTTTGGTTGGAAAACAAATTTTTTAATCAAATACTTTGCCCGTTAATGTGTTTTATAAAATGTTGCATTTCAATCTGATTGCAAACAACTGGGAAAATCTCACACAAATAATAATTACAAGACAAGTAATCTTTCTTTGAGCGCATTTTAAATAAACAGTTTATTTATGGAACATTCTCAACCCCACAAAAATTTTACTGTTGAAAAATCTTGTTAACGACATATCTGCTTGGGATACACCTATCTGGTAGATGCTTTTTACTGTTATTGAGTAATAAACTACATGAGGAAAAATACAAGTTGAACGGCTACATAATGAACATAATTTATTGTCTTATTTACCGGCACAATGTAAACATTTGGGAGATTTTGCTTTTATGTCAACAGTCAAAACTCTTACAAGCTTGTTTTATAGTTCTGTATAACTTGTTGTCTCTTCAAGATAAAAGTTCTGTCAGCATTGATTGAAAAAGAATAATTTAACTAGCGAGAGGGCAACTCTTTTTTAGCTTTTGAGAACGACTTAAAAGTTTTAAACCCTTTAAGGCATTGTATGGTGATTTACCAGCGGTACAAGAAACACAGTAACAACTCAAGTGAGCCAGCAGTTTGTGAAAAGTTCTTTAACAAAGTTTTGTTTGCAATGTGGTTACTTTACATTACGCTTATGGACAAATATTCTTTCTTCCAGTAGGTAAGAAAGGAAGTACTGCTGGGCAGTGATTGTTATCAATTGATGACGTACAAATCTGTAAACAAAGCTGTAATGCTAGTTGACTGAAACAGTATACAAGTTTGATTTATATCTTACTAGCTGTGTGAGTCACTTCTAGTTCTTCTACTAACTAAGTCAGCTTGTACAGGTAGTTATTTATATTATATCTAATACTTACTGTCTTTTTGTAGATCTGCTGTCTTTCTAGAACCTTCTGTTTAATAGCTCATTATGGCTACTTGACCTGCTGTGTACAGTTTAACTTCACACAATACAAAGTTAAGTTATATTTTGTAGTAAAAGAATGCAAGCACTCACCTACATTCTACTAACTACTAGTATATCTCTACATACTATCTATGGACAGACTATCAGACCTCATGTTCTATGTGTAGATGATACAGTATCAGTGGATGTGAACAGTTCAGGAGTTATCCATCATGTACAGAGAGACAGTAGTACAAGTTGTACTCTCTCATTGAGTGGGTTTGTTAGTGGGAGTTATGTCTACATACCTGGTGTAAATGTATTCTCATCAGTTGGTTGTGTAGGGTTCACAAACATTACAATAAACAATGAGATGTATTGTGTGAAAGGGAGTCAATCCACCAACTACACAATAGTGAAACTAACCAATGACCAGCTGACCTTGACATTACAATCATCTGCTGCACTTAACTTCACGCTGAAGTACCACAGTAACAGTAAGTACTGGTTATATTTTATGTGTAACTCTATCATTGGTTGGCTTGTTGAAGTTATTATTATTCATTCAATCAATCGATGCATGTTTAAGGTGTCATCTGTAGGCTATACTGGTTAACATATGCATAACCAACTAGTAGTAGTGAGCAATATACAAGTTATATATAATATTACAGTTGGTGTGTGTGGTAAAGATATAGCATTACCTGCTGGAGCTGATGTAAACCAACTATCTGGAGTTATCGGCACCTCCTATGACAGTCCACCAAGAGATGTAAGTCAATGTACTGTTAGAGTGATAGACTTGCCCAGACATGTCTCTGTAAGGTTCACATTTCTATACCCAATCTCACTACCATACCCTCTACACATCGGTGATAAAATCTTCTCCAGTGGAGATGCTAGAGGAAGTACACTACTAGTAACTACTAGCAGTGAGGGGACCATCAGTATCAGATATGTATCAGAGGATGGGATATCACGTACCAGCTTTATACTCACCTTTAGTGGTAAGTCCTATACTGAATGTTACAATATCATAAGATTTAATAATTACATTTACCTACTGCATAGCCTCCCCAGACTAACCAGACATTTATATTGTCACTTGGAATGTAAAACAACAATGTAATGTTTTAGTGTTACACTGTGGAGATATACCAGGTATACCAAATACAACCAACTCTACAACTTCTACACCATGGCTACCAGGTTCTATGGTTACATATAGATGTGTAGATGAATGGATGTTAAAGTCTGGTGCAAACTCTACTGTAGAATGTAGAGTAGATGAGAGTAGAGAGGTAGCTGAATGGAGTGATCACTCTAACATACAATGTATCCCAGGTAATGTGCGCTACAGTTTACCTGCAGCTTGTATTTTCGTAACTTGTTGCATTTCCCCTTGTGGAGGTATAAAAATATCCCAAACAAAAACTTTTTACCTGGAGACTCACCAACCCAACATCTGACACTCATGTATAATATAGAAATTAATATTCCTGTGTATTCACAGAGCCCTGGTGTCACTCCCTGCCCCCAGCTGTAGGGTACTCAACACTCAAACTAAGGGAAGACAATCTAACTGCTACATATGAGTGTATACAGGGTTATACAACCAACAGCTTTGTATCAGATAGAACTATATACTGTACTACACCTGATAGAGAGACAAATCCTTGGACTTGGAGCTCTTCATCACTTCATTGTGCTCCAGGTGAGAGCTGATTCCTTGGTTGGTTTTATTTTGACCCAATTACTGGTAAATCTCTCGATGCTGCTCTATCAAGTTGTATGATGTGCTACTGTGGTAAATGTTTGTCTACCACAGTTGAGTGCAAGCTGACAGATGAGTACCAGAACATAACAAATGGTAGAGTTATATACAGTAGATACTCTTATACACAACAACTACAATATATATGTGATGTTGGATATGTGAGAGATGTAGTAGTAGAATGTACTAGTGATGGTAGCTGGTCTTCACTTCCTCTCTGTGTGCCAACTCCTACAACAACAGCTTCTCCAGCATCAAATACAGGTAAATCAGCTCTGAAGTGTAACAGGTACCACTAAATTACTGATTACATCAGTTTATATCTTACATAATAAGTGGGTATATTATATTGTAGGTCTTGTTACAGCTATTGGAGTTGTATCAGCACTGGCAATAGTTGAGTTCTGTCTTATCATTGCACTGGTTATCTATATACTGAGGAGGGTTAGAGAACCACCCAAACAAGTACATGGTACTGAGGCTATGAATATATCAGCAGACACAACTGAGTATGATGAGGTTGCTGCCGCTCCTACAAGACAAACAGCTAGAGACAGCAATAAGGCTTACAGGAACAACAGTGTTCCTGCTGTTGAAGGTGCCAGTGACAGCAGAAGTAATGGTGAATATGAGGACTTGCAGTTGACCTCTAAAGGTCATGAGTATGACAGTCTAACAAATATTTGATGCATTTTTACTCCTTACTTGTTGTTTAAATATCAGCGGGCATTAGCTTTATTGAACTCTCCACTGTGATAGTCTACATCTCACTTAGAGAACTTTAGACTTCCATCTTCAACTACAACAAGGCTCCAACTGAATATCCTTAATGGTATTTATTCCCTTGAATATTATAGTTGTGGTTGTTAATATAAACTATAGCCTAGAATCCACAAGTGTTACATCATGTATCAGGTCATTTTAATGCAATCAAGGGCTATCGTATCCCACCTAACTAATAAAGGTTAACTCTCCTTAAATTCCTTGACTTGTCCTGTTGACCAATCACAAGTCAGCTAGCACTAAAGTCGCTATTGTATACCTCCACTGTTGTGGTCATGTTTACGAGAATATCAGAAGATTTACTGTGAACACAGTACAAATTGTGTTATGCAGAGTTGTCTTTTTGCATAACATGACTTCACATCAAAGTTGATGAGGAGACGACTGTTACAGCAGTACATAGCAATCTGAAAGTGTATTTTTACCATTGTAATTAGAGTTTAAAACAAACTCATTTTAAGTAGCTCCAGAAAGCAAATCAGCAGTTTTGTGGTGTGCATGTTTTCAATAATCTTTGGTTTTGACAGCAGAGACAGTCGCAAAGAAAAATCAGCGCTGTAATTTGTGTTAAAATGATGATGATAATGATGTAATCATAACTGCCTTCTTTGTATGTCATTGTTATTGTGAGTATAAACGAGAAGGGTGTAAATCGGGCCTGTACATAGTGGGAAATGTCGAGTAAGTAATCAAGAGAAGACAATAACTAATAATGACATACATGTACAACGTAGTGTAAGAGTAAAGGAAGTTAATGAGCCGATACCAGTAAAATATATATCTGTTGGCTATTTCTGACTACAATAATGTTGTAGAATCGAATAAGTAGGTTTTACATTTTCATACAGCTTCTCAGTTTCAAATTTTCTGCTAAAAATGTCTAGTTTGTTTCAACTTTTTATTAGAATGGCAACTACATCAGGCTTAGTAATATTGTTGTTGTAACGAAAAACAACTCCGTAAATATGAAGATTGTGGAGGATTTTGCCGTGTCCTTCACTGAACAACTACAAAAGAGAGTACAGGGTTGTAATGAAAAGCTAGTGAAAAGCTTGTTCTATTACTAAACAATTCTTTGTCTAGAGAGCACAACTACAAGTATCAATATGTCAATCTTTTTTTTTTATTTTTACTAATTAAAAAATAAACTGTCTTCATCCTTTAACTAGTTTAAACCTGAAATCTAATTTTCTAATAAAAGATAAGTTTACTAAAACCACTCTTGGGGTCTTCATCAACTCCAGCACTTCTGATGTAGTTTTTTCTGCGATTGCTGAAATGTTGAACATGCTCTGACTCCGGCTGTTTAGACTTTTAGTAAAAGTACTGAACTGGTTGCTTAGGTTTTGAGTCTGCTGCACCACATTTTCATCTTCACATCAGTTTGGGTGAGGTTCGTTTTTCATTCAAGTTTTATTTGTATCTTGAAGTTTACTGTTGACTTAGCAAATGCTTCTCTTTCCATTGTAGAACATTTTCTGTTATCTGAAATGTCGGCCAATTGCTCAAACCTGAATTTTCCTTTCTCTTGTACCTTTTGCCTGTTTTCTAGCACGCCGATATATTCTGATGAGAGGCCATTTTGTTGTGTAGCTCTTTAATCTGTCATGTCAAGCTTTGCAGAGTTAATACTGTAGTATTTTTGCGTTTACAGCACCGACACAACGGCCTCCATGTACTCCTGTTTGCAATAGTTAATGTCCAGACAATGATAAAGCAGTTCCTTGTTAACAATAATTTATTATAAACATTCTGTTTAGCAAGATATAAGTATGCTACCAAATTCACTAATACTATAAACCATACACAACAACTTCTCAGCAATCCACAATAACTTCGACCTCCCTGATCTCTAACAATTCCTTTTATAGGAAGAGATCAGGAAGGCACACTCCCTTATTAGGGTAAACCAATATAGCAAGTCCTTACAACGTAATAGCAAATCACGATAAACAGTACAACAATGTACACAAGAGCAATCAATAGGAGTAGTGCACACATGGCAAATTGTTCACTAGATCCAGGGCTCCTCCTCCTTAGCTTGGGTTCTACTCCAATGCCCTCATCTCATGTGTGGCTTCAGCATGCTCCTATGTTTAGTATTCACTCAGGCTTGTCCATTGGTGGCCATTTATGACAGAGTATCTCGGTATAGCGGCCATTTATGACAGAGTATCTCGGTATAGCAGCCATTTATGACAGAGTATCTCGGTATAGCAGCTATCCATTATGCATGCTCAAGTATGTGTGAGTTATTCAGCTGCTAACATTTTAGGGATACTCTTAATCAAAGGGAAGGGGTTCTTCTACATTCTTTCAGGGCGTGACAAGGGGTGTAGGGTAGGGGGTTGAGGGGGAAGGGAAGGGGCTGGGGGTTACTGGTTTCACACAAATCTCTAACAATACTTCCACTAACCACCATTTAAGAGTTTCATCAAGGGACAAAACGTTCATCAGTTGAAGAATTCCCAAAATAACAATAGTTGAATTTTAGTAAAATTGTTATCATCTCCTTCAGCTCGCTGCAATGTTACCAGGATTTTAGTACAAGTTTCAAGTTTACTATTCGGTTTGGACACAAGAATTTACTGGACCTTCCTTCGTCCGCTTTTATTGCCTGATGTTTTGTGCTGCAGTAAGCAATTTATATAAACTCTGTTTTACTCCCAGTTGCAATAAAGTTTAAGGCTCTTACGAACATAAACAAGCTAAGGATATTCTCCAGCCATTCAAAAGAAGTTGTGGTTATGTCCACTCCGTCGTTCATCTGTAGCTGAGTCTCATTCAACCTGTTAATGATCTGCTCATTTTTTTCTGAGTGTCTCTTTGCTCCGTGATTAGATAATTCATCTCATGTTATCATCTCCTTTAGCTCGCTGCAATATGTCTAGTATTTTGATAAAACTTTCAAAGTTGCGATTCGGTTTGAATACAAGAATTTTCAGGACCTTCCTTCATTCGCTTTCATTGTCTGTCGCTTTGTGCTGTAGTACCAATTTGTATGAACTCTGTCTTACTCTCAGTTGTAGCAAAGTTGAAGGCTTTTACAAACATAAACAAGTTAACGATTTTCTCCGTCAGCCATTCAAAAGAAGTTGTAGCCAAGTCCATCACGTAGTTCAACTGTAGTTGAGTCTGATTCAGCCTGTTCATGATCTGCGCAATTTGGTTTTGAGTGGCTTCCTGTTCTGCGGTAAGATAACTCAAGCATTTCCTGCGTTTTCCCGACTTTAATCATTGCTGAGGTAAATTTTCCTAAGTACATGTATGTGTTTACTGTTGCCAGAACAAAAGCTGGGCTGGTATATTATTTGTATAAATATATTTGGAAGAAAACTACAGACTCTCTACAGCTGAAGTAATAAAATAAACTACTCACAGCAATAATAATGTGGTAAATGGAATAGGTAGGATATAGAGTGTAAAGCGTGCGTTGGCAAGCTGTACACCCTGAGAAATGTAGGCCAAGTAGTCGAGAGAAGACAATAGCTAATAATGACATTTATGTATAACATAGTGTAAGTGTAAAGGATGTGTATGAACACAGCTACTAGGAGCGTAGGTAAAAACTGTACATATCGCACACAGCATAGTTCACCTGCATATATACAGTATATAATTTTTCTTTGCAAGTTTTTCTGTTAGTAGGTATTATTGCCTTATTATCCCATAGTAATACAATATGTAGTTCATTGAACATATACATAAGTATGGACCAGGTAAGCTCTGGCTTTCCTTATATTATTCTAACATGTAATCATAACATAAAGTTTCCTTTACAGATCGCTTTCCCTTTATTTGAATGCTTTGTTTGCAAGTTGCTGCCACAGTAATGGCAGCAGCCTGTATCAAGCCTTATTTGAATGCAAACATGTCATCAATATGATAAACGCGGTTCTCTGAAAGCTCAATATTTAAGCATACACATTAAGTAAACAGAAAAGTCATAAACTAGAAGAATTTCAGGTACAGATTCTAATAAATAACTTGATATGTAAAGTTAACAGTGAAGTTTGTGCTTTGGATGAAAAAACTTGTTTGTTAATTAAATACTTACCTGTTAATGTATTTTATAAAATGTCGCATTTCAATCTGATCACAAACAACTGGGAAAATACTCATACAAATAATGGTCACAAGACAAATATTATTTTTTTGAGCGTATTTTAAATACACAGCTTTTTATGGAACATTTTCAACTCCACAAAAGGTTTACTGATAAATAATATTGTATTTGACATATCTGCTTGGGCTACACCTACTGGTAGATGTTTTTTGCTGTTATTGAATAATAAAATAAAAAATGAAAAGTACAAGTTAAACGGCTACATGCAGACTTTATTGTAATGTCTTATGTATGGGCACAATGTAAATATCTGGGAGACTTTGCCTTTATGTCAACAGACAAAACTTTTACAAGCTTGTTTTATAGCTCTGTATAACTTGTTGTCTCTTCAAGTAAAATGTTCTGTCAGCATTGATTGTATAAGAATAATTTAGCCAATTAGAAGGCAGCTCCTTTATTGTTTTTGAGAAAAATATGAAAGAAGACAATTCCGACTCATTGAAACTTAAAAGTCTGGAACCCTTTAAGGCATAGTGCGGTGGTTTACCAGTGCCACAAGTAACACAGTCACAGCTCAAGTGAGCCAGTAGGCTGTGAAAACTCTTTTACAAAGTTTCGTTTGCAATGTAATTATATTACGCTTTTTGACAAATATTATTTCTTCTAGTAGATAAAAAGAAAGTATTGCTGGGTACTGAATGTTATCAATTGATGAAGTACAAATCTGTAAACAAAACAGTAATGCTAGCTGACTGATAGTATACAAGTATCATTTATATCTTACTAGCTGTGTGAGTCACTTTTAGTTCTTTTACTAACAGAGTCAGCTTGTACAGGTATTTATATATTATATCTAATGCTTGCCGTCTTTTTGTAGATCTGCTGTCTTTCTAGAATCTTCTGTTTAGTAGCTCATTATGGCTACTTGACCCGCTGTGTACAGTTTAACTTCACACAATACAAAGTTAAGTTATATTTTGTAGTAAAATAATGCAAGCACTCACCTACATTCTACTAACTACTAGTATATCTCTACATACTATCTATGGACAGACTATCAGACCTCATGTCCTATGTGTAGATGATACAGTAACAGTGGATGTGAACAGTTCAGGAGTTATCCATCATGTACAGAGAGATAGTAGTACAAGTTGCACTCTCTCATTGAGTGGGTTTGTTAGTGGGAGTTATGTCTACATACCTGGTGTAAATGCTGGTTGTGTAGGGTTCACAAACATTACAATAAACAATGAGATGTATTGTGTGAAAGGGAGTCAATCCACCAACTACACAATAGTGAAACTAACCAATGATCAGTTGACCTTGACATTACAATCAGCTGATGCACCAAACTTTACACTGAAGTACTACGGTAACAGTAAGTATTGGTTATATTTTATGTGTAACTCTATCATTGGTTGGTTTGTTGAAGTTGGAGTTTAATTTTATGCAGTTATTTATGTCACAAGCCATACAACTCACAATATATGTAACCAGCTAGTACATGCAATATATCAGGAATCTCAACCATTCGGATTTTATCAAAATGCCCAGATTTTGGTGGTGCCAAGTTTCACTAGGATGGATTGGTCATATGTTCTTTGATACCTGGATTTACTAGTATAATTAATACCTCCTCTACTTTCATACAATTGCTACTATATATTTCATTTGTTCTAGTAATCTAGTCTCAACTACAACATTAACAGTGCAAATAAATGAACCATTCAAGTTGCTTCAATACAACAACACTACAACTACTAGTGCCTCACTTTTACTACTAAATCATGTAGACATCTAACACAATGCTCTGATCAAGTCATGAATAAAGACAAAAGACATCAATGAAATCAGAATTAGTCAATATCTCTCTTTTCTTTAATTTTAGTAGGAGATCTCATGTCAGCAGATATTGGTTTTACAATACTTCTGCCCAATAGTCCGCTATAATGTTTATTGTGTTTGCTTTTGGAAACTTGGGTTATTAATGACTCATCGCGTGGCTTAAAGCCTGGTTCACATACATATCGTAGATGCTCGCAAGTCATCGCGAATCCATGGTACAAGCATATGCGATGTATGTGAACCTGGATTTGCAGTGGCTCGTACGACGTCGCACGCTGTCGTAGAGGCTCGTAGAAAAGTTCAGCTGAACAAACTTTCCTGCGACCGTCGTATGATAGAGAGTACAATTTTCTTACTTTCTTTCTGGAAAACCACATTTAGGTCAAGGTTACTCATGTAAACATGACTGCCATCAGAAAATTATAATAATTAATGAAATCATTATTGTTCAATCATAAATATTGAGTATCATTTATTATTAATTTTCTAAGTGAAATATCGTGATAGTTGATTTAAATGTATAAATATATATGTTTTCTGTAAATTTTTATATAATAGCATACTAAGTATATCATTATAAATTGAGATTCAAAATTTTATATTAAGAGATGGTAAAAAATAATGCTTCAATGAACAACAGTTATAAATTTACTTAAAAAATATTGAATATTATTTAATAATAATATGAGTAAAAATATATCAAAAAAATAAATAATATTATTATTTTGTGTAATTGTACAACGATAACTCATTTAGTATGTGTATAGTTGTTGGTCAGTGAAGACGGCTTTGAGATTTTATTACCTCCCAGTCAAGAGAGTGATCATACCTCTTGCGATTGTGAGTTTGCCAAGTTTATGTGAACAGGTATCGCGGATTGTCGTACGAGGATCTGCGATCATTTGCGAACATCTACGATATGTATGTGAACAAGGCTTTAGCTTGCATACAACACTATAAGGAACCATTTAAAAACAGTTTAAAAAGAAGATAACTACTAGCTTGAGCAATGGTCTCAAATCACAAAAGTGCAATGTAAATGTAGATGGTTGATGATAAAGAGCTGATAAAGAAATGTAAAATGGCCACAACAGCATATAACCAAATCAAAACAAAATAAGCACATTATACACAGTGATTCATAAACATAGTATGTGGACAAACCTTTTTAATCTAATCACTCTTCATTCATTTTTTTGTGTGACCAAGCATTTCTACTACTTTATCTTTTGTTGTCTCCATTTGCAATACATTAATTTTGATCAATTGCCGAGTGTTTTAATAAGCTTTGGTGGTCGGGGCTCCGCCTCCGCCCCCCCCCCCCCCCCCAGCTGATATTGCTCGGAGCTCTCACCCTCAATGACTCCGCGCAAACTACTCAACTAAGAATTTTTTAAAGTTCAAGGTTGAGATCCCTGAATATATTTGTATATAGCCTATAATATACAGTATATATAATATTACAGTTGGTGTGTGTGGTACAGATATAGCATTACCTGCTGGAGCTGATGTAAACCAACTATCTGGAGTTATCGGCACCTCCTATGACAGTCCACCAAGAGCTGTAAGTCAATGCACTGCTAGAGTGATAGACTTTCCCAGAAATGTCTCTGTAAGGTTCACACTTCTATACATAGCCTTACTACCAGACCCTCTACACATCGGTGATAAAACCTTCTCTGGAGGAGATGCTAGAGGAAGTTCACTACTAGTAACTACTAGCAGTGAGGGAACCATCAGGATCAGTTATGTATCAGAGGATGGGTCACGTGCCAGTTTTATACTCACCTTCAGTGGTAAGTCCTATACTGCATGTTACAATATCATAAGATTTAATATCTACATTTACCTACTGCATAGCTTCCCCAGACTAACCAGACACGTATATTGTCACTTGGGATGTAAAACAACAATGTAATGTTTTAGTGTTACATTGTGGAGATATACCAGGTATACCAAATACAACCAAATCTACAACTCCTACACCATGGCTACCAGGTTCTATGGTTACATATAGATGTGTAGATGAATGGATGTTAAAGTCTGGTACAAACTCTACTATAGAATGTAGAGTAGATGAGAGTAGAGAGATAGCTGAATGGAGTAATCTCTCTAACATACAATGTATCCCAGGTAATTTGCGCTACAGTTTACCTGCAGCTTGTATTTTCGTAACTTGTTGCATTTCCTCTGGTGGAGGTATAAAAATATCCCAAACAAAAACTTTGTACCTGGAGACTCACCAACCCAACATCTGACACTGATGTATAATATAGAACTTAACATTCATGTGTATTCACAGAGCCCTGGTGTCACTCCCTGCCCCCAGCAGTAGTGAATTCTACACTCAAACTAGGGGAAGACAATCTAACTGCTACTTATGAATGTTTAGAAGGTTATATAACCAACAGCTCTGCATCAAACGGAACTATATACTGTACTACACCTGATAGAGAGACAACTCCTTGGACTTGGAGCTCTTCATCATTTCAATGTATTCCAGGTGAAAGCTAACTCCTTGGTGGGTTTGATTTTGACCC
Source organism: Cryptosula pallasiana (assembly GCA_945261195.1). Classification (NCBI taxonomy): domain Eukaryota; kingdom Metazoa; phylum Bryozoa; class Gymnolaemata; order Cheilostomatida; family Cryptosulidae; genus Cryptosula; species Cryptosula pallasiana. Next base: position 4,761,858 of record OX183135.1, read on the forward strand.
AATTACTGGTAAATCTCTCGATGTTGCTATATCAAGTTGTATGATGTGCTACTGTGATGAATGTTTGTCTACCACAGTTGAGTGCAAGCTGACAGATGAGTACCAAAACATACCAAATGGTAGAGGAGTTATATACAGTAGATACTACTATACACAACTACTACAATATAGATGTGATGTTGGATATGTGGGAGATGTAGTAGTAGAATGTACTAGTAATGGTAGCTGGTCTTCACTTCCTCTCTGTGTTCCAACTCCTACAATAACATCAACCGCAACAAATACAGGTAAAACAGCACTGAAGTGTGACACCGATGTGTAATTTCCAGGTTATATTTCTGTGTATTCACAGAGCCCTGGTGTCACTCCCCACCCCCAGCTGTAGAGTACTCCACACGTAAATGAAAGGGAGACAATCTCACTGCTACATATGAATGTATAGAGGGTTATACAACCATTAGCTCTGTATCAGATAGAACTATATACTGTACTACACCTGACAGAGAGACAACTCCTTGGACTTGGAGCTCTGACAATTTTGAGTGCAATGCGGGTATATAATTTTCGCTATGAATGACTACCCAGTAGCTCTAGTATACTACAATTTATCAGTAGTATAACTGTATGCTACTGAGTAGTTATAACAGAATAAGTAGTAGTACATTACTAGCATATACGATACTGTATGTATTACAGTTGAGTGCAAGCTGACAGACGAGTACCAGAATATAACAAATGGTAGAGTTATATACAGTAGATACTACTATACACAACAACTACAATATATATGTGATGTTGGATATGTGAGAGATGTAGTAGTAGAATGTACTAATGATGGTAGCTGGTCTTCACTTCCTCTCTGTGTACCAACTCCTACAACAACATCAACCACAACAACTAAAACAACTTCCACTACAACAAATACTGGTAAGTAAGTACTGAAATGTAACAGGTACCACTAGATTACTGATTACATCAGTTTATTTCTTACATAATAAATGAGTATATTATATTGTAGGTCTTGTTACAGCTATTGGAGTTGTATCAGCACTGGCGATAGTTGAGTTCTGTCTTATCATTGCACTTGTTATCTATATACTGAGGAGGGTTAGAGAACCACCCAAACAAGATCACGGTACTGAGGCTACGAATATGTCAGCAGACCCAACTGAGTATGATGAAGTTGCTGCCGCTCCCACAAGACAAACAGCTAGTGACAGCAATAAGGCTTACATGAACATCGGTGTTCCTGCTGCTGAAGGTGCCAGTGGCAGCAGAAGTAATGGTGGATATGAGGACCTGGAGTTGACCTCTGAAGGTCATGAGTATGACAGCCTAACAAATATTTGATGCATTTTTTTACGCTTGCCTTGTTTTAATTTTTATATCAACATTTCCAGCTTATTTCTTCTAAAGTTGCTTACAAAAATATGATAGCTCGAGCATTCAAGCTTATTGCTTCAAGTTAGTATTTTATAAACAGTTTATTGAGAGAATATTCGGATATCAGCTTGTATTAGCTTCTATTATGTGTGTGAGTTATATTATTGAGTGTGTGAAGTTGTGTGCACAATAAAGTATCGAAGTAACCTTCTCACCAGAAATTACTGTGCAGTAAACACGGCCAGAGTTACCTGTAATGAAAACTTTTTGTTTCTGTTGATGCTAAATTATATCGATAGTAAGTTTGTTTTGTTTTCTTTTTAAACGTTGATACAGTTCTTATTCTATGGTAATTGTGATCAGTAACAACAGAAATAACGAGTTTGAGGCTCATTGGAGTTGTGAGCTCATTTGCTTAAAGATGATAACTCCTGGTACATTACTTTTTGCATAGCCATATAAATGCATTCTGCGTAGATTATTACTTCCTACATTGCTCTAGTTTGATTTACTTTCGGAGAGTTATTGAAATTAGTACAAGCTTTATATTAGTTAAATACCAGGTTTAGGTCATGAGGCCACAGTACTTTATATACAATCTATCACATCAGACTTTTAATGTACATCTACACTTTATATAGTCATTGATGAGATATTGATCTGTTATATTACTGCAGTGTACTTGTGTGCTTGCTGGTAACTATAGTCTGACTTACTGTATATATGCAGGTAAACTATGCTGTATGTGATATGTACAGCTGTTACCTACGCTAATTGTAGTTGTGTCCATACGCTTACTTTAGTTTTACACTATGTTGTACATAAATGTCATTATTAACTATTGTCTTCTCTCGACAACTTGGAGTACATTTCTCAGGGTGTACAGCATGCCAAGGCTCGCTGTATTTTCTATTTCCTAGTAACTCTATTTAACGCATTGTAATTGCTGTCAGTAGTACACCTAGAAGTATATTTTATCTAGTTGCCATACAAAATTAACAACGCTGTCCGCAATCTACAGACTGTCACTGATGCCATAACCAAAGATTATTGAAAATCTGTCACCACAAAACGTTTAATTATTTCCTGAAGACATTTTAATTTGCTTTTGTTTTCTTTCGATCTCTTACCTGTCAGGTAGATAACAAAATCAAGTGAAATCTACACAACAAAGTGATCGCGTTGTTGTATTTGCACAAGTTAGTTCTGTGAGCTTTAGTTACAGTAGATTAAAGAAGAGAGCTAAACACAAGGTAGCAGGTACATATTGTAGGGTTTTATTGCCCTCAACAAGGTAACAGGTATATATTGTAGGGTCTTATTGCCCTCAAAAAGGTAACAGGTACATATTGTAGGGTTTTATTGCCCTCAACAAGGTAACAGGTACATATTGTAGGGTTTTATTGCCCTCAATAAGGTAACAGGTACATATTGTAGGGTTTATTGCCCTCAGCAAGGTAACAGGTATATATTGTAGGGTTTTATTGCCCTCAACAAGGTAACAGGTACATATTGTAGGGTTTTATTGCCCTCAACAAGGTAACAGGTACATGATGTAGGGTTTTATTGCCCTCACAAGGTAACAGGTATATATTGTAGGGTCTTATTGCTCTCAACAAGGTAACAGGTATATATTGTAGGGTTTTATTGCCCTCAACAAGGTAACAGGTACATATTGTAGGGTTTTATTGCCCTCAACAAGGTAACAGGTATATATTGTAGGGTTTTATTGCCCTCAACAAGGTAACAGGTATATATTGTAGGGTTTTATTGCCCTCAACAAGGTAACAGGTACATATTGTAGGGTTTTATGGCCTTCAACAAGGTAACAAGTACATATTGCAGGGTTTTATTGCCCTCAACAAGGTAACAGGTATATATTGTAGGGCTTTATTGCCCTCAACAAGGTAACAGGTACATATTGTAGGGTTTATTGCCCTCAACATAGACTTTAGATGAGAAACTGTTTATCGAATATCAAAAATAGATAAAAGTTTGTATCAGCTGTCAGATGTTATCTTTTAATTTGTAGTTATCTGCTAAAATATCACATTCGGTGTTCTGGCTGAACATATCATTACAGGTAGAGTCTATTTAGGGCTGTACAGTTCCTATGAAGGAAATGTAGGAAATAATATATATTAATAGCAGCACATATAAAAACTGGACTGTCAGTAACTGTAAGCAAACTCTGTGCTCTGTGATTTCCACAGTGAAACCTCGGCTACGCACCCCTACGATTTGTTGGAATGCACTGGGCTACGCGCCTCGTGGCAATGCTCTTGTGGTTAGGCACACAGATGTTTAACGTCAACGCAAAGTTATGTAAGTGGATGGTAAGTTATGTAAGTGGAAGGTACTATATGCCATTATTATAGTAACTAATATAACTATAAAAACATTATAACTAATTGATTATTGGATTCATTTGTGATCTTATAATAGTATTTATAATGGCCATAACGAGTTTTGAAAGTAGTTTTAATACATCTTATGAATAATAGCGACCTCTTCATCTGTAAGATCATATACCTATCACCTCCTATTATATGTCTATGGGTTATAGCTCTATGAGTGAAATGGTTGGGCAAGGTCGCAATAGAAAATACACTGAAATGTCTGTAATCAATCAAAAATGGTTATTCGACCATTATTGTCCAATCACCGAAGCTTCAGACAAAAAGCGTCGTCGTAGAACAGCGTGATAGAAGCTTCCAGTGTGTTTGAAGCTTCATCCATCAAATAAACGGTTAAGGAGAACTAACAACTAGCATATAAATAAAAACACCTATACTAATTATGAAGCGTAACAAACGGGCTCATACCAAGTTCTGAGAAGTTAAAACCAACTCAGCAGGAGTTTTGGACTGGCAGAAGGCTGTGAGCTTGTGGTCGTTACCCAGACCAGGGGCGGATCACAGTTGTGTCTGTAGAGACACAGAAATACTTTATAGTATTTAAAGCTTCTGTTGTTTAATATTACTGTAGTAGATTTTAGATGTCCATTACTTCTCCACTAACGTTGTCACTGGGCAAGCTGCTGTCTGCCGGCACAAAGTCTGACAATGAGCAGTCAGCCTTTCCTTAGAGGTGACCCTGAGGCAGGGATGGCACTTGCAGCTAGTTGTAAAGAAGAACCCCCCGACTTTAGCAACTGTAATGAGCCCTCGGCTCAGACATACATTCAGCTCTTTTGAGTAGTATAAGCATTTATTTTTGTAAGAATAAAAAGTGGCAACAAAACAATGACGTGTTATGCACTGCACTGATCTGAAGAAAAGCTCTGCCTTTTACAGGCAGAGTTACAGGAAGTGACAGGAAGTGTTTGGCCTAGTTTGTCAAATACTCCAATCACGCATAATAATTACACGAGTTGACCAATAACAATATGTATAAAAATGCTAGCCAATAATAGATGAGTAAATAAGTTAAAGGAAACTAGTGCCCAGAAGTAAGGGGAGGAGTCTATGGGCACTGCAACCAGTAATAGACTGGAATTCCTCTCTCCAGCAGTTCTTGGTCTTTTACAGCCTTTGATCCTGGTTTTCCCATTTCTGAATATGGTAATCTCCTGGATACGTATGCTAGAGATCCTTAGGCAATATTTCATACCTCAGGCTATGTCAGCCATCTTGTTGTTGACCCAGCGCCTGGGTAGCAATTTGGTTACTTGAAAATAATACCGGACTTGTTAATTGCTTATAGGAGGCATGCTTGAAGCCTGCAGGCTATCAACGGCCGGCCTTAGATTGTAGTGGTCACCTATGGTGACTGGTAAAATCCACTACATTGCTACCTACAGTATATCCAAACTGGCAACAAGCTAGAATTCGCTGGCTTCATGCCAACTCACAAATGTACTAATCTAACAGCCTCTGCTGGTAACCATTCTATCTCAAACATACATCAGGGAATAATTATATTCCATTGAACCAAACACAACACAAAGCTTACCTTAAAAGTTCAGAGTACATGAAAATTCTAAACCAGATGTTTCATGTGCATAATTGAAGTGTTGAGACAGGTTTAGTGACTGAGTGTGGAGTTGCTTTTCTTTCAGTATTGTAAAACTTTGTGAAAATCAACTTAGAGCAAATAAAATGCAACAGGCTTATAGAGGCATAAAGGTCAGTGGAATGCGCTATCTGTGGTAGCAGCTATAATAATATTACAGTATCAACAATTGCATATTATTATTGGTAACATGATATAGCAGATTTGAATAAGTAACTGCAACACTTTTATTGAGTTTTCACTTTATAATCAACTTCTAAAGACTTTTATTTTCACTTTATTTTTTATTTCACTAAAATAGCAATTATTGCAGCTTTTTGTTAAAGTTGTGGTAAAAAAACAGCAGCATAAATTAAAAAATGTTGGAAATCTTTTGTTTTTCATTTCAAATCATTAAAAAAAACTGCTACTCCTATTTTTCAATGACTGATATTTTAAGATGAATATGAAATAGTTTTTAACTTTAGATTGCAAAATATGGTAACAAATAAAAATACTAAAAAACTGTCAAGTTCAGACAAACAACCAAAAACATTTAAAGATTGTTCCAACTTCATTGTTTTTTCTAAGGTACCACACAATGCCAATATCCAGGAGACGCTATATAATTAGTGAAATCCTTACAAGCTCACTTTATAGCTTTGAATGATCTGTTGCATCCTCAAAAGAAAATTTTGTTTAGGTCAGCACCGATTGCACCTGTAGGAATGGTCCTACTGATGATTGGACATCTTTGTATTAGTTTTGTAAATGCTAGTCACCCTGAATAAGTTTAAATTAAATCAAATTCACCCAAAAGGAGGAGTGTTAAGCCATTTAACGCTTGTAGTCCAGAAGGAACCTTACAAAAAGTGATCAAAGAAAGAGGTTTATATAAACTTTCGATGGGCCAAGCAACAAAAACTTTTTTTAAATTAGAATTTTGTGATGATTCTGAATTTAGAAACTTTGTATGCAAGTAAAACACTCACCTCTAGTTGCCTTTTAGTCACTTCACAACAAAATTTTCTCAAATGATTTTGATAGCCATTACATCATCATTTAACCACCAACTTTGAACTATTATAGCTACTTATGTAATGAGAAGGGAATTAAATGAGAAGTGTCAGAAATTGACTGAAATGTAATTTCAAAGGAATCCAAAACCTGCAATCAGCAAAGTTCTCAGTTTTCAAATGAGTTTAGTTTGAACATAACGTTGTGGTGATTTAGGATTTTCATGATGTTCAGCTTCACAGTCACTGTTCTCATTTCAACAGCATTCCTAGTGGCATTCCTTTTTCACAGTACCTACCTTGGCAAGCGTCCATGCACTGCAGTTGGATTTCGATAGAGTGACAACTGGTAGAGAAGCAAATGATTCTACAGAAGCAGTAAATGTAGCTGAGAATGTTTACTTGGGCCGCATTCTGGGACATCTATCTAATTACGAGGTGACCTTCTTCAATATTTTATCCATTGTTTATTAGGAGATGGTAACGCAATACATGAATTTGTAGCTCTTCATTATGTTGCAAAATGGTTATTATCCCTTTCTATGTGCAGCTTTAGCTCTTCTTACGTTGATGGTAAACTGTGCGGTGGGACTTTATTTGGGGAGCAATTTAGACTGTAGCCCTTGTCATTGTTCTTTGATGCCATAACATTAATGTATAAAAAAGCATTAAATAGGTGTTTTAACACTGATTCGCGTGGTGTGCATTGTTAAAGTTTTTTATTAGCTCACAGACTTAGAGAGCTACTTTAAAATGCTGCGTCATTGCGTCAGTTGTCTGCTCCCATTTAAACTGCCACCAGCTTCAAGGTCCATGGTTTTATTGCAAAGCTACAGTAGCTGGCAAACACTAAGCTGAGCAACTATATGGCCATTAACGAGTCTCCAATGCAAAGCTAGCATTTCGCTAGTTTCGTTTGTAGTGTAGGTTAGTAGATTTTGATCAAGTCAGTCTATGACTAGTTGTTCACAAACTTTGGCCTTGTATATTTATGGCGGAAACCATACATATGAGGTAGCAGTAAATGAATGTATGATATCAACTTGATGGCAAGTTTTCATTACAGTAAAAAATTTGGTTTATGAAATCTTGACAAATTTGTTATATCACTATGGAAAAGCAGCCAGAGATATTGCAGCAACTGTTCAATTGAGCGTCAACAGTCGTGGAATTAATGTATGACCATTCTGTGATAAAAACTAATATTTCAATTGTCTGTTGAAAAAGTCAGCATTTGTTTCTACCTACATCAAACAATGTGATTTTAAAAATGCCTGCATTTTCTAATTTTATGGGATAGCGAGGGATGTTGTGGTTGAGTTCTAGCCTTTCATGAAGCCAAAAAATGCCAGTAAGAACAACAATTCGCTTACAGCATTGGACAAACACTGCTGCATGCATGTAATAATGGACAAATGCTCATCATTTTGAACACAAATAGTTCTTATTCAAATGAATTTCTTTTGAAATACAAAGATAAAAATAATAAATTCCGCTAATAAAACATTTTGATATTCCTATGATTAAAACACAGTAACACTGAAGCCTGTATTTTAGACCTGATATCCGAATGTTTTTGTGTAATATGTATTACAGTATAAAATAATTTATTGATATTTGAAAAAAAACATAATTTAAAGAAATTAAATTAAACCAGTTGAAGGCGGGTGACAGAAGCACCACCCAACTGTTGGGCCTTGCTTGTCAAGGCTGGTTCACACACATTTCGCAAGTGCTCGTGTGTAACCCACACTGTACTGCTTAGTGATTGCGATCTATGAGAACACAGATGTATGAGCTCTTGCGTGAATGTAGCTCTGTTTGCACGAGGGCCCTCTTGTGGCTGTGTCCTGCGCATTGCTACGAAGTTGCGGTTCATGGAAGCAGCAAAGTATGTTGGGAAGGCAATGCTAGTACCTACATAGTACCTTCCTTCAAAGCCATCCTAATAATATTTTTGCAAATAACCAATTACTACTCAACCACCACATCCGCCCTACCTAATAGTACCACTCCCTGCTCTTGAACACAGTAGCACCAGTCAGTCAAAACAAAATTCCTCTAGCAGGCTGCCAATAAGAAACTTACGTTGAGACTACATTTATTGCTGATCTTTTCATTTAATAAAGGGCTCTAACATTTGATTGCTGGCTACCAAACTACTATAAACTCTCCCTAGGTTTTAGGCTTTAGCATTAAAAGTTTTAGTTGCAAAGTTTTAGACTAAATCTGGCGGCCATCAATTTGTAAAAAAAAACAGTGCCGCCATAAAATTTATTAAAAAATAACTTGTAATTGCAACTAGTAAGTACTAGCATGTATTTTGAATAGCAGCGTTTCTGCTAATGCAAAAGTTCATATGTGAAAATTCACAAAAAACCTTTAGCTGACATGACTTGAAAAGTCTTTTTTAAGGTATTCTCAGCATATTTTTAAAATTTCAACATACCTCTGCTGCAAGTAAAAATGAACCTTAGTACCAAATCTAAAACTGGGGAAGAACTCAAGTATGTCATGTTATAATAGCTGTGGCCTATATGCAGAACTTGCTGATGATAGCCTTCAGAGTGGACCGAGAGCTTATTTATTTATGACTCAGTCTCATCACAATCTGTACTGTAATTCACCTATTTATGCCCTGTATGTAGTGTTGGCTTTGGCTAAAAGGTGTAATGAGGATACAACTCCAGCTAGGCCCCACTAAGCCCCATAAAAATGCCAAATAAATCCGTATAGTAGCATCAATGCTCCAAACTGACACCATCATTAGAATTGGTGTTGAAAGCCCTTTCTAATGTTACATAATACATTAATGTGATGGTATCACTTTAAATGCACACCATAGATATGACACACAAAGTTTTTCAATAAGTCCACACAATATTGTTAAAAGGGTAAAGTCGTATGCTTATTTCGTAAAATTATGAAAAGTTTCTGGGTGTGCCACAAGGAGTATAAAGCTCCAATGATTATTTTTTCCAGTGATGAAACTGGTTGAATCACAGCGAGTTAGGTACAATGGTCTAGAGGTGATTTGAAAGAGTCAAAATCAACAGGAACCTTATTGCCATTTACAATAAAAGCAAGCCTTGCTTTGGCCTTGGAAAAATGGTTTGGCTTTGGTTTGGATAAATTATTTTATGGTGATGAAGTGTAAATTTGCAGCAGTTTTCCATCATAACTCTGAATTCAAGTGTTTGTGAAACCTTGGCTCACGAGGATTTAAAAGTTTACAAAGGTTTCATTTACGGAAGCTCTTTCTGAATGACTAGGCAGCCATTTTGTTTTAGGCATGCAGCAGAGTACAGTATCATGCCGATTTATGTGTCGTTGGATTTGGAGTCATGTTCACAGTTGGTCTTATGACCTGATCACAGGCTATAGCGGAACAAGATAGCTTGTGGATTGTTTGGTAACTGTAATTTCCTCTGACCACCATAACCAAATTACAAATGTCAGGGTGAGTATTCTCCAAGGTAACCATCTCCACGTAACACATGCCCTTACCTTGCCTTACCTTATCTTGCTCAGTGGTAGTTATAACTTGTATAAAACCGTGGTAGGGTGCGATGTAAGCTATCAAGGCTTAATCTCCAGTTTGACTCTCTCCAAACTCTAATAAATCGTATCAATAAGAAAACCATGTCGGTTTATTTTTCCAAAATCCATACGATGGGTATTTCACCAGGCTATTTGATATAGTAAACCTAATTAAGTTATACACCGTCTCATGTACTTCATCCATGTTGTTGACAAGTTGATTACTCTTGTTGGCATTGTTGAAGAGCCTAGGTTGTGCTTGAACTTTCACTGCCAACTACACAAGCTGTTCCCAAGCAATCCTGAGTATAATGTTATAGATGTAGGTCAAACCTCTACAAACATTCACTCAGCAGTTGGTTTGTGCTCACTACATGATTGTATGCATGGTCATTGACGAGACCTTTCATTGAGTCTGCAATAACTCTTTGTAGTTTGACCAGAATATCCCCCATCCCAGCAGCGCTATAGCCCTCCTTTATATTATGTCGTTACAGGTGCATGCATGCCAACCCCCATGCCCCACGTCCCTCTCCTCCCATCTCCCCTCCACCCTCTCATCCCTCCCACTCTCATCTCCTCCCTCCCACCCCGCACTACTCCCTCCCACCCCCACTACTCCCTCCCACCCCCACTACTCCCTCCCACACCCCCCCCCCCCACTCCTCCCTCCCACTCCCCACTACTCCCTCCCACCCTCCACTCCTCCCTCCCACCCCCACTACTCCCTCTCACACCCCCCCCCCCACTCCTCCCTCTCACACCCCCCCCCACTCCTCCCTCTCACACCCACCCCCCCCCCCCACTCTTCCGTCCCAACCTCCACTCCTCCCTCCCACCCCACACTACTCCTCCTACCCATAACTTCCAAAAAAAATGAAATGGTCTCCCTATTTTTTTCTTTTTTAGACGCTTCAATAAACTTTTAATTGAGTCTTCGTTCAAAGACAAAAGTTGTTCCAAAAGTTATCCTCATTCTCATTTTCTGAATCAAAAGTTTAGGAGCCAGATAAAGCTTTAACGCGACACACACGCACGCACGCACGCACACACACACACACACACACACACACCCACATTATATTACGCTTTTTTGACAAATATTATTTCTTCTAGTAGGTAAGAAAGGAAGTACTGCTTGGGCAGTGATTGTTATCAATTGATGACGTACAAATCTGTAAACAAAGCAGTAATGCTAGCTGACTGATAGTATACAAGTATCATTTATATCTTACTAGCTGTGTGAGTCACTTCTAGTTCTTTTACTAACAGAGTCAGCTTGTACAGGTAGTTATTTATATTATACCTAATGCTTGTTGTCTTTCTGTAGATCTGCTGTCTTTCTAGAACTTTCTGTTTAATAGCTCATTATGGCTACTTGACCCGCTGTGTACAGTTTAACTTCACACAATACAAAGTTAAGTTATATTTTGTAGTAAAAGAATGCAAGCACTCACCTACATTCTACTAACTACTAGTATATCTCTACATACTATCTATGGACAGACTATCAGACCTCATGTCCTATGTGTAGATGATACAGTAACAGTGGATGTGAACAGTTCAGGAGTTATCCATCATGTACAGAGAGACAGTAGTACAAGTTGTACTCTCTCATTGAGTGGGTTTGTTAGTGGGAGTTATGTCTACATACCTGGTGTAAATGTATTCTCATCAGCTGGTTGTAGAGGGTCTACAAACATTACAATAAACAATGAGATGTATTGTGTGAAAGGGAGTCAATCCTACAACACAGTAATAGTGAAACTAACCAATGATCAGTTGACCTTGACATTACAGTCAGCTGTTGCACCAAACTTTACACTGAAGTACTTCAGTAACAGTAAGTATTGGTTATGTTTATGTGTAACTCTATCATTGGCTGGTTTATTGAAGTTGGAGTTTAACTTCATGCAGTTATTTATGTCACAAGCCATACAACTTACTATATACATAACCAACTAATAAGTGTAATATTTTTATATACATAGTCATATCATTACTCCAATATAACATATATATAATATTACAGTTGGTGTGTGTGGTACAGATATAGCTATACCTGCTGGAGCTGATGTAAACCAACTATCTAGAGTTATCAGCACCTCCTATGACAGCCCACCAAGAGCTGTAAGTCAATGTACTGTTAGAGTGATAGACTTTCCCAGACATGTCTCTGTAAGGTTCACACTTCTATACATAACCTCAATACCAGACCCTCTACACATCGGTGATAAAACCTTCTCTGGTGGAGATGCTATAGGAAGTACACTACTAGTAACTACTAGCAGTGAGGGAACCATCAGTAGCAGTTATGTACCAGATGATGGGACATCACGTGCCAGTTTTATACTCACCTTCAATGGTAAGTTCTATACTGCATGTTACAACATCATAAGATTTAATATCTACATTTACCTACTGCATAGCCTCCCCAGACTAACCAGACATTTATATTGTCACTTGGAATGTAAAACAACAATGTAATGTTTTAGTGTTACACTGTGGAGATATACCAGGTATACCAAATACAACCAACTCTACAACTCCTACACCATGGCTACCAGGTTCTATGGTTACATATAGATGTGTAGATGAATGGATGTTAAAGTCTGGTACAAACTCTACTATAGAATGTAGAGCAGATGAGGGTAGAGAGATAGCTGAATGGAGTGATCACTCTAACATACAATGTATCCCAGGTAATATACTCTACAGTTTACCTGCGGCTTGTATTTGTGTTACTTATTGCATTTCCTCTGTTAGAGATATTGTAGTGGATTTTGGGGGGCCGACCAAACGTCCACCAACAACGCCTCACTCCAGAGGTAAACTTCCAACAGAGGAGTATGCCAACTCCACAACTGTTACCGGAGCCCACGGCTCAAACGTACAACTCAATGACTTGTTGAGTTAACCATACTTTATTACACAGCGTAACCAGCAATGTATAATAAGGGTAAATGTATCATGCTACTTGGCTTAAGCACAGGTAGAATCCCAATACAATACAAGGAGTCTAGTGAAATGTTCTGCCTTTTATAGGCAGAGCATAATTAAAACATATGCCCAAACAAGGGGCAACAAATCAGTAATGGCAGGAAGTGTTTACTCTAATCAGATCATAGGATATAAATATGCAATACAGTCATTGGCTAATATGAGGTTAAATATGAAGGGCGCCCAGAAGTAGGGGGCGGAGCTTCTCAGTCAATCTTGCTTACTCATGGTGGTGCAATGAGTAGCCCTGGTTCTTGGTCTTTATGGCTTGTGGTCCTTGGCTTTGTCTTGTTTGAGGACAGCTATGTCGCAGAGTCGGGCTCCTGCACCTTTGGTATTAATTTCGGTTCTCAGGCTATCGTAGAACTTTTCTCACCGACCCGTTATAGGTACGGTAATGGCACTGCAGGGCCGGTAGTACATGCTGCAGGGCCGGCAGGGTGTACTGCAGGGCCGGTGGTACCTCTGCAGGGCAGGCAGTGAATGCTGCAGGGCAGGCAGTGAATGCTGCAGGGCCGGTAGGGTTTCTACCGGCTGACTTACTTAGGTTCTGGCTGTGCCAGGCTCTATTCAGGCTTGCCTGACACTCAACAGTTGTCAGGGGGACCTTGCGCAGTGGTAGTAGACATAAAATTCCACCACATTCCCCTCTCCATTAAAGACTGTATCTCTTTGGTCTTTAATTACACAATTCAACAAAGAGAATAGCATGTAGTAGCGAGCAACACTTGTGCTCGGTTAGTTTGTATTGTGTGAACAAATACAATACAGGTCAGTGATTATATATATACAAATATAGATATACAGGGTCAATGGGCGCTTAAAACAAGTCGCCACGCAAACTCTCGGCTTGCTGCTGCAGGCGCTCCATCTCCGTCGTTACAGCCTGGGCTTCGGCTTTGGCGAGAGCCCGATCTTCCTCGGATAACTGCTGTCCGATTATCAGACGCCTCAACTCTTGCAATGAGCCGCGTAGAGTAAGGATGTGGTTCTCCACTACTTCCGCCAGGCGGTTACTGTTCTGCAGTATCTGCAAGGAGGGTCTTGGCACTACTGGCCGACTAACTCCGTCTGAGTGGTCGAGCGACTCGGTCTGCTCGAGGGGCGGTGGCGCCGAGCTGGGGCACACCTTCTTTGGAATCCGGTATACTTGAAGGGCAGTGCTAGCCTCCGGTTCCGATACCTTCCTCTTCTTCTTTACCATTGGCTTTGTAGGGGATGCCTCCCGCTTACAGGATAGTGTGGCTGTTGCCTTCTTCACGCCCACCTGAGTAGGTCTACACTTCCTGAACTTAGGAGGGTCCGTCCACTGCACAAACTGGCAAAAACGGTCAAAGCTTGGCCTATCGACCGTGTAGATCACACCAGTCTTGTCAAGGTGCATCTGATCACCAGGCGCATCGTATTTCACCTGATGTGAATATACGGAGTCACGACTTTCACTGTGGTAGCCGCACCGACAGTAGTGACGAATGTAGTGTTGAGACATATGAACCCTCAACTGCCTGTTGTTTTTGGCCTCATAACAACATTTAGGGCATACGGAGTCTGTGGCCGTTTGCAATAGGCTCTCTATCCTGGTCTCCGTAGGACCCGCTACCCAGCGTAGCATCCGCCACCTGGTAGGGTTCCTCTTTCCCTTAGTATAGGTGGTGCATGGCTCGTCCTCTAGCATCAACCGCTCAGCAGGAACATCCTCCTCCTTCACCGAGGGTGGTGTAAGCTGTACCAACCGTACCTCAAGTTTCGGCTTCACGTCTACCACAGAGTGGGACTCAGCACCTGCAACATTAACAATGTCCTTATCAGGAGTCAAACACTTGTTAGGTGTTGGCATTGCTACATGGCAGTGGAAGGCAGGGGTCAGGCTTGGTGACTGATCGCCAGGCAGTTTAGGCACTGGGAGGTCGTCAGCTGGGGGAGATGAAGGGATTACACCTTCCTGTGAAGAGAGCCGGCGCTTTCGACTCGTCTCCTCGTCTCCCTGTCTGTGTTTAGCAACTTTTCCCTCACCCCGGGCCGGGGTAGGGGGCACAGACTGTTCACTACCTCCTCTAGATGACTCTAGGGTAGGGATACCTCTCTTCTGTGAGAGATATTCAACCGTTTGGCTTTGGAGTGGCCGCGAAGGACTTTTGCCACCTTCGCCATCTCTGGCCTTTCTCCTGGACTCTTGCAAAGCCCTCCGGGCCGGGTCACAGTGACCCCGGGCCGGCAGAGATGTCCCCCGGGCCGGCAGGGTTGACTGCCGGGCCGGCAGGGAGTTATCCCTACTTGTCACTAACTTTTTACCGCCTTTTTCTGAAGCTGCTGCCTGAATGAGGGGTTTAGCCGTCTTCAAGGTCAGCGCAGGGTTGTTTCTACCATCTCTAAGTGGTAGAGGCCCTGTAGTTCGAGACTGAAATCTGGGGGGGCTGCCACTTTGCAAAGCTAAAGGGTCAGTCAATGTTCTGTGCTTGAACACCCACGCAGACATCTGAGAGTTAAATAACTCACCCTCTTCATCTCTTGATGCCAACTCTGTGTCCACAGCAGCAGCAGGGGTTGGCTGGGGAGGTACATCCTTCTCCTTCTTTATTAGCTCATCTGTAGGCATAGCTAACAAGTCGTCCTCTCCTAATCCTGGGGGGTGATAGGCAGCTAAACCAGCTTCTAGCAATAGCTCGTCATCTTCCTCCGTTAATTCTAAGCAGTGAGGGGTTGCCATCGTGGCTATCTTTCGTACAATATTCTTCTCAGGTGAAGAAGCAGCTGTGTAGTGGTCACTGTCTTGCAAAGGAATGATCACTTTCTTTTGGTCAACTCTCCTCTCAAAAGCATGACTCATCCTGTCTGTGCCTGCAGGAGACGGCTGAGCAGGGGTATTAGGGGTAGACTTTGGTGGTCCCTGGTAGCTCTCACGGGGGGAGTTCAGCTGGAGCCTTGCCATATCTGGTAGAGCAGCTTCTGGCAATCCTTTTGAAACCACACACGACCACAGTGGTGCAACTTCTTTGGCGGATATAGCTGTTTTGGCGCCTTCCCCGGATTTCCCGGCTATTGCATCATGAGTGGTTTTAACCACTGTCTTCGATGCTGGCAACCAACAGCTCCTTCCACTCCCTTTCATTGCCTGTGGGTGGTCATTAGGTAACTCCTCCTGTGCTTTCTTTTGGTGACCTTCCTGCTTGTCCAGGGGCGTAGCCAACAGGGGCGTAGAGGTAAATTTCGCTCTCTTTCCTCTGGCGACCTCAGTTTTCATTTCTTCACGCTCAAATTTTCTGTGCAGGCTATCCTTCCCCCTCTCCATCGTTTGGGAGGTCCTGCAGACTACTTGCTCACTTTTTGTAGGTGCCGTTGGGGAGAATCCATCCCAACCACCAAGTGGCATAACATCGTTTTGCGCCGCGTCTATCCACATGACGCTATCTTTTAGCAGCTTTCCATGTTTGTCCGTGCATGGTACATCGTGTCCGTCTATTGTGATGACGGAGTCTTGAAATCTGAGCAAACACTCGTGAGTGGTGAGGAACGGCATCCCTATGATGGCGTCCTCGTTTATGTCACTTATCACGAAGTTGACATTGCTCTGTAACCCACAGATCTGTACGGACACCTTCACCGTGCCGTAGAACGCGATCTTCGACCCATCAGCCATCACTCCGTGTGACTCGCTGTTCTGCAGTGTGCTCCTCACACTCAGGGGTAGTCTTTGATAGACATGCCGAGATAACAGGTTTGTAGTACACCCGGTGTCTACAAGTATCGACACAACTCGTCCATCCATCTTTCCAGTGAGGAAATAGCTTGCCTTGTACGGACGTACATGAGGGGAGCCGGTGGTGTCCGCCGCGTGCATCTTAGCAGGGGGCTGGCTCGTGTAGGGATGTTGCGTCCTCGGGCTCCGTTTGGGGGTGTTACGGCTCGCCCAATCGCAGGTAGATGCCGGTAGCTCTACTGCGGGCGACGGCCGTTTCCCGCCTGGGCAGGCATCCGTCGTGGTCTGGTACTCCACGATTTCTTTGGACACTGCCTTTGCATGTGTCCCAACTCTCCACAGTCCCAGCATTGGAGTGGTGGTTGATCAGGCAGTGGTGGAGGAGGCTGAGGTGTAGGGGTAACTCCTGATTTCAATGACTTGATTTCTTTCGTGAGTTCTGCTAACGCCTCCATGACTGCTGTCAGAGAGTCCTTGTTTGGCGGTGCAGGGCGGACATTCTTCACTGCAGTATGCGGTGTGTCCGACTCATCGTCAGTGTACTCCTCCTCATCTGTAGATTCGTCATCTACCATGCGCACGTGAGTAGACCTCTCGTCAGGACCTGTCCTGATCTGCAGGTATTCGTTCCCTGCTCTCACTGCGTCTGAAAGTTCCACTGGCTGTATTGCCAGGAGGTGTCTCTGCAAATAGGGGTTGCCTAATGTAGAGCTAAAGATATCTACTATCATTCGTTGCAACGATCTGTGGGGGAGGTCCGCATACGCGACCTGCACCAGTCGTTCTACTTCAGTGGCATGCTCCTGCAGCGTAGTCTTATACGCCCTGCGGAGGCCAGTAAGTTTGTATCTCGCTTCACGGGGGGTTAAGCCAAACCTTGTCCGTAAAGCAGCAAATACGCCTTGCAGCTGTGGTGCCTTACCACACTCAAGTGCACTCCCTCTCAGGGACTCTCGCAGATGCAGCAACGCTGTCTGCTCTGGCCATTCGTTGGCCTCAGCCACTCCCATGAAGCGCTCTATAAAATAGTCCACGTCTCCGTCTCCATCGAACTTCGGTGCTTTAAATAAAGACCGGTGATTGGCAGCGGCTGGCTGCATGACGGCTTGTAACGCTTCTGTCAAACGTTCCATCACATTCGCTTCGGGGTTTGCAGGTGGTACCCTACCAGCGCTGCGTGCCCGTTGGTTTGCCATTGTCTAGACTTAGAGGAGTAACTCAACTCAAGTGTACAATGGATAGTGTGCTGGTCCGTTTTTAGCGGCACCAGGTCTC
The DNA here is from genome assembly GCA_945261195.1 of Cryptosula pallasiana. NCBI lineage: Eukaryota > Metazoa > Bryozoa > Gymnolaemata > Cheilostomatida > Cryptosulidae > Cryptosula > Cryptosula pallasiana. The sequence goes on from OX183135.1 coordinate 4,779,762, forward strand.
TACAGCGTCTAGGGCTGTCTATATCAAATTGTCTCAGTAAACAAGGTACTGGAAAGTAACACAAGGCCGGTACAATATTGCACAGGGCCGGTAGTAATGTGTACAGGGCCGGCGTTTAGAGCGCAGGGTCGGTCACAAAGTTAGCAGGGCCGGTATCCGAAGACGCAGGGCCGGTATCAGAAGACACAGGGCCGGTATCAGTGTGTGCAGGGCCGGTATCAAAGATACTGGGTTGTCTGGTTGCTGCAACGGAGTAAACTCAACGTTTATGCAGAGCTAAGTGACGCACACTTTCTGGGAGCACTTCTTCAGGCGGAGCAAGCTCAACGTCTGTTCAAGAGTGTCCAAATGGGGGGTCTGTACAGTGAATACAGATCCGGATTTTCGGGCTGCAATATGCAGTTCCAAGGTAGCGCAGTCCAACAGCGTGAGAACAATCCCACCGCTGCCACCAGTGTAGTGGATTTTGGGGGGCCGACCAAACGTCCACCAACAACGCCTCACTCCAGAGGTAAACTTCCAACAGAGGAGTATGCCAACTCCACAACTGTTACCGGAGCCCACGGCTCAAACGTACAACTCAATGACTTGTTGAGTTAACCATACTTTATTACACAGCGTAACCAGCAATGTATAATAAGGGTAAATGTATCATGCTACTTGGCTTAAGCACAGGTAGAATCCCAATACAATACAAGGAGTCTAGTGAAATGTTCTGCCTTTTATAGGCAGAGCATAATTAAAACATATGCCCAAACAAGGGGCAACAAATCAGTAATGGCAGGAAGTGTTTACTCTAATCAGATCATAGGATATAAATATGCAATACAGTCATTGGCTAATATGAGGTTAAATATGAAGGGCGCCCAGAAGTAGGGGGCGGAGCTTCTCAGTCAATCTTGCTTACTCATGGTGGTGCAATGAGTAGCCCTGGTTCTTGGTCTTTATGGCTTGTGGTCCTTGGCTTTGTCTTGTTTGAGGACAGCTATGTCGCAGAGTCGGGCTCCTGCACCTTTGGTATTAATTTCGGTTCTCAGGCTATCGTAGAACTTTTCTCACCGACCCGTTATAGGTACGGTAATGGCACTGCAGGGCCGGTAGTACATGCTGCAGGGCCGGCAGGGTGTACTGCAGGGCCGGTGGTACCTCTGCAGGGCAGGCAGTGAATGCTGCAGGGCAGGCAGTGAATGCTGCAGGGCCGGTAGGGTTTCTACCGGCTGACTTACTTAGGTTCTGGCTGTGCCAGGCTCTATTCAGGCTTGCCTGACACTCAACAGTTGTCAGGGGGACCTTGCGCAGTGGTAGTAGACATAAAATTCCACCACAATATAAAATATCCCAAACCAAAACTTTGGTACCTGGAAACTCACCAACCCAACATCTGACACTCATGTATAATATAGAAATTAATATTCCTGTGTATTCACAGAGCCCTGGTGTCACTCTCCACCCCCAGCAGTAGAGTACTCTACACTCAAACTAGGGGGAGACTATCTAACTGCTACATATGAGTGTATAGAAGGTTATATAACCAACAGTTCTGTATCAGATAGAACTATATACTGTACTACACCTGATAGAGAGACAACTCCTTGGACTTGGAGCTCTGCCAACTTTCAGTGCAGTGCAGGTATAGAATCACTATGTTTCCGTAGTTTGAGTTTGCTAGAGTTCAACTTTAGCTTTTGTTGGTACGCATTGATTCAGGTTTGCCCCCAAACCACTCCTATGGTAGAAAGAATTGTCACCATAGTGAGTAGCGAGCGCAACTTTACCGTTAGTGAAAACCAAATGAGATTTTTGAACGCTAATAGCACAATCTAATAATAGCAATGATAATAGGTAGAGAAATAATAATAACAGCCATTGTTAGTCAAATTTAAATAGGATTAATATATAATGGTTATAACAAATGGTAAAAATGAAAGTGTTGAAAACAAAAATGTAAGTTAATATTCTTGTGTATATACAGAGCCCTGGTGTCACTACCCACCCCCAGCAGTAGCAAACTCCACACTCAAACTAGGGGGAGACAATCTAACTGCTACGTATGAATGTATAGAAGGTTATACAACCAACAGCTCTGTATCAGACAGAACTATAAACTGTACTACACGTGATAGAGAGACAATTCCTTGGACTTGGAGTTCTTCATCACTTCAATGTACTCCAGGTGAGAGCTGATTCCTCAGTGGGTTTTATTCTGACCCAATTACTGGTAAATCTCTCGATGCTGCTATATCAAGTTGTATGATGTGCTACTGTGGTAAATATTTGTCTACCACAGTCGAGTGCAAGCTGACAGACGAGTACCAGAACATAACAAATGGTAGAGTTATATACAGTAGATACTACTATACACAACAACTACAATATATATGTGATGTTGGATATGTGAGAGATATAGTAGTAGAATGTACTAGTGATGGTAGCTGGTCTTCACTTCCTCTCTGTGTGCCAACTCCTACAACAACAGCTTCTCTAGCATCAAATACAGGTAAGTCAGTACTGAAGTGTAACAGGTACCACTAGATTACTGATTACATCAGTTTATTTCTTACATAATAAGTTGGTATATTATATTGTAGGTCTTGTTACAGCTATTGGAGTTGTATCAGCACTGGCGATAGTTGAGTTCTGTCTTATCATTGCACTTGTTATCTATATACTGAGGAGGGTTAGAGAACCACCCAAACAAGTGCACGGTACTGAGGCTATGAATATATCAGCAGACCCAACTGAGTATGATGAAGTTGCTGCCGCTCCCACAAGACAAACAGCTAGAGACAGCAATAAGGCTTACATGAACATCAGTGTTCCTGCTGCTGAAGGTGCCAGTGACAGCAGAAGTAATGGTGAATATGAGGACTTGCAGCTGACCTCTAAAGGTCATGAGTACGACAGCCTAACAAACATTTGATGCATTTTTACTCTTTACTTCTGTTAAATTTTACATTTAAGTCACCAACTTATGGATTTCTTCTGTTTGAGAAGTAAAACAACATCTAACACCACTAATTAATGGTGATTTGCTCAAGTATAAATGTTTTGGTTTAGCAAATAATTTATAAGCCTCTCTTTGTGATGTTATTTAAATATCAGCGGGCATTAGCTTTATTGAACTCTGCACTGTGATAGTCTACGTCTCACTTAGAGAACTTTAGACTTCCATCTTCAACTACAACATGTCTCCAACTGAATATCTCTAATGGTATTTATTCACTTGAATATTATAGTTGTGGTTGTTAATATAAACTATAGCCTAGAATCCACAAGTGTTACATCATGTATCAGGTCACTTTATTGCAATCAAAGGCTATCTTATCTGACATAACTAATAAAAGTATAACTCTCCTTGAATGGGGATTCGGCCCGTAGTTTCTCTTTGTAGATGCAACCGGAAGCAGTTCGATTGCTAATATAACTTATCATTAGAACTTACGACTTGCTTGACTTTTATCTTGATTTGAGACATTTTAAGCAGCTAATATGACAAAAGGTATGAGATTGAGGAAGCTTGGGGGATCAATATAACCTCTAATTTTGTTTTTCAAAAAGTATTTTGCTTTATTAACCTGAAAAAGATTAATTGAATAATTATGCTCATAGATATTACGCAGATGAGACAAAGGATCGTATTTCGGGCCTAACTAAGTTTGCCAACATAAATAACTTACATCAGCGATATACTATGATGATTGATCTACGCGGCGCACCCTCGGTATTCTAAGCTCCATCCCCATCAACTGCTCATGAATCGTTTGTAGCGGGTTTCATATCTCTAGTAAACGATTAGCAATAATAATAACAAACTCTTATGACCATCACCAAGTGTACTAAACATGTGGTGTGCCCTGTGGCATGGGACTAATAAATAGCAATTGTTTACTTTTGCTTTATTTTTTTAATTTTTAGAGCAAATGAATAATAATTTTGTTGATATCATTATTATGAATAATGATAACAATAATTATCAATTAAAATAAAATAAATAAAATAATTATCTTCTTAAAGCTTTTGAGTGAAACTTGTAATTTCCTAATCACAAGTTGTATCAAACTTGTGCTTAAATAAAAATTATTCAACACTGAAATAAAATGAATAGTGTTAATCCCTGATGACAACACACAATAAATAATAATAAATGGGAGATAACTCTTACGATCGCACTCTATATTTTATGTAGCGATCTATAGTCAGTATTGTTAGCGTTCGTAAAAAAGTGATTATTTGGGTTAGTTATCACTGTTTATTGTGCCAATAAAATTAGTGAGCTAAAAGAGACACTGGAGCTCCTGCCATCTCAATATAACACTGAGAGGAAAATTCTAAAGCAAAAAGAAATAAAATTAGTGGATCTTTGAAAATCTTAATGATATTATAGTAAAACGGCAAGTAAGCTTCCGGTATCATCAAATTAGCGCACCCTTGCGAGTGCCTGAAATCGGCCGGGTCTCCATGCCTCGACTTGTCCTATTGACCAATCACAGGCCAGCTATGCACTAAAGTTGCTATCGTATACCTACACTGAGAACTTTAACTTTTATTCTCATGTGTACTAGAATCACGGAATGCTCACTGTAAGCACCATACAAATTGTGCCATGCAGGGTTGTCTTTTTGCATAACATGCTCTCACATCAAGGTTGATGGGGAGACGGCTGTTACAGAAGTATATGACACTTTGAAGGTTTATTGTTATTGTTGTAATTGGAGATTAAAGCAAACTTAAATTAAATACTTCCGGGATGCAAATCAACAGTTTCATGGTGTGCATGTTTTCAATCATTTTTGCTTATGAAAGCAGAGTCAGTCGCAAAGAAAAATCAGCGCTGTAAATATTGTACAGCAACATGGCAGTAACACTGTAAAATCAATTTCGTCTTCGCTTTGGAATTAACTGATATTTGTGCTAAAGTGATGGTGATGATTATATAACCATAACTGCCTTTTTTGTGAGTCATTGTTATTGTAAGTATAAACGAGAAGGCTGTAAAACGGACCTTGACCAGCTGTACATAGTGGGAAATGTAAAGTAATTAGTCTAGAGAAGACAACTACTAACAATGACACTTATGTACCACACAGTGTAGAGTAAAGGAAGTGTATGTATGAACCATTTATTATAAATCATTCCCATATAATTATTGCTATTGCTAACCAAAATAATGTAGCAGAGTTAAACAACTAAGTGCAGCATTTTACGCAGCTTTTCAGTTTCAAATTATTTTCTAAGAGTATTTAGTTTTTTTTTTAACTTTTTATCAGAATGAAAAGCATTTCAGGTTTATTATTATTGTTGTTGTAAGAAAAAATAACACCGTAAATATGAAGATTGTGTAGGATTTTGCCGTGTCCTTCACTAAACAACTGCAAGAGAGAGTACGGGGTTGTAATGAAAAGCAAGTGATAAGCTTTTGCTATTACTAAACAATTCTTTGTCTAGAGAGCACAACTACAAATATCAATTTGTCAATCTATATTTTTATTTCGACTCATTAAAAAATAAACTGTATTCATCACTTAACTAGTTTAAACCTGAAATCTGATTTTCTAATAGGAGATAAATTAAATAAAACCACTCTTGTATCCATACATTTACATCTCCAACTTGCGTTCTCACCGTTTACCAGAAAAAAACTTGAAGGTTTAACAGTAACTGCAGTATGAATCGCATGATTGGGAATTGTCTTCTTTACCGAGGATAACTTCATTTGAACTCAAAGGGGAAGCAACTGCTTATTCTGTCACTAATCATAACAAAGCTTATGGCCCTGTACAGATGTAATGTAAACATATATAGCTTGTCACAAAATACCTTTGGGAGTTATCTGACTTCTTCATGAGTAAACAGTAGGAATGATAACTCTATGAATAGCAGATTGCTTGTACATAAAACAGACCATGCAGCGTGACAACACCATGTTGCTTTAAACCATAACAATAGATGTATCTAGTGAGCTGGCTGGTATTTTACAAAAATGGAGCTTTAAATAATGTCATCCATTTTTAATAAAGATCAAAGATTTTGTTATTGAAGAACAATTACAAGTTTATACAAGTTGTGCCGATAGAGGAAGGGACTTGTACCACAATCATAGCAAGTTTATACGTCTACAGAGATGTTATTCGCTAAACTGTGTGAATAATAACAGGGCAGTGAGAAAGGTTTTCTTCTCAGAATATCCTGTCTAGTAAACATGGCCGGAGTCACACGTGATAAAGACTTCTCATTTCTTTTGGAGCTGAAGTATCACAATATTGGGTTGGCTTGTTATTGTTTTGGTAGCTAGATTCGTGTTATGTGTTAATAGTTACCTTCAAAAGCAGAAAGGTGAAAACTGGAGTTGTGTTTGCAGGTGCTTAGAGGTGATAACTCCCGATACATTGTTTCCAGTACAGCTTTGTCTATGTAGTAGATAGATAATATTGTGTATTTTAGCATTGATACCATTATATTTACAGTTGACTGCAGTTGTTAAAGTTCTCTAAAGGTTACTTAAATGTTATACAAGTTATATTTTAGTTAATTAGTGGCTTTATAGCAATCTTATTATAACTCATAGTAAAATAATACAACAATTCATCATAGCTCATAAAATCCCCTTCAAGAACAAATTCAGATTGTGATAAATATGATGCAACAATAAGTTGATGGGTATTTTTTGTAAATATTTCTAGTATAATTGCAATTTAATTTTTATTTTTTTTTCAGACTTAGCCAAACCGATAAACCTTCAATTTACTCAATGGGTGACGTATAAGTATAACACCACCCCAACGATTATATATACTATGATACGAAACTCAATGATAAGAGTGCTACAGACAAATACAAACGGGTCAAATTAGGCTCCGCCCACTTTCCGTATGTCATTTGCTGTATTGACATACTGGCTGTATTGTATATACAGTATGAGTTGGTGTATTTTAGCAGGTAGACAAGCTGACATACTGGCTGTATTGTATATATAGCAGGAGTTGGTGTATTTTAGCAGGTAGACCAGCTGACATACTGGTTGTACTGTACATACAGCATGAGTTGGTGTACTCAATAAACATAAACTAGAAATATAAATGAATTTCCAAAGATTGATGCCCTAATAATTTAGAATTTCAGCGACCGCGCATCATCTATGGCTGATTTTGGAGACAATGGCCCGTCTACCTAAAACAGAACAATTTACTCTGCAGTTCATGACAATTCACTTCACTGTTTAGATGAGTACTTGTTTATAACAGCACCGAGTTCTGAACCATTTTACTTACTTACAGGCATGTTCAAATAAAATGTAGCGCTTCTCTAGAAATTAATCATCCAACTGCATATAACTTTCACAGGAATAGATATATTCATAAATAAAATTGTTCCCTGTATGTAGCTTGGGGTCCCAACCAAGTATGACATGTTATGAAAATATACAGTCAATAATCTACACTATTCCTCAAACATTCAGCTGTGGTTTGTTGCCTGAAGTTTTTTTGATTTCTAAGTTAGTAATCATAGCATAAAAATCCTGCAAAATTCTAGTCTGGACACAAGTTACAAGTATTTTAAATGACAAAACTCACCTGTTTGCATGGCTCTGCATGGTCAGTCTTTTACCCGGGGTAAAAAATTAGTCGCTTGAAAGACATTATTTTAAACTCTTTAGATTGTCCAATATTAGCGGTGAAGCTTCAAAATGTTCCTGAATCAAAAAATATTTCGTTTTATAGCAATTATAGAAAAATAAATACACACTGACGATTTCACTTGACCGTAAATAAATGAACAAATAATGAATGCATACGCAAATCAAGTGCCGTAACATGATAAAAATTCCAAATGAAAAAGCACAACGATTGCTACTAAAATATCTCAGTAGATCTAAGTAGATTGTGTTGGTGGACTATATATTTTATGGTATCAGATCATTGTTAATGAGACATGTATTGGTGTTGTATTCCAGAAATATTGGCGTCGCCAGCTAAATTTTTAAGCTGAAAATATTTGAAGGACAACCTAGTCCTCAACTCACCTATCCTAGAGGCGCGAGTGTTCGTTCACATTTTGTTCCATATTCCATCTGCCCTCTGTAGCCCATCTTAACACCAATGCTTGCCTAACCTAGACATACAATAGCAATTTAAAGATATCTTTTAAACATTGGAAAAAAATAATTAGATCCAATCACAATATCAATCTATTTGACTTGGCCCCACAGCGATAGTGAAAGCGATATTTATTGTTCTTAACCATGTGTTATATTCCTACATGTAATTGATAGCCCATCAAACTTTGGAAGCAGCAGCATCACACTGCTTTCTCCACAACAATTGTTCACAAAAAATGATACATTTGTAAGTATGCTGAAGCATTACAATCCATTGATGTAATAGATATTGCTCTTTGCTTGGGAAAGGATATCGAGGAAAAAATTGAACTTGGCCAACAGTATTGGTGTTTTAATAGCAATCATCATCACTATTATATCGATAAAAAACAAATAATACAAACAACCAAAGTATAAAATCAAGTCACAGACAGACAGTAACTGCAACACAATAATTATTAATAACTTTAATTCATGGACTTTTTAACTATCATTCTATATCTCAATCTTTATCATTTTCAAGTTTTTAAAGGCCCCCACTTACTTCCATCCAATATTAGGTGGTCTAAAAACTCTATTTTAAAAAGAGCCAGAATCACGTACACTGCCAGAAATAGGTGGGTTTTTAGACTAGTTGGTACCTGATGCATTCAAACAACAGGTATCTAAAAACTCACCATTTTTTGGCAGCAGGACGGTGACCAAAATAGTAAATACTTGGTTATGTTAATCCAGATCTCCTAAACCCTTAGGGTATGGGGAGAGGGAGACGTCATGTTAGTTGTAAAAGTTAGAGAATGAGTTGAACATAAAGTCAAAACTAGACATATTAAAAAAAGGAAAGCTCAATTGCTGGTATCACCGTTTTTGGACTGGGCGTGCAACAGAAAAAGCCTTAGTGCATGTCACTTGTATTGGAAACTTGCATTGGAGGCACCGACCCGACTGCTCTGGGCTCTAGCTGCCAGGAAGCTTTATGTCCAACGTACAGTCACCGGATGAAAGAAGTCGGCTAACATTCTCCTTATGAGCAAATTATGGCCAACTTTATCGAAGGCTTATGAAAAATCTAAGACCGCTGCATGAACCATTTGATTGTTTTTGATATAGCTCATAATAATGTCATGCAAAACTGTTGCAAGCTGGGTTGTACATACAAAAGAGCCCTCTTCTGAAACCAACTGCCAGCTGTTATCAAATCAATGAATGTTTCCAGATGAGTAGTTAGCTGACCGCCAACAGTGATACACATGCAACTACTATTAATTCACATACAGCCGAAATTTGAGTTGATGTGCCAAGAGACTAGTAATATATTTTTTCATAATAATGAAGTTTGCAATGAAGAATCATAGTAATAATACTAATATATTAGTATTATTACTATGATTCTTCATTGCAAACTTCATTGATTGAATAAATAATGATAATATTAAATATTATCATTATTTATCCAATCAATAACAATGATGTTCTAACGCTTATTAATTAATTATTCATGATAATGATCATGAATCCAGTTATTGTTATTCATGATCATTAATCATCATCAGCATTATTATTATTATCACTAGTACTAATTAATAATAATAATAATTATCATAGTAACATCAGCAACAAAAATATATTATTATTATCAGAAAAAAAATTCAGGAGAAATTATTAACAACAATTAAAAGTGAAAAGATTGATTGCCACCAGTAAATTAAAATAAGAAACGTTATTATTATTATTGTTATTATTATTTATTATTAATAATTATATACATTATCATAATTATTATTGATTATTATTATTATCATTGATGATTATTATTATTTTTATTATTAATTAAACAACAATACAGAAAGTGATAGTAACAGTTAGTGTGAATGATAGCGGTGATGAAATAATAATAATAATTAACAAAGATACAATAATATCTATGTATAATAATTATAATAACTTTATTATAATAATAATGAATAGTAATATTAATGATATCAAATATAATAATAATTTATTATTCTTATTATTATAATAATAATTATTATTAATTATTATAACAATAAATAATAATAATAATAATGATAATAATAATAATGACGCTGCTGCAACTTCAATCACTCACTCACTCTCACTAGTTAGTGGCCATTTACAGTGTATCTTCAAATACCCTCTGTTCATTCTATCGGTTTAGCAGCTATTTTGCAAAACAAACATGAAAAGCAGAAGAAAGTGAAAGTATATCATAGACAAAACTTGCCATACCTATGATAACTTATTGTACATCACCACCTGAATGCGGTACTAAGTCATCTCGACCCCATGTAAACTTCGACCGGACACCTCACCCCGCACCAGTCATTTCGACCCCTGTCTCAACCATACTTACGATCTCGAGGAATGATTTCGGTTTGCACTCATACGAACAACAGTAGCCTTCACTAGCAAAATGTTCGAGTTCATTTTTGGAGTTGTCCTACTTTTAAAAGAGATAACTCCAGTATTTCACTTGCATTTCTGATGGAATTATGTCATGTATTATAGAGTTCCCTCACTAATCAATCACATATTGACAAATAAATCACTATGCAAAACAAAACACTAAAGAACTACTCCATCTGCACAATTAGCTGTGACCAGCTGTTAAAGTTTTTTTTAACAAAACTTATTCTTACATTAGACTGTATCACTAGTTTGTACAACTGATTAAATGAGCAACATGAAATCCACTTGACAATTAATGGTCTTTCGCTAATGAGCTTAAAAAAATTACTGCATTAGAAATATTACATGGAATGTGCATATATTTGCATATAATATGCTGCAAGTTATTCAGGCTACTAAAAACAATTGGTTTCAAACTTGGTTAAAAAATATATTCTTTATACCAACATATATGTTGCAGCAATACATAAAAACAGAAGAATACAACAACCTCAAGCCAGAATTGTTTGTTAAGTTCTTAAAATTCGCCAGTATTATAGTATTATTACCAAACAATGTAAGTTCAAGTGGAAGCTCAAAGGCTAAAATGAAACTGAAATAATTCACTAGTGAATGTTATTGACCGTGCCGTCGTACGTTGGATAATGAAGACTTGAAGATTGTGCTTTATACCTCATGCCATTTCAATAGTATTGGAGGGAACTGCAAAATGAAAAACAAGTAACTACATACGGCGGTGTCCATATACCAAATGTTACATGGCTGGATATTAATGAAGAGATTTATCGGTAGCAAACACTTATTTTTTATTTTAACCTAATAAAAACAAAGACTAGCAAAGCATTGACTCGGAGTAAAAAGGAGTTTTTCAATTTACAAAAGACAAATAAGTGAAAACAAAAATAGTTAGCAAGCAGTTTGGAGTTGTCTCACCAAGGAAAGACGAATAACACTTAAACGGGAGTTTAAAACAGATTAACTTTCAAAATCTTGCCAAATTACAATTTGATAAAGAAAGAATTAAATTATATTATTTCCCATTTACAATGTGACAAACAAAAACTAGACAACGAGAGAGCGTCTATGTCACATGCATTTTTGTCAGTTTTTGATCATAAACGTAATGTGGTTATTTGCACGTGAAATATGTAACGTAACTGAAAAAATCAACACTCGTACTTTCCTGACGAAGCTGTGGCCAAAAATGGAACTCCAAACAAGGAGAAAAACCGGAAGAGTTTTGCGCAACAGGCTATAAAAACAATCAATGGGATAGTATTAAAACAGCCTCAAATAAGTTGCTAGAAAAATTTTTAATCGAAAAAATCAGAAACTGGAGCATGTTGAAATTGTGTGAATTGTGGAGAATTGACAACGTTATTTAATAAAATGAAAATAGTTCACACTGAAATCATCCTACCAAATAGAGATCGCTAATATTTATTGATATTGCCTTACTTGAGTTTTACAAACACTGTAGTAGTCAATCACTTGATTAGTTCACTCTTTGCTGTAATAAAACATAAAAGTAAGATTATATAAATGCACATAACAGTGTTACACAGAAAGTTCAATAACTAAAACTTAATTTCTTAAAAAGTTGTGACAACTAAAACATAAAGAATCATACAATTTTCACCACTGTTGAAAATACAAGCTCTCGTATTTTGTAGTCAATCACTTGCTTAATCAACTTTTTCCTATAAAACAAATATGAAAGTAGGATTATTTTAAATAATTCTGAAATACTGCTGAACACATTTCAACTAAAAACCTAATTTTTCAAAGAGTTGTGACAAATTGAATACCAAAAAAATTTACATCCAAATTCTATCACTATCACTATCCAAGCAAATGCTGGGAGCTGAGTATCTTGTGTATACAACCAGTACCAGACAAATACACAATTATTGTGACATTACTTTTCTCAAATTTAACTTTTTAATACAAAACAGAGATACAGCTGCATTCATCATCGTTGTAAAAAATTGCGCCATAGTTCTAGTTTACTTATAAAATATTACGACTCATTAAAACAATCCTTTATCTACTTATTGTAGGACACAGGTATGACTGAGATAAAGGTAAAACAAGTCGTCTGCGAGGCAGCGAAGGGATTAGAGTCTCCATTATTATTATCTTAATCTCGCATCTACTCAAGACCTTGCCCAAATGGCTAGCGCATACAGGTTGGTGCATTGTATTCAATGTATAAACAACACTTACCACTGTGAGACCGAGGAAGAGAATCGATTTTCCTTGCTCTAAATGTGAGAGGCAAGTGAGAAAGAGGCAAGAAGGTCTTCAGTGCGATCAGAACAATTGCTACAACTGGACACATAGAACATGCACAGAGATCAGAAGAAAAGAGTTCTGGGATATTGTTAACAAAAAGACCATATGTACTTTCATCTGTTTCCACTGCAAAAAACGGTAAGATTTGGCATATATATCTGTATGCTATTTAGATAAGATCAACAGCTTTTTAAATCAACTGAACACTTTACAAACTATATAAAAGCTTTTAGCATAGTCCATTTTTTTGCAAACCGCCTTGACACTTTGCGATACAGTTTATACGCTTTAGAAATCCAAGCTAAGTTGGTACACTAGTAGTAATATATGAGCAGATCTCCCTACCAAGTGTTTTTTTGTGGGGTCATTATCTGGGGTTATGCAATGGGTTACGGCGTTGGATGAATTCGCCGAGTTTATATTGTATTTTACTTGAGGGGTACTTGAGTGGCATTTGAGTGGCATTTAAGTGGCATTCGAGTTTTGGTTATTATTTTACTTAATTTGAACTTATATGGTATATACATTTTGAATGTATGGCATTTAAGTTTTGATAATTTCTTTTCATAACTCGAACTCATATAGCATCTTGAGACAGAGGAGAGAGGAGATACATCTACCTTGAATAAATTCATTGATTAAAAGCGAATCAATGTATGGCTATATACATTTATTACATAATAAGCAGGGGTAAAATCTCCTCATATAATATAGCTAGATACATAATTCGAACTCATATATACATTGAATGCTATAAAATATATCAGACGATAAAGTTAAATATTCATCTATTCTTTATCGATATTTATAAGGATGATGAAAGATTTTTTGTATTTTATATACATATATAGTTATAGTAACTGTGGTAAAAGAAGTCTATTATGAAGGTTTTTATTTAAGCCAAAGTAGGCTCGGTAGATACTCCATCAGAACACACTCGTCTTTTAGCATAAAAATATGTGAGTCCTCGTTTTATTTGGTTGTATGTCAACATTTTTTGATCCTTTACTACAAATCCTCGATTTTTACCCATAAACGACTTTTTTGTGTTCAATACATTTAGATAACTGTCTTTGTTCAATTGATTAATTCGTTTGTTCAAACCTTTTGAGCTAAACTTGTTTCCTTTTTCTCCCCAGCAGTAATAGGATTTAGAGTTAAGTGCAACAATTCCATCTCCGGTAAATTCCTCTTTAAACAGCCCAGGTGTTCTTTTTCCGTGTTTTAGTACTTTTTCACAACAGTCTTGCATGCTCCATTCTAAACCCATTGTTTTGATTCTTAAAAACTCATCCCTATGTTTGTCACAGTATGGGCGTGGAAACCAATCACCATATTCATTGTAAAACTCTTTTTTCATACTTGGTTTTACCAGTGTTTCTAATGTTCCGCTCAACGCCATGTATGCGCTATCTGTATCCATTTCAACATATTGGAAATCACTTCTGTCAATATATCTATAAATAAAAAGTTTGTTTCGATTTCAATTATTTGGAAGTTTTACTTACTTACACATAATAATGGTAGGGAATTAGGTTTCACTTACTTATCCATAAAGTCGTAGTAAAACTGTAGCATTCTCAGTTTAGCATACTGTAGCACGGAGAAACCCAAGTGTACTGGAACATTCATAGTTAGCTGAAATGATGGTGATACTGATTAGCAAAGTAAACTTGTGGAATATAAATTTTGAATTGCAAAATAATTGTTTTAAAACTTACTAGCTTTTTACAGGTTACGATTTCATAAAAATCATCTGCTATCTCTTCCATGGCGATAAATTTGTTTCCTCTGATACGAAATGAAGCTTTTCTGGCACCTTCGATGAACTTGATGGTGGTATGTTTTTCTTTATCAGTGATTGTTTTTCCATAAGCAGCATTTCCTACCAACTTGCTAGTAGTAGCGAGTAATTCTTGACTAGGGTCTGCATCCCCCATTCTCCTAGCGTCTGAAACCGATGTTCCAAAAGCTTCAAAAGCTTTTCTAGGAATATATTCTATTAGCTGATAAACTTTGGTGACTTTCAATCCTTGTTTCAAGTACCATTTCAACAAAGGACTCATTAGCAATATCTTATCTCCGTACATACTTCCAACTAATGAGCGTTGAGGAGTCTTTAAAAACCCTTCGGCTTCAGCAAAGACTTTCATTTCATCGCTCAAGTGTTCTCTGGTTAACATCGTATTTTTAAAAATCGGAGGCATTTCGGAGAACTTTTCTTCCTCTTCCTCAGGAACTTCGATGTCACATTCAACAAATCCGAAGAATTCTTCTGATTGAACTCTCTCCAACACTTCTTCTTGATTCAGCTTTTTTTCAAGTATTTTTGGGTAGAAAGAATTGTAAAACGTGTTGACAAATTTTTGTAAATTTGTATGAGTTTTTACACGATTCATCCAGTCACACTCCCAAATCGAGATTACGGTGTAACCTAATGCTCGAAGATATTCTTCATTTTCCATCGTAGTTTTAAACAGATTTGCTTTTGATTTTCTTCCAGTAGCTTGAAGCTCTTGTTCTTTAGCGTTGTTATAAGAGCAGTCGTGTCCATGCCAAAAACATCCGTGGAATTGAAAGACATGACGATTTTCAACACAGAAACCATCAACTGGTAATCCTCGCTGTCCGAGAGTAACTTCTCCTCCATTGAGCTGATGTCTGATATTGATTTTTTTTGAGAACATTTGGAACTGTAACCAGCTATGAGCTATCTTGCTAAATTTTACTGGTTCAGCGACAAAGGAGTTTTCGATTTTTCGTCTTCGAGGATAGCCAGTAGGCATTGATTGCATCATACACCATAAATAGAGCGCATTTGCATCAACCCCATAGATTCTATCACAAATCTTTGCTTCTTTTCCCAACCAATGTTCTCTAATTTTAGTTATACCTTTTTCGTGATATCTATGCATCACTAGACTTGGTCCACCAACTATATTTTTCTTTATTAGAGGATAAAGTTCTGCATTGCAGTTGTCAAGCAGACAAATTGGGAGAGTCTGACGAAACGAGTTACCAAGTTCATCAAAATTCAAGTATGTAGAGAGGTATGGAGGGGGTGGTTGAGGTGCTTTGTTAAACATCCATCGAATCGCTAATCCTGGTAAAGATATACCATCTTTTAACATATCAATCCCATGCTCTCTGTAGATTGATCTTTGTCTTTCCAACGCTTGAACAAATGGTTTTACATCCAAGTTGTTGTACCATTTTAAAAAATCCCTCATTGTCTTCATGTCGTTATTTTTCCATGCTTCTTGACAAATTATGTACTCTTCTTCACTGATATTCTTTTGTTTTAAAGAACTGTAAAAAGCTTCTCTTGGAGGTAGATGTTCTTGATTAAGTTGTTCCAAGTCTTTCATCCATTCATAAGGAAAAAATCCTTTTCCGGCTTCACATTTGTATGCTTTGAGATACATTTCATAGCTATATCCAGGAGCAATGAAGTTTGTGCAATCTAAAAACAAAAAAGATCCTATTCCGATAACAGGCATCTTGGTTCCTTTTTTTATAACAAAATCAAAATCTGTGTCGGAGACATCTTTCAATTTTTGAAGCAGTTTTCCTTTCATCACATTGACATCATAAGTCTGTGAATTGAAACCTAGAATAGGGAGTTTTTTCATATAGCTGTACAAATCATCCAGAACTTTTTCAGCTCCTGTTCTACGTCTGAAACGATTTTTTTCAAAATCACTACGAAACTTTTCTTCAGCTTCTTCCAGTCGTTGTAATTCACCTTCTATCTGTTTTATGATTCGCGAAAACTGTTTTTCCAATCGGCTATATGATTCTTCACTAATATCATCCAAGTATTCAATGAACTTTCCAACGCATTCATCATCATCCCCATTATTGACAATACAACGCGGGTTGTTGAAGCCTGGTACGTTTGAACAAATTGAAATACTTAAAAGTTTATGCTCATTCGTGTAAATGGTTGTGTCTGTATCTCGATCTTTTTCGCAATTAGGTAACAAACACTCTATGTCAAATGTTGCAAAAAACGGATAGTATCTCAAGGAATCATCTGACCCGATATCTATCCCGAATTGAACCTTCAGTTTGTCGAATATTGTAGCAGTAGGACTGTATTGCCCTCCAGAAAACTGCATAGTTGTTGCCTCTGAGATTGAACATCTGTGTCTTTTCAGATTCCCCAATCTATCATAACAAGTAGAACAGGTTGGACATCTGTAGGCTTTGACATATCCTTCCAAGTTTGTAATAAGACTGAAGTGATTGATATAAAGATCCAAATATAGATTCTCCTTATAACTGGAGTTTGAATTCCAAATAACTGTTGAAGTCATATCATCATTTAAAGAAAACACTGTTATCTTCAGTTGAAATGCTCGCTCCAAAAGCAATAAATCAGCTTCTGTCACTCCTTTCCCATCACACCTTTTACCACTATCACCATAGATGAAACTATGATATTGTTGTTGGTACTCCTTCACCTCCTTAATTATCGGATCTTTTGCAATTCCACCGTTTTTTTGTAGTTCTTTGTGTAATGCTAGACATCTAAAAAAACAAAGATTGTCGGTAATTCGTTTTCCTTTTGTGTTTTTTAACATGGTTCGTATGTGTCTGTTGTTAAGGAGGTGAGAGGGTAAATGCTCCGGTGGTGATCCAACTTTTCCCATTCCGAGTAGTTTGTAGAAATAAAACGAAATGTTTGTGATCAACATCAATCTCCAAGTCGTATTTGGTCTCCGTCTCAAGCTATTTGTACGATGATCAGTCTCCATAACATCAACAAAGAAGTCATCAAGATCTCCTTCAGTTTCAATCAGTTTAGCTTTTGGATATACAGTAGCATTGTTTGATGATGAGTGAAAGTATCGGAGTTCACCATCATTTTTATTTTCTAGTATACAACCTACGCTACAGTTGACTTTTGCTCTCGAGCTCAATTGTCTCCAAACTTTTTTTAGCAATTCTAACACTCTTGAATCATGATAGTCATTTTGGTAGGTATCAGCTTGGTCTCTTGGAATCCCATCCCAAAGTCTTACATTTAAAAGTTCTATGACTTTTCCAGCTCTATGTTTCGTTTTCATAGCTCCCCAATATCTAGCTATCAAATCATCCCATTCTTCATCTTGAAAAGTTGGAGCTGTGCTATCATCAACAATACCTAGGGTTGATGCTCGGGTAGGTCTTTCAATATTTAAATCTTCCATTTCTTCTTCTTGTTCTTCCTCTTGGGCTTCTTCCTCTTCTTCTTCTTCTTCTTCTTCATTTTCTATCATTGGATCATTCTCATTTTCTTCAACTATCTCCTCCACAACCGGCTCTATATCTTGAGCTATTATGCTAGTCTTTGGTGGTGAAGGCTCAGCACCAAAGCCTATTTGATTGATTGTTTCATCGGGTAAACGAAAACAAATGAGATTTTCTTCTAACCATTTCCAATTGGGGGAAATTTCAGGGTTTTTTTCTTCTACATTCCCCTCCTGATAATTTAAACTTTGTCTACAATAGAAATGTTAACACATAATAGTTGTTCTATAAAACATTCACATACATTTTACATAAAATGTAACAGAAGAAAAAAATGACTTAAACACTACTATCAATTAATTTTTAAAATGAAATTAGGAAAAAAGACTCAAACATTATTATTAGTTAAGTTTTTAAAACTTACTGTATACTATGACATGAATTCCCAACTCCCTCTTTTACATTAATTCTCTGATATTCTGAGTCCTGTCTACAATAAAGAGATAACGCATTATTTTTGCTGATTCATGAGATGAGTATAAGAAAAAAGCAAAAAAATTACTCTACTAATGTTATTAATTTATGATTTTAAAAACTTACTGCTTATCAAAGGCTATTGTATTTTCAGTAGTTGCTGAAACTTGAAAAGTCGAAGGTTTGTCTTGAAAAGCATTTTCAAGTTCCATCTCCATTTCATTTTCATATTCAGCATTGCTTTCATCATTCATGTATTCATTATCAGCGTTTGAAAAACCGATATCATTTTGATTTTTCATGAGCCATTCCCATTCCTTATGTATGTCTACATCAGTATCATCCTCTTCTGTTTCCATAGCACTATAATAACAATAAAATCATTACTTTTTAATAGAAGTGACAATAGCACATAAAAAGGTAAGTTAAATGTCTCAGCTAATATATTTTACCTTGTGAATAAAACTCCTAGTAGTCAGTTGGTATATTATATAGTAGATGTTGAGGCTTCAGTTACTGTTGTTAGAACGAGTGATTTATTATGTGAAAGCATTACTTTTTAAGTAGACAAAAACTTAAGTGAGATAATTAAGTCGTAGCTTCAATGAAAATTTTCAAATTCACACAGAAAAACTTTTAATAGTCGTTGGATGTAGTAGTAGATGTTGCTCCTCCGATCACTGTTGTAGAACTGGATGCTTTCTGTGTGAAAACAGTGGCTCTTAAATAGGTAAAGTTGCACTGGTTGAACTCTATGAATACCAACCTTCTTTATAATATAACTATGAATCAGAATCTTGTCCACGCGAAAACCAATGCTTTCGCGGGAATAAATAATTTATTTTCACGCGAATAGAAACTGTTGCTTTCGCGGGAATACAAATTTTATTTTCACGCGGATACAAACCAATGCTTTCGCGGGAATAAAAACTTTATTTTCACGCGAATGGAAACAGTTGTTTTCGCGGGAATACAAATTTTATTTTCACGCGGATACAAACCAATGCTTTCGCGGGAATAAAGACTTTATTTTCACGCGAATGGAAATTGTTGTTTTCGCGGGAATAAATAATTTATTTTCACGCGAATACAAACTTTTGCTTTCGCGGGAATGCAAATTTTATTTTCACGCGAATACAAACCAATGCTTTCGCGGGAATAAAAACTTTATTTTCACGCGAATGGAAACAGTTGTTTTCGCGGGAATAAATACTTTATTTTCACGCGAATGGAAACCGTTGTTTTCGCGGGAATAAATAATTTATTTTCACGCGAATACAAACTGTTGCTTTCGCGGGAATGCAATTTTTATTTTCACGCGGATACAAACCAATGCTTTCGCGGGAGTAAATACTTTATTTTCACGCGAATGGAAACCATTGTTTTCGCGGGAATAAATAATTTATTTTCACGCGAATACAAACTGTTGCTTTCGCGGGAATGCAAATTTTATTTTCACGCGGATACAAACCAATGCTTTCGCGGGAATAAATACTTTATTTTCACGCGAATGGAAACCGTTGTTTTCGCGGGAATAAATAATTTATTTTCACGCGAAAGCATTGGTTTGTATCCGCGTGAAAATAAAATGTGCATTCCCGCGAAAGCAAAAGTTTGTATTCGCGTGAAAATAAATTATTTATTCCCGCGAAAACAACGGTTTCCATTCGCGTGAAAATAAAGTATTTATTCCCGCGAAAGCATTGGTTTGTATCCGCGTGAAAATAAAATTTGTATTCCCGCGAAAGCAACGGTTTGTATTCGCGTGAAAATAAATTATTTATTCCCGCGAAAACAACGGTTTCCATTCGCGTGAAAATAAAGTCTTTATTCCCGCGAAAACATTGGATTGTATCCGCGTGAAAATAAAATTTGTATTCCCGCGAAAGCAACAGTTTCTATTCGCGTGAAAATAAAGTATTTATTCCCGCGAAAGCATTGGTTTGTATCCGCGTGAAAATAAAATTTGTATTCTCGCGAAAGCAACGGTTTGTATTCGCGTGAAAATAAATTATTTATTCCCGCGAAAACAACGGTTTCCATTCACGTGAAAATAAAGTCTTTATTCCCGCGAAAACATTGGATTGTATCCGCGTGAAAATAAAATTTGTATTCCCGCGAAAGCAACAGTTTCTATTCGCGTGAAAATAAAGTATTTATTCCCGCGAAAGCATTGGTTTGTATCCGCGTGAAAATAAAATTTGTATTCCCGCGAAAGCAACAGTTTCTATTCGCGTGAAAATAAATGATTTATTCCCGCGAAAGCAACAGTTTCCATTCGCGTGAAAATAAAGCATTTATTCCCGCGAAAACAACTGTTTCCATTCGCGTGAAAATAAAGTTTTTATTCCCGCGAAAGCATTGGTTTGTATCCGCGTGAAAATAAAATTTGTATTCCCGCGAAAGCAACAGTTTCTATTCGCGTGAAAATAAATTAATTATTCCCGCGAAAGCATTGGTTTTCGCGTGGACAAAATTCTGATTCATAGTTATATTATAAAGAAGGTTGGTATTCATAGAGTTCAACCAGTGCAACTTTAGCTATTTAAGAGCCACTGTTTTCACACAGAAAGCATCCAGTTCTACAACAGTGATCGGAGGAGCAACATCTACTACACTTTCCATTGCAACTACTAGAAACTTTCTCTTTATAAAAGGTAAAATTTAAAACTTATTATTTCCTACCTAACAAAGAGCAAAATTAGTTTAGCTATAATGTAAAGTATGAAATAAATAATCTTTTAGTTCCACATGAAAAGCTGAAGTATATGTTATTTCTTTCTTTTTTAGAACACTATGGAGAATTTTTCTGCTTCTTACACGGATTTAAAGCCAATCGAAAACAAACAAAAAACGTTCAAAACACCCAAAAGAAAAAACTCTAACTCTGTCACAAAAGAAGCAGCGATAAAGAAACGAGCTCTTCCAAAACTGGTTTTACCCACAACATCAAACAATATGGAACAAAAAGAATTGCTCACTGATGCTGACAGAGCTCTCCAGATGGCCAAATCTCTCCAAAAATGGAAGACATGTGATTTGAAAAAGATTGGAGGGTTTCTTACACTAGCATCACTTCCTGTTCCATCAGTTTTGCAAATCGTTTCTATTGAGCAGAGTACTGGTGCATACGGAAACTACTACATTCTCACTTATCTTGATAATTCAACTGGAGCGAATTTTCAGAAAGTCGTTTGTCCAAGTAGAGTAGTTGAAAGCTTCAATGTTGATAACTACCCATTACCTTTCAACATTTTGTACTTGGGTGAGATGGAAAACTCAAAAAAACCAGAGACTACTTACTACAATGTCAAACGTATCAGTACAAAACGATTAACCACAATGGAAGCTACTGCTGAAGCTGAAAAACTGAGAAAAATGAGTGAAGAAGAACTCAAACTCGCTTACGACATCGATTATCTCAGTAATTTCAAAGATTGTTCCATTTTTGCTTACATCGAAGTTGTAGAAAGATTCATTCCTTTCCGATTCAATGGAGAAGAATCCATTGTAAATTGCATTCGTTATGTCACTGAAAAGAATGGAAAAAGAGAGACGAGAACGCTTTTACTACCAATCAGATATAACGAGGAAGCTAAAAGATGTGCACCTGGTGTGATGATTTACAAAGGAAAAAAACAGAGTAAGAATGGAAATCCTATTCCATACCACAATGTTGTCTTCATTTCTTCAACCAACGCTAGTGATTGGGAGCAATATTGCACACAAACAAGTTCCAATGAGCTGCTAACAAAAACGAATAATGAGGATGAAGTTCTTAAGGAATTCCTAGAAAACGAATTACAAGATTTTGATGAACCACTTGGTGTTGATGGTATGTAAACTCAATATCAAATGCTGACAACAGGTAGTCTCAAGCGGATAATGAATGAATAAAAAAAAAAGCCTGTGTAATCATTGTCATTACAAGTTGTACTGTTTTGTATTACTTACTATTTACCGACTCTAACTATATTATATGGAAAGATTTTCCCTACTTATTATACAATAAGTCTATATAATCATATAATAATTCATAGAAAAGTCTAAAGGTTCTCAGGTGATTAACTCACCAAAAGTTCCGGTTTTGCAAAACATTTGAAGATCTTCCTATCCTAAGCATTATACGAGTGACTGTACTTTTTTATCCAGTTGAAATATCTAAAAACTTCAGTAACTTAGTATTTACTGACTCTAGCTATATTATATGAGATTTTCCCTACTTATTACATAATAAATGTATATATTCACATATTCTTTCATTTTTAATCACTGTATTTATTCAATGTAGATATATTTCCTCTCTCTCCTCTCTCTCAAGATATCGTATGACTCGGAATTACAAAAAATTATCAAACCTTAAATGGCTCACATTCAAAATCTAGACATCCTATGAGTTATAATTATGTATACAATTATGTAAAAAATTATCATAACTTAAATGCCATACATTCAAAATCTATATACCATATAAGTTCAAATTAAGTAAAATAATAATCAAAACTCGAATGCCACTTAAATACCTAAAAATCTCTCTCCTCTCTCTCCTCTCTCATCTCCCATCTCTCCTCTCTCCTCTCTCCTCTCCCCTCTCTCTCAAGATACCATATGAGTTCGAGTTATGTAAAAAAGTTATCAAAACTTGAATGCCATACATTCAAAATCTATATGCCATATAAGTTCAAATTAAGTAAAAAACTAATCAAAACTCAAATGCCACTCAAATGCCACTCAAGTACCCCTCAAGTAAAATACAATATAAACTCGGCGAATTCATCCAACGCCGTAACCCATTGTCTCAACTCCAAGATCAAATCCACAAAAAAACACTTGGTAGGGAGATCTGCTCATATATTACTACTTACACTTACAACCAGCAGTTTTTTTTAACTAAACAATGAAGAAAATTTTTTAGTGAAATGAACAAGAAATCTTTATTAATATTCAACTTATAACAAATAAACAATAAGAATTCTTCATATTCCAGTTTTCTTAGATTATTTGCAATCCGTTTATATGGCCGAATAACTTTTTTAACGTTCATTGATTGATCACTACATCAATGTTAGAGATTTTATACAGCTATAAAGAAAATAAGGATGGCTGTTTTTGGTTGAAAAACTATGCTCTTTGCAAACCTTTCAAAATAATTTTTAAACAGCTCAGACTATTTCAAAGTTGGTTTCAAGTGATTCCAACTAGTTCAATAGCTATCTTACGATTTCTACACATCCATATCGTCTGAACCATTTCAAAACAGCCCAGATTAAACGCAAAATGACTATTTGGTTTGGAAATTTCTACAGTTGTTAAACAGGAAATACGATTTTATTGTATAAAAATTCACAACTGCCAAAGCTGATGCTCAGCTATTATAAGTACTTTGCGAGACGCATTTCATTAAGCTATTTAAATTTAATACTTTCACAATTAGTTTTTTAAAGCAGAGCCATCTACACTATGATCAACCATACATAGGTGTGGGTTACTTACGGTTTCTACACTTGTTATTGCAACCTTCGCAGCCAACAGATTACGTAGAGCACTACCTAGCAAACAGAGTATTGTGAGAATAAAGACAAGATATATACTGCAGATATGCACAGGGTGTGGTCCCTCTTCACTTTACAACCACATAAGTTCACATGAGGATGAAACCTGATAAGTCAGTGTCACGATGATGTACAATATATATAACATACACACATAGTACTCCACACACAGTACACCACACTGTACACTACACACAGTACACTACGCACAGTACTCCACACACTGTATACTCACCTCAGCTTCTCCAAAGTCAGGTGTCTTACTCTTGGTGCACACAAGTCTCTGGGCCCGTCAGTGAGAGAGTCAGCACTGGTGAGTCCAGTAATTGGCATATCAGAGCCTTGTTTCTACAGCAAACAGTACAGTATTACATCTAGTACTACAGTATTACATCTAGTACTACAGTGTTACACCTAGTACTACAGTATTACACCTAGTACTACAGTATTACATCCAGTACTACAGTATTACATCCAGTACTACAGTATTACATCCAGTACTACAGTATTACACCTAGTACTACAGTATTACATCTAGTACTACAGTATTACATCTAGTACTACAGTATTACATCTAGTACTACAGTATTAAATCCAGTACTACAGTATTACATCTAGTACTACGGTATTACACCTAGTACTACAGTATTACACCTAGTACTACAGTATTACACCTAGTACTACAGTATTACACCTAGTACTACAGTATTACATCTAGTACTACAGTGTTACATCTAGTACTACAGTGTTACAACTAGTACTACAGTATTACATCTAGTACTACAGTATTACACCTAGTACTACAGTATTACATCTAGTACTACAGTATTACACCTAGTACTACAGTATTACATCTAGTACTACAGTATTACATCTAGTACTACAGTATTACATCTAGTACTACAGTATTAAATCCAGTACTACAGTATTACATCTAGTACTACGGTATTACACCTAGTACTACAGTATTACATCTAGTACTACAGTATTACACCTAGTACTACAGTATTACATCTAGTACTACAGTATTACATCTAGTACTACAGTATTAAATCCAGTACTACAGTATTACATCTAGTACTACGGTATTACACCTAGTACTACAGTATTACACCTAGTACTACAGTATTACACCTAGTACTACAGTATTACATCTAGTACTACAGTATTACACCTAGTACTACAGTATTACATCTAGTACTACAGTATTAAATCCAGTACTACAGTATTACACCTAGTACTACAGTATTACATCTAGTACTACGGTATTACACCTAGTACTACAGTATTACACCTAGTACTACAGTATTACACCTAGTACTACAGTATTACATCTAGTACTACAGTATTACACCTAGTACTATAGTATTGCATCTAGTACTACAGTGTTACATTTAGTACTACAGTATTAGATCTAGTACTACAGTGTTACATCTAATACTACAGTATTCCACCTAGTACTACAGTATTACATCTAGTACTACAGTGTTACATTTAGTACTACAGTGTTACATTCAGTATTACAGTATAACATCTAGTACTACAGTATTACACCTAGTACTACAGTATTCCACCTAGTACTACAGTATTACATCTAGTACTACAGTAGTCCACCTAGTACTACAGTATTACATCTGGGGTACGGACCATTCGAAACTGACGTTTCGAAGATGGACACTTCGAAACTCTTTGGGGATGGGGGTTAGGGGTTGGGGGGTTCAGGTTTAAGAGTTTCGAACAGTTCATTTTCGAAACGTCAGTTTCGAATCATGGCGGAATCATTACATCTAGTACTACAGTATTACATCTAGTACTACAGTGTTACATTTAGTACTACAGTATTACATTCAGTA
Source organism: Cryptosula pallasiana (assembly GCA_945261195.1). Lineage (NCBI taxonomy): Eukaryota > Metazoa > Bryozoa > Gymnolaemata > Cheilostomatida > Cryptosulidae > Cryptosula > Cryptosula pallasiana. The sequence goes on from OX183135.1 coordinate 4,805,696, forward strand.
CTACAGTATTATATCCAGTACTACAGTATTACACCTAGTATTACAGTATTAGTATAACAGTACACAGTAATGTCACAAACACCCACCAGAGGCTGTCGAAAATATCACTTACTCTCCATTCTTGCGATGGGGTTCCGCGCTGTCACCACTCATCATGTACCAATTGCAGTCAGATTTGAGTTGACTCGCTGCCTTCAGTGCATTCTTATAGTTGTTAGAGTTCTAACCAGCAATATATATGAGCAGACTTATTTTATCATCCTACAAGTTGAATTGATACTAATTATTCTTTATCACACAGTTCAGCTGTATTATTATACATCATCCACAATAATATACTTATGTTTATGGCAACTAGCAAGAGTAGTAAATGATCAGCTGTGTAATAAATAAATAGATAATGTTATTAGCCTTCCCTGACCATACATCATGGAGAGGAAGATAAATTTAATGCATAATAAAGAGTTTTCAGACAGTTCCATCCAAAAACAAGATCATCATCCAGTCAATGTAGCTTGTATAGCAGAATATCTCCACTGCAGCAGAGCTGCTTTTCACCTTTTGATACCTTTTTAATATTATCAGAGTTGCTGCACCACATCGAGAAAGCAACTTCTGTAATTATAATTAATAATAATAATAATTATAATAATAATAAATATATATATATATATATATGTCTGTGTCAGCAAAGAAGATGATAACTTTTTTTACTACTCTAACTAAACAATAATAATAAACACCAACACTGCAAAATGAAGCAGTATTTATTGAAAGTACTCAAATAATATTTTTCATTTATCTAAATCATAAATAAATAGCTGCAACAATAATTAATAATAATAAATAATAATAATAATAATTATTATTATTATTAATTATTGACTACATCGCAAAAAATCATGGCTGCACAAAACAACAAACATTTTTGTAAAGTATCATAGGTTTCTACAGCGAAATTTAGTTTTAATCAAAATATTAGATACTCAGCTTTAAAAGTACAGCTGCAAATCAAATATTACTTACTTATATTTGTTCGTGTAGCACAAAAATTGAAGAGAACTATTTTCACCGCCATCTTGGGTCGAACTGACTGTCCTGGGCTCAAGTGACTCTAGGTCGAAACGGGTCGAAACGTCGCTTGGGTCGAGATGACTGAGATTCCCTGAATGCCAAATGACATACGGAAAGTGGGCGGGGCCGAACACGCTGTTCTCAAATATTCGCGAGAGTTTTGTATCATAGTATATATAATCGTTGACCACCCTGTAGCTATGACATCACATCTCACAGGTTCTCATCTGCTCACAAATATACTTCCAGTGTGTCCAGTTACAGTCTCCATCATTGAATCCCTTCACACCAAGTATCTCCACACAATATTCACGTCCATCAGGTTGTCCTGGGGCCCACTTACTGTACATTATCGGCCCTTTGATACGTCCCATCCATTGCCATTTGCCATCTTGTAGTTTACCAGCTACCCATGTTCCTTCCCAGTTCTCAAATGCTACAATCAAATATTATTTATTTAGAGAGTCTGTAAGTTCTATCACAATGTTTTGTACCATCACTGCTTGGCTAGTACAAGACCAGTAACACTTGGTTCTACTGTATCATTTCATCTTATGATAGCATCACTCACTACTAGCCACAATTCTCAACAACTTTAGGTATTATCTGTGCAACATTAAAACCAATTATTTAAAAGCACTCAACCCAAGGCTATTTAGCAACCAACAAATTAACTGCATCCCACCTTTTTTATTTTTTATTTGACCAATTATCCAGTTGGCTGATTCCAGGGTAGGAAATGTGGCTAAATCTCCTCCATCTTTTATGCACTGCTTTTTGGCGTCATTCCAATCCTTTCCAGCTACAAACATGCAATAACGGGTTTTAGAATGAGAGTTCATAGTGTAACCAAAGGGATATATTTTCTCTCTGCATGTGCTTAAATGATCAAATAACATACCCTGCATGACAACAGGGAAATATTTATTGCAATTCCTGTGTTTAAATTGTTTTTGTGATGCGTTGTAGTGGATTTCTGGGGCTAAAATCCACCATCTGAGTGCTGTGACCAGCGGAACTCCTAGTTCGCTGACACAGGGAAGTCGGTAGTGTTCCGGTTGTATGCTGCCACCAGTTACCTTACACCTTGAGGTAACAACAGGTCAGTACTACACCGAATTGGAAGTGGAGGAGTGTTCTCTGCTCCACAACTAGTATAAAGCCATCGGCTCAGACTCAGGTCAAACTTTCCAAATATGTGTTTACTGTCGCCAGAGCAAAAGCCAAGGCTGGTATATTATTTGTATAAATATATTTGGAAGAAAACTACAGACTCTCTACAGCTGGAGTAACAAAGTCAACTACTCACAGCAATAATAATGTGTAGAATGGAAGAGCTAGGAATTAGAATGTTAATGTGTGCCAGGGCATGCTGTACACCCCGATAAATATAGGCCCAGTCGTTGAGAGAAGACAACAGCTAATAAGGACATTTATGTACAATATAGTGTGAGAGTAAAGTAAGTGTATGGACACAACTAAAATTAGCGTAGGTAACAGATGTAAATATCACACACAGAACAGTTCACCTGCATATTTACAGTAACTATTTTTTATTTGCAAGGTTTTTGTTAGTAGGTATTATTGCCTTATTATCCCATAGTAATACAATACATAGTTCATTGAATATATACATAAGTATGGACCAGGTAAGCTCTGGCTTTCCTTATATTATTCTAACATGTAATCATAACATAAAGTTTCCTTTACAGATCGCTTTCCCTTTATTTGACTGCTCCGTTTGCAAGTTGCTGCCACAGTAATGGCAGCAGCCTGTATAAAGCCTTATTGGAATGCTAACATGTCATCAATATGATAAATGCAGTTCTCTAAGAGCTCAATATCTAAGCATACACACCAAGTGTACAAACCAGTGTTTAAGCACAAAGCCAAATCATTGAAGAAGGAGCCTTATGAATAATTTGATTTAAAATTTAACAGGAAAATTTTAATTTTGGTTGGAAAACAAATTTTTTAATCAAATACTTTGCCCGTTAATGTGTTTTATAAAATGTTGCATTTCAATCTGATTGCAAACAACTGGGAAAATCTCATACAAATAATAATTACAAGACAAGTATTCTTTTTTGAGCGCATTTTAAATAAACAGTTTATTTATGGAACATTCTCACCTCCACAAAAATTTTACTGTTGAAAAGTATTGTTAACGACATATCTGCTTGGGCTACACCTACTGGTAGATGCTTTGCACTGTTATTGAGTAATAAAATACATGATGAAAAATATAAGTTGAATGGCTACATAATGAACATAATTCATTGTCTTATTTACCGGCACAATGTAAACATTTGGGAGACTTTGCTTTTATGTCAACAGTCAAAACTCTTTCAAGCTTGTTTTATAGTTCTGTATAACTTGTTGTCTCTTCAAAAAAAAAGTTCTGTCAGCATTGATTGAAAAAGAATAATTTAACTCGCGAGAGGGCAACTCCTTTTTAGTTTTTGGGAACTACTTAAACGTCTTAAACCCTTTAAGGCATTGTATGGTGATTTACCAGCGGTACAAGAAACACAGTAACAACTCAAGTGAGCCAGCAGTTTGTGAAAAGTTCTTTAACAAAGTTTTGTTTGCAATGTGGTTACTTTACATTACGCTTATTGACAAATATTCTTTCTTCCAGTAGGTAAGAAAGGAAGTACTGCTGGGCAGTGATTGTTATCAATTGATGACGTACAAATCTGTAAACAAAGCTGTATATGAATAGCTTACTGAAACAGTATACAAGTTTGATTTATATCTTACTAGCTGTGTGAGTCACTTCTAGTTCTTCTACTAACAGAGTCAGCTTGTACAGGTATATTATATCTAATGCTTATTGTCTTTTTGTAGACCTGTTGTCTTTCTAGAACCTTCTGTTTAATAGCTCATTATGGCTACTTGACCTGCTGTGTACAGTTTAACTCCACTCAATACAAAGTTAAGTTTTATTTTGTAGTAAAAGAATGCAAGCACTCACCTACATTCTACTAACTACTAGTATATCTCTACATACTATCTATGGGCAGACTATCAGACCTCACGTCCTATGTGTAGATGATACAGTAACAGTGGATGTGAACAGTTCAGGAGTTATCCATCATGTACAGAGAGACAGTAGTACAAGTTGCACTCTCTCATTGAGTGGGTTTGTTAGTGGGAGTTATGTTTACATACCTGGTGTAAATGTATTCTCATCAGCTGGTTGTGTAGGGTTCACAAACATTACAATAAACAATGAGATGTATTGTGTGAAAGGGAGTCAATCCATCAACCCGGCAATAGTGAAACTAACAAATGATCAGTTGACCTTGACATTACAATCATCTGATGCACCAAACTTTATACTGAAGTACTACAGTAACAGTAAGTAATGGTTATATTTCATGTGTAACTCTATCATTGGCTGGTTTATTGAAGTTTTCTTCAAAATTATCATTCATTCACTCGATCGATGCATGTTTAAGGTGTCCTCTGTAGGCTATACAGGATAACTTATTCACAACCAACTAGCACTAGTAAGCAATATCCAAGTAATATATAATATTGCAGTTGGTGTGTGTGGCACAGATATAGCATTACCTGCTGGAGCTGATGTACACCAACTATCTGGAGTTATCAGCACCTCCTATGATAGTCCACCAAGATCTGTACGTCAATGTACTGTTAGAGTGATAGACTTGCCCATACGTGCCTCTGTAAGGTTCACACTTCTATACACAGACTCACAACCATACCCTCTACACATCGGTGATAAAACCTTCTCTAGTGGAGATGCTATAGGAAGTACATTACTAGTAACTACTAGCAGTGAGAGAACCATCAACATCAGTGATGTATCAGATGATTGGTCACGTACCAGCTTTATACTCACCTTCAGTGGTAAGTCCTATACTGAATGTTACAATATCATAAGATTTAATATCTACATTTACCTACTGCATAGCCTCCCCAGACTAACCAGACATTTATATTGTCACTTGGGATGTAAAACAACAATGTAATGTTTTAGTGTTACACTGCGGAGATATACCAGGTATACCAAATACAACCAACTCTACAACTCCTACACCATGGCTACCAGGTTCTATGGTTACATACAAATGTGTAGATGAATGGATGTTAAAGTCTGGTACAAACTCTGCTATAGAATGTAGAGTAGATGGGAGTAGAGAGATAGCTGAATGGAGTGATCACTCTAATGTACAATGTATCCCAGGTAAGATACTCTACAGTTTACCTGCAGCTTGTATTTATGTAACTTATTGCATTTCTCCAAACAAAAACTTGGTGCCTGGAGACTCACCAACCCAACATCTGACACTCATGTATGATATAGAAATTAATATTCCTGTGTATTCACAGAGCCCTGGTGTCACTCCCCACCCCCAGCTGTAGAGTACTCAACACCTAAACTAGGGGGAGACAATCTCACTGCTACGTATGAGTGTATAAAAGGTTACACAACCAACAGCTCTGCATCAGACGGAACTATAAACTGCACTACACCCGATAGAGAGACAACTCCTTGGACTTGGAGCTCTTTGTCACTTCAATGTGCTCCAGGTGAGAGCTGATTCCTTAGTAGGTTTTATTTTGACCCAATTACTGGTAAATCTCTCAATGCTGCCCTATCAAGTTGTATGATGTGCTACTGTGGTAAATTTTTGTCTACCACAGTTGAGTGCAAGCTGACAGGTGAGTACCAGAACATAACAAATGGTAGAGTTTTATACAGTAGATACTACTATACACAACAACTACAATATATATGTGATGTTGGATATGTGAGAGATGTAGTAGTAGAATGTACTAGTGATGGTAGCTGGTCTTCATTTCCTCTCTGTGTTCCACCTCCTACAACAACATCAACTACAACAACTTCAACAACTTCTCTAGCATCAATTACGGGTAAGTAAGTACTAAAGTGTAACAAGTACCACTATAGATCAGAGATTACATCAGTTTATTTCTTACATAATAAGTGGGTATATTATATTGTAGGTCTTGTTACAGCTATTGGAGTTTTGTCAGCACTGGCGATAGTTGAGTTCTGTCTTATCATTGCACTTGTTATCTATATACTGAGGAGGGTTAGAGAACCACCCAAACAGGTACATAGTACTGAGGCTATGAATATGTCAGCAGACCCAACTGAGTATGATGAAGCTGCTGCCGCTCCTACAAGACAAACAGCTAGAGACAGCAATAAGGCTTACATGAACATCAATGTTCCTGCTGCTGAAGGTGCCAATGGCAGCAAAGGTACTGGTGAATATGAGGATTTGGAGCTGACCTCTAAAGGTCATGAGTATGACAGCCTAACAAATATTTGACGCATTTTTTTACACTTGACTCGTTTTAACTTTTTATAACAACATTTCCAGCTTATTTCTTCTAAAGTTGCTTACAAAAATATGATAGCTCGAGCATTCAAACTTATTGCTTCAACTTAGTATTTTATAAACATTTGATTGAGAGGATATTCAGATATCAGCTTGTATCAGCTTCTATTATGTGTGTGAGTTATATTATTGAGTGTGTGAGGTTGTGTGCACAATAAAAGAGTATCAAAGTAATCTTTCTCACCAGAAATTACTGTGCAGTAAACACGGCCAGAGTTACCTGTAATGAAGACTTTTGGTTTCTATTGATGCTAAATTATATCGATAGCAAGTTTGTTTTGTTTTCTTTTTAAACGTTGATACAATTCTTATTCTATGGTAATTGTGATCAGTAACAACAGAATTAATGAGTTTGAGGCGCATTGGAGTTGAGAGCTCATGTGCTTAAAGATGATAACTCCTGGTACATTACTCTCTACATACATAGCTGGATAACTGCATTCTGCAGTAGATTATTATTTCTTACATTGCAGTTGTTCGATTTACAGTCGGAGACAGTTATTGGAATTAGTTCAAGTTTTGTATTAGTTAAATACCAGCTGTTGGTCATGAGGTCACAGTACTTTATATACAATCTATCACAGTAGACTTTTAATGTACACCTACACTTTATATGGTCATTGATGAGGTATTGATCTGTTTTATTACTATAGTGTACGGTCTTGTGTGCTTGTTGGTAACTATAGTCTGACTTACTGTATATATGCAGGTAAACTATGATGTGTGTGATATGTACAGATGTTACCTATGCTAATTGTAGTTGTGTTCACACACTTTACTTTTACACTATATTGTACATAAATGTCCTTATTAGCTGTTGTCTTCTCTCGACAACTTGGCCTACATTTTTCGTGACTAAAGAAGAAGGTTTAGCAGCTGCAAAATGAGAGTTAGTGTAACAATAAAATGGAGTTGACCTACTGCATAGCTGACTGTGTAGGCTGGTGAATGTCACCAATGGAATGTACCGTAATTCACCTATTTATGCCCTGTAGGGTTAGCTTTGGCTAAAACGTGTAATGAGGATACAACTCCAGCTAAGTCCCACTAAGCCTCATAAAAAATGCCAAATAAATCCGCAAAGTAGCATTAACGCTCCAAACTGACAGCATCATTAGAATCGATGCTGAAAGCCCTTTTCAATGCTACATAATACATTGATGTGATGGTATCACTTTAAATGCACACCATAGAGATGACACAAAAAGTTTTTCAATATGCCCAAACAATATTGTTAAAACGGTAAAATCGTATGCTTATTTCGTAAAGCTATGAAAAGTTTCTGGGTGTGCCACAAAGAGTATAAAGCTCCAATGATTATTTTTTCCAGTCGTGAAACTGGTGGAATCACAGTTAGTTAGGTACAATGGTCTAGAGGTGATTGAAAGAGTCAACATCAACAGCAGCTTTATTGCCATTTACAATAAAAGCAAGCCTTGCTTTGGCCTTGGAAAAATGAAACGATTTTGGTTTGGATAAATTATTTATGTTGAAGTGTAAATTTGTAAGTTTGTCATCATAACTCTGAATTCAAGTGTTTGTGAAACCTTGGCTCACGTGGATTTAAAAGTTTACAAAGGTTTCATATACGGAAGCTCTTTCTGAATGGCTAGGCAGCCATTTTGTTTTAAGGATGCAGGCAGTGGCGGATTCAGAAAAACACAAAGGGGGGAGCCAACCGGGGTTCGGGGCAGAGCCCCGAAAAATTTTTTGATGGCTCCCCCCTTTGTGTTCTTTGGCACCCCCTCCAAAACCATAATAAATGATGTGGTGTGTTTTCAATATGGTTGCTAGAATAGTAAAGTATGCACTATTCTTTATTCAACATCAACAACCATTGGTAATTGTGAAACATACACCCTCAGACACACATACACACATGTATGTTTCATTCAAAGTGGGCCAGCATGTATGTTGCATAGAAAGGGGCTGGCCGTGTGGGCCCAAATCTGCACAAAAGAAGAAAGGTTGCTACCACTATCTGCATCTTCTTACAAGTTGTCATTATTATTGTTATCAATTACTAAAAAATCAACAGATCAGCGTACTTTTGTAAAATAAAGTATTGTTCTAAAGAAAAGACTATTAAATAAATTAATAATAACGAACAATAATAAATAACAATAACTTTTTAAAAAGTGTAATAATTAATAATAATTTAGCTTTAGTATGTAGTAGTATAGTAGCAGTAGTAAGTAGTGGTAGTAGCAGAAGGAGTAGTAAGTAAGTAGTAATAATAAAGTAAGTAATAATAATAAGTTAGTTGTTATTTAGAAGTAGAATTGATTCTTTTTTAGTAGTGTTGTGCGCATATTCATTCACTAATAACATGAATAATAATAAATGAATTCAATGATTTATTAATAAATTAGTAGTAATAATAAAAATAATAGTGCATTACTATAATGCATTGTTGCTATTGCATTGAAGAGAATGACAGGAAAATAATAGATTAGACATATTAATTGTTATTTATTATAATAATAATAATTATTATTATTATTTATTATTATATATATATATTATTGATTAATTATTATCTATCATCATTCATCATCTAGCAATTAATTATTAAAACAAAAAGAAACAAATGATAATTATTACCCTGGAGGTGCAATGAGAAAATATAGAATGCTTGTTGCTGCCTTACGCTTTTCTACGGCCATACTTTGATTGATCAACTTTTACAAGGTGTTTTATGATGACAATTATCAATGGGCACTTCACTAACAGACGTGCAATCGAAAACTGTTACTATGGGCACAAAAAAAAATGGCGCCAAACTTAGCAAATTTCTTCACTTTTTCTTCTGGAGGGGGCCGCCATGGCTCCCATGGCTACCCCCCTGAATCCGCCACTGGATGCAGGAGAGTACAGTATCATGCCGATTTATTTTTCGTTAGATTTGGAGTAATATTTACAATTGGTCTTATGACCTGATCACAGGCTATAGCGGAACAAGATCGCTTGTGGATTGTTTGGTAACTGTAATTTCCTCTGACCAGCACAACCAAATTACAAATGTCAAGGTGAGTATTCTCCAAGGTAACCATCTCCACGTAACACATGCCCTTACCTTACCTTACCTTATCTTGCTCAGTGGTAGTTATAACATGTATAAAACCGTGGTAGGGTGCGATGTAAGCTATCAAGGTTTAATCTCCAGTTTGACTCTCTCCAAACTCTAATAAATCGTATCAATAAGAAAGCCATGTCGGTGTATTTTCCAAAATCCTTATGATGGGTATTTCACCATGCTGTGTGACATAGTTAAACAAAAGTAAATTATACACAGTCTCATGTAATTCATCCATGTTGGTGACTAGTTGATTACTCTTATTGGCATTGTTGAAGAGCCTAGTTGTGCTTTAACTTTCACTGACAACTACACAAGCTGTTCCCAAGCAATCCTGAGTATAATGTATTAGATGCAGGTCAAACATCCACAAACATTCCATCAGCAGTAGGTTTGTGCTCACTACATGACTGCATGGGCGTCACCAGGGGGGCTCTGGGGGTCTCTGCAGAGGCCCCCTAAAATAGATAGAAAAAAAAAAATTTTAAGCAATTATCATTTAACAGTAGTAATATATGAGCAGATCCCCCTACCAAGTGTTTTTTTGTGGTTCTGGTCTTGGGGGTTATGCAATGGGTTACGACGTTGGATGAATTCGCCGAGTTTATATTGTATTTCATTTGAGGGGTACTTGAGTGGCATTTGAGTGGCATTTAAGTGGCATTTGAGTTTTGATTATTCTTTTACTTAATTTGAACTCATATGGCAGCTAAATTTTGAATGTATGGCATTCAAGTTTTTGATAATTTTTTTACATAATTATATACATAATTCTAACTCATAGGGTATATATGTTGGAAAATTGCCAAATTAGATCTCTAGATGGTTAAAATCTACAGTATTTGGTAATTTTGACTCATATGATATCTTGAGAGAGAGGAGAGAGGGAAAGAGGAGAGAGGAGAAAGGGTAGCATTAGCCCTCTAGATGATTAAAATTTACAGTAAATTTTGTGTAATACAAAGTACTTTAACTTCATTTATTCACTTGAGACTACATATCATCAGCATTCGAGATCGAGTTTACATATAAGAATAATTGAATTTGTATACATCTAGAGAGGGAGAGAGGAGAGAGGTTAAAGGAGAGAGAGAGAGAAATAGAGAGAAAGAGAGGAGATATCTTGAGAGAAAGGAGAGAGAGGATACCATTAGTCCTCTAGATGATTAAAATTTACAGTAAATTTTGTGTAATGTAAAGTACTTTAACTTCATTTATCCGCTTGAGACCACATATTATCAGCATTCGAGATTGAGTTTACGTATAAAAATAACTGTGTTTGTATATATCTAGAGAGAGTGTTTAGAGGAGAGAGAGAGGAGACTTGAGCATAAATATTCCTGGTAAATTATTTATTTACAATATTATTTGTAATTATTAGTGAAAGAAATTATGAAATACTGGCGAGTAATTAAGTAATTCAGTAAGGAAATTGGTTGGAAACGTAGTAATATTATTTAAATACAGCATTGCTTTGCAACAATGATTAATAAAAACAATTATGGACGTTGGTGAGTAATTAAGTAATCTAGTAAGGAAAACTGATTGAAAATCACGGTAATATTTGGTAAAAGATACTTGCAACATGTTTTATCAGCGAAAAAATCAAACAATTTTCAAATGTTTACGAGTAACTAAGCGATTTAGTAGGAAAAACCAACTGAAACACGCAACATCCGTTTTTGAAATATTTACGATAAGCATAATTGGGATATTGCTGTTATCAAAGAAATCAAGCGAGTATCAAATGTTTACGAGTAACTAAGTGATCAGTTAGCAAAAATCGATCGAGATCACGTGTCATCCGTTACAAAATATTTTACGTCAAGTTAGCAACGAGAAAATAAAATATTTCTTACAATATCCGTTATAGCGAGTTACGATAATTTTGTACTCACCCTAAAGGTTTTCAGTCCATTTTCGGTTAGATCAAAATTTATGCGAGACGTTTTAGGTATTATTTCAGTCGACGTAATGTTACCAGTTCATTTTCACAAGTTTTAAAAAGTAATTAATTATAATACAACGCAAGTGTCACTTCACTAATAAACTCATTCCAGAAAAGCCGTTAATCATCATCTCTCGCCTAATCCTATATGTTTTGATCTTTTTAATGTTATGTGTTATAAAGCCGCTCGAGAAAAGTCATTAATTTAACCTAAAAAGGAAGAAAACTTGATTGCATTTATCTCTTGTTTTTTATTTTTTGATTACATATTAGTTAAGACAGCTACAGCCTTCCACCAAAACGGATTTGTGGTGTATCTCTAATTCTAGTTATCTCCGATATCGTCTAAAAAACATGAACAAAGCATGACTTTATCCACTTTTTTGTTAGTTAGACTGTTACTTTTCTTAAAATAAGTCATTGTTTTTTGTGTGAAATACAAACAATATATCAACATACATGGTGTATTTTCTATTTTTAGGAAGCTGTTTTGTCTAATAAAACAAGAATTATATGTTACATATACATATTTAAATGCTATCAGATAACTTTAAAGTGTTTATTACATTCCTAACTCATACTTGACGTTGTAAACTATAATTTAAGCTCTCACATTTTAATTTACTGTCTGATGATATAAAGACGGAACTACACTACATCATCAATGTTTTGCTGTTGATGTGTCTATATGCGATGAACTGCAATTGAACTAGTTAATCACACATTATATTTTTGCTATAAAAATATGTTTGGAGGAAGCGAGTTGTCATTCAAAATGAAATGTAAGTTTGGTTCTAGCTAGATGTATCTTAAAAGAGTATCAATCTAGGGATTGTAAAATTTGTTTATCCAATGCTTTACATTCAAAGAATTTTAGTTAGGTGGAAAGAAAGTTTACAAGGGTGTATGTATGACTTAAGCTTATTAATCTATCTAATCTCTATCTTCCTATTTTTTAACCAACTTTTTAATTGACTTCCACTTTTTTAAAAACAATATCAGTTATCATAGTAATGATCAGAAAATCAGTCTACGAATTAGTCTTGATAAATGACTTCAATGTTTTGGTTTTGTATGAAAATCAGTCTACGAATTAATCTTGATAAATGACTTCAATGTTTTGTATATAAGAGAAAGTAATTTTATACTAAGCAGGATCAGTTTTCATTTGCACTAAGTACAATATTTCAAGTATAGTATTAGAACACAAAACTACAAAAAATGGCCAGCAATATCCCTACAAGAAATGAGTAAGTTATATTATACTATCTTTTACAATTTTGTTGCAGTTACATTTATAAACTTATATAAATGTATATATATATATATTACTTGTAGGTCTACAACCTCAGATGATGAGCTAGAGCTGAATATTGATGAAATAGATTTCAGTGCTATGTAAGTATATTATTGAAACTTTATTATTCAACTGTATTATATAGAGTTTTTAAATAATTACAATCTTGATTTATTGTTTTATTAAGTTCTACCGATGATGAAACACTGAGGTGGCTGGAGGAGTGTTTTAAAGATGATGAAGAGAAGACGGAAAAGAGCAAAGCTAGCACGCATATTGCTATGAGTAAGTTTTGCTGTTTTATGAAAAATGTAAATTTGTCTGTAGGTACAATAATAATGACTTTACATTTACTATGTTATTTTTTGTAGAAAAACATCTTCACGATTCATAGGAAGTAAACAATGTGTTGGGAAGAACGAAAACTTCCTGTACTATAAACGCAACACATTTGAATGTAAGTATGACGAAAATATTACTTACTACATACTCATTCAATTTATAAAAAAAATTTTCGAATTTTTTCAAAAGAAATAGCATAACTACATTCGTATTTTCTATTTTAGTTCAAGCAGAGAATCCTCAATTAAGGCAATATAAGGAAGTAAGTCTTCTAGACGGAAATATAAAAGAAGATAGAGAGTGTTTTAAGTGTAAGTGACATGCATTATCTTTATATATATATATACATATACCATGCTTAAGAAAATTATCTATATATGATGAGAATTTGTTTATTTTGTTTGTAGATATTGATAACAAAAGCCCTAGGTATTTCCTTTCAGTGCTCACATTGTTATTGATAGCATATGGCACAAAGATGTTGAGTGAAGCACTGAAAGGAAACAAAAACAACGTCTCTTGTATATTTTGTGGTAAGAAGTTTAAATTAGGGGGATTGCATGAGCCTGGCCGAGTTCTTTCAAGACATTTTTGTGCTCACTTGTTTATTTTTTATTGTTTATGTGGAAAATCGCATACAACTTTGAGAGATCTTCAGCAACATAGTTGTATTTTAAAAACTAAAATGTTTTTTATTGTTGATATTGCTAGTTACAATAATTTTGTTTTATTTATTAATAGAAAATATTCTGAATTACTTATGGATATTACTTTTCCGAAAAATCTTGCGTTAGTGTATCTCTATCCAATAGAAGGTTATTTTTCTGAAAACATTGTTTTAGATTTTGAATTAGGGAGTAAATGGTTGGCGATAGCTAAAAAACCTGCTGCTGAAGATCGAAAACTTTTGATTGAAAACCAGTGTAAAAAAATGAGAGCACTTATATCTTCAGATTCTGATCTTTCAGAAACTGAAGAAAGTAATAATGACTTAATTTCTGTCGCTAGTTCACAGTGCAGTCCAAAAACCAGTGTTTTAGAATCTAATACTATAACAGTTAAACCTCAAACTCAAGTAGATTTAAAAGAAAGCCAAAAGATTGATGATAAGAAAATTGATTTAACTTCACTTAAATTAATTTTGAATATAAAAGATGGACTGAAAAAAAAGGGTTTTAATGATTGTGTTAAATTGAAATTAGCGTCTATTAGACAAAAAATGCAGAAAAACTCAGACTTTTCTCAAGAAGAAGTTCTTGTACTAACTGCACTCTTAGGTGAGTTTTAAAATTTTTATTTCACTATATTTTTTAATATTATCATGGCTCTGGAATAGGTCTTATGCAACTACCCTATTTTATAATTTCTTACCACAAAATATATAGTGAATAGGATGTTTTTTTATAAATACTCTCTATATATATATTATATATACAGACAATAGTCTGTGTTTTTATGAATACATTTCATGTAAAAAATGTTCTGTCATTAGTTTACCATAGGCTTTATGCAACTATCCTATTTTATAATTTCTTACCACAAAATATATAGTTAATAGGATGTTTTTTTATAAATACTCTCTATATATATATATATATTATATATACAGACAATAGTCTGTGTTTTTATGAATACTTTATTCATATGTATACACTTCATGTAAAATTGTTCTGTCATTAGTTTACCTAATGCATTATTTTTATTTGTTTTGTGGTTGAGAACTCCATACGCTTCATTCTTACTGTATTACTTTGCATAATATTACAAAATAAATATTACATCAACTACCTTCATACTGCATTCAAGTGATGAAACAGTAAATTTCACATCTGTATTACTGAATCTATAGCATTGTTATGAAAAAGACTATAATTACTTAATTATTATGTCATATCGTGACAAACTATCAACACCCAATTCACAAAACTGTAAAACCTAAAGTATAATGCTTGTGGTTGTAAAAAGTCTTCTACTGTTTTGGTTTCTCAAACAAATTATAAAACATTTTTCACAATTTTTTGTGTAAAAAGCGGAGTTGTCTTACCATTTTGACACAATGTGCCGACAACTTTTACATATTTTTTCAAAAACGAAGTTTAGAAATTATAAATGGGAGTTGTCTTAACATTTTTGAAAAATGAGACGATAACTTGAAATATTTATTTTTGTGTCGGAACATTGAAATTTTGTAACATTTTAGAGTTGTAACCCCGAAAGTTTTACAAATTGGCTAAATTACTAATGTTAAATATGAATAAAATACTTTATTACACTAAATATATACAAATTATTGCACAATACAAATAATATATAATTTAATGTTCATGAGTTGTTGCTGATAGATTTTGGCGAGTCGACGGTCATTCACTTGTACACGTATTCTATCTAAAAGCATACATAGATGTCGTTATAACAACTACATTATACTATGGTGAAAAATACGGCTATTAGTAGTTACTTATTACTAGTGAAGATTAACATACCTTAATTAAATTTCCGATATTGAAATCCTGCTAGCTTCGCTTGAAATGTGATTGTCATCTTCATTGCTTTTCTCACTATCATTGTCGACAACTTCATCTTTTTCCTCAAATTTTTTGTTTTCAGAGTCATCATCCGTCATATTATCATCTTCTTCATCAGTATAAGCATCAATGTTATCATCGTCATCATCATCATCAGCAGCATCATCAGCAGCAACATCATCATCATAACTTTTCATCAGCTCAGCATCATCAAATAGAGAAAGTCTGAAAGCTATTCCTTCTTTTTCACTTGAAGTAGATAGAAGCATCAAAGCTTCTTCAACACTCAGAATCGTGAGAATGTGTTTCTTTGTGCCGCTTTCAGTTGTCATCGTACTTTTATAGTGGATCATACCACATTCATGATTTTTGATCTTCAAAACGTTCTCAGGAGGGACAACAATCTTCCCAGTCATCAAAGATCCGTCATTCATCATGTATCTGTAAGTGACAGTGTGAGTGATACGTAAAGGCGATGTATCTTGTTTTCGTTTTCGCTGCTTCGACTTCAAATTTTTCCAAACTGAAAGTCTAGTGAATGTCAGAAGAGTGTTGACAGGAATATTATCGAAAGTGATGATATCAAAGTATGCTTGCAACTGTTTCAATGATTTTTTTCTCAAGATTTTGGCTATAACTCGTTGTTTTAGCCCTTGATGATGATTATCTCCTACAATACGTAGATCGGGTTGATTTTCTTCTAGCTTTCCCATGTACACTAGGATTTGTGAAGAGCCGGGATCAAGTTCCTGTAGCTCCACCGTAAGTTCTTTGTCAATCAGTGACTTGACTCGAATTCGATGATTGTTTTTTAAAACATATTCATAGTCCAATATACCATAATCTTCAACGTAATTAACATCGAAAACCTCCAATATCGTAGGAATTGGTAAATCCAACAAACTCACAAAATTTCCGATTTCCAACATTCCTTTCTGCATAGCTCCTGTCATTATTCCACCCATCTCGAGCAATTCAAACTCTCTAAGTTTGTTTACGGTATTATTCTTGCTGTTGCTGAATAAAAAGGAAATTGAAGCTCGAGATAATGTCACTGTCGGTTTTTTGATATCCTCCGTTCGTTTGACTTCACTGTTCTCATGCAGATATGTGTAGTCCGGTGTGGGACTCAAAGGAGAGTCAGCTGAAACTACATGATGTTTCATTGCTATATCAGCATGAGCATTGGTGTTTGAGCAAGAAGATGTATCATTAAAGGTGTTAGGATTGGATCTTCTATCATCAATGTGAATGCCGTTGGTGGTGGAAATGATGGTTGTAGTGGAAATAGCGTTAGTGTTGTTGGTAGCTGTGGTTGGTTCAATATGGAGCTTAGGAAGTGCTTTGGAGTGTGATGTCATCATACCTGCAAAAAGTAAAAGAACTTAGTTTAATGATGTAAATATACTGAAATTATTGTTTTATTAAAAGATTGTTTTTAAAAACTAAGATTCAAAAACCTAGATGTTTCAATTAATTAAAAACAAATAATTATTTTAGTGCTTCTTACCTTGTTGCTCTCCTAATAGCTGTAGTAGATGTTGCTCCTCTGTTAGTCGCTGTAGAACTGGATGCTTTCTGTGTGAAAACGATGGCACTTATATAGCTAAAGTTGTACTGATTAAAGCCTATGAACCCCATCTCGTGTCAATCTCTATGAATCAACATCTTTTCACGCGAAGGAAAGTCAATAGTAGTAATATATGAGCAGATCTCCCTACCAAGTGTTTTTTTGTGGATTAGATTTTGGAGTTTAGGCAATGGGTTACGACGTTGGATGAATTCGCCGAGTTTATATTGTATTTCATTTGAGGGGTACTTGAGTGGCATTTGAGTGGTATTTAAGTGGCATTTGAGTTTTTGATTATTTTTTTACTTATTTTGAACTTATATGGCATATAGATTTTGCATGTATGGCATTTGATTTTTTTGATAGTTTTAACATTGTATATAAATGAAAACGTGATAAGATTGTATGGTTATTGGAAGTTAAGATGTCGACAGAGGATGATGTTGAGATGAGACCGATGAATGAAGTTGATACTATTGATGGTACTGAACGTGATATGATAGATGTTTTACCGAGTATGAAGCGTAAAGCGTTGATAATTATGATAATTTTGGTATTTGTCGTAGGGCTTTCCACTTTTGGAGGTGTTACTGAGTTTAGTATGTATGAAGAAGCTATGGAAAAAATACAAAAAGCGAGAAACTCTCCTGTTGGAATCATAAATGAAACTACTGTTGATTGATGAACATCTTTTTATGATGAATGGGAAACCTGAAGATTATGACCCGAGGATGCGATCTCCTTTTACAGCAATGATTGCAGGACCAACTGGATCGGGAAAGACGCAAGCGATTTTTCGAATGATTGAAGCTAGTCAGACTATAGCACACCCTCCACCAACAGAGATTCACTACTGTTATGGAGCCTACCAAAAAGCCTTTGATGATGTATCAGGAGTGATTTTTCATGAAGGCATGATAGATATAACAGTGAGTTTTCCCAGAGATGGTAAAAATCGATGGCTGATAATTGATGATCTCATGGATGAAGTTTCTGGTAAAGCTGATGCTAATGCTTTGTATACAAAACATAGTCATCATTTGAACATAAGTGTGTTTTTTATTGTTCAGAATCTGTTTTTAAAAGGAAATCGTACAATTTCCTTGAATAGTCATTATTTTTTTCTTTTTAAAAACCCTAGAGATGCTTCTTCTATTTCCTATTTGGCTCGACAATGTTTTCCATCAAAAATAAAATATGTACAAGAGGCTTTTGAAGATGCGACAAAGAAACCATACTCTTATTTACGAATAGATACGACTCAACAAACGAATGATCAACATAGACTATTGGGAAATTTTACATCAGTTCTCCCTATGATATTATTTGTACCCAAGTAAAAGGATATAAATACAATTACTATTCACTTCACCTCAATCATATTTTGTTATTCAACGACGCAACACGAAAGCATTATAATGTCTAAAGCTTTGGAGAAAAAATTAACAAAAAATGCAGCTGTGTTGTTATCGCTCAACAATACAACCTTTGCTATTCAAAAGTCTGTTATAGCCAAAGCCAAAAAGGAGTTTATTATGACTCTAATGGAATGTGCTAAAGCTATTATAAATGGAACGATACCATTGACATCATCTCAGTATAATGAGTTGCAGCGAAACGTGAAGGATATTAGCGCTTTAGTAAGAAAATCAACGTTAGATGATAAGAAAGCTGTATTGCAAAAAGGAGGATTTTTAGGCGCTCTACTAGGGCCTATCATCAGCAATATAGTTCCTGGGTTACTTAAAAGTGTGCTAGGCGGAGGGAGAAGATAAAGATGAAACTCTCAACACGAATGATGCGAAATAGAATGGCGATTTTAGCTCTGGATGATCTGAGTAAGAAAGGAAAAATCGCTATAGTCGAAAAGGCCAACTCAGATTTGTTTCAATCATTGATAGAAAGTGTTAAAAATATTATATTAGGTAATGTTCCTCTTGATTCTGAGCAGTTTATTGAGTTGCAGCGTTACAAGAAGGAGCTACATAAACTTAGTGGTAGAGGGAGAGTTGATGATAAGCGTAAAATTTTGATTCAGAGTGGTAGAGGGAATCTTTTGGATGCTATTATAACACCTATTGTATCTGTTTTATCATCAATAAAAAGATGAATCGTCAGCCTTTAACATTCTCCAGACGTAATTTTATACTCACTGAAGATGAATACTATAGATTAACGGAAAGAAAGGATGATAAAACAGTGGTAAAGGAAGAGAAAACCAGACCTCCATTGTATTATAATCCTATGGAAGCTATAACAGTGAGAAATATGAAGCGAAAGCGAAATGATCTACTGGAAATGGCTTATGATTCTGACTTATCCTCATACGAAAAGTTAGATGAAAATGTTGAAAACCTACGTAGGTATTTGTCTGATGTCAAAAAGATTAAAAATAACCAAAACCAGACACAAAAGGATAGTTGGAATCTCATTAAGAAAAAAAGACAGAATCTACTTTTCCTTTGGCCAATAGCACAGTTATCGATAATAAACCTAATGTCTTTTCACCAAATGTTGATAAAGACAATGAGTTAGAATCAGTGAAAGTGGTTGATGATGATGATGATGATATTGGGATGGAATTAATAAAAGGAAGGTTGTTTGATACTGAAGACACAACCTTACTAGGAAGTACATTTCTTACTGATGGAGAAGATGAGCACGATAGTGAAAGCGAAAATTTAAAAGATTTTGAAAAAAAAGCAGCTGACTTAACAACAAAAAAGAGTGATCAAACGATCGCTGTCAGAATGTTGAATAATCTGAGTAAAATTGGTAGATTCGACTCGAAGAAGAACAGACTGAAAATTGGAGAACATTGGTTGAATCCTAGGACTTCCAAAACTTTACTACGAGACGTTCTAACCGAAGGAGGTAAAATACAATCGGGAAATACCAATTACAGTAGATTTAAAAGCCTGCTAACTGATGAAGGAATCACAACTGTCAGAAAATCCCCGCATCGAACACGTACTCAGAAGAAAAAGTTGGTCGTTCCCGGTACTAATTCATGGACATCGACACGCTAAAAGAGTTGTATTACAATCCTGCATTACATACATCTCTACGAGGAGCTAGAGCTTTACTGAAAGCTCGTAGAAAACGAGAGGGAGAAAAAAGAATCCGTGAATGGTTGAGTGGTGAGGATGCCTACACGTTACATAAAAAAGTTGTAACCAAGTTTAAGCGTCGTCCTACAATTGTAGCTGGAATAGGGGAGCAGCTACAGGTAGATTTGATGGATGTTCGATCTCGAAGAGATGAAAATAATAATACAGCATTTTTACTGACTGCTATTGATTCTTTATCTAGAAAAGGTTGGGCTGTGCCGCTCACCAACAAATCAGGACCGGTAGTAGCAAGAGGATTGAGAAGAATACTAGAAGGGGAAAACTATAAAGCTTTACAATCTGATAAAGGTAAAGAGTTTGACAACGTCAATGTCAAGACTCTGCTGGCGGAAAAAAAGATCAAGCGCTTTACAACCGAAAATGAAACGATAAAGGCATCAATGGTGGAGCGTTTTAACAGAACTTTAAAAGAGAAGATATATAGATATTTGACATATAAAGATGACGATAGATACATTGATGTTTTACCAGAAATGGTTAATGCATACAACAACACAATTCATGGTGCTATAGGTATGAGACCAAATGATGTGAATTTTCAAAATCAAGAACTTGTATGGAATCGTGTGTATGAAGGAGGTGAACATAGTTTAACTCAAGAAGCAAAACTAAAGGTTGGGGATTATGTGAGAATAAGTAAGTCAAGAGGAGTGTTTGAAAGAGGATACACCCCGAATTGGACGATTGAGATTTTTATAATCACCGATGTACTTATTGATGAAAAACCTGTTGTATATAGGGTGAAAGATTTAGCTGAGGAGATGATTGATGGTACCTTTTACGAAAAAGAGTTGCAAAAAGTAAAAAAACCCACGATTTTCAGAATTGAAAAGATACTGGGAAGAAGAATGAGAAGAGGTAAAAGACAGATTCTGGTTAAGTGGTTAGGTTATGGAGAAAAGTTCAATGAGTGGGTAGATGAATAGTTTATAAGGAAACAACGCTTGATATAATCATCATACGTTGGGAAAATGTCGATGCTGATAACTTTACCCTCAAACTCTAGTGGTGAAGAGTTTCCTGATAATAACAATTCCGAATTTACAGTGAGACTGTATAAATATTTGGTTATCAATGGCGGTAAATGGGAGGTAGCTCTGCTAGATATGTCTTATTCTAATAATTGGAAAAATGTTACCGAAGGGAAAATATATCTAGAAAAGACTAATGTCTCTGGTAAAAGCGAAAAGTCCTTCATCCTAATCGGTAATGGAAGATATGATAGTATAGAGGAGTTGGAGGAGATTATACGAAAGAGAATGAATGAAATGGATTTAGACAAGAAATTTGCCATCTCCTACAACAAGATCACCAACACCGCTTTACTAACTAACAGTGATCCTGATACTGTCATAAGCTTTTCCAAAGATATAGCATATATTTTTGGATTTGAATCAAAAACTACATACCCTCGTGGTAGATACAATAATATCACACCCCCTGATATAAATTCCGGTTTAACATCCCTGTATGTTTATTCCAACATTGTTGATAATAGAATGGTAGGAGATACGAATGTACCTTTATTGAGAGTAGTTCCAGTTCAAGGAAAGAAGAATAGTGTTGTGTATCAAGAATTTAAAAATCCTCACTATGTTGACGCTTCATCACTAAATAGTGATATGATTAAAGTACTTATAACGAGTGACGACGGTCAACGAATACCATTTGATGGTGGAAAGGTTGTGTTGACGGTTTACTATAGAGAGAAAGAATTATAATGAGTTTGGTACGATACACCCCTGAGGATTCAAAAGATTTTTTTGATGAGTACTACAAGATGCAAGCTGGAAATGGAATTGGAGTGTATAGTGGACGACGAGTGATGCCTAATATGAGAGGAAATGGACTTGGTAGTATTTTTTCAAGTTTACTTAAATCTGCAGCACCAATGCTGAAAAGAGGAGCAATTAGTTTGGGGAAAAGAGCATTGTCTGTAGGTGGAAATGTAGCGCGTGATGTCATCGATGGTCAAAGTTTTGCAGCGTCAGCAAAGAAGAGGGGATTGGCAGAGTTGAATGATCTGGGGGGAGATGTGCTCAATGCAGTCCGTCCAGATAGAATGAAAAGGAGAAAAACAAGAGGTGGAAAGAAGAGGAGAGGTGTTGGTAATCGTGGTATATTTTAATAGCAGTAGAATCCGGTATAAAGACAGCTGAGCTTGATATCTATATTCATTAAGCGGTAACGCTTCAAGCATTCATCACTCGCAAAAGATGGCTAGCCTAAATGGAACAACAGGTAATAAGTTGGAAGGTTCTTCCTACAACATAAATCCAACGTTGGATGTATTTGCTACGGAACCAACAAACATATCGGTAGAAAGATCGGAATATGTTGTCATCAGACCTGATAGGTTAGATCCTTATGGTAGTATTGAGTTAACCTTGTCAGGGAGCACTGAACATTACACAGATCTTTACAACTCGTTTCTGCAAGTTGAAGCCACGGTTGTTCAAGATGATGGAGCCGATATTGCAGGTAATGATAATGATGCGGTTGTGTGGATGGGGGATTCAATGCATGCATTATTCAGTGAGTTGAAAATGTCGATAGAAGGAACCACTGTTGAATACGCTAACAACTACGGTTTACGCTCCTACTTTTCACAACTACTCGAAAACAGTGCAGAAAGAAAGAAATATCAAGGTAAGATGGAAGGATGGTTGTATGATGATTCAACTAGCAAAGACGGTACTGATCACAAAACCGCTGATAAGAAAAAGAGGAGAGCTCTAATCATAGGTGGAAAGACAATAGAATTAACTGGAAAACCGCATCTCGCATTATTTCAGCAGAAAAAACTAATAATACCAGGTCCTACTATGCAGCTGGAGTTTGAGCGTGCCTCTGCCAAACTAGCTTTGTTTGCTGCGAATGAGGCGCCTGCAGGAGGGGCGAAGATTAGAATTGATAAATTTGAACTTCATCTTTGTAAAGTTAAGGTGAATCCTACAATACAAAACTCCCAACTCAGTTTGGCATTGGAGGGTCACAACTACATTTATCCTGTTGATCGAAAACGGATAAAACTATATGGAATTCGTGCTGGTGTTGCGCAGATCGACATCACTTTGGAAGAAAACAAACAAAAACCTAAACAAATTTATTTAGGTTTAGTTGATCACAACGCAATGAACGGACGTTTCGCCTTGAATCCATATAGAATGCAGCATGCTAGTGTTGATAGTATTGTATTGAGAGTTGGTGATTGTCCAATTGGAAGGAGATTTGAACCAAATTATGCTAGAGGAATTTTTGGAAGAGAATATCATCAGTTTCTACACGCTACCGGAACTTTGCTTGAAGGCGATAGTCTTGGTATTACGAAAGAACAATACCTTGATGGTACTACACTTTATGGATTTGATTTGACTGGTGATTTTCTTAAAGAAGGTTTTCACTCTATGAAAAATGTCACAACAAGTGTGGAAATTCGTTTTAGCGCTAACACGACGGATGGATTATCCCTGGTAGCATACTTTGTAAAAGACGGTGTGTTGGAGATGGATAGCATTCTTCAATTAACTATCGGAGGAGACGCAGTGCTTTAAACAGAAAGTTACAGATGAATACCATACAAATTCATTCGATCTTATCTTCAGACGTTTTATGTCAAAGCGTAGGGATTCATGTTGGAGCTAGAGAACAGTTTTGGAAGCAAATTTGCAATTTTCCAACAGGATGTTTCGTATTCAACACCCATTATTCTCATCAACCCGGAGAGCATTGGTTGGCTGTGTACGCTAATGATTCAGAGGTGGATTTTTTTGACTCGTTTGGACGTTCTGTTTCCTTTTATCCGGATGTAAATGAAATACTAAGTATTCATGGAGGATATGAAACAATACGAAGTAATGAAACACAACTACAAAATTTTTTGTCAACTGTATGTGGCGACTATTGTGTATACTTTTGTTTACTGAGAAGTAGAGGATGGAGTATGGATGAAATTGTTAGAAGTTTACGAGACATAGGAGATAGTGAGATGAGAGATCACTCAATACGGAGATTTATCATACAGACCTATCCTAACTTCGAGTTCATAGAAGATAATACAGTAGAAGTAATAGATGGTGTACATATACAAGGAACTAATTTACTAAGTAAATTGTTAAAATAAATTATTATAATTGATTTTTATTTGATATAACAAATATAATGAATAAAATACAACTTATCTCATTATTTGTGCTAAACACTACAGAATCTATAAAAACTATTATTTTGTAATGTTTCAAGCAAGAAGTAAATAAGATCTTCTCATTTTCTTCCTCAGGAGCGCTCTTTAGTTATATCTAAAAGACATAGTAACTAATGACTCTATCATACATAGTTATATGAATTAATTTTACAAAAATACTTCAGATCTTTCTTTAAATAGATATGAAACTTACCATCATAGAAGACGAGTCACGTCCTTTGTGTTATCGATTAAGACTCTGATATGCTGTTCTGGACAATTCTCTTTTTCATTTTCATCAAAGTAGGAGAGACAGGTGTGCTTCAGCGAAGTATCAAACAGTTCTGAGACTTGAATGAACGCTTGAAGAGCTGAGAGTAGAATGATGTCGTAGGAAATCATGTTGTTCGTATTTTGTTTCAGTCCTCTGAATACGATTACACCACTTTTTTCCGCCACCACAGATGAAGCTATTTGAGCAGGGATGCTAAGATCTCCAATCAATAGCTCTCCTTTCACCATACATCTGTAATTAGCCACTATAACATCAGCAGTCTTGTTCCAACGAGTATCACATTTTCTTAGCATTCCAGGATTCTCATAAGCTATAACACTTCCTGTCGGAAAATCGTGTAGGTGAGCAACACTGAAATAAGCCTGTATTTGTCTCAAACTCTTGCCATACAATGAGTTGAATGGATCGTTGATCTTTCGATTACATCCATGAGATTCAGCAGTACGAAAAATCGCATCTCCTGTCTTTCCTTCTCCCATATAAATTAAAACAATTGGACGTGTTTGCTTAGCTTTATTAACAAGCAGTCCTATTTCGGTTGAAACATCACTCTTCACCCGAGTTATCTTCTTATCCTTTCGGTAGTTGTAAATCATGGTGCACTTTGATTCATCACGAAATTCAACAGACAACACCTCCATAACTGTTGGTACTGGTAGTTCGCGGATTTCCATGGATTCTTCAAGTTTTTCTAGACTATCTGGAGAGAGAGAGTTTATTAACCCAGCGCTCTTGTAGGTGAGAGTGGTTAGTTCATTACTTCCAGCATCTTGAAAGGGTATTCTGGTGTGACGAAAAAGCGTTTCATCTCCAACATCCGTCAAAACTAGTTTTTTGCACTTCGAGCCAGTTTCATTATCATCTTTTGTCAAATCAATAAAAGATCGTTTCCTCATCGATGTTCTTTTTGAAGACAGCTTGTTAGTAGGAGATGTGAATGAAGTAAAATCTTGTTGGGATTCTGGTTCATCAACCACCAATTGACTTTCTGCCATATCAAAGATAGGAGAAGGTGATGGGGAAAGGGTTTGCTGGGATCCTGCTTCTTCATTCATCGGTTGACTTCCTTCGTCTTGAGTATTCATTCTAAAAAAACAAAACATTTTGTTTAATTTTTCGTAATTAATTTTAAAAGATCATAAAGATCATAAACCTTCAGCTAGTAGTGTTAGCTAACAAAAAATAAATATTTTTACTCTTACCTTTATAAAGAAGATGAGCTCCTAGTTGTTGCAATGAAAGATTTAGTAGATGTTGCTTCTCCGCTAGCCGTTGTAGAACTGGATGCTTTCTGTGTGAAAACAGTGGCTCTTAAATAGGTAAAGTTGCACTGATTAAATCCTATGAATCAACATTTTTTCACGCGAATACATCCCAATGCTTTCGCGGGAATAAATAATTTATTTTCACGCGAATGGAAACCGTTGCTTTCGCGGGAATAACAATTTTATTTGCACACGAATACAAACCAATGCTTTTGCGGGAATAAATAATTTTGTTTCACGCGAATAGAAACTGTTGCTTTCGCGGGAATGAATACTTTATTTTCACGCGAATACAAACCAATGCTTTCGCGGGAATAAACATTTAATTTTCACGCGAATGGAAACTGTTGCTTTCGCGGGAATGAATACTTTATTTTCACGCGAATACAAACCGTTGCTTTCGCGGGAATAAATATTTCATTTTCACGCGAATACAAACCAATGTTTTCGCGGGAATAAATAATTTATTTTCACGCGAATGGAAACCGTTGCTTTCGCGGGAACAAACATTTTATTTTCACGCGAATAGAAACCAATGTTTTCGCGGGAATAAATAATTTATTTTCACGCGAATGGAAACCGTTGCTTTCGCGGGAATAAACATTTTATTTTCACGCGAATACAAACCAATGTTTTCGCGGGAATAAATAAATTATTTTCACACGAATGGAAACCGTTGCTTTCGCGGGAACAAACATTTTATTTTCACGCGAATATAAACCAATGTTTTCGCGGGAATAAATAATTTATTTTCACGCGAATACAAACCAATGCTTTTGCGAGAATAAACATTTCATTTTCACGCGAATACAAACCAATGTTTTCGCGGGAATAAATAATTTATTTTCACGCGAATACAAACCAATGCTTTCGCGGGAATAAACATTTTATTTTCACGCGAATACAAACCAATGTTTTCGCGGGAATAAATAATTTTATTTTCACGCGAATGGAAACCATTGCTTTCGCGGGAATAAAAATTTTATTTTCACGCGAATACAAACCAATGCTTTCGCGGGAATATATACTTTATTTTCACGCGAATGGAAACCGTTGCTTTCGCGGGAATGAAATTTTTTATTTTCACGCGAATAAAACAGGGATATTTCACGCTAATAACACTATTCTGATAGAGTTTTCGCGTGAGTGTTTTTAATGGCTATAAGCTAAATGAGTAGGAGTGGCTTATACTATATAAGAACAGCTCTCTCTGCAGAGAAATCATTCTCTCCAGCAATAAAACATCAACTACTACAGCTGATTTCATCAACTACTACAACTGATTCATCAACTGCTACAACTGATTTCATCAACTACTACAGCTGATTTCTTGGTGATAAGGTAAGAATTAATAGAAAAATTATTTAATAAAAGTTAAAATGTAATTATTTTACAACACTGTTTAATCATCATATACTAATACTTAACATTTTATTTTAGTTCATTATGAGTTCAAAAAGATACACAATCAAAGACTACCTTCCAAAGATATATCATAGCTATATTAAAGAAAATGTTGAAGTACAGGAAAAGATTGGATATCGCTTGACATTACAAGCTATATTATTATGTATGACACAGCATTTGCTAACTGTAGCTTCTTTACATGGAGAACTTTCACCGATACAATACCGACCATACACTACACATAAATACGTTGACAATTCAGTAGAAATATTTAAGCATATGACTAAAAACAATTTTCAAACAGTTGTAAAAATGTCAAAAATTGTCAGTATTAATGATTACTTAAAGAAAATTCAAAGAAAAGTGTGGAATAAAGAGCTCACTCAAAAATTGATTTCAATACAATGGACTACTGAATTATTATATCATTTTCAATCAGATATATGTAGATACATACAAACGGATGAAAATCTCTCATCATCCATTTTTTCATTTGAAATGATATTGGAACTATTTCAAGCTTACAATATTTAATATGTTCTCTTTATGTATCCCTACTTATTATACAATAAATGTATATATTCACATATTGTTTCATTTTTAATCAATGTATTTATTCAATGTAGATGTATCTCCTCTCTCCTCTCTCTCCTCTTTTCCTCTCTCCTCTCTCTCAAGATACCATATGAGTTCGAATTATGTATAGAATTATCAAAACTTAAATGCCATACATTCAAAATCTAGCTACCATATGAGTTCAAATTAAGTAAAAAAATAATCAAAACTCAAATGCCACTTAAATGCCACTCAAATGCCACTCAAATACCCCTCAAGTAAAATACAATATAAACTCGGCGAATTCATCCAACGCCGTAACCCATTGTCTCAACTCCAAGGTCAAATCCACAAAAAAACACTTGGTAGGGAGATCTGCTCATATATTACTACTTTCAGACATTAACTTTGTTAGGGATTCCAATTTTGGTTGGGAAATCCATAACAGCGCAATAGAGACAATAAGACACTATTGACCATTCTAGGGATTCCAAAAATCAGATTGGGAAGTTCATAACAACGCAATAAGACGCGAGCGGTCAAACTAGGAATTCCCAAATTTGCTGGAATTCCGTAACAACGCAATAAGGCACTATCGACCAAAGTCCAACTTTTTCTGACAATCAAACAGTATATGTAACGATCGCCAATCTAGGGATTCCAAAAAAGGTATTGGAATTCCGTAACAACGCAATAAGACACGATCGACCAAAGTACAAATTTTTCTGACAATCAAACAGTATGTAACGATCGCCAATCTAGGGATTCCAAAAAAATGTTTTGGAATTCCGTAACAACGCAATAAGACACGATCGACCAAAGTCCAAATTTTTTCTGACAATCTAACAACCTAACAATCTAACAGTAAGTAACGATCTCAAAACCCTGGCATTAAAATTTGTATAAAGTCACCATGGATGAAATACATTTCATCCATGAAAGTCACGCATGAATTTCATAACAATAACTTGTTGATTTATTTTCAAATTTGACAAAAAAAATCTGTACAAATTATTTATTTCTAAAATTAATAAAATATTCCTGAAAAGTTTGAAAAAAATTTATATTGTTTCACATAACCGCAGAACAGGCGAGATTTATTGTGATAATACTCTTGGGGACAAAAGGTAGACGATTTTTGTAAGTTAGATACATAGACCTATAGGTCTATGGTTAGATAGGAAAATAACATGGGCATCACCGCAAAATAGGCAGTTCTGCACCTACCTCCCTTATTGCGTTGTTACGGATTTCCAATACATTTTTTTGGAATCCCTAGATTGGCGATCGTTACATACTGTTTGATTGTCAGAAAAATTTGTACTTTGGTCGATCGTGTCTTATTGCGTTGTTACGGAATTCCAATACCTCTTTTGGAATCCCTAGATTGGCGATCGTTACATATACTGTTTGATTGTCAGAAAAAGTTGGACTTTGGTCGATAGTGTCTTATTGCGTTGTTACGGAATTCCAACAAATTTGGGAATTCCTAGTTTTACCGCTCGCGTCTTATTGCGTTGTTATGAACTTCCCAATCTGATTTTTGGAATCCCTAGAATGGTCAATAGTGTCTTATTGTCTCTATTGCGCTGTTATGGATTTCCCAACCAAAATTGGAATCCCTAACAAAGTTAATGTCTGAAAAACAACTAACCGCAACAAAAATAATTAGCATTCCACTGATAACAGAGAACTATAAAAGCAGCAACTTTTTCAGACTGAAACCATCCTCTCAAAGACCAGCATTTTAAAGACCAACATCTACCAGAGCTACTGAATCTTCAGTGAAAGGTAAGTTTTAGTAAAAATTGAAAAATAAATAATTAGAGTCTTTTACTAGTGTTAAATAATTATTTATTTTTCAAATAAATAATTTGTGTTTCAAGTACATTTATATATAACTATACATATATATATATATAGTCTTTTGTTACTTCTAAAAAAAATAATGTTGTTATTTTAGCAGGAATTATGGAGATGGAGGAGGGAAGTGATATAAATATACAGGAGGATTGGGAATGGCTCATGAAAAATCATAATGTTATCAGACTTCTGGATGCTGATGATGAATACATAGATGATGAGTGTCAATCGGTACCTACCTAGTACAACCTAGTACAACCTAGCTATATAAGAAGCACCACTTTTACACAGAAAGCATCCACTTCAACAACAGTGACTGAAGGATCACCATCTACTACAACTACTAGAAGATTTTCTATATTAAGGTGAGAAATAATAAACAACTATTTAACACTAATAATGTAAACTATCCAATGTAACTAGAACTATAATTCAAATTCATGTAATTATTTTACATTTTTGCTTAATCATTCTATACTAATACATAACTTTTTTATTTTAGTTCATTACGAAATTAAAAGCACATAGAACAGAAGTCTTCCTTCCTAAGATATAACATCAGTACATCAAAGACATCATTGTAAAGGAACAAACTATGCATTAACTGTTATTACTTTGTCTTTATTACAAGTTGTAGTGCTTTGTATTACTTAATATTTACTGACTCTAGCTATATTATATGGGGAGATTTTCCTTACTTATTATGTAATAAATGTATATAATCATACAATGATTCATTTTTAATCAATGTATTTATTCAATTTAGATATATCTCCTCTCTCCTCTCTCTCTATGTAGATATAAATATACCCATAAATATGTACATAATTGACCATATATACATTAATGTATAGAAAACTAAAAGATCTCTCACTCCTCTATCTCTTTCTCTCTCTCAAGATACCATATGTATGTATGTATGAATGCATTGATTGTCATTACAAGTTGTAGTGCTTTGTGTTACTTAGTATTAACTGACTCTAGCTATATTATATAGGAAGATTTTCCCTACTTATTATGTAATCAGGTATATAATCATATAATGTTTCATTTTTGATCAATATATTTATTCCATGTAGATATATCTCCCCTCTCTCTATGTAGATATAAATATAGCCATAAATATGTACATAATTAACCATATATACATGAATGTATAGAAAACTAAAAAATCTCTCTCCTCTCTCTCTCTCTCTCTCCTCTCTCATCTCCCATCTCTCCTCTCTCCTCTCCCCTCTCTCTCAAGATACCATATGAGTTCGAGTTATGTAAAAAAGCTATTAAAACTTGAATGCCATACATTCAAAATCTATATGCCATATAAGTTCAAATTAAGTAAAAAAAGAATCAAAACTCAAATGCCACTTAAATGCCACTCAAATGCCACTCAAATGCCCCTCAAATAAAATACAATATAAACTCGGCGAATCCATCCAACGCCGTAACCCATTGCATAACCCCCAAGATCTAATCCACAAAAAAACACTTGGTAGGGAGATCTGCTCATATATTACTACTAATATAAGCAGTTTTTGGGTGAAATTTGTTGATCAACAGTGGGCAACTCCAAAGTTTTGTCAACAATTTGGTAAGCTTTGCTGCCTCTTTGGGTTAAAAAAGAAGTTTAGAGTGTCTGGTGAGCTATCAACACCCTAAAGGGTATGTGGCCCACCCGAAGGTGAGGCTCAGTGAAAGATCGATTGAGGATCCTTTCAGACTATTGGTGCGGTGGTTTGCCGGTGGTACAAGTGAGACAGCAGCTTCGTAAATATTGTTTTACATATAGCTGATTTCAATGCACCTGTAACCTACTTGCATACTTATTGACAATGATTATTTCTTCTAGTAGATGAAGAAGAAGTACTGCTAGCGCAGTGATTGTTATCAATTGATGAAAAATCTGTAAACAAAACTGTAATGCTTGCTGAATGAGACAGTATACAAGTATCATTTATATCTTACTAACTGTGTGAATCACTTCTAATTCCTCTACTAACAGAGTCAGCTTGTGCAGGTAGTTATTTATATTACATCTAATGCTTGCCGTCTTTTTGTAGATCCGCTGTCTTTCTAGAACCTTCTGTTTAATAGCTCATTATGGCTACTTGACCTGCTGTGTACAGTTTAACTTCACACAATACAAAGTTAAGTTATATTTTGTAGTAAAAGAATGCAAGCACTCACCTACATTCTACTAACTACTAGTAAATCTCTACATACTATCTATGGACAGACTATCAGACCTCATGTCCTATGTGTAGATGATACAGTAACAGTGGGTGTGAACAGTTCATGAGTTGTCCATCATGTACAGAGAGACAGTAGTACAAGTTGTACTCTCTCATTGAGTGGGTTTGTTAGTGGAGTTATGTCTACATACCTGGTGTAAATGTATTCTCATCAGTTGATTGTGTAAGGTTGACAAACATTACAATAAACAATGAGATGTATTGTGTGAGAGGGAGTCAATCCATCAACACAGCAATAGTGAAACTAACCGATGATCAGATGACCTTGACATTACAATCAGCTGCTGCACCAAACTTTACACTGAAGTACTACAGTAACAGTAAGTACTGGTTATATTTTATGTGTAACTCTATCATTGTTGGGTTTATTGATTTGGAGTTTAATTTTATGCAGTTACTTATGTCACAACCCATACAAGTCATTATATACATAACCAACTAGTACTTGCATTATATTGATACCCATATTCATGTTATTGCATAGCCTCGAATATACAATATATATAATATTACAGTTGGTGTGTGTGGTACAGATATAGCATTACCTGCTGGAGCTGATGTAAACCAACTATCTGGAGTTATCAGCACCTCCTATGATAGGCCACCAAGACCCAGAAGTCAATGCACTGTTAGAGTGATAGACTTGCCCAGACATGTCTCTGTAAGGTTCACACTTCTATACATAACCTCAATACCAGACCCTCTACACATCGGTGATAAAACCTTCTCTAGAGGAGCTGCTATAGGAAGTACAGTACTAGTAACTACTAGCAGTGAGGGAACCATCAGTATCAGTTATGTATCAGAGGATGGGACACTTACCAGTTTTATACTCACCTTTAGTGGTAAGTCCTATACAGAATGATACAATATCATAAGATTTAATATCTACATTTACCTACTGCATAGCCTCCCCAGACTAACCAGACATATATATTGTCACTTGGAATGTAAAACAGCAATGTAATGTTTTAGTGTTACACTGCGGAGATATACCAGGTATACCAAATACAACCAACTCTACAACTCCTACACCATGGCTACCAGGTTCTATGGTTACATATATATGTGTAGATGAATGGATGTTAAAGTCTGGTACAAACTCTACTATAGAATGTAGAGTAGATGAGAGGAGAGAGATAGCTGAATGGAGTGATCACTCTAACATGCAATGTATCCCAGGTAATATACTCTACAGCTTACCTGCAGCTTGTATTTGTATAACTTGTTGAATTTCCCCTGTTGGAAGTATAAAAATATCCCAAGCAAAAACTTTGTTACCTGGAGACTCACCAACCCAACATCTGACATTCATGTATAATATAGAAATCAACATTCCTGTATATTCACAGAGCTCTGGTGTCACTCCCCACTCCCAGCAGTAGAGTACTCCACACTCAAACTAAGGGGAGACAACCTAGCTGCTACTTTTGAGTGTATAGAAGGTTATATAACCAACAGTTCTATACAAGATAGAACTATATATTGTACAACACCTGATAGAGAGAAAACTCTTGGACTTGGAGCTCTGCCAACTATCAGTGCAGTGCAGGTATATAATCACTGTTCCCATAGTTTGTGTTTGCCAGAGTTCAACTTTAGCTCTTGTTGGTACGCATTGATTCGGGTTTGCACCCAGCCACTCCTATGGTAGGAAGAATTGTCACCATAGTGAGTAGCGACTGCAACTTTACTGTTAGTAAAAACTAAATGAGAATTTTTAAACGCTTACAACACAAACTAATAATAGTAATAATGAAAAGTAGAGGAATAATGTGAGGGACGTCATTATTTACAAACATTATTGCCGTGACAACTTGTGTACGTATTCTATTTTACTCTTATAATTCATATATTTTACCTTCTGTGTCACTACTATCTCGAACATAAACACCAATTATTATTATTTACCCTTTATTTTCCACGAAGAAGTATAAAACTATATTTTGGTTACTGTAATGCAAGGCGTGGCTCACAAATCCTTTGTTCTATCCTTGTATAAATTTTTGTGTACCACAGTAATAAAATCAGAGTCGGCCTAACTCTCAGAAGCTCTTTAGCACTGCACTAAACAAGAGGAATAGACTCAGGCTGCAGATATAAAGAACAACAACTTGGTCTAGCCAACGATCGGTGCAGGCAAGGCTCCGTGAAAAGCAAACAGTCATTCTGACTCTCGCTGCATATTCCCTTAAGGTGTACAACATTGAGCCCCTTGTCTTCCACCAACAGCTCGGCTCCTGGTCAATTCGCCCGAATAAGGTGGAGCTCAGTGGAAAGTGAGCTACTCTTGTAGCCATCGCTGTGTATTTCCAGAAGGTGTACAATGTTGAGCACTCCACCCTTAAATCGGTCCTTACTGTCGACCTAGCAGAATAACGAAATAACAACAACATAACACATACGTTACAACAGAGTGCCTAAACTAAGTACAAGCAATAAATTTGGGAGGTATACAGGTGTATGCTACCACCCAGACAAAATTCCTGTGCAAATAATGATAACAGCAGTAGTTAGTCATAATTATGTAGGATTATTATATAACCGTTATAACAAATGGTAAACATAATAATAAATTAGATAACTCACCTATCAAACTGCTATGTTTCTCTGAACCCTGCTATCAATGCCTCTAAAGCTGTTAGTTTCTCGAAAAAGTTCTAAAAACGCTGAAATTTTACTATCGTTAAGTTTGTAAGGTGCCATCAAATAAACATGAAAAAATCTGTATGGATGGAAAATAAACGAAAACTGCTGAGATCTTGTAGTTTGTAAGCGGCTTACTGAACAAATACTTGTTTTAATCCTCTTCTGTAAAAAGCTGCTTGAACAAAAGTGCATTTATTAGCTCAAATAAAGCCGCATGATTCTAATAATTGCTCCACCCGAACCAATGCAAAATCAAACTTCACTAATACAAATGAACACGAATCGACGCATACGAAGTAGTCATTTCCATGGTGGAGTGAATGAGTTGGTTGTTTAACTCTATCGGAACTTCAGAACTTGGTGATTGTTAGACACAAAAGACCACCCAGTAGAAGATAGTTATAACATAAGAAGTAGTAGTACATTACTAGCATATACTGTACTGTATGTACCACAGTTGAGTGCAAGCTGACAGATGAGTACCAGAATATAACAAATGGTAGAGGAGTTATATACAGTAGATACTACTATACACAACAACTACAATATATATGTGATGTTGGATATGTGAGAGATGTAGTAGTAGAATGTACTAGTAATGGTAGCTGGTCTTCACTTCCTCTCTGTGTGCCAACTCCTACAACAACATCAACCACAACAACTACAGCAACATCAACCACAACAAATACAGGTAAGTCAGCTCTGAAGTGTAACAGGTACCACTAGATTACAGATTACATCAGTTTATATCTTACATAATAAGTGAGTATATTATATTGTAGGTCTTGTTACAGCTATTGGAGTTGTATCAGCACTGGCGATAGTTGAGTTCTGTGTTATCATTGCACTTGTTATCTATATACTGAGGAGGGTTAGAGAACCACCCAAACAAGTACATGGTACTGAGGCTATGAGTATGTCAGCAGACACAACTGAGTATGATGAAGTTGCTGCCGCTCCTACAAGACAAACAGCTAGAGACAGCAATAAGGCTTACATGAACATCAGTGTTCCTGCTGCTGAAGGTGCCAGTGGCAGCAGAAGTAATGGTGGATATGAGGACCTGGAGCTGACCTCTAAAGGTCATGAGTACGACAGTCTAAGAATTATTTGATGCATTTTTACTGCTTTACTTCTGCTACATTTTACATTTAAGTCACCAACTTATGGATTTCTTCTGTTTGAGAAGTAAAACAACATCTAACAGCATTAAATAATGGTGATTTGCTCAAGTATAAATGTTTTGGTTTAGCAAATATTTTATAAACCTCTCTTTGTGATGTTACTTAAATATCAGCAGGCATTAGCTTCATTGACCTCTCCACTGTGATAGTCTACATCTCACTTAGAGAACTTTAGACTTCCATCTTCAACTACACCAAGTCTCCAACTGAATATCTCTAATGGTATTTATTCACTTGAAGATTATAGTTGTGGTTGTTAATATAAACTATAGCCTAGAATCCACAAGTGTTACATCATGTATCAGGTCACTTTATTGCAACCAAAGGCTATCGTATCTCACATAACTAATAAAAGTATAACTCTCCTTAAATTCCTTCGCTTGTCCTGTTGACCAATCATAGGCCAACTATGCACTACAATCGCTATTGTATACCTACACTGAGAGCTTTCACTTTGTGCTCATGTTTCTCGAGAATCACAGAACAGTTACTGTAGTAAACACAGTGCAAACTGTGCAAAGCAGAGTTGCCTTTTTGCATAACATGACCTCATATCAAGGTTGATGGGGAGACGACTGTTACAGCAGTACATAACAATCTGAAATTGTATTTTTGCCATTGTAATTAGAGATTGAAACTAACTTAGGTTAAATACCTCCAGAAAGCAAATCACCAGTTTCGTGTTTGTGCATGTTTTCAATAATTTTTGGTTTTGACAGCGAAGACAGTCACAAATGTTGCACAGCAACAAGGCAGTACCCCTGTGAAATTAATTTTGTCAATCTTTGGAATCGACTGATATTTGTGTTAAAATGATGATGATAATGATGTAACCATAACTGCCTTCTTTGTAAGTCATTGTTATTGTAAGTATAAACAAGAAGGGCCTTGACTAGCTGTACACAGTGAAAGAGCTAGGAAATAGAATGTCAAGTGTGTCTGGGCATTCTATACACAGTGAAAAATTTAGAGTAAGTAGTCAAGAGAAGACAACAACTAACGATCACATTTATGTACAACACAGTGTAGAGTAAAGCAAGTTATGAACCGATATCTGTTGACTATTTCTA
This sequence comes from Cryptosula pallasiana, assembly GCA_945261195.1. Lineage (NCBI taxonomy): Eukaryota > Metazoa > Bryozoa > Gymnolaemata > Cheilostomatida > Cryptosulidae > Cryptosula > Cryptosula pallasiana. The sequence goes on from OX183135.1 coordinate 4,842,781, forward strand.
ACTACAATAATGTAGTAGAATTGAATAAGTAACTGCAACATTTTCATACAGCTTTTTAGTTTCAAATTTCTGCTAAGAATATATTTTTGTTTTTAACTTTTTATTAGAATGGCAAGTATTTCAGGTTTGTTGTTATTGTTGTTGTACGAAAAAACAACACTGTAAATATGAAGATTGTGGAGGACTTTGCCGTGTCCTTAAACAAGCAACTACAAAAGAGAGTACGGGGTTGTAATGAAAGGCAAGTGATAAGCTTGTTCTATTCCTAACAACTCTATGTCTAGAGAGCATAACTACAAATATCAACATAACAATCTTTTTTTTATTTCGACTCATGAAAAGTAAACTGTATTCATCACTTAACTAATTTTAAGCCTGAAATCTAATTTTCTAATCAAAGATAAATTTGCTAAAACCACTCTTGTATCCATACATTTACATCTCCAACCTGTGTTTTCATCGTTCACCAGAAAAACTCGTAGGGTTAACAGTGACTGCAGTATGAATCGTGTGATTCGGAATTGTCTTCTTTACCGAGGATAATTTTATTTGAACTCAAAGGGGAAACAACTGCCAATTTTCATCACTATGCATCAAAAAGCTTACAGATGTAATGTAAACATATATAACTTGCGACGAAAGACCTTTGGGAGTTATCTGACTTCTTCATGAGTAAACAGTAGGAATGATAACTCTATGAATAGCAGATTGCTTGTACATAAAACAGACCATGCATGCAGCCTGGCAAAAACTTGTTGCTTTAAACCATAACAATAGAGGTATCCAGTGAGCTGGCTGGTATTTTACAAAAATGGAGCTTTAAATAATGTCATCCATTTTTAATGAAGATCAAAAATTTTGTTATTAAACAACAATTACAAGTTTATACAAGTTGCGCCGATAGAGAAAGGGACTTGTACCACAATCATAGCAAGTTTATACGTCTACGGAGATGTTATTGGCTAAATTGTGTAAATAATAACAGGAAAATGAGGAAGTTTTTCTTCTCAGAATATCCTGTCTAGTAAACATGGCCGGAGTCACACATTATAAAGACTTCTCATTTCTTTTGGAGCTGGAGTATCACAATATTGGGTTGGCTTGTTATTATTTTGAAAGCTAGATTCGTGTTATGTGTTAATAGTTACCTTCAAAAGCAGAAAGGTGAAAACCGGAGTTGTGTCTCCAGGTACTTAGAGGTGATAACTCCCGATACATTGTTCCCAGTACAGCTCCGTGTATGTAGTAGATAGATAATATTGTGTATTTTAGCATTGACACCATTATATTTACAGTTGACTGCAGTTGTTAAAGTTCTCTAAAGGTTAGTTTAATGTTATACAAGTTATATTTTAGTCAAATAGTGACTTTATAGCAATATTATTATAACTTGTAGTAAAATAATACAACAATACATAATAGCTCATAAAATCCCCTTCAAGAACAATTTCAGATTGTGATAAATTTGATGCAACAATAACTTAATAGGGTATTTTTTGTAAGCATTCCTGGTATAATTGCAATTTCATTTAAATATTTTTTTATAAGACTTAGCCAAACCAATAAACCTTCAATATACTCAATGTATGACGTATAAGTATAACGCCACCCTATAGCTATGACATCACATCTCACAGGTTCTCATCTGCTCACAAATATACTTCCTGTGTGTCCAGTTACAGTCTCCATCATTGAATCCCTTGACATCAAGTGTCTCCATACAATATTCATGTCCATCAGGTTGTCCTGGGGCCCACTTACTGTACATCATCGGCCCTTTGATACGCCTCATCCATTGCCATTTGCCATCTTGTAGTTTACCAGCTACCCATGGTCCTTCCCAGTTCTCATATGCTACAATCAAATATTATTTATTTAGAGAAACTGTAAGTTCTATCACAATGTTTTGTACCATCACTGCTTGGCTAGTACAAGACCAGTAACACTTGGTTCAGCTGTACCAATTCTTATCATGATAGCACCACTCACTACTAGCCACAATTCTCAACAACTTTAGGTGTTATCTGTGCAACCTCAAAACCAATTATTCAAAAGCACTCAACCCAAGGCTATTTAGCAACCAACAATTAATTGCATCCTACCTTTGTTATTTTTTATTTGACCAAATATCCAGTTGGCTGATTCCAGGGTAGGAAATGTGGCTAACTCTCCTCCATCTTTTATGCACAGCTTTTGGCATCATTCCAATCCTTTCCAGCTCCAAACATGCAATAGCGGGTTTTAGAGTGAGAGTTCATGGTGTAACCAAAGGAATATATTTTCTCTCTGCATTTGCTTAAATGATTAAATAACATACCCTGCATGACAACAGGAAAATATTTATTGCAATTCCTGTGTTTAAATTGTTTTTGTGATGCGTTGTAGTGGATTTCGGGGGCTAAAATCCACCATCTGAGTGCTGTGACCAGCCGAACTCCTAGTTCGCTGACACAGGGATGTCAGTAGTGTTCCGGTTGTGTGCTGCCACCAGTTACCTTTCACCTAGAGGTAACAACAGGTTGGTTCTACACCAAATTGGAAGTGGAGGAGTGTTCTCTGCTCCACAACTAGTATAGAGCCCTCGACTCAGACGCGTAACTCAGAGCTTCAGAGTAATGAGCATTTGTTCTTACAAAAGAATATGAGTAAGTACAAGTCCCAATACAAACTGATTAAACATCGCAAAGGTTTTGCCTTTTATAGGCAGAGCACAGGAAGTAATTCATTGTAATGGCCAATAACACAGAAGTAAGACATAATATAACAAAAGAGCAGGCAGATATAAATACAGACTGATAAGATACAGTATATAGAGTTGAATATGTGTGGACCCCGAGAAGTAGTAGGCCGATTCATAGATTAGCTGGCCAATCCTAGGCATTTCTACTTCCTGCTGTTTATACATCAGTCTTTCAAGGCTCTGGTCCTTGGCTTTCTCCAGATATTAGGGTGGATATCTCCTGGATATGGTCCCCTGTTCATCTTAGGCTAATTTCAGGTTTCAGGTAAGGACGAGTCACTTTCGGCTCATACAAAGTCGGTACTGACTCATACAGGTTTGGTACAGGGTCGGTACCTTACCGATGCAGGCTCAGTCAGTACGGTATTCATTATTATAGTCATTCTGGCCATCCAATTGCTATAATAGTGACGCCAGAATGATTGTTAAGTATCTGCGCAGATGTGAGTTCTATGAAAATCCATTACAGTGTGACAGGAAGTGAGGTTTTCTATCAACGCCAGAATTTTTGATCTAGTTTTTTCTGCGATTGCTGAAATGTTGAACAAGCTTTGATTCAGGCTGTTTAGACTTTTAATAAAAGTATTGAACTGGTTGCTTAGGTTTTGAGTCTGCTGCACCAAATTTTCATCTTCACATCTGTTTGAGTGCAGTTCATTTTTCATTCAAGTTTCATTTGTATCTTGAAGTCTACTGTTGACTTAGCAAATGCTTCTCTTTCCATTGTAGAATATTTTATGTTATCTGAAATGTTGACAAATTGCTCAAACCTGGGTTTTCCCTTCTCTTGCACCTTTTGTATGTTTTCTAGCTTACTGATATTAATGTAGAAGATTTTTATGTCACACTACCTTCCGCTAGGGGTTGTGCTGGCAGACGCGCAGTCTGTGCAGCCTCAATAATGCAGTCAGCCACTTCAGGCCTGACAATTAACAGTCTACCTCAACCCAGAGGTGACCCCGTGCCGGGATGGCACAAACAAAGTGTAGTAAAGCAGGTAATCAACTTTAGCTACGGTAACGAGCCCTCGGCTCAGACATACTCACTCTGAGCTTTCAAGTAGTGTATAATAATAACCTTTATTCATAATCAGAATACAAGGCGACAATCCAATGCAAAGACAAAAGAAACTTCTCATGCCACGTCATGTCAGGTAATGCAATGAGTATAAGAAATGCTTCGCCTTTTATAGGCAGAGTTACAGGAAGCACTTTGGAAACTTTCCTTCATGCACAGAAAGCATGGCAGGAAGTAATATAACATATAAAAGTGGTATTGTCCAATAGGGTAATAATAAACTAGTTAAAGTACACTGGCGACAGAAGTAAGGGGCGAAGTCCATGGCTAGCTTGCCCAGTGATAGGCTAATATCTCTCTCGGTAGTTCCGTAGTCTTTTACCAGCCTTTGATCTATCTTTCTTGACATCTAAGGGTAGCCAGCTCCTGGAGGTGGTCTGTGGAGGTACTAGAGCTACGTTTGGTGTCTCAGGCTATGGCAGCCATCTTGGTACCGACCTGGGATAGCTACCCAGGGTCGGGGTATTAAATACCCAGTGCCGATATGATTAATTGTTACCATAATTCATTGAAACAGAGCAATACGTTTGCTACAACAGATCCCAATCTTTGTCTCATGTGTCAATGGAGGCATGCCTGTGGTAGCCACCATCAGGAGGACCTCTGTGCAGTAGTGGTCACTGTTTATGTCCAGTAAAATCCGCTACAATATTCTGATGAGAGGCCATTTTGTTGTGTAGCTCTTTAATCTGTCATGTCAAGCTTTGCAGTGTTGATACTTCCACTAACCACCATTTAAGAGTTTCATCAAGGGACGAAACGTTCATCAGTTGAAGAATTCCCAAAATAATAATAGTTGAATTTTAGTAAAACTTGCTATCATCTCCTTCAGCTCGCTTCAATGCTATGTTAGTAAAATTCTCAAGTTTACGATTAGGTTTGGACACAAGAATTTCCAGGACTTTCCTTCATCCGCTTTCATTGTCTAATGTTTTGTGCTGCAGTAAGCAATTTATATAAACTCTGTTTAACTCTCAGTTGCAATAAAGTTTAAGGCTTTTACGAACATAAACAAGCTAGCGATATTCTCCAGCCATTCAAAAGAAGTTGTGGTTATGTCCACTACGTCGTTCATCTGTAGTTGAGTCTCATTCAGCCTGTTAATGATCCGCTTAATTTTTTTCGAGTGTCTCTTTGCTCCGTGATTAGATAATTCATCTCCAGCATTTCCTACGTTTTCCTTAATTCAATCATTGCTGAGGTCAAACTTTCCAAATATGTGTTTACTGTCACCAGAACAAAAGCCGGGGCTGGTATATTATTTGTATAAATATATTTGGAAGAAAACTACAGACTCTCTACAGTTGAAGTAATAAAATAAACTACTCACCGCAATGATAATATGTTAAATGGAATAGCTAGGAAATATAATGTTAAGTGTGCCTGGGTATGCTGTACACCCTGAGAAATGTAGGCCAAGTAGTCGAGAGAAGACAACAGCTAATAAGGACAATTATTTACAACATAGTGTAGAGTAAAGTAAGTGTATGAACACAACCACAATTAGCGCAGGTAAATGCTGTACATATCACACACAGCATAGTTTACCTGCATATATACAATAAGTAATTTTTATTTGCAATGTTATTTGTTAGTAGGTATTTTGCCTTATTATCCCATGGTAATACAATATGCAGTTCATTGAATATATACATAAGTATGGACCAGGTAAGCTCTGGCTTTCCTTATATTATTCTAATATGTAATCATAACATAAAGTTTCCTTTACAGATCGCTTTCCCTTTATTTGACTGCTCTGTATGCAAGTTGCTGCCACAGTAATGGCAGCAGCCTGTATAAAGCCTTATTTGAATGCAAACATGTCATCGATACAACAAATGCAGTTCTCTCAAGAGCTCAATATTTAAGCACACACATTAAGTAAACAAACCAGTGTTTAAGTATAATATTTGGACACAAAGCTGAATAAATAGTTTGATTTAAAAGTTAACCGGAAATTTTGAACTTCGATTGGAAAAAACTTATTTATTATTTAACAGCTTTGTCTGTTAATGTGTTGCATTTCAAACTACTAGGAAAATACTCACACAAATGATAATTATAAGGCAAATATTCTTTTTGAGCGCATTTTAAATACACAGTTTTTTATGGAACATTCTCAACTCCACAAAGGGTTTACTGATAAATAATATTGTATTTGACATATCTGCTTGGGTTACACCTTCTGGTAGATGCTTTTTACTGTTATTCAATAATAAAATAAAAAATGAAAAGTACAAGTTAAAGGCTACATAAAGAATTTATTCCAATGTCTTATGTATGGGCGCAATGTAAATATTGTAGTGGAATTTTATCACACTAACATCTGCATTCACACCAACATTCTGGCATACTTACTGTAGCTATTAGATGGCCAGACTGACTAGAATAATCAATACTGAAGTACCGACCCTGCGCATGAGTCAATACCGACCCTGTATGAGTCAGTACTGACCCTGTATGCACCATGCCGGGCCGGCATGAAGTGAGTCAGCATAGACTGAGAGTCAGAACATAGCCTAAGGGAAGCAGAAGGCCTTATTCAGGAAATAACCCGTAACCCTAGTGAAAGTCAAGGAACAGAGGCTAAAAATACCAAAAACCAATAACAGGAAGTGGAAAGGCTTATGATTGGTCCACTGACTTGTGACTCCGCCTGCTACTTCTGGCCGCCATATGCCTTTAGCCCTATATAGCCCTCTTGATTCGTTTGTATTTATATCTATCCGTTTGATTGCTGCATTATATATTTCTCTTATATTATTGGCTGATTACTCATATTACTTCCTGTGATTTGCCTATAAGACCCTGCACAGAGTTATGCGAAAGAGCCGAGGGCTCTATACTAGTCATGGAGTGCAGAACACTCCTCCACTTCTGCTTCGGCGTAGTACCGACTTGTTGCTGTCTCAAAATTAAAAACAACTGGTGGCTGCATACCGTCGGATTGCTACCGACTTCAGCTAGCGGTTTTACACCCCCAAAATCCACCACAATATTTGGGAGACCCTGCTTTCATGTCAACAGGCAAAACTCTTACAAGCTCGTTTTATAGCTCTGTATAACTTGTTTATCTCTTCAAGATAAAATTTTTGTCAGCATTGATTGGATAAGAATAATTTAACTAGCGAGAGGGCAGCCCCTTTTTAATTTTGGAGATCTATTTAAAAGAAAACAGTTCCAATTCACTCACACTTACTAGTCTTAAACCCTTTAAGGCATAGTGTGGTGGTTTATCAGTGGTACAAGTAACACTGTAACAACTCAAGTGAGCCAGCAGTTAGTCCAAAGTTTTTTAACAAAGTTTTGTTTGCAGTTTAGTTACATGATATTACGATTATTGACAAATATTATTTTTTCTAGTAGGTAAAGAAGAAATTACTGCTGAGCAGTGATTGTTATCAATTGATGACGTATAAATCTGTAAACAAAGCTGTAATGCTAGCTGACTGAGAAAGTGTACAAGTATCATTTATACCTTACTAGCTGTGTGAGTCACTTCTAGTTCTTCTACTAACCGAGTCAGCTTGTACAGGTAGTTATTTGTATCATATCTAATGCTCGCTGTCCTTTTGTAGACCTGCTGTTTTTCTAGAATCTTCTGTTTAGTAGCTCATTATGGCTACTTGACCTGTTTGCTGTGTACAGTTTCACTTCACTCAATACAAAGTTACGTTATATTTTGTAGTAAAAGAATGCAAGCACTCACCTACATTCTACTAACTACTAGTATATCTTTACATACTATCTATGGACAGACTATCAGACCTCATATCCTATGTGTAGATGATACAGTAACAGTGGATGTGAACAGTTCAGGAGTTATCCACCATGTACAGAGAGACAGTAGTACAAGTTGTACTCTCTCATTGAGTGGGTTTGTTAGTGGGAGTTATGTCTACATACCTGGTGTAAATGTATTCTCATCAGCTGGTTGTGTAGGGTTCACAAACATTACAATAAACAATGAGATGTATTGTGTGCAAGGGAGTCAATCCTACAACCTAGCAATAGTGAAACTAACCAATGATCAGTTGACCTTGACATTACAATCATCTGCTGCACCAAACTTTACACTGAAGTACTACAGTAACAGTAAGTAATGGTTATATTTTATGTCTAGCTCTATCATTGACCGGTTTATTGAAGTTATTATTATTATTCATCCAACCAATCGATGAATGTGTGGTAGATTTTGATGCACACTAGTAGTAAACAGGTCGTTTACGCTAGAAACCTTGCGAGACAATGCGCTAGGCTTTTACCCACAGCATTTGGCTAATAGCTGTTGGGTAGAAAGTCCTACTGTGCCGGTGGCATAGTAAGCAGGGCAGGTATTGACCCCTGCAGGGTCGGTAGTGACCCCTACCGACCCGGTACAGCTGTACTGGGCCAGCACAAGATGGCCGCCTTAGAGGAGGATCCTCAAAAGTGTATAAGAACTTAGTCAAGGTCGAGAACAGGAAGTACTCACCCTTAAACTACCAACTCCATGGACCCAACTCTACGTACAGCCTGGGAGCCTTGCAGGACTACTCATTGGACAATCAGGAGAAAGGACTCCGCCCTTAGCCACTTGGCACCTCCCTTTATTAATCACATTGCATTGTTGATTGGTTTGTTATTTATATAGTTAATTGTATTGGTTAATTTACTTCTTGTGCATTGACTGCTATATGTTTTGTGCTTGTCAGCTCTCCTATAAAAGGAGAGCACACACTGTTAATCTTTGCATTCATTACAATGTTGCCATGGCATATACTCTTATATTGCTAAACCCTAGAGGAATAATTACCCTCAGGACAGCTTAGAGAATAAAGCCATTATTACAGACACTACACGGTGCTGTTTGTTTGAGCCATGGGCTCTTGCCTTACCGGGTAATTCGGTCGCTCTGCACAGTTGTCACTGTCGGTCAGTACAGTGTCCCCTCTGGAGAGAGGTAGAATACTCGAGCTTAGTGGATGTCCGTGGTAACAGACCGGAATCCATTACAAATGTTTAAGGTGTCATCTGTAAGTTATACACAACCAACTAGTACTAGTAAGCAATATACAATATATATAACATTACAGTTGGTGTGTGTGGTACAGATATAGCACTGCCTGCTGAAGCTGGTGTTGACCAACTATCTGGAGTTATCAGCACCTCCTATGATAGGCCACCAAGATCTACGAGTCAATGCACTGTTAGAGTGGTAGACTTGCCCAGGCATGTCTCTGTAAGGTTCACACTCCTATACACAGACTCACTACCATATCCTCTACACATCGGTGATAAAACCTTCTCTAGAGGAGATGCTATAGAACGTACACTACTAGTAACTACTAGCAGTGAGAGAACCATCAGTATCAGTTATGTACCAGAGGATGGGTCATCTCGTATCAGTTTTATAGTCACCTTCAGTGGTAAGTCCTGTACTGAATGTTACAATATCATAAGATTTAATACCTACATTTACCTACTGCATAGCCTCCCTAGACTAACCAGACATTTATATTGTCACATGGAATGTAAAACAACAATGTAATGTTTTAGTGTTACAATGCGGAGATATACCAGGTATACCAAATACAACGATTTCTACAACTTCTACACCATGGCTACCAGGTTCTATGGTTGCATATAGATGTGTAGATGAATGGATGTTAAAGTATGATACAAACTCTACTATAGAATGTAGAGTAGATGAGAGGAGAGATATAGCTGAATGGAGTGATCACTCTAACATACAATGTATCCCAGGTAATATCATTATCATCATTAGCAGTCCATCAGGCCGACAATGACTGTTCCAGGTTACGGTCTACGAATCACAGTTTTCCAGACTGGTCAATTTTGAGCTGCGGCCTGCCAAGTATCTGGTCTTATATCTATCCATTTCAAATTCCTTTTTACTATATCTTTAAATCTGAGCCGTCGAAGTTATCAGTTTCTTGTTCCTGAACTCAGTTGGGAATATAAAAGCTGCCTAGGTAGTCTGCTTGCATCCATTCGATGGACATGTCCACTCCATCTTAGATTACGCTCAATGAGTATATCCGCCATCGACGCTAGTCCTCTTCTTGTATATATAACATCATTTGACACTTTATCCAACCATGTGATTTTCATAATCTCTCTCAAGTGCCTCATCATATACGCATTCAGTTTCTTTACCTTCGTTCTGTACACTGTCCATGTTTCAGCCCCATACAAAAGAGTGGATAAGACAATCGCTTTATATACCTTGCATTTCACACGCAGAGGGAAACATGGTGTTTATTCCACAATCTATTCTTCAGCTTCCCATGAGCTGCGCTAGCCTTTGCCATCCGAGAAGTAAGCTCACCGTCGAGTCTGGCATTATCGGATATAACACTTCCAAGATATACAAAGTTCCTTGTCTGTACTAGAGCCTCATCATGTACCAGAATATAATCTGGTGTCTGCGCTATGTTTGGGTTCTTTACTGGTTGAAATAGGTACTCTATTTTTTTAAGATTTATCTTCAATCTGAACTGTTCAGCAGCCAGGGAAAATCTGTCTACGAGCCGCTGCATGCTCTCTACATCATGAGCCACCAGTGCACTGTCATCAGCAAATAGCATTTCTCTCACTATCTTCTGAGATGTTTTTGTTCTTGCGTTAAAATGAGCAACATTGAAGAGATCTGCATTGTGTCGAGTCTGGATACATACGCCATCCAAGCAGTCATCAAAGGCAACCTCTAGCATAGCTGACAGGTAAAGAAAAAAGAGGGTTGGTGCGAGAACACATCCTTGCTTAACTCAGGTTGCCACAGATGTTTGCATGCCATCATGTGGAGATCTTACGATGTTAAAGAATTTAGTTGGACATTCAAATTTGACGAGAACCATCCATGAGCCGTCTCTTTACACCGTGTCAAAAGCCTTAGTAAAGTCAATAAACACGCCATAAAGTGGCATGTTTTGCTCTATACACTTTTCATGTGTTTGTCACAGGCAAAAGATCATGTCTATAATACTTCTCCCACTCCTAAAGCCACACTGAGACTCAGTTAGGACAACTGGAGCAATGTGCATATTTATCCTGTTCAGCTGCACGGGGGGAAAGTATTTTTCCAGCAGCAGAGAGCAAGGATATACCTCTGTAATTCCCACAATCCTTATGACTCCCTTTCTTGAATATGGGGACGAAACTAGCATCTCTCCAATCCCGGGGTATGTTTTTTTCCGATCAGATGGAAAGAACTAACTGGTGACGTTTCGACACTATCTCTCTACCACCATGTTTCCAGATTTCTGCTGGGATTCCACATTTTCCAGTTGCTTTACATTCTCTTGTAGCATCTATTGCATCCACCACTTCTCTCAAAACTGGAGGTTCAGAGAGACAATGTACCTCTGGTCTTTCCTGTATAACGGTTATAGCTCCTACATCGATAGTACTGGATATATTCAGGAGTTGATCGAAGTGGTCAGCAAGTCTGTTGAGAATCTCTGACTTCTCTTGCAATATCGTACTGCCATCTAGAGCTGTAAGCTGGGTAGTGCCTCATTTAACAGGCCCATACACTTCTTGTAGTCCACCATACAATGACTTCATATCATTGGTATCTGCTGCTTGTTGTAGACTTTCAGCCTTTGCATCCCACCAGTCTGATTTTAACTTCCTCGTGTACTGTTGAAGCTTCCTCCTTGCTGTAGTGTACTTACTCTTGTTTGAACGTGTGTTTGTCTGGAGCATGATTATTTTCGCATTGTTTCGCTGTTCTATTAGATCAGCTAGATGTTTATCTGCTTCATCAAACCAGTCCTGGTGTTTATGCTTTGGCTTTTCGCAGGCTTTTCTAACTGTTTTGTACACTACCGTCTTAAGAGTTTTCCACTGGGCTTCCATATCCATAAGTTCAAGGTCTTTACAGTCTCTCATTGGTCCGTTCATTACTGCTTCCAACTGGGCCTTAACTTGGTTGTCCTTAATCTTACTTGTGTCCAGTCTGCTTTGGTGGTTCTTCCTTTGTTCTCCTGTGAGTTCTTCGAACTGAAAACACCACCCCAGACCTGACCATCAGGTGATCGGTCCTGCAGTCAGCCTTTCTCATAACTCTGGTGTCCTTAATATCACTTTGGTCTTTTTTCCGGGTGATCACATAGTTCAATAAGTACCAGTGTCTGGATCGATGATGCATCCAGGTGACTTTGTGATGTTCTTTGTGCTTAAAAACAGTGTTTGTGATGACCAATCCGTAATCTGAGCACAGTGCCAACAGCAGTTCCCCATTAGAGTTGTACTTTCCAGTCTCATGCGGGCCAATAACACCTTCCCTTTTGTCTTTTTCACATCCAACTCTTGCATTAAAGTCACCTGTAAGGATCAGCTTATCTTTTCTAGGGACCTTAGAAACAACTTCTCTAAGTTGACTGTAAAAACTTTCCTTGTTTTCCTCAGAATTTGTCATTGTCGGTGCATAATTGTAGCATATGCACTTTTCTCTAGCGGCAAGCGCATTGTCATTATCCTATCACTGACAGGTGATGGATCTTCCTCCAGAAGATGTATAATTGTGTTATTTATAGCAAAACCTACTCCAGAGTCTCTCCTTTCTCCCTCATTCATGCAACTCTGGAAAAATGCATACCCACAATTTACCAGACTGTCGTAACACGCCAGGCGAGTTTCACTGAGAGCAGCTATATCCACTCTATATCGACTGAGCTTCTTTGCAATCAGGGCAGTCTGTCGTTCAGGTCTTCCTGATGTAGCTTTATCCAAAAGAGTCTTCAAATTCAATTCTGCGAGGAATACTTGTTTTCGTTGTCCTAGCTGATTTTTCCGTGCCATCCGGGGCGGGAAATGGTCAGCGCAAACCTTGTTTGGCAAAGCGACATTCGAGCGGGCATGGATTACTTTTCTTCTGACCATATTTCATAGAACTGTGTGCAAGAGCTGTTTCCAGCTTGGTTTGAAGTAAAACTAACCCTTGCTCTTCTAGATTCACTCTCTCGGCATACACAGCGGTATGATATGACAGGCAAGGGCAAGCTGAGACGTGTCATAACTCAATGGTAAGCTGCAGTAGTTGACCGGCAAATCAGTTTATCGATTTCCGCTCTTGAGGGTACCTCATGCTCGTTTCAAAAAATGACCCATCATAGACCTTAAGACAGATATTGTTTTTTGTTGTGCCAGGATGAACAGATCACCCTCCACCTGGGCTAGCCAGATGAGTTGTCAGTTACATGTTACATGGCTACATGTTTACCGGTAGCAGGAATGCTCCTGACCTGACCGCAGGTCAGGAGCATTACTGCTACTTCTACCAGCAGCTTTTAGTTGTACAACCTGCAACAGTTTTATTGTTGAGGGTAGAAAAATAGCAAAAACTCTGCTGTGCGGAACCACAACAATGAAACATCTGACCTTGATGTATTATATATAAGTTGTTATTTTTGTGTATTCACAGAGCCTTGGTGTCACTTCTCACCCCTAGCAGTGGAGTACTCTGCATTAAAACTAAGGGGAGACAATCTAACTGCTGCATATGAGTGTATAAAAGGCTATATAACCAACAGCTCTGTATCAGATAGAACTGTAAACTGTACTACACTTGATAGAGAGACAACTTCTTGGATTTGGAGCTCTGCCAACTTTCAGTGCAATGCAGGTATATAACATTGTAGGAGATTTATACAATGCTTAATTGATTTGGCCCCCTCCCACCCCCACAACTCCCTACACCCCTTACCCTGTTGTCGAAATGGTGTGAAGTGACTCCTGAGCCTTCTCCCCTGTCAGTATTACGCTGAATTCACTGTAATTTGGATACCTGCTACCCCGGGCCTGTATCCACTCTGTATACTGTATATATAAGTATGGCGGCTTACTCCTGGTTACCCCAGTCTGTAATCCGGGTCAGTAAAGGCACGAGTTGTGCACCCTCTGGCGGGTGAAGAAAACCAGGACCATCCCCTATCACCCCCCAAGCCAACGGAGTCGTTGAGCTTAACAATAGAGTTTTTAGGAGACCCCCTACGCTCCCTCCTCCTGAAGAGACAGCCAGAAGAATGAGATTTAGTTCTTCCCCAAAGAATGAGGGCCTTCCATGCCACCCCCCCCCCCCTCCCCCCCCTCCCCCCCCCTCCCCACTCTACCACAGGTGAGACAGCAAATTTCATGATGATGGGCAGGGAGCTATGCATCCCCGACCAGTTGTCCTCCCACCTCCGTTGAGAGTTAACCAGTACATGAATATGCTCAAGCCTTACAAGAGCGGCTTGAGGAGGTCTATGAAACCCTCAGGATGAAGTGAAAACAGATAAGAGAGGGCGACGGAGAGGAACTGTTCCTGTCCAAGGCGGGTGATGAGGTGCAGTTGGAAAACCATAGAAGGAGTAGAGGCAAAAATCTCAAAATCCAACCAAAATTTGTCGGATCGTACTCGATAGAGGAAGCTTACAGCAACCACACCTACTATATCCACAGATACAGTCAGCGGTCTGTACGAAATGGCAGCCACCTCAAGCCAAATAAGGCGTGTATGGAACCTTAAGGTCAAGCCCTGGTGGCCTTGGAGCCGGCCCGCCGCCCCAATATGCGTGGTGCTGCCCCCGCAGAGGGTGGAGCCCCCACCACCCCTTCAAGATATGCCCTTCCCAATCCTGGACCTTCCATTGCCTCAGAACCTTTATATGGCACCATCTTCCCCTCCAACTTATCATCTGAAGAGAGAATAGTACCTAGTCCACAGCAGCCAACAGGGGAGACCCCCCCCCCCCCCCCCAACACCTCCAGCAAAAATCCTCTAAATTGAACAACGACTGGTCGATATGGAGGCCGTACAACAAATGCAGGAGTTGTCCCCCATTAGTCACACCCTCCTCTGCCATAGTTCCAGCACCTACAGGTTGCCCTAGGTGAAATGTGGGGCCACCCCAATGCTATGGCTAGCTTTGGTGCTACCAATAGACTTCAAAAGATGACACACTGTGGGGAGAGCAGAGATCTGAGAAATAAAAATTATTAGCCAAAATAAGGGCTTTTACTGCTGAGCCTGAAGCCTCCACACACCGGTGCTTAATCTCAAAAGAATTGCTAGAAATTCATCTACCAGCCCCCTAAATTTCAGCTTACCCCTTCAATTCTCTACCACTGCAGAGCCTGCCAAAGACACCCCTATTTTCACCCGCTACCATGAGTAATGCCCCCCAAGAGGTAGGACAAAACGACATGCAGCCAGACAGCAGAGGAAGTGCAGTCCTTTCTCCTTCAACCACTCACTCTGAGCAGTCTGCTTACCTCTTACAGCTACTCACTGTACACTTAGCCAAGATGCAAGCAGAAAACCACGATTCGTGTCTGCAACTCGAGAAAGAAGACAATAACCTGTTGCTAGAAGCAAACCTAGCTGAATACCAGCTAGCCTCCAACATTCAGGAGGATAAGCCGCTGGATATCTCCACCACAGAGGTGTTGTTGCCAACTGGTCCACCAGATAACACCAAATATGATCAGTTGGGTGAGTTAGCCACTTACAATCAATGGGTGATTAAGAATTCTACTGCTCGTGATCCCTTGGCCCTCTCCATCCTTGAGTCGTCTACCCCCCCCCCCCCCCCCCAATCTACATGAATCCCCCCATTCCCCCATTCAAGATACACCTTCCTTCCCCCCCCCCCCCCTGTTCCTACACCAACCGTCTCCTCTGAAACCACCCAAATTAACCATAACCAGTGTGTGAAACCCCCCCCCCCCTCTCAAGCTGCTGCCACACCTAGTAAGTGACCCTGTGTCTACCCCAGCCTGGGATCCAGCTACCCTGGCCTGGGATAGATGGGTTACCTTGAAAAAAGTCACACCCCTTCTCAAACCTATGGCGGTAGAGTTGGCACCCAAAAATGAACCCAAGAAAAGACCAAAAACAGCCTCACCACCCAGTATTAGCCAGGTGAGGGTGCATTCCCTGCCACCTCCAGCAGTAGTAATACATGAGCAGATCTCCCGACCGAGTGTTTTTTGTGGGGTGACTACCCAGAGTGGATGCAATGGGTTACGGCGTTGAATAGAGTCGCCGAATTAATATTGTATGGCATTTAAGTTTTGATAATTTTTTTACATAATTTGAACTCATATGGCATCTAGATTTTCAACACTCATGTACATATACATAGCTATATGCACATTTATGTTAATATTCATGTCTACATTGAATAAAAATGAAACATTGTATGATTGTATATATTTATTACATATTGAGTATATATTAAATATTATAAATTTGAAACAGTTCCAACATCATTTCGAATGAAAAAATGGATGATGATAGATTTTCATCCGTTTGTATGTATCTACATATATCCGATTGAAAATGATATAATAATTCATTAGTCCATTGAATTTTAATTAATTTTTGAGTGAGGGCTTTATCCCACACCTTTCTTTGAATTTTCTTTAAGTAATCATTAATACTCACAGTTTTTGACATTTTTACAACTGTTTTAAAATTGTTTTTAGTCATGAGATGAAATACTTCTTCAGGATTGTCAATGTATTTATGTGTAGTGTATGGCCGGTATTGTATCGGTGAAAGTTCTCCATATAAAGAAACTAGAGTTAGCAAATGTTGCGCTATACATAATGCTATAGCTTGAACGATGACATTTTCTCTAATGTACTTATTATATATCTCCAGGAGAAAGCCCTTTACTCTGCATGCTTTCGAACTCATAATGAACTAAAATAAAAAAGTTATGTATTAGTTTAGGATGATTAAACAGTGTTGTAAAATAATTACAAACTTTTTATTTTTGTTAACTTCTATTAAATAGTGTTTTTATTAATTCTTACCTTATCACCAAGAAATCAGCTGTACTAGTTGATGCTCCGGAGGATATTGCTGGAGGGAATGATTTCTCTGCAGAGAGAGGTGTTCTTATATACTATAAGAGTAGTAATATATGAGCAGATCTCCCTACCAAGTGTTTTTTTGTGGATTTGATCTTGGAGTTTAGGCAATGGGTTACGATGTTGGATGAATTCGCCGAGTTTATATTGTATTTCATTTGAGGGGTACTTGAGTGGCATTTGAGTGGCATTTAAGTGGCATTTGAGTTTTGATTATTTTTTTACCTAATTTGAACTTATAGCATATAGATTTTGAATGCATGACATTCAAGTTTTGATAATTTTTTTACATAACTCGAACTCATATGATATTTTGAGAGAGAGGAGAGAAGAATGAGGAGATATAACTACATTGAATCAATATATGATTATATACATTTATTACATAATAAGTAGCAAAATATTCTTGTATAATATAGCTAGAGTTAGTAAATACTAAGTAATACAAAGCACTACAACTTGTAATGACAATCAATGGATGATAGTCTTTTTCTTTACAATGTCGTCATTGTTGTACTGATGTTATAACTTAGGAAGGAAGACTTCTGTTCTATGTACTTTTGATTCCATAATGAACTAAAATAAAAAGTTATGTATTAGTATAGGATGATTAAACAAAAAATGTAAAATAATTACATGAATTTGAATTATAGTTCTTTTTACATTGGTTAGTTAACATTATATAGTAAAGGGAAGTAACTCACCAAGTTATATTGTTCGGTTTGTTTTTTCTTGAGCATAATTTTCATCAAGTGTTTTTGATTCTCTCTCTTCTATCTAAAGCAAAACAAAAAATAATTGCTTTATAAATAAATATTATCTAATTGGAAGTATTACTTATATCAGTTAGTTTACATTAAATAAAAAATACTCACTATGTTGTCTTGTCTGACATGCTCTTTTTGAATATAGTTTTCACCAGGGGGTGTTGGTTCTCTCAAAGATGTAGAAGATGTGTTTCCCACTCCCATTGAAAGCACTAAGACCTTGTTCTCAACAACCTCATCTGTAGTAAAGTACTTCATCTGGTTGGAATCATCAAGTTTGTTGGATAGGTTTTGAGCCGTTTCTATCGCTTGTAATGCTGTGAATGTGATTATATCATGTCGATGATAACCAAATCTACTAACTTCACGATTTCTTACAAGTATGACTCCTGTTCCAATTCGTTTGACGTTGCTAGCATGTTTTTCAGGTATATATAGAACTCCCATCATCAAACCATCATATTGCAAACATCTGTAGTTTACCAGTAGCGCATCCATCACCACTTCTCCATTAGGTAATGTTAACTGAGTTGATATTTGAGGAGATTCAAAACTGATTACACTTCCAACAGCGAATTGAGAGAGTGTTGCGATACGAACCATACTGATCAACTGAGTAGGTGTTTTTTTTTTAATAATCTACTTAGCTGTTTAGCTTCCTCAAGGGAAATATTGGATGGGAAGTTGATAGGGTGAAAGATTGGATGCTTGTCTGAATCGAATCCCATAAAAACCGCTAGTTTTGGAACATCTGGTTGTGTTGGAGCTAATTTGTTGTAATCCTCATTTCTCACCATAGACCTCACTTGTCGTCTGTTGCCAAATGTTTCGACATTGTAGCGGATAATGCATAAGTTTTTATATACATCCTCAGTTGGTCTTTCGATGGAGATTATCTCGAGAAGTGACGGCGTTTGATTTAAGTGAAGCGGTTGAAACCTTCCAATCATTACTCTGTCATTGGTATCGCAAGAATTGAGCAAACTAGCAGCATTTTTTGACAAGCAGGAAAGATGAGAAGGAGATGGTGCTTTCAAAGTCCAAGTATAGTCAATCGTTTTATTTCTATCCGAATCCCATGGTTTTGGTCGAATTGTTTTCAGTTTCCTTCTTATTATATGTGAATCAGGAGGGATATTTTCTTTATCATCAGAGTATGGTTCGAATGTTGAGAGAAATGAGGTATTACGGTCTTCATTCATATTCAGAGCGTTCAGTCAGAAGTTGGAACTGAAAAGAGAGTAAAAAATATGTAACAGATGGCTGGAATTTGAAAAATATTTTGAAAAGAATAAACTAACTAGATATTTATAAAATAAACACATAATCAAAACCATAATAATTTTTCTGATGCATTATGGTGAAACTATTTGATCTTTTATTATTAAGAACAAAATATTAAAACATAAAATTAACTTTCTGAAGTATTATAGCAAATCTAGTTGAAGTTTTTTATCAATATATGTTAAAGAATTATTTAGTGATTCTCACCTTATTGAATGAAAGTCTTTCTATAGTTTTAAGTAAATGTAGTAGTTGCTGTGTAGATGTTGCTTCTTTGCTAGCTATTGTAGAACTGGATGCTTTCTGTGTGAAAACATTGGTTCTTAAATAGCTAAAGCTGTACTAATTAACCCTATGAAAAAACATCTCGTGAAACCTTCTTTATAATATATCTATGACTCAGCAGTTTTTCACGCGATATTCCCGCGAAAGCATTGGTTTTTACTCGCGTGAAAATAAAATTTTCACTCCCGCGAAAGCAACGGTTTCCATTTGCGTGAAAATAAAGTATTTATTCCCGCGAAAGCATTGGTTTGTATTCGCGGGAAAATAAAATATTTATTCCCGCGAAAGCAACGGTGTCCATTCGCGTGAAAATAAGTTATTTATTCCCGCGAAAACATTGGTTTGTATTCCCAGGAAAATAACATTTTTATTCCCGCGAAAACATTGGTTTTTATTCGCGTGAAAATAAAAGTTTCACTCCCGCAAAAGCAACGGTTTCCATTCGCGTGAAAATAAAGTATTTATTCCCGCGAAAGCATTGGTTTGTATTCGCGGGAAAATAAAATATTTATTCCCGCAAAAACATTGGTTTTTATTCGCGTGAAAATAAAAGTTTCACTCCCGCAAAAGCAACGGTTTCCATTCGCGTGAAAATAAGTTATTTATTCCCGCGAAAACATTGGTTTGTATTCGCGGGAAAATAAAATTGTTATTCCCGCGAAAACATTGGTTTGTATTCGCGTGAAAATCAAATATTTATTCCTGCGAAAGCAACAGTTTCCATTCGCGTGAAAATAAATTATTTATTCCCGCAAAAACATTGGTTTGTATTCGCGGGAAAATAAAATGTTCATTCCCGCGAAAGCAACAGGTTCCATTCGCGGGAAAATAAATTATTTATTCCCGCGAAAGCATTGGTTTGTATTCGCGGGAAAATAAAATTCTTATTCCCGCGAAAGCAACAGGTTCCATTCGCGGGAAAATAAATTATTTATTCCCGCGAAAACATTGGTTTGTATTCGCGGGAAAACAAAATATTTATTCCCGCAAAAGCAACGGTTTCCATTCGCGTGAAAATAAGTTATTTATTCCCGGGAGAGCATTGGTTTGTATTCGCGGGAAAATAAAATTTTTATTCCCGCGAAAGCAACAGGTTCCATTCGCAGGAAAATAAATTATTTATTCCCGCGAAAGCATTGGTTTGTATTCGCGGGAAAATAAAACTTTTATTCCAGCGAAAGCAACAGGTTCCATTCGCGGGAAAATAAATTATTTATTCCCGCGAAAGCATTGGTTTGTATTCGCGGGAAAATAAATTTTTTATTCCCGCGAAAGCATTGGTTTGTATTCGCGGGAAAATAAAATATTTATTCCCGCGAAAGCAACAGGTTCCATTCGCATGAAAATGAAATATTTATTCCCGCGAAAGCAACGGTTTCTATTCACATGAAAATAATGCTGATTCATAGCAGTGCAACTTAAGCTATATAAGAAGCACTGTTTTCATACAGAAAGCATTCACTTCATCGTTAGTAACTGAAGGAACAAGATCTACTACATCATCATCTACTACAGCACTCCTTCTTCATCATTTGAATTACATAGGAAACAGCTGAAGTTCAAACAACTATGTGTATAATTCATCTAATTCAAAGAAAACAAGTCTTAATTTGTGATGTAAGTATTTATATTTTGTTTTAATTGTAATCAATTTAAACGTGAAGACATTTTTCTGAAAAACAAGATTATTCACTATTTAAGATATCAAAAAATGTTGTATGTAAGTTTTAATTATGTTTTATTATTATTATTATTTCAGGACTTTGAAATGAAAAAAGTACTCCTTCATCCAAATTTTCTAGAAAGTAGCTCAAGTTCAAACAAGTAGGAATATCATTCATTTTAATTCAAAGAAAGACAAGTCTTCATTTCTGATGTAAGTATTTACATTCTATTACAATAGTAATCAATTCAAGTATATTGAAAAAAATTGAAACTTTAGTCTTTTTTTATTTTTTGCTATAAAGCATTATCATTTTTTTTTTAGAATAACAACGAACTAGAACAAAGGGAAAGAACTTTCCAACAAAACTTCAATTTGAGTAATAACTGAAGCTACTACTTATATTATATATAAATAATGTGTCGAGTAACAAACAACAGATATGTAGCAAATACTATTTATAACGAAAAAAAAGAAATGCGAAAAACTCGGAATTGTTTTAAAAATACTAAAGACTGCACTGAATGGATAGATGATAGTTTACTCGTTACTTCATCGTTGTTTTTACAACGAACTTTTCCTGATACCACTGCAATAACTTATGTCGTCGCAACTTATCCGGATAATCACTGTAGTCTTTTGTCATTAAAATTACAAAAAACTATTGCGCAACTTTCCCCAACGGACTTTTTCAAGTTCATTTGCAATGAACTCTCTTTTTATGAAAGAGAGACTTTAATGCTTGATGAAAGTTATCGAAGAAAATCATTTCTTACAAATTGGAGACAAGTAGGTAAACATTGTGGTGAAAACATGGCTGGAGCTGGTTTCTACAACCTTGAAAAAGACAACGCTGTTAGATGTGCTTTTTGCCGAGGGGTATTACTAAACTGGAAGGATGAAGATGAACATCCGATGAAAGAACATGCTAAAAGTTTTCCGTTTTGTCGATTTGTTAGAGGATTTAACACTCACAATCGTGTGTATAGACCTAGAAAACTACTTGCAGATGAAATGAAAAACATCTCAATTGTCAAAAGTTATACGATGGAAGAACAAAAAACTAGAAGAGGAGATTTAACTGCAGAAGTATTACCTCTAGGTATATCAATTGATCGTGCTGGTACACCTCGTTTTGCTACTGAAACATCTAGAGAAGACAGTTTCAAACAATGGAAGGGTAAAGTCTCCATGAAACTCCTTTCCAATGCAGGTTTCTACTATACTAAGTTCGGAGATAGTGTAAAATGCTTCTTTTGCTCAGGTGAACTTAAAGAATGGGAAGAGAGTGATCTACCGTGGGAGGAGCACTGTCGATGGTTCCCTGACTGTTATTTTTTACTCGGGAGTAAAGGTGAAGAGTATGTTGAGGATGTTTACATGCGAACAGACAAAGGCAAAAGGTGTAAGCGAGGGGTTGAAAAATATCGAGAAAAAGTAAAACAAATAACGCTCAACAATGACACCGAAGAAATGAAACTTATTTGCAAAAAACTAGGACACAGTCAAAACGATATCGAACAAGTTTTAGTGTTAAATGGAAAACCTTTTGAGCGAATAGGTTTTATGATTGAAGCCTTACATACTTTTGAAAATGATTTTACATCTGTTGAGAATTCGTCAACACTGTTAAAAAATGATGCTAAAACAATTGATTCGTTAAAAAAAGATAAAGATCAGACTAAGCAAAGCAAACTTGCTCAATGTGTGTCTGAGTCACATGAAAAAAAAGTAATTGCAAATCATATCTCTCTTCCATGTGGTCATCTCATTTACTGTAGTGAGTGTAAGGAAAAAGCACTTACTGAATGCTCATCAGAAGTAAAACCTTGTCCAATCGATGGTTGTCAGGTTGAAATTAAAGCATTTATGAAGATCTACATGAGCTAGCATAACAATTAACCTCAAAAAAAAGAAAAAGTAATGAATGATTAAATAGGTATTTCAATTTGAAAACGAATCATTCGCGTTTTGTAATTTAACGGAATAACAACAAATATGTTACGTGTTGAAGACTTTGCTCACCAAGAAGCTTCCGATGCTATAGGATCTAAGACTTTTTTGGCTGAGGTTTCTGATGAAATGTTGAGGATTTATTTTACGGAAGAATGTGTATACTGTGTGCTAGGAGGAAGTTTTTACAAGCAAGCAACCAATCTATCACTGCTAAACTGTTACTGTTCACACGCTGATGATAAATATATCACTTGTAAAAGATATGCTGAAATGGTTGAAGGTGCTACACCTACCAAAAAAGAATTGGGTGATGCTATCGACTGGATTGATAGAAGACAAGTTTTGAAAAACGCTAAAATGGGTTTTTTGGTGCATGATGAATGGATTAATGCTTTTTTGGATCTTTCCTCTGGTGATTTGAAGTCTCCCTTTATGTTAACAAATTTGAGAGCACGATTAAATCCCTACCTATTACCTACTAGTCAGAGCAAACTGGCTTATCAACGACTAAAGGATAAATTACTTGCGATAGCAGAAGGATATCCATATGCTTATACTCCTGATGAAAAAGAAGACTCAGTCAACCCAATAATACCTATTGATTCGACAAGTATATCTGAGGACTCATAAAAGAACTGCTACAAAAAATGTTGCTTCATTTATCTCTGAACTACAGAAGAAACATGAGTGGAAAAACTGAAGGATTCAAGTCAATTGCTACATTGGCTGATTTTGTTCCCAAGTTCATAAGGACTCATTTTGAACACATTCCTTTAGAGCGTTCGAATCCTCTTTTTGTTCAACTCATCACTGAAAAAGTACTTTATTTTGTGTTAGGATTCAATCTAGTTCGTAAATCAATACAAAGCATGCTTTTGAGCTGTAATTGTATTTCAAAAGCAAATCCTCTCGAATGCTTAAACTGTTCTAGGAGCTTTGATCCAAAAGTATGCTGTCCGCAAGACAAGTTGATAGATTTTGAAGATCTCAAAAGAGCGATCGAACTGATTGATATTAAGCAATGTTTAAAAGATGCTGAACTAGGTGATTTGATAGATATTTCGATTTTAAGAGGTTTGACTTCATTTCGCTGGACAGGAACACATGTTCTTTTGTCTCAATCTCGATTGGAACCATACTTACATTTTGGTAACCACTTTGATGAGATTGTTTCACATCTTCAAAATCAGCTCAGAGAGCTGAACAAACCACTAGCCGCTTACATATAAATAGAAAGAACATCAAGAAAGAAAGTATTCAACTTTCAACACTGAAAGCAAAAACATTTTAAAAAATGAGCTGCGTATTTATCTTGCTATTAGCACTAACATTTCCCAATGTTAGTGGAGTATTCTATACCAATGAAATTGATGAATGTATAGCCGGAGTTATGGATAAAAATGATGTCTTGGTTTTTTCACCTTTCGAAAGGACTATACGATATAAAGATGAAAATGGAACAAACTGTGTGCGACTCTACCCTCCTGACTTATTATATTGTGGTTTTTTCATCCCTCAAAGTGCTTCTTGGATCTGCAAGGACACAACTTCTACAGATTCTGTGTCTTGTAATACTAGAACAAAATATGTTTTGAATCAAGAGGAATGTGAAATGGGTATTACAAATAATACTGAAGGACTTACTCAAAATACAAAAATATATCGAAATGGAAATTTATGTGCATTTCAATACAACCGCGAACGTGTGATCTGTCCAGTGAGAAGACAATTCATGACATACAAATTTGCATGCGTGCAATGTGTTCATTCCGATCATTCGATCAACAAGGAACCAAAACCAGTTAACATCACTAACATCAAAGATTCATCACTTTCGACTTTTGACAGTTTCAAAACTAGTGGAGTGTATTATAGCAACAAAATTGATAAATGTCTAGCTGGAGTTATGGAAAAAAACGATGTCTTGGTTTTTTCACCTTTTGAAAGGACTATACGATATAAAGATGAAAATGGGGAAAACTGTGTGAGACTCTACCCTTCTGACTATATATATTGCGGTTTTTTCATCCCTCGAAACGCTTCTTGGATCTGTAAGAGTAAAGATTCTACGGATACCGAGGAATCAATTTCAGCAAACATCACCACCATCAATGATATCGAAGGTGTAAATGAGGAATCAAATCCAGCTAACATCACTAACATCAATAAAATCGAAGGTGTGAATTCAACATTTTCGAGTTTCGACAGTTTCAATGTCAGCGAAGTATTTTATGCCAACGAAATCGATGAATGTATAGATGGAGTTATGGAAAAAAATGATGTGTTATTTTTTTCACCTTTTGAAAAGAGTATTCGATATAAAGATGAAAATGGAACAAACTGTGTGAGACTCTATCCTTCCAACTATTTACATTGTAGTTTTATTATCGCTCAAAACGCTTCTTGGATCTGCAAAAGCAAAACTTCTACAGATACCCTGACCTGCAATACGCCAACAAAATACACTCTGAATCAGGAGGAATGTGCAATAGGGGTTAAAAATAATACGGAAGACCTTACTCAAAATACAAAACTATTTTGGAATGATGAATTATGTGTATTTGAATACAACACCTCACGTTTGATTTGCCCACCAACCGAAGAGTTTGAGACAACCAACTTTGCATGTGTGGAATGCAATCATTCGACTAATGAGAAGCCGAAAATAGCTACTATCATCACTAACATCAATGGTATTGAAGGTGTAAATTTGTCATTTTCGAGTTTTGAAAGTTTGAAGTCTATTCAAAACAAGATTATCATCAGCATCACATGTCAAGGAGATAACAAAGACAAATGCGATCCCAAAGTTATATATATAGAACTTTAGTTGGAGCATATTAACCAAAGTCCACCGAAATGCAAGACAGTTAACTCTAAATGATGAAAGCATAAACTAGGTTAAAAGTCTCTCTCTCTGAATAAAAATGAAATATCGAATCTATCTTCTATTATTCCCAATCCTAAGCAGCTATTGTCTTGCAACAGAGATTCAACCATTCACTTTATCTCATAGACAGTCTGGATGTTTTTCGGGAACTCTTAATATGGAGGCAGTTTATTCAGTAACTCATATTTTAGGAAAAAACTTAAAATATCGTATGCATATACTCACATGTTTCATGCAGTTTTCTCACCAACGTAGAACCTGTGACACTTATGATATGTGGCCTCAAGAATACTTTGTTTGCAAAACCAATGAAGCTTTAAATTACATCCGTTTATACGACGAAGGATTACTACCTACGATTTGAAGAACAACTTCAACAATCACCACAACTCCGCAGACGACGACAACAAAAATTACAAACGAGTCACTAGTTCCAGCTTTATCCCCATCAATTCCATCTCTTCCACAAGCTCTGGGTTTAGTCGATTTAATTTTGGAACACCCAAGCCCTACAAACTCTACTATATACAATTATGAAGAAATCGAAACAACTACTGATTGTGTGTGTGATAGATACATCATATGCGAAAACAATTCAGCAGCAATTACAAATTCAGCACCATCGATTTATAGAGTTTTTATTTATAATGACTTGGAGGATTTTTCAAAACTTTCTCTATCCATATTGGAAGATAGTAAACTTAAACTTGAAGAAAATCTTGTCATCGTGATTGAACCTGAATGTGATGATATTTCTTGTAAAGTCATCAAATACTTTACAAATTAAAAAGTTTTTATAGACTTTAACACTATATATTCATCCTATTACACTTTATTATGATATATATTTTATTACATTCTCCAGTAAGCAAATAATGTAATACTTATTATGTAATAATAAAACTATAACAATAACTATAGCGTTGTAGATGGTTATATCATATACAAAAACTATTCAGTGGGAATTACAACTCCATCAAAAATGTTGTCATATGAGTGCCATACATTCAAAATCTATATGCCATATAAGTTCAAATCAAGTAAAAAAATAATCAAAACTCAAATGCCACTTAAATGCCACTCAAATGCCACTCAAATACCCCTCAAATAAAATACAATATAAATTCGGCGAATCCATCCAACGCCGTAACCCATTACCTCAACTCCAAGACCTAATCCACAAAAAAACACTTGGTAGGGAGATCTGCTCATATATTACTACTTATAAGCCACACCTACTCATTTAGCTTATAACCATTAAAAACACTCACGCGAAAACCCTATCATAATAGTGTTATTCGCGTGAAATATTCCTGTTTTATTCGCGTGAAGATAATTATTTTATTCTCGCTAAAGAATTATTTGTCTTTTCGCGAGAAAATATGTTTTTTTAGTATCTTTTTGATTCGCGTGAAAAATGGTTGCTTTCGCGTGAGCAAGAGACTTTTATTTACTGTTATTCGCGTGAAAAGTTGGTTTGTTTTTCATGTTTTATTAGCATGAAAATAAATTTGTTATTCCCGCGAGAACATTGGTCTTTATTCGTGTGAAAAGAAATTTTTTATTCCCGCGAAAACATTGGTTTTTACTCGCGTGAAAATGAATTTTTTATTCCCGCGAAAGCATTGGTTTTTACTCACGTAAAAATAATTGTTTGATTCCCGCGAAAACGTTGGTTTTTATTTGCGTGAAAATAAATGTTTTATTCCCGCAAAAGCATTGTTTTTTATTCGCGTGAAAATGAATTTTTTATTACCGCGAAAACATTGGTTTTTACTCGCGTGAAAATAAATTTTTTATTCCCGCGAAAACATTGGTTTTTATTCGCGTGAAAATAAATGTTTTATTCCCGCGAAAGCATTGGTTTTCCTTCGCGTGAAAAAATGCTGATTCATAGATATATTATAAAGAAGGCTGACACGAGATGGTATTCATAGGGTTTAATCAGTGCAACTTTAGCGATTTAAGAGCCGCTGTTTTCACACAGAAAGCATCCAGTTCTACAACAGCAAGCGGAGAAGCAACATCTACTAAACCTTCCATTGCAACTACTAGGAGCTCTCCCTTTTTATAAAGATAAGAATAAAAAATAATTATTTTCTGTTAGCTAACACAACTAGCTGAAGGTTTAAGACCTATCTATCTATAAAATTAATTACAAAGAACTAAACAAAATCTTTGTTCTTTTTTTAGAATGAATACTCAAGACGAAGGAAGCCAACCGATGAATGTAGAAGCGGAATCCCAGCAAACCCTTTCCCCACCACCTTCTCCTATCTTCCATATGCCAGAAAGTCAATTGGTGATTGATGAACCGGAATCCCAACAAGATTTTACTCCAGTCACATCTCCTACTAACAAGCTGTCTTCAAAACGAACACCTGTGATGAAACGAACTTTCATTGATTTGACAAAAGATGATATTGAAAATGACTCGAACTGCAAAAAACGAGTTTTGATGGGTGTTGGAGACGATACACTTTTTTGTCACACCAGAATACCCTTTCAAGATGCCGGAAGTAATGAACAAACCACTCTCACCTACAAGAGCGCCGGGTTGTTAAACTCTCTCTCTCCAGATAGTCTAGAAAAACTTGAAGAATCCATGGAAATCTGCGAACTACCAATACCAACAGTTATGGAGGTGTTATCCGTTGAATTTCGTGATGAATCAAAGTGTACCATCATTTACAACTATCAAAAGGATAAAAAGTGAACTCGAGTGAAGAGCGATGTTTCAACCGAAATAGGTCAGATTGTTAATAAAGCTAAGCAAACACGTCCAATTGTTTTCATTTATATGGGAGAAGGAAAGACAGGAGATGCGATTTTTTGTTCTGCTGATTGCCACGGACGTAATCGAAAGATCAACAATCCATTCAACTCATTATACGACAAGAGTATGAGACAAATACAGGCTTATTTCAGCGTTGCTCACCTACATGATTTTCCATCAGGAAGTGTTATAGCTTATGAGTATCCTGGAATGCTGATATTCTAGTGGCTGATTACAGATGTATGGTAAATGGAGAGCTCCTGGTTGGAGATATTAACATATTAACATATTAACATTAACAGTAACATTTACTTAGTAAATTAGTTCCTTGTATATGCACTCCATCTATTCCTTCTACTGTATTATCTTGTATGAACTTGAAGTTAGGATAAGTCTGTATGATAAATCTCCGTATTGAGTGATCTCTCATCTCACTATCTCCTATATCTCGTAAACTTCTAACAATTTCATCCATACTCCAACCTCTACTTCTCAGTAAACAAAAGTATACACAATAATCGCCACATACAGTTGACAAAAAATTTTGTAGTTGTGTTTCATTACTTTGCATTGTTTCATATCCTCCGTGAATACTTAGTATTTCATTTACATCTGGGTAAAAGGAAACAGAACGTCCAAACGAGTCGAAAAAATCCACCTCTGAATCATTAGCGTACACAGCCAACCAATGCTCTCCAGGTTGGTGAGAATAATGGGTGTTGAATACGAAACATCCTGTTGGAAAATTGCAAATTTGCTTCCAAAACTGATCTCTAGCTCCAACGTGAATCCCTACACTTTGACATAAATCGTCTGAAGATAAGATCGAACGAAACTGTATGGTATTCATCTCTAGCTTTCTGTTTAGAGCACTGCGTCTCCCGCGATATATAATTGAAGAATGCTATCCATCTCCAACACACCATTTTTTACAAAGTATGCTACCAGGTATAAGCCATCAGGCGTGTTAGTGCTAAAACGAATTTCCACACTTGTTGTGACATTTTTCATAGAGTGAAATCCTTCTTTAAGAAAATCGCCAGTCAAATCAAATCCATAAAGTGTAGTGCCATCAAGGTATTGTTCTTTTGTAATACCAAGACTATCACCATCGAGCAAAGTTCCGGTAGTGTGTAGAAACTGATGATATTCTCTTCCAAAAACCTCTCTAGCATAATCTGGCTCAAATCTCCTTCCGATTGGACAATCACCAACTCTCAATACAATACTATCAACATTAGCGTGTTGCATCCTATATGGATTCAAAGCGAAATGTCCGTTCATAGTGTTGTGATCAATTAAACCTAAATAAATTTGTTTAGGTTTTTGTTTGTTTTCTTCCAAAGTGATGTCAATCTGCGCAACACCAGCGCGGTTTCCGTATAGCTTTATCCGTTTTCGATCAACTGGATAAATGTAGTTGTGACCTTCCAATGCCAAACTGAGTTGGGAGTTTTGTATTGTAGGATTCACCTTAACTTTACAAAGATGAAGTTCAAATTTATCAAATTCTAATCTTCGCTCCTCCTGCAGGTGACTCATCTGCAGCAAACAAGGCTAGTTTGCTGGAGGCAAGCTCAAACTCCAGCTGCATACTAGGACCAAGGATTATTAGTTTTTTTTGCTGAAATAACGCGAGATGAGGTTT
Source organism: Cryptosula pallasiana (assembly GCA_945261195.1). Lineage (NCBI taxonomy): Eukaryota > Metazoa > Bryozoa > Gymnolaemata > Cheilostomatida > Cryptosulidae > Cryptosula > Cryptosula pallasiana. The sequence goes on from OX183135.1 coordinate 4,872,734, forward strand.
TCCAGTTAAGTCTATTACCTTCCCTTCTCTGATTAGAGCTCTCCTCTTTTTCTTATCTGCAGTTTTGTGATTACTAGAGTCTTTGCTAGTCGAATCATCATACAACCATCCTTCCATCTTACTTTGATATTTCTTTCTGTCTGCACTGTTTTCGAGTAGTTGTGAAAAGTAGGAGCGTAAACTGTAATTGTTAGCGTATTCAACAGTAGTTCCTTCTATCGACATTTTCAACTCGCTGAATAATGTGTGCATTGAATCCCCCATCCACACAACTGCATTATCATCAGTACCACCAATATTGGTCCCATCATCTTGAACAACTGTGGCTTCAACTTGCCAAAACGAGTTGTAGAGATCTGTGTAATGTTCAGTGCTCCCTGACAAGGTTAACTCAATACTACCATAAGGATCTAACCTATCAGGTCTGATGACAACGTATTCTGATCTCTCTACCGATATGTTTGTTGGCTCCGTAGCAAACACATCCAGCGATGGATTTATGTTGTAGGAAGAACCTTCCAACTTAATACCTGGTGTTCAATTTAAACTAGCCATCTGTTGCGAGTGATGATTGCTTGAAGCGTTGTCACTTAATGAACATAAATATCAAGCTCTGGTGTCTTTATACCGGATTCTGTCGGTATTAAAATATGGAACGTTTACCAACACCTCTCCTTTTCTTTCCACCTCTTGTTTGTCCCCGTTCCCTTTTCACATGATCCGGGCGAACTGCGCTGAGCACATCTCCCCCAAGATCATTTAACTCTGCCAGTCCCCTCTTCTTTGCCGATGCTGCAAAGCTTTGTCCATCGATGACATCTCGGGTTACATTACCACCTACAGAGAGCGCTCTCTTTCCCAGATTAATTGCTCCTCTTTTCAGCATTGGTGCTGCGGATTTGCGTATACTTGAAAAGATACTACCAAGTCCATTTCCTCCCATCACCCGTCGTCCGCTATACACTCCAATTCCATTTCCAGCTTGCATCTTGTAGTACTCATCAAAAAAATCTTTCGAGTCCTCAGGGTTGTATCGTACCAAACTCATGATAATTGTTTTTCTCTAAAGTGAACCGTCAACACGACCTTTCCACCATCAAATGGTATTCGCTGACCATCGTCACTCGTTATAAGTACTTGGATCAGATCACTATTTAGTGATGAAGCGTTGACTTAGTGAGGATTTTTAAATTCTTGATACACAACATTATTCTTCTTTCCTTGAACCGGAACTACTCTCAGTAAAGGTACATTCGTATCTCCTACCATTCTATTATCAACAATGTTGGAATAAACATACAGAGATGTTAAACCGGAATTTATATCAGGAGGTGTAACATTATTGTACCTACCACGAGGATACGTAGTTTTCGGTTCAAATCCAAAAATATATTCCAGATCTCTGGGGAAACTTATGGTTGTATCAGGATCGCTGCTAGTTAGTAAACTGGTGTTAGTGACCTTGTTGTAGGAGATGGTGAATTTTTTGTCTAAATCCATTTCACTCATTCTCTTTCGTATAATCTCCTCCAACTCCTCCAAACTATCATATCTTCCATTACCAATTAAGATGAAGGACTTTTCGCTTCTACCAGAGACATTTGTCTTTTCTAGATATATTTTCCCTTCGGTAACATTCTTCCAATTATTAGAATGACACATATCTAGCAGACCTGCCTCCCATTTACCACCGTTGATAACCAAATATTTATACAGTCTCACTGTAAAATCGGAATCGCTGTTATCAGGAAACTCTTCAGCGCTAGAGTTCGAGGGTAAAGTTATCAGCATCGACATTTTTCCTACGTATGATGATTATATCAAACGTTCTTTCCTTATAAACTATTCATCTACCCACTCGTTGAACTTTTCTCCGTATCCTAACCACTTAACCAGAATCTGTCTTTTACCTCCTCTCGTTCTTCTTTCCAATATCTTTTCAATTCTGAAACTCGTGGGTTTTTTTACTTTTTGCAACTCTTTTTCGTAAAAGGTGCCATCGATCTTCTCTTCAGCCAAATCTTTTACCCTATATACAACAGGTTTTTCATCGGTAAGTACATCGATGATTATAAAAATCTCAATGGTCCAATTCGGGGTGTACCCTCTTTCAATTGCTCCTCTTGCCTCACTTATTCTCACATAATCCCCAATCTTTAATTTGCTTCTTGAGTTAAACTGTGTTCACCTCCTTCATACACACGATTCCATACAAGTTCCTGATTCTGAAAATTCACATCATTTGGTTTCATACCTATAACACCATGAACAGTGTTGTTGTATGCATTAACCATTTCTGGTAAAACATCAATGTATTTGTCATCATCTTTATACGTCAGATATCTGTATATCTTCTCTTTTAAAGTTCTGTTAAAACGTTCCACCATTGATGCCTTTATCGTCTCATTTTTGGTTGTAAAGCGTTTGACTTTCTTTTCCGCCAGGAGAGTCTTGACATTGACATTGTCAAACTCTTTACCTTTATCGGGTTGTAAAGCTTTATAGTTTTCTCCTTCTAGTATTCTTCTCAATCCTCTGGCTGCAACCTGCCCTGATTTAGAGATGAGTGGTACGGCCCATTCTTTTCTAGATAGAGAATCAACAGCAGTCAGTAAAAATGCTGTATTATCATTTTCTTCTTTTCGAGATCGAACATCCATCAAATCTACCTGTAACTGTTCCTCTATTCCAGCTACAATTGTAGGACGACGCTTAAACTTAGTTACAGCTCTTTTATATAACGTGTAGGCATCCTCACCACTCAACCATTCACGGATTCTTTTTTCTCCCTCTCGTTTTCTACGAGCTTTCAGTAAAGCTCTAGCTCCTCGTAGAGATGTATGTAATGCAGGATTGTAATACAACTCTTTTAGCGTGTCGATGTCCATGAATTAGTACTGGGAATGACCAATTTTTTTTTCTGACTGTCACGTGTTTGACGTGGGGATTTCCTGACAGTTGTGATTCCTTCACCAGCTAGCAAGCTTTTAAATTTACTGTAACTGGTATGTCCCGATTGGATTTTACCTCTTTCGGTTAGAACATCTCGTAGTAAAGTTTTGGAAGCCTTAGGATTCAACCAACGTTCTCCAATTTTCAGTCTGTTCTTATCCGAGTCGAATCTATCAATTTCACTCAGATTATTCAACATTCTGACACCAATCGTTTGATCACTCTTTTTTGTTGTTAAATCAGTCACCTTTTTTCAAACTCTTCTAAACGATTGCTTTCACTATCATGCTCATCTTCTCCATCAGTGACAAACGTATTTCCAAGTAGGGTTGAGTCTTCACTATCAAACAGCTTCGTTTTTACTGATTCTAACCCGATGTCATCATCATTCGTTTTTACTGATTCTAACCCTACGTCAACATCAACAATGGACGTTAGGTTTATCATCAATAGCTGTGCTATTGGCCAAAGGAGAAGTAGGTTCTATATTTTTTTTCTTAATGGGACTCCAACCAACCACTTGTGCCTGATTTTGATTATTTTTAATCTTTTTGACATCAGACAAATACCTACGCAGGTTTTGAACATTTTCATCTAACTTTTTGTGTGAGGATAAGTCAGAATCATAAGCTGTTTCCAGTAGAGCATTTCGCTTTCTCTTCATATGTCTCACTGTTATAGCTTACATAGGATTATAATACAATGGAGGTCTGGTCTTCTCTTCCTTTACCACTGTTTTATTCTCATTCTTTTCCATTAATCTATAGTATTCGTTTTCAGAGAGTATAAAAATACGTCTGGAGAATGTTAAAGGCTGACAATTCATCTTTTTATTGATGATAAAACAGATACAATAGGAGTTATAATAGCGTCCAAAAGATTGCCTCTACCAGTCTGAGTCAAAATTTTACGCTTATCATTAAATGTTCCTCTAGCACTTAGTTTAGGTAGTTCCTTCTTGTAACGCTGCAACTCAATAAACTGCTCAGAATCAAGAGGAGCATTACCTAATATAATATTTTTAACACTTTCTATCAATGATTGAAACATTTCCGAGTTGGCCTTTTCGACTATAGCAGTTTTTCCTCTCTAAAATCGCCATTCTATTCCGCATCATTCGTGTTGATACTTTCATCTTTATCTTCTCGCTCCTCCTATTCCTCCTATCACACTTTTCAATATCCCAGGAACTACAGTGCTGATAATAGGTCCTAGTAGAGCAGATAAAAATCCTCCTTTTTGCAAAACAAATTTCTTATCATCTAACGTTGATCTTCTTACTAAAGCGCTAATATCCTCCGCGTTCCGCTGCAACTGATTATACTGAGATGTTGTCAATGGTATCAGTAGTAATATATGAGCAGATCTCCCTACCAAGTGTTTTTTTGTGGATTTGACCTCGGGGTTGAGGCAATGGGTTAGGGCGTTGAATGAATTTGCCGAGTTAATATTGTATTTCATTTGAGGGGTATTTGAGTGGCATTTGAGTGGCATTTAAGTGGCATTTGAGTTTTGATTATTTTTTTACTTAATTTGAACTTATATGGCATATAGATTTTGAATGTATGGCATTTAAGTTTTGATAATTCTATACATAACTCTAACTCATATGGCGTCTAAATTTTGAATGTATGGCATTTAAGTTTTGATAATTTTTTTACATACCTCGAACTCATATGGTGTCTTGAGAGAGAGGGGAGAGGAGAGAGGAGAGATGGGAGATGAGAGAGAAAGGAGAGAGAGTGGAGAGAGATTTTTTAGTTTTCTATACATGTAATTCAAAGTCATATGACATATTGAGAGAGAGGAAAAGAGGAGAGAGAGGAGAGAGGAGATATATCTACATTGGATAAATACATTGATTAAAATGAATCAATATATGATTATCAACATTTATTACATAATATAGCTAGAGTCAGTAAATACTAAGTAATAACAATTAATACATAGTCTTTTACTTTACAATGATGTCTTTGATGTACTGATGTTATATCTTAAGAAGGGAGACTTCTGTTCTATGTGCTTTTGATTTCGTAATGAACTAAAATAAAAAAGTTATGTATTAGTATAGAATGATTGAACAGAAATTTAAAATAATTACATGAATTTGAATTATAGCTTTAGTTACATTGGATAGTTTACATTATATAGAAAAGGGAAATAACTCACCAAGGCACATTGTCCAACTTGTTTTTTTGAATTAGAGACTATCCATTGCTAAAACAAAAAATGATTTGGGGTGAAAATAACTACAACTACATCTAAATTGAGTTGAAGTATTATTTACAATGGTTAGAATTTATTAAATAGAAAAGAAAAAACTCTCACCGAGTTTTATCATGTGTCTCATCCTTCTTTTCAGCAACATATCCTGTCTCAAAATCATCAAAATCTCCACGTAGAAAATCTTCAAGATCATCATCATCAATTTCTAATATCTCTTTGTTGTGCTTTGCTTGATCACAATATTGCCTCCAATAAATTTGACCGAATCTGTATGTAGAGCAAAATGAAAGATCGTATTCCGTATTAAATTTTCCGTGGGTTTTTTTTCCTCTGTAGATCATCACACCTTGAGCATGTTGTTTAGCTTCCGAAGCATATTTGTCTGGTATGGCAAGCGTCTTCATCAGCGTTTCTCCACATTGTTCAATGGTATAACGGATACAAATTACATTTGACTGTCCTCCTTTAAATCGATGAGGAACGAACCTATGAACAACATCTCGGTAAGGGAAAATAGCACCAGGTTGGAAACTGTTGAGGGTCTTGATGTTCAAGAAGCGTCTGAGCTGACATTTAGTCAATGTACTCAAATATAGTGATTCCTCTTCAGCTTCCTTATTGCTTAGAGGATGTCTGCTAACACGTTTGGCGTCATACCAAAAAACACTTTTATTTTTCGGTTTTCCCTTTCTACCCAAATATACAACGTTAAACGGAGGGGGGTGATTATCACAGTTGAAGTTTTTAGCTATTTCAACTGGACAGAAAAGTATTTTGGGGTCGAGTTCATTTATATCTGAAGGATCATGGTAGCGGACTTGAGAATATCTACACTTCTCCTTACTTGATGGATGTATCACACCAGACACTCGCATAATGCTTGGGATAGGAAGATCTTCAAATGTTTTGCAAACCGGAACTTTTGGTGAGCCAATCACTTGAAAACCTTTAGACTTTTCTAATTCCCTAGCTCTCCTTTTGTTGAGATATTCAACTGTTAAATGAGCTATAGCTCCATTCTTCATTGTTTTCTTATCAACGGAAGTAGTTTGTTTTCTCACTATTTTTTTTCGCTTCCTTACTACTCGCTTTTTTGGAGCAGTTTTCTTTCTCTTAGGAGTTGTTTTGCCGTTTTTCTCTTTATTTCCTGTTGGATATGGATCTGTGCAAAGGAGCTCTTCAGAAAGATCATCCATAACATTCTAAAAATAAAATGGCAATATTTGCATGAGTGGCTAAGAGTGTATTTATTAGTTAGAGTATCTTATATATATATATATATATATATATATATATATATATATATATATATATATATATATATATATATATATATATATATATATATATATATATATATACATATGAATTTATGACAAAAGCTAGAGTATCTTATATATATATATATGTATTTATGACAAAAGCAGTTAAGACCATAGAGTTATGATAGATTGAGAATGTACTTATTAAACTATTGGGAGGTGGAGACAGACAACAAAGAATGCGTTCAAATATATATATATATGTATTTACTTAATATCATACTGCTTTTAACATCTCAATTGGTAAGAAATAAAAGATAATAGGTTGAACAAAATATTGTGAAATAATAAAAAAACAACTAAAAAATTTTCATAAATATGTATGAAACGCTTCTAATATTAGTTCAAAAATACCTACAGAAGAGGATAGGCCTTCATCTATTTGGACATAATTATAAATATGTTTTCTGAATTTATAAAAAGTTTTTTTGTTCCACTTCATGCTACATAATTTTTTGAAAATTATTTGATTCCAAACACTTCTTTCAATTTCTTTTAAAAAATCATTAATATTGACGACTTCCACCATTGACAAAACGGTTTCGAAACCGTTTTTTATAATGTCATCAAAAAGTTCTGTAGATACATCATATTTCTTACAACACATCCCCATACTCATCATGTGTTGAGTTATACAGAATATTATAACTTGGAATGTCAAACGTTCTACAGCTTTTTCTTCAACAACATCATTATTTATCACATAGTTATGATACATTTCTGGAAGGAAGTCCTTTAAGTAGATTGGGTTTGTTGTTGTATTGTTCTAAAATACAAGCGATAATTAGATAACTAAAATAATTAAAGGTTTTTCAACAGGTGTTAAATAGTATTTTATATTAATTCTTACCTTTTCATCAGGCTGACATTCCAACTTTAGATACAATGGTTGGCTTCCTACGTCTTCAGTATTCATTCTGAAAAAACAAAAAAATTGGTTCAATTCTTTATAATCAATTTAAAGATAGATATGTCATAAAGCCTTCAGATAGTTGTGTTAGCTAGCAGAAATAATTGTATTTTTAGTCTTACCTTTATGAAAAGAGAACTCTTAGTGGTTGCATTGGAAGATGTAGTAGATGTTGCTCCTTCGCTCACCGTTGTTGAACTGGATGCTTTCTGTCTGAAACCCTTGTCTCTTATATAGCTAAACGCGTGAAAATAAATGTTTTATAAGCATTGGTTTCTATTCGTATGAAAACAAAATTTTTATTCCCGCGAAAGCATTGGTTTGTATTCGCGTGAAAATAAAATTTTTATTCCCGCGAAAGCAACGGTTTCCATTCGCGTGAAAATAAATTAGTTATTCCCGCAAAAGCAACGGTTTCCATTCGCGTGAAAATAAATTAGTTATTCCCGCAAAAGCAACGGTTTCCATTCGCGTGAAAATAAATTATTTATTCCCGCGAAAACATTGGCTTTTATTTGCGTGAAAATAAGTTATTTATTTCCGCGAAAGTATTGGTTTGTTTTCGCGTGAAAATAAAATTTGTATTCCCGCAAAAGCAAAGGTTTCCATTCACATGAAAATAAATTATTTATTCCCGCAAAAGCATTGGTTTGTATTCGCATGAAAATAAATTATTTATTCCCGCAAAAGCATTGGGTTGTATTCGCGTGAAAATAAATTATTTATTCCCGCGAAAGCATTGGGTTGTATTCGCGTGAAAATAAAAGGTTTATTCCCGCAAAAGCAACGGTTTCCATTCGCGTGAAAATAAATTATTTACTCCCGCGAAAGCATTGGTTTGTATTTGCGTGAAAATAAAATGTTTATTCCCGCTAAAGCAACGGTTTCCATTCGCGTGAAAATAAATTATTTATTCCCGCGAAAGCATTGGGTTGTATTCGCGTGAAAATAAAATGTTTATTCCCGCGAAAGCAACGGTTTCCATTCGCGGGAAAATAAATTATTTATTCCCGCGAAAGCATTGGTTTGTATTGGCGTGACAATAAAATGTTTATTCCCGCAAAAGCAACGGTTTCCATTCACGTGAAAATATATTACTCATTCCCGCGAAAGCACTGGTTTGTATTCGCGTGAAAATAAAATTTTTATTCCCGCGAAAGCAACGGTTTCCATTCGCGTGAAAATATATTAATTATTCCCGCGAAAGCATTGGTTTGTATTCGCGTGAAAATAATTTTTTTATTCCCGCGAAAGCATTGGTGTTCTTCCGTAAAAAACAATGTTTCATTAATTTAACCTTATGATAAATGGGATGATTTCAGCTATATAAGAAGCACTGTTTTCACACAGAAAGCAGTCACTTCAACATTAGCAACTGAAGGAGCAAGATCTACTACAACATCATCTACTACAACTGCTAGAAGGACTTTCTGTTTTGAGGTAAGTCAACTTGATGTACTATTGAGTATAAATTTAATTTTTTATCAATTTAGATACTAACAGCAGTATGATATTGAGTAAATATACATATATATATGTATATATATATATATATACATCTTCAAATTGGTTTGAAAAAAAATCAAAAAATCATAACAAGGATTTTTACTTTATCTTTTAGAATGTCGACACAAGTCAATACAAAACAACTGAAGAATGAAGAACCAAAACATTCACAAGACAGGAAGGAGATTGATAGAAATGTACTTTTTCAACGTACTAAGATTCCTGTTCAAAACGTCGGCCAGCTGAAGAATAAAGAATCAAAACCTTCACAAGACAGGAAGGTGATTGATGACAATGTACTTCTTCAACGCACTACGATTCCCTTTCAAAGAGCCAGTCAGAATACTCTGGCAACTCTCATCATCAAAAGCGCCTCTCTGTTAAGTACTCTATCTCCAGCTTCCAGAAGAAACATTGAAAACATAGTCAAAGTTGAAGATTTACCAATACCTACAGTTATGCAGGTGTTAACCGTCGAGTTCCACGATGAAACGAACTGCACCATCATCTACAACTATAAAAAGGATGGAAAGATAGTTAGAGTGAAGAGCACTATTCCGTTAGCAGCAAGATTACTTGTACAGGAAGCTTCGCAAATAAGACCATTGATTTTGATCTACATATGTGTTGAAAAGACTGGAAAAGCAATTTTTCGTGCCACTACAGAAACAGGATCTACTCTGAGGTGGAAGAATGCATTTGATGTATTACCAGAGAAAAGTATGAGACAAATCAATGCTTATTTCGAGGTAGCTCATCTCCAGGATTTCCCAACAGATAGTGTCATATGTTTCCAAAACCCTGAAGTGATAACAAAATCTGACAGGCGATGGAATGCAAATGAAGAGACTCTTCTAGTTCAATACAGAAGTGTTGAAGATGAAGAATTACTGATCGGAGATATGCGCATTCCTCATCAAATAGCTTCTGCTGTGACATCGGAAAGATTTGGAGTTATTTTGTTCAAGGGACTGAGTCGAAATGCGGACAATTCAATTTTCTACAACATCAGTGCACTCGCAGCTCATCAAGCCTTCGTGCAAGCCTCGGAACTGACTGATAATCCAAAATCTGAGGATTTTCTCAACCACTTCGATGATGCTGAAAAAGAAGACTGTGGAGAACAAACTCTCGAGAAGCTAATCTATAACTCAAGGGATTCATATCACTATAGGTAGGTTTTATTAATTTTTACCATAATTTAAAAAAAATTGATTTGTGAAAATTTTGTGTATTCTTACAATGAAAAACCGCTTAATTTCTCTGTTTCACATAAATAACAACAGTAAAACGATTTATCACGTAAATGATCAACTCGTGAACATTTTTTGTAAAACATTTTTGTAAAACATTTTTAAACTATATATATATATTTCGGAATGAAAAAGGATTTTTTTTGTGTAATCAGTGTATTTTTTTACATAAAAATTGAAAAAATAACAAAAGGTTATAATTTTTTTACAAAAAATGCTTAATTTCTCTCATAAATGATCAACTCATGAACATTTTTTGTAAAACATTTTTAAATTATATATATTTCGGATTAATAAAAGGACTTTTTTGTGTAATCAGCGTATCTTTTTTACATAGAAGTTGAAAAAATAACAAAAGGTTATAATTATTTTACAAAAATGTTTAATTTCTCACGCAAATGATCAACTCATGAACATTTTTTGTAAAACATTTTTAAATTATATACATTTCGGATGAAAAAAGGACTTTTTCGTGTGTAATCAGTGTATTTTTTACATAGAATTTGAAAAAAATAACAAAATTTTTATAATTATTTTACAAAAAATGCTTAGTTTCTCACGTAAATGATCAACTCATGAACATTTTTTGTAAAACATTCTTAAATTATAAACATTTCGGACTAAAAAAGGACTTTTTTGTGTAATCAGTGTATTTTTTTACATAGAAGTTGAAAAAATCACAAAAAGTTACAATTATTTTACAAAAATGCTTAATTTCTCACGTAAATAACATGTTTTATCACATAAATGGACAATTCATGAGCGTTTGTTGTAAAACATTTTTAAATTATATATATATATTCCGGATCCAGATGAAAAAAAGGACTTTTTTGTGTGTAATCAGTGTATTTTTTTACATAGAAGTTGAAAAAATAACAAAAGTTTATAATTATTTTACATTAATTTTTAATCGTACTATACTAATACATCACTTTTTATTTTAGTCCATTATATCGTAAAAAGAACGCAGAATAAATGACTTGCTCCCTAAAAAAATAATGAGCTGAATGATGTACCTCAGTGAGTTATTTTCCTGTTATATATAATGTAAACTATCTAATGTAGCTAAGAGTAAAATTCAAATTCGGTAAAATTTATTTATATAATGAATAACTTTTGTATTTTAGTTCATTATGGAATCAAAAAAGAATACGGAATACAGGAATTCCTCCCTGAGACTAATAATATATCACCAGAACATCAAAGAAGATATTGTTCAAGAAAAATGCATTGTAACCATTGATATCGTAAGCTATAGTAGTTTGTATTACACAAAATTTACTGTAAAACAGTTTTATGAATGTAAAAACTAGATATGGTATTTTCTATTACAATTATTTTCCCGATACTGTAAATTTTATTCATCTAGAGGAGTAATTTGATGATTTTTGACGGTTTTTAAAAAAATATCAAAAACTATATATTTTAAGGATTGTTTTTTTTTAAAAAGTTAAAAGTACAAAAAAATTAAAAAAAAGGTATGTAATAAAACCCTGTTTTGAAACATAAAAAATTTAAAAGGAAGGTGTAGGATAAAATCCTCACTCAAAAAATTAATGAAAATTGAATGGAATAAAAGAATATTTTTCCAAATACCAAATTTTTTGTAAATATAAAGTGAAAATCTCTATATATATTTTTTTTAAAAAATATTGAAAACTATATATTTTAATGATTATTTTTTTAAAAAAGTTGAAAAAAAAAAAAAAGCTTTGTAATAAAACCCTGTTTTAAAACATAAAAAAATTAAAAGGATGCTGTAGGATAAAACCTTCGCTCAAAAAATTAATGAAAATTGAATGGAATAAAAGAATATTTTACCAAATACCGCATTTTTCTTGTAAATATATAGTAAACATTTTTAAAATACTGTTGGTGAAATTTACTGTAAAATGGTTTCAAGTGTGTCAAAGACTAAATATGGTGTTTTCATTGAAATGTTTATTTTCAAAAGATCCATATAATATCATTGAATCAATTAGTCAAATTTAACACTCAAATTCTTTATTATCAAGTAGGCTTAATGTTTCTATTGCGATTAATTCTCAAATATTGTAAATTTTAACTATCTAGAGGAGTAATTTGTCAATTTTGATGTTTTTTTTCTTTAAAAAAATGATTACGTAATACCACATACTTCAGTTCTAATTCGTTTGAACAATTTCATGGGAGACAAAGAATAAAAAGTTACATTGATTTAGTTTTTAGAATTGAAGTTGCCATCGAAAATGGTTTGTTCTTGAATGGGTAAATCCATAGCCTCCTCATCATCATGACAGAAGTTTTCTGATGATTGCATTTTGAAAAACAAATTACATTGATTTAGTTTTCAGAATTGAAATTACCATCGAAAATGGTTTGTTCTTGAATGGGTAAATCCATAGCCTTCTCATCATCATGTTTAAGTTTTCTACCCCAATATCTCCAACCTCTCAGAGATAGAGATTGTTCTGTTTAAAAAAATAATGGAAATTGTATATATAAATGATTGTTTTAAAAAAATGGTAATTTTTTAAAAAAAATTCAAAAGGAAAATGTGGGATAAAACCCTCACTCAAGAAACTAATTTTGTATGATAGGTTGCTTACCTAACAATAAGAAAATAATGAATAATGTATATTTAAGCAATTATTGAAAAAATTAATGAAAATTGAATAGAATAAAAGAATATTTTACCAAATACCCTGTTTTTTTTTGTAAAGATATACAAACAGAAAAAAATTAACCATTTAGAGGATGATTTCTTTTTTGCAAAAAAATAATGAAAATTTAATGAAATGAAAGAATATTTTTTACCAAATACCCTGTTTTTTTTTGTAAATTTGTACAAATATATGAAATTTAACCATTTAGAGAGAAAATTTAATGAAATGAAAGAATATTTTACCAAATAGTCTGGTTTTTTGTAAATTTGTACAATTAGATGAAATTTGACCATTTAGAGGATGATTTCTTTTTGCAAAAAAATTAATGAAAATTGAATGAAATGAAAAAATATTTCACCAAATACCTCTTTTTTTGTAGATGTATACAAATAGATGAATATCTAACTTCATCCATTTTTTTCCCTTTGGGATCATGTTTGAAGGTTTTCAAGATATTTTTTTTAGTAAAAGCTAATGCATTGATTGTCATTACAAGTTGTAGTGTTTTGTATTATTTAATATCTACTGACTCTAGCCATATTATATGAGATTTTCCCTACTTATTACACAATAAATGTATATATTCACATATTGGTTCATTTTTAATCACTGTATTTATTCAATGTAGATATATCTCCTCTCTCCTCTCTCTCCTCTTTTCATCTCTCCTCTCTCTCAAGATATCATATGAGTCGGAATTACAAAAAGTTATCAAAACTTAAATGTCTTACATTCAAAATCTAGATGCCCTATGAGTTAGAATTATGTATACAATTATGTAAAAAAATTATCAAAACTTAAATGCCATACATTCAAAATCTACATACCATATAAGTTCAAATTAAGTAAAAAAAATAATCAAAACTCAAATGCCACTTAAATGCCACTGAAATGCCACTCAAATGCCCCTCAAATGAAATACAATATTAACTCGGCAAATCAATTTAACACCCTAACCCATTGCATCACCCGAAGTCAAATCCACAAAAAAACACTTGGTAGGGAGATCTGCTCATATATTACTACTGTTATCGTTCCATTTATAATAGCTTTAGCGCATTCCATTAGAGTCATAATAAGCTCTTTTTTGGTTTTGGCTATAACAGACTTTTGAATAGCAAAGGTTGCATTGTTGAGCGATAACAACACAGCTGCATTTCTTTTTAACTTTTTCTCGAAAGCTTGAGTCATTATACCGTTTTCGTGCTACGTTGTTGAATAACAAAATATGTATGAGGTGAAACGAATAGTAATTGTATTTATATCCTTTTACTTGGGTACATATAATATCATAGGGAGATCTGATGTAAAGTTTCCCAATAGTCTGTGTTGATCATTCGTTTGCTGAGTCGTGTCTATCCGTAGATTAGAGTACGGTTTTTTGTTGCGTCTTCAAAAGCCTCTTGTAAATATTTTACTACATTGTCGAGTCAAATAGGAAATAGAAGAAGCATCTCTAGGGTTTTTAAAAAGAAAAAAATAATGACTATTCAAGGAAATTGTACGATTCCCTTTTAAAAACAGATTCTGAACAATAAAAAATACGTTTATGTTCAAATGATGACTATGTTTTGTATACAAAGCATTGGCATCAGCTTTACCAGAAACTTCATCCATGAGATCATCAATTAACAAGCATCGATTTTCTCCATCTCTGGGAAAACTCACTGTTATATCTATCATGCCTTCATGAAAAATCACTCCTGGTACATCATCAAAGGCTTTTTGATAGGCTCCATAACAGTAGTGAATTTCTGTTGGTGGAGGGTGAGCTATAGTCTGACTAGCTTCAATCATTCGTAAAATCGCTTGTGTCTTTCCCGATCCGGTTGGTCCTGCAATCATTGCCGTAAAAGGAGAACGCATCCTTGGGTCATAATCTTCAGGTTTCCCATTCATCATAAAAAGATGTTCATCAACCAACAGTAGTTTCATTTATGATTCCAACAGGAGAGTTTCTCGCTTTTTGTATTTCTTGCATAGCTTCTTCATACATACTAAACTCAGTAACACATCCAAAAGTAGAAAATTCTACGACAAATACCAAAATCATCATAACTATCAACGCTTTACGCTTCAAACTTAGTAAAACATCTAGCATATCGCCCGTAGTACCATCGACAGTATCAACTTCATTCATCGGTTTCATCTCAACATCATCCTCTGTCGACATCTTAGCTTCCAATAACAATACAATCATACCACGATTCATTTTTATACAATGTAAAAAACTATCAAAAAATCAAATGCCATACAATTCTCTCAAGATGCCATGTGAGTTCGAATTATGTGAAAAAATTATCAAAATTTAAATGCCATACAATATTACCTCGGCGACTCTATTCAATGCCGTAACCCATTGCATCAACTCCGGGATTTAATCCCACAAAAAAACACTTGGTAGGGAGATCTGCTCATATATTACTACTCCCAGCCACCCCAAGCCAGGGTACCCCTCAGACCCATTTACCCCCTGCCAAGAGACCCTGTCATGATACTGTTTCCCCTGTTGCAGGAGAAGATAACTCACCAGCCAAAACCAAAGGAGCACCCAGAATATCTGTACGGCTCGTACAATCCACCCCTGCTGCTGATTCCTCACCGCTTACCTTGAGAGACGAGCCTACCGCTATTTTTGGGCCAGATGGCAGGCATAATTCTGCCCGCTAAAGGATGTTGCGTTGGGTGAGGCAGAGCATCGAGGACAAAATTCAGAGCTTCTTACAAAGAGCTGACAACCTGCAACGTCACAAATGTGGATATCAATTCAAGATCATCACACAGTTGACTGTCTATGCTACGCAGCATTATGTTGAGCACTGTTGCCACTGTAAGTTCATGAGCAAGAGTCGGGATGTGATCTACAGCCATTAGAGCAAATTGGACAACAAAGGAGATCCTGAACATGCCAAAAAGACGGGAATGATCTACGGGGTAGACGAAAAATCTTACAGCAGGTTCTGTGATTTCATACAATGGAAGAAACCACCACGTTTTGGAAGATGTAAACCTATCTAGGTGGGCATGCCTAAGGTCTCTCTAGTCCGACCTGCTAATTGAATACATTCCCCTGTGGCTGCCTCCCCCACCTGCAATGTCGTCTCGTCTAGTATTTCCAGCTTGATGTCTGTGCCGCTGTCGAATTACCGCATACCAAAGAAGCCAGCCCCTGCCATAGCTCCAGCCTCCCGCCCACGCCGAAGTCGTGACCCCTCCCCTCCAGTCCATGCACCCTCTCCTGTTAGTACGTCACCTTACCCTCAGCCATCTGGCAGTTTCCTGGAGAAGAGAGAGGGCGCAACCAGGGCTGTAGGTAAAATCATCACCGACCTGCAAGCAGACCAAAGAGCAATACGCTAAGCTTTGCTCAACTGCCACACCCTCCAGGCTGCCAAGAAAGATATAAAGTTAGAATTCAAGGCAGTGGAGATTGAGGCTGCCTCCCTCCGCCGGCTGGCTACTGAAGTCAGGAAAAAATTCTTTGCTGACATTTTTAGGCAGATAGTCTATGAAGGCATGAATTACTTGTTATTCATATTTATAAATAGAAATATACTATCTTTGGTGAGGTACACCAAACAAATCCATGTTATTTTATTGAGACTACGTTGCTAATGAAGCGGAGTGTGTAGGAGATTTATACAATGCTTAGTTGATTTCGGGCCTACCCCCATCCCCACAACCCCCTACACCTCCTGCCCTGTTTGTAAAAAGAGTGTGAAGTGACTACGGAGCCTTCCCCCCCCTGTCAGTATTACGCCAAATTAACTGTAATTCAGATACTAGCTACCCCGAGCCTGTATCCACCCTATACACTGTGTATATATGTAAGTATAGAGGCTTACCCCAGGTTACCCCAGGTCTGTACCATAGGTCAGTAAAAGAAAATGGCTGCCAAGGAAAGCCTGAGGCCCTAGGAGTCTAAAGACCTACCCCCTACGGGGACCGGAGTCTTACAAATAGCAAGAACCAGGGACTAGGAAGCCTGCCTACCAGGAGTGGAAAAGTTGTGAGAAAGCACCCCCACCCCCCCCCCCCCCCCCCCCCCCCAAAGCTGTTTACAATATGCACACCTTTTTAATCGGAGTGTCTTGTTTTTATAACTGTGTTATTTATGATGATATGTTGTATAATTGTATAGTTATTTGTGAGTTGCTCACCCTAATAAGGGGATGAAAGTTCCTGGCTATTTCCTATAAAAGGAATAGTTGGGAATTGAGAAGACAGAAGTCCAGTGTATTTTTGTGCATCAACATGTTATATTGCTAAATAGAATCAGTATAATAAATTATTTATTCGTGTAACTTCTGTGTGGTTAGTCTGGGATGAGGACCCCGAAGTAGTTGTTAAAGTCAGTGGAGCTGATGCCGTTGTGTCGGTAGTGAGAGGTAGAAAATCGCTACAGTATTGGCTATGAATGTGCACTGCAGGTATACAATATTGGCTATGAATGTGCACTGCAGGTATACAATATCGGCTATGAATGTGCACTGTAGGTATACAATATTGGCTATGAATGTGCACTGCAGGTATATAATATTGGCTATGAATGTGCACTGTAGGTATACAATATTGGCTATGAATGTGCACTGCAGGTATATAATACTGGCTATGAATGTGCACTGCAGGTATACAATATTGGCTATGAATGTGCACTGCAGTTACATAATATTGGCTATGAATGTGCACTGCAGGTATAAAATATTGGCTATGAATGTGCACTGCAGGTATACAATATTGGCTATGAATGTGCACTGTAGGTATACAATATTGGCTATGAATGTGCACTGCAGGTATATAATATTGGCTATGAATGTGCACTGCAGGTATACAATATCGGCTATGAATGACTACCCAGTAGCTCTAGTATACTACAATTTATCAGTAGTATAACTGTATGCTACTGAGTAGTTTTAACAGAATAAGTAGTAGTACATTACTAGCATATACTGTACTGTATGTATTACAGTTGAGTGCAAGCTGACAGACGAGCACCAGAATATAACAAATGGTAGAGTTATATACAGTAGATACTACTATACACAACAACTACAATATATATGTGATGTTGGATATGTGAGAGATGTAGTAGTAGAATGTACTAGTGATGGTAGCTGGTCTTCACTTCCTCTCTGTGTGCCAACTCCTACAACAACAGCTTCTCCAGCAACAAATACAGGTAAGTCAGTTCTGAAGTGTAACAGGTACCACTAGATTACAGATTACATAAGTTTATATCTTACATAATAAGTGAGTATATTATATTGTAGGTCTTGTTACAGCTATTGGAGTTGTGTCAGCACTGGCGATAGTTGAGTTCTGTATTATCATAGCACTGGTTATCTATATACTGAGGAGGGTTAGAGAACCACCCAAACAAGTACATGGTACTGAGGCTATGAATATGTCAGCAGACCCAACTGAGAATGATGAGGTTGCTGCCGCTCCTACAACACAAACAGCTAGAGACAGCAATAAGGCTTACATGAACATCAGTGATCCTGCTGCTGAAGGTGCCAATGGAAGCAGAAGTAATGGTGGATATGAAGACCTGCAGCTGACCTCTAAAGGTCATGAATATAACAGTCTGACAAATATTTGATGCATCTTTTTACCCTTTACTTGTTTTAATTTGTTATAATTACCTTTTCAGTTCACTAATTTCTTCTAAAGTTGGTTACAAAAATATGATAGCTCGAGCATTCAAACTTATTGCTTCAACTTAGTATTTTATAAACATTTGATTGAGAGAATATTCAGATATCAGTATGTATTAGCTTCTGTTATGTGTATGAGTTATATTATTGATTGTGTGGAGTTGTGTGCACAATAAAAGAGTATCAAAGTAATCTTTCTCACCAGAAATTACTGGGCCAGACAAAACCCCTACACATACCCTACGCGGTACCCTGCCGTCGACACTCCCAACCTCCAGTCGAAACCACCAAACTTTTGGGAAGTTGTCTTTTGTTTTCTTCCAAAGAGTGCTGAATAGTCATATCCAAGTATTAAAAATCATCCTCAACTAGTGTATAATTATTTTTCATTCTGTTTGCAAACTATTAATTATTTACATTCGATTATTTCCAAAAATTTTTCAGTCAATTGTAATTCAGATTTGAAAATTATTGATTTAGTTGACTAAGAACGATGATGCTGGAAATGCAAGGCCAGTATTGTTTTTTGGCATAAATAAATTGTGAATTACGATCATTTAAATCTGATTTAAATAAATTTTTTTAAACTCCAATATTGCTTTAGGTCATGAGATATTAAAACTCGAAAAAGTATTTTTAGTAAGAGGTTTTGTCTAGAAGTAAGGGGTTTTGGCGCTAGGTTACGGCGTAGGATATGCGTAGAGGGTTACGTCTGCCCCAAATTTACTTTGCAGTATACATAGCCAGTGTCACTTGTCCTGTAGTGAACACTTTTTGTTTCTATTGATGCTAAATCATAACCACACTAAGTATGTTTGTCTTTATTTTAAACTTTGATACAATTCTTGTTCTATGGTGATTGTGATCAGTAACAATTGAAATGGTTAAAACAGTTTGTTTGTTTGTTTGTTTGTTTTATTTCAACACAAAAAGTATAATAATGGAAAAAGGTTTGCAGCAGAGGAAATGTTGGGGCCCAAGGCGCAATAGCACTGCAGCTAGTCGAGGCGCCAGGCCCGGTACTCTGGCAGTCAGCAGTCGTCTTTACATCATGTTGAGTAGATGACGCCTCAGAGCCTGCCTGAAGCGATTCTCCCCCCTAACAGATCGAATCTCACTCGGCAGCCCATTCCACATAGAAGCACACCGGTAACTCACTCTGCGATGTCCCGCAGCAGTGGTTGATTTTGGTAGAAGTAAGTTAAGTTGGGAAGCACGAGTCAAGTAATTGTGATGCAAGTGAGATTGGGTAGAGTAGAATGTTTTGTGAGCAAGTATTAGTAGTTTGTATTTGTATATGGAATGAACAGGTAAAATCAATGAGTTTTGGAAAAGAGGTATTGTGTGAGTAGAAACAGACTTTTTATATATTATTCGTATTAATTTTTTTTGCAGAAGGTGGATTTGTTTAAGATAAGTGGTTCCAGCATTTCCCCAGGATTCAACACAATAGCTAATTTTTGAATTAATGAAACAGTTATAAATCAAAAGCAATATCTTTCTTGGTAAAAAGCTCGAGCATTTAAATAGCATACCTATGTTAGGTCTTAGTTTTTTGCAAAGTATTTCAATTTGTAAGTTCCAAGATAGATTTATTTCAATTTCAACTCCTAAAAATTTTATTGAGGATTTCTCTTCTAAATAAAAGTCGTCTATTTTAATTAAATTACTTTTTAGTGAGCGTGTGTTTTGGTGAGTTTTTAGTACAATATAATTAGTTTTATCTAGATTTTAAAGAAAGTTTGTTTGAGTCGCACCAGTTTTTCACGAGTTTTAATTCTTCATTTATTTTGTCCACATGTTCATTTAAGTCTTTACTCTCAAAAAATAGATTAGTATCATCAGCATACAAAATGGGGTCAAAAAATTTTGTTACATTGGGCAAATCGTTTACGTAAATTAAAAACAAAGTTGGGCCCAGGATGGAACCCTGTGGTACACCGCAAGTAATGTCACAGAATCTAGAAACTGTCTCATTAACCATAGTCAGTTGTTTACGGTTTGAAAGATAATTAGAGATGAGATCAATACTTAAGTTTGAAAAATTTAGAAGCTTGAGCTTTTTTAGTAGAATAAAATGATCGATTGTATCAGAAGCTTTACTAAAATCTAGAAATATTCCCAAGACAGAATTCCCATTATTCATTGCTTCCAGTATTTTATCTGTAAACTTTATGAGAGCAAGAGATGTACTTTTGTTTTTTCTGAACCCATATTGTTGGTGATTGAGTATGCTGGTTTTCTCCAGGAAATCTACTAATTGAGTGTTGATAATTTTTTCAAAAATTTTACTCAAAATTGGTAGAATAGATATCAGTCTATAATTTGAACAGTCTGTTGTGGAGCCCTTTTTATGTAATGGTTTTACTTTTGCTATTTTCAAAGAATCAGGAAATTTACCACAAGAGAAACACTTGTTTACAATATGGGCTAGTGGTACAGCTAAGATATTTGCACTAGTTTTCAGTAATTTCGCTGGCATGTTGTCAAATCCCGAAGCTTTCTGTAGATTAATGTTGCTCAAAAGTGCCTCAATAGCTACATTATCAATATCGGCAAAGCTGAAACTAAGCCTTGATTTGTCTGCTGTAAGCCTTTGGCTTTCTGTTTCTGGTTGACTTTTAAATTTGCTAGCTAAATTGGCTCCAATCGATGTAAAATAATCATTAAAACAGTCAGCTATTTCTTTGTCACTATTATACTGTATATTGTTATGACAAAGCTTTTTGGGGATTGAAGATGTGTTTGCATGGTGTTTTCCCAATTGTGCATTTATAATTTTCCAGCATTTTCCAGGGTCTGAAGTTTGAAATATGTTTTTGAAATACTGTGATTTTGCATCTCGAATTACTTTACTAACATAGTTTCTTATCTTCTTAAATTTAAGTTTCAACTTGATGTTAAACGGCGAATTTAAAATTTGTTTATAGATATTATCTTTTTTGCTTATTAATTTCAAAATAGACGGTTTGATCCAAGGATTTTTTGGAAGTTTTTTATATGAGTTATTTTTGGAGGTTTCTTGAGGTGCATGTTTGTTACATACAGTCATAAAGCATTTTTTGAAGTTATCATACATAACGTTAACATCCGACTCAGAATAAACAGTTTTTGTCCAATTTACGTTTTTAAAATCGTTTCTAAACTTTTCTGCGCTAAAGTTTTTATAGTTGCGAGCTTTTGCTTTCATGGATGGCATAAAATAATTTTTATCACATTCAAAGCTAACAAAAGTTGGTAGGTGATCACTATTTTGGTAACAATTGTTCCTGACTTGACAATTTTGTTATTGAAATTTATGTTAATATGGTCAAGACAAGAACCTATTCTGGTAGGTATAGTTATGATGTTGTCAAAGTTAGCACAAGCAAGAGTGTTAAGGTAGTCAATGCTTACCGAGTCAGATTTCAGTGTATCAATATTTATGTCACCCAAGATAACATGACAGAGACCTACATTGTTAAGAGTATGTCGCCCAAGATCGCAGAGAAATGCACCGGTGTCTGTGGAGGGCTGCCGATAGATCACTGTAAGGCAGAGGCATGGTCCAAACCCCCCAAAGATGCCACCCCTCAACTTCAGCATCAACGACTCTGTACCTGCAATAGCAACGCACCCTCGCTCGAATGCCTCTGCAGCACCACTCCGCACATAGACCCCAACACCTCCTCCTCTGGTTGACCGTTGTTCACCTATACAAAAAAATAACCATTCAAACAATAATTTTCAATCTCGTCATCATACAAAAAAGTCTCGGTCAAACAAATTAGATCAAAAGGTTTGGATACACTGCCAACAAAACTCTCGAGGTTTTCAAAATTTGAACACAGACTTTGAACACCAACATTTAATATAGTGAGTGGAAAGTCGTTTACTCCTTCCAAAAAAACTGTTTACTGAATATTCCTGACATATTGCTACAGGCATGAATAAAAGATACAATATACAATAAATTGCTTAAACAGAAAAGAGTACTATTTCAATTTACATAAATCATCTATGTTACGAATGCAAATGATATCAGCACTATCAGTCTTTCGTAAGAAGATGCGTTGATGTTTTGTCCAAGCATACTTATAATCATTTGCTGTTTTAAAAGTGCGAACCTTGTGAAAAAGTGCAGCTTGCTTTGGTGTTAACATTTCATTTACATAAATTTTTTTCTCATTTGATTTGGAACCCAAATAATTAGCAATAACTTTTGTACTTCTACTACAAGAGTAAAAAGTATCCCTCTTATAAATCTGTAGGAATTGCACTACTATTTTATCAGATTGTTTAATTCTGTTTATGTCAGTGCTTGGGTTCATCTCACAATTAATCTTTTCCGAGAACTTTTGTAATGCACTGAAGAGATCTTCATTAGCCCTATAAGGAATCCCATCAATAATCACATTTTTCCTGTTAGCCTGATGATTTAGTTGATCGATTTCTTCCTCAAGGTTGGAAATTTTGACTGCATTTGCGTTTTTCAGTCCATCTTTTAAGTCTTGCACTTCTGTTGACATAAAGTTTAGCCCCTTAGAAATTTCTTGCTGTTCATGCTCTAATTTACTCAATCTATCTTCAAATTTATCTAGTCTTTGTAAAATTAGATCTAGTTTTTCGTGAATAGTTGATTCGCTTGTTTTTGAAGGTGTAGAGCTAGCTGAGGGTTTACTTCTAGTCATCATCAAACAGAATCTTAAGGCTGGTTCCCATAGGCTTTAAGGGCTTTAAAGGCAGTTCACGGTCTATCAAACCAATTTACTGCCCCTAGTTCAAGTCCTGAGCTTAGCTTTTCTTGTGGAATAGATAATTGAAGTTCTTAAGTGATAATCCCAAAGAGACAAAGTCTATCACGGCTCACTGAAAGCTAAGTACAGAGAGCTCTCAAAAACCACAACCTGCTCTATCGAAAGCCAAGTGCCAAGTTGCAATGTTGAAGCTTGTTGTAGCAATATTTTATATTCGATTGAGTTGTGAGCTCTTGTGCTTAGAAGTGATAACTCCTGGTACATTACACTCTACATACCTGGATAATTGCATTATGCAGTAGATTATTATTTTTTACATTGCAATTGTTCGATTTACAGTCGGAGACAGTTATTGAAATTAGTACAAGCTTTATATTAGTTAAATACTAGCTGTAGGTCATGAGGTCACAGTACTTTATATACAATCTATCACAGTAGACTTTTAATGTACATCTACA
Organism: Cryptosula pallasiana; assembly: GCA_945261195.1. Lineage (NCBI taxonomy): Eukaryota > Metazoa > Bryozoa > Gymnolaemata > Cheilostomatida > Cryptosulidae > Cryptosula > Cryptosula pallasiana. The sequence goes on from OX183135.1 coordinate 4,896,399, forward strand.
CTTTATATAGTCATTGATGATATATTGATCTGTTCTGTTACTGCAGTGTACTTGTGTGCTTGTTGGTAACTATAGTCTGACTTACTGTATATATGCAGGTAAACTATGCTATATGTGTTATGTACAGCTGTTACCTATGCCAATTGTAGTTGCGTCCATACACTTACTTTAATTTTACACCATGTTGTACATAAATGTCATTATTAGCTATTGTCTTCTCTCGACTACTTGGCCTACATTTCTCAGGGTGTACAGCTTGCCAAGGCTCGCTGTACTTTCTATTTCCTAGTAACTCTATTTAACACATTGTAGTTGCTGTCAGTAGTACACCTTGAAGTATATTTTATCTAGTTGCCACACAAAATTAAAAACTCTGTCTGCAATCTGCAGACTGTCTCTGATACCATAACCAAAAATAATTGAAATTCTGGCACCACAAACTGTTTAATTATTGCCCAGAGGCAATATAATTTGCTTTTGTTTTTTCTCCGTCTCTAACCTGTCAGGTAGACAACAAAATCAAGTGAAATCTACACGACAAAGTGATCGTGTTGTTATATTTACACAAAATAATTCTGTAAATTTTAGTTACAGTAAATTGAAGAGGAGAGTTAAACACAAGGTAACAGGTACATATTGTAAGGTTTTATTGCCCTCAACAAGGTAACAAGTACATATTGTAGGGTTTTATTGCCTTCAACAAGGTAACAGGTACATATTGTAGGGTTTTATTACCCTCAACAAGGTAACAGGTATATATTGTAGGGTTTTATTGCCCTCAACAAGGTAACAGGTACATATTGCAGGGTTTTATTGCCCTCAACAAGGTAACAGGTACATATTGCAGGGTTTTATGGCCCTCAACAAGGTAACAGGTACATATTGTAGGGTTTTATTGTCCTCAATAAGGTAACAGGTACATATTGTAGGGTTTTATGGCCCTCAACAAGGTAACAGGTATATATTGTAGGGTTTTATTGTCCTCAATAAGGTAACAGGTATATATTGTAGGGTTTTATGGCCCTCAACAAGGTAACAGGTACATATTGTAGGGTTTTATTGCCCTCAACAAGGTAACAGGTATATATTGTAGGGTTTATTGCCCTCAACATACACTTTAGATGAGAAACTGTTTATCGAATATCAAAAATAGATAAAAGTTTGTATTAGCTGTCAGATGTTATCTTTTAATTTGTAGTTATCTACTAAAATATCACATTTTGTGTTCTGGCTGAACATATCATTACAGATAGAGTCTATTTAGGGTTGTACAGTTCCTATGAAGGAAATGTAGGAAATAATATATATTAAAACCAGCACACATAACTGGACTGTCAGTAACTGTAGGCACATTCTGTGTTCTGTGACTGGTTTGGAAGTTTTAGTTGACTAGACCTTATATGGGAGCCAAGTGCAACTTTCTGCATAACTAGAGATATGATGTGCTGTGGAAGTAAGTCCAGGTACAGATAGGTACCGTACTAATCTATGGATGCCTGTATTGTTCCATTGTTCTGTAGTATGGATAGATAACATACAAAGCAAGTGGAGATAAAATGAGAGGCAGCATCGCTGACTTTGAAAAGTCTCAATTTATTCATTGATCGGACTGCTGATTGCTCAGGAGTCATGGAGTTTCTCAATTCAGCTTACGAACCGGGCTTGCTGAGAAAGTTGTCTGAAAGGAACGAAAGACAAAGAAAGGAAAACAATGGCTTAAAATGCCCTCTTAAAGTTTTGTTTGTTTTCCTGGGGTTGTTTCTGGCTCTGCTTATAGCAGCTGTCGCATTGGTTGTCTTGCTGCCAACAAAAGGCATCTTGAGAACCGAGAACAGTGGAGGCGCATCTGCCGGAGCATTGATTCACTCCAACAATGCGCAACCAACTGAAACTGAGGCTGAGAACTCCACCGTTGCAGATTTATTCCAAGAAGTAGAAAAGCAAAAGAGGGTACTGCAAGAAGTGAAAGCAACTATGGAGGAGAGATTTACCAAGTCCAAAGATGAGCGCGCGAGGCTAGAGGATGAAATTGAAACGCTGAAAGAGAAACTTGTGGATCTAGAACATGAAACAGGCAGCAGAAAGAGGTTTTTCCAAACAACAAGTAAAATGGTCAGTTCTGCCGCTAAACCTGCTTCGGCAAAAGTAAGCTTGACCAGAAGCTGGCTTACAAGCACTCAGGGCAATGTCCACAGAGACCTACCAGAAGAAAGAGACACCACAAAGAGAGACTTTCAGACCACAGCATGGATGACAGAAAGTGAGCAGAGCTCTGGAACCAAGCAAGCGTCCACTAGTTCACAGCAGACCATTGTGTCACAAACCACTTCGCAACAGACTTTGCAAAAATCAGTTACTGCGGATGTAACGTCACAGGAAACCCCCATGTCCAAATCAACGACACAGAAACCTGGAAAGACATCAATGCCACAGCAAAACAGACAAAGTACAGAATCATTGAGAAAGGTTTCCCAGATGACTTTTGCATCAACAGACAATGAAATGGGCCAAAAACAGCTGACAACTTCGATAGAAAACATTGGACAAAATCAAACCACTGAGAATTCTCCCATTATACAAACGGTAACATACACTCTGTCTGCAACAAACCATCGAACACTGGAACCTTCTAAAGCTACACCAACCGTCCGCACTACCAGAAACATCAATGAATCCAATGGGACATTGCGTGTCAGCTTTAAAAATGCACATGGTGAACTAACCAACAAAGAAGTCAAAGTTTCTGATGACTTACCAAACGAGAGATCAGATGTTTACTCACAATTGAATGAAACGAATAGCAAACTGGAGTTTCAACAAACAATGTTAACTGATCTTCAAAATGAGAAATCGATGCAGAAAGCTGCATTATTGGTCCTGTCTCAAGATATCAGTTCGCTGAATGCAACAGTACACACATACTTTGAAAATTTTACCTCAGATTTGTTTGAAATGAAAAAAACACAGGAAATGCTTGAGATGAATTATCTTTCCACTGAACAGAAGACCACTCAAAACCAAATTGAGCAAATCATGAACAGGCTGAATGAGACTCAACTACAGTTGAACTATGTGTTGGACTTGGCTACAACTTCTTTTGACCCAGCCAGGGCCCTAGTTGTTGACAACAATACTAAAACCAGACAATCCAACGATACATGGACAGAAAACTGTGCATTGAAAACTGTAATTTTGGAGGAAGTCTTCAACTCTACTGAAAAATTGGAAGATGAAGTAGATCAACTACGGCAAAATCAAACATGGCTGAAGGAGAAAATCGTTGGCTTGTTTATGTCTGTACAAACGTTAAACTTCACCGCAATTGAGAGCTATACAGAGCTACAAAATAGTTTACTACAACAAGAAACATCCGGTAATGCAAGCAAACGAATGGAGCTTCTAGAAGTTCTTGTGTCCAATCTGGATGAGAAACTTGAAAATTATTCGAAAGTGGTGGACGCATTGCGACGAGCTGAGACGGACAATGAAAAGTTTTACCAAAACCTAACTTTTGTTACTCTTGAGACATTAGAACTCATGAACGTTTCATCTCTTAATGAAATTGTTAAACGCCAGTCAGAAGAAATATCAACTCTGCTAGCAAGGCTTGACATTACAGATTCGACAGTCCAACAACAAAGCGGGCTTTTGTCAGAGTATATCAGTCTGCTTGTTGGCATGCAAAAGGTACAGCAGGAGGGAACATACAGCTTTGAGCAGTTTGTCAACAAATCAAACACAAAATATTCTGAAATCGAAGCAGAAAGGGAAGCATTAGCAAAGTCGCTAGAAAGCTTGAAGTTACAAATGAAACTTGACATGATGATCCAATTGGACAAGCTCAAAGCCAACGGCAGCCAAACAGATTTGAAGGTGATAAATGTTGTGCAGCAGAACCGAAACCTAAGCAACCAGTTCAGGGCTTTTAATGATAATTTGCAAAGCCTAAATCAAAGCGTGTTCAACATGGCCACCGATGCAGAAACAACTAAATCAGAAATGCTGGAGTTGATACAAAACCTCACTTCCTGTGATCCATCAAAAGAACAAGGTATAAATATTACTCGGACAGATTCTTTTGTTTATTTTCATGAGTTGCAAATATTATTTTCCAGTTGATTGACATGTGTGTGTAATATATCAGTTTATTTACATATACAGACAAATGTAAGACAATGAAATGCCCCCCTGGATACACCATGAACCCTCATTCTAAAACCTGCTATCGGATGTTCGGAGCTGGAAAGAATTGGAATGATGCCAAAAAGCAGTGCATAAAAGATGGAGGAGATTTAGCCACATTTCCTACCGTGGAATCAGCCAACTGGATATTTGATCAAATAAAAAATAACAAAGGTAGGATGCAATTAATTGTTGGCTGCTAAATGGCCTTGGGTTGAGCGCTTTTGAATAATTGGTCTTAAAGTTGCACAGAATTAACTGAAGATTGTGGAGAAGCCTGGCTAGTCTGATACAAATTTCTGATTTTTGACGGGTTCTTGACTCTCTGATACAAATATGAACTAATGTAGCTGAACTCTGGACGGAGTACAACAGGATTGCAAGCTGCGGCCATTTAATATAACTTTGATCATGATTCATGCGTAGCCATTTATGGGAGTCGCCTTGGTAACGTCATCCCACACACACAGTTATCCGCTCCTGGAAATGTGTATTATTTTATCCCATAGTTCAATATCGTGTTCTTATTAGTTTTCAAACTTCACCCTAGTGAGCGATATTTTACTATTTAGCACTATTCACACACAGCTGCTTGTATGTACTATTTCTGGTCTCCAACTCAAAAAGGACCAGGTTAACGATAATTAGTTTGTAATCATTGGTAACATAGCAAATGCGGTAATTCAATGTTGCTTTTTAACCACGTTTTTAAGATTTCGTCGATGGCGGACTTTCATTACTACATTTATCATGAGTAAAATGTCACCATTTGTAAGAGTCACATGGTTTCCAGTCCATTCAATGCAAATCAAAATCTCCAAAGTCCAGAAACACCCAAATCGAGTATCTGGCAATTCTGTTACAATTCATCCATGAGCTGAACCATATTTGCCTTGTATCAGTTATAAGCTACACAAGGTCGAACGATGATGGTACAAAACATTGTGATAGAACTTACAGTTTCTCTAAATAAATAATATTTGATTGTAGCATTTGAGAACTGGGATGGAGCATGGGTAGCTGGTAAACTACAAGATGGCAAATGGCAATGGATGGGGCGTATCAAAGGGCCGATGATGTACAATAAATGGGCCCCAGGACAACCTGATGGACGTGAATATTGTATGGAGACACTTGGTGTGGAGGGATTCAATGATGGAGACTGTAACTGGACACACAGGAAGTATATTTGTGAGCAGATGAGAACCTGTGAGATGTGATGTCATAGCTACAGGGTGGCGTTATACTTATACGTCACCCATTGAGTATAATGAAGGTTTATTGGTTTGGCTAAGTCTGATAAAAAAAATAAAAATTAAATTGCAGTTGAACTGAGATTTGAAAAAAATACCAATCAAGTTATTGTTGCATCACATTTATTATAATCTAAATTTGTTCTTGAAGTGGATTTTATGAGCTATTATCAATTATCAGTTTGGCTGTCAAGTCCGATAAAAGAAATTAAAAGAAGTTGAAACTGATTAACAAGAAGTAACAATTGGCTTGATTCAGATCGTTATTATATTTTTATTAAAGCAGTTATTACAATAAAAATTTACTTATGCTATCCTTGTCGAAAGATTGATAAGTTATTGAAATACATTATTTGTTATTTTGTTGAAAATTCCAATAAAACATTTCTGCTAAGCCAACAAGTTTATTATCTCTAAAAGCATTGATAACGGACGCCTAGAACAAAAGTCGGGGCTGGTATATTGTTTGTATAAATATATTTGGAAGAAAACTACAGACTCACTACAACTGAAGTATCAAATTCAACTACTCACAGCAATAATAATGTGGTAAATGGAATATGTAGGATAGAGTGTAAAGCGTGCCTTGGCAAGCTGTACACCCTGAGAAATGTAGGCAAAGTAGTCGAGAAAAGACAATAGCTAATAATGACATTTATGTACAACATGGTGTAAAACTAAAGTAAGCGTATGGACACAACTAAAATTAGCGTAGGTAACAGCTGTACATATCACACACAGCATAGTTTACCTGCATATATACAGTAAGTCAGACTATAGTTACCAGCAAGCACACAACACTGTACACTGCAGTAATATAACAGATCAATATCTCATCGATGACTATATAAAGTGTAGGTGTACATTAAAAGTCTAATGTGATAGATTGTATATAAAGTACTGTGACCTCATGACCTTGTAAGTGTAGCAAATGAGATTACATAACACCAATGGAGATCTCTAGAAGGTGATTAAATGGGACAGGGAGGGTGATTAAATGGGACAGGAAAGCAGCCGCAGCCTATCCAAACGGAGGTTACGCATAGTGGTTGCAGAAGATGTGAGCCAATCCCACCAGGAGGATCCCTAGGTATTAGTTGTAGCAGACGTGTGCTTCACACTCGGAGGATCTCCAGGGACTGGTTGTAGCAGATGGCTATCCAGTCAGGCTGTGTGGCAGACCACTGCACACAATTGATCTCTCCTGCAGCAGTGTAGGCTAGAATTGGATCTTCTATAGCCCTAGGCATCTGCTGGATGTCCCAGATGAGGGCCTGACTGTCGTCTCCTACAAAAACCAAAATTCGTTGAGAGGTGTTAGCAGTATAGCAGATCGTAGTTCAGGTGCCCTACAGGAAGAGAATTTAAGTTGAAACAATGTCTAAAAGTTATGCCTCAGGAAACTCCACCCAATAACTAGTTTCCTCTAGTAGGTTTATTCAATAAGATTGAGAGTGCAAAAATGTACTTAATTGACATTTTGGGATCAAGAACGTCCATGTGTTGAAAAACTTGGTATGGAAAAGCGCTTCCAAATGCAATTTTGACATTCGTTTCTCGGCATAATTTTATGCAAGAACGTTTGAAATAAAAAGCTTATTTTATGCGGAGTTGTCTTCCGTTTTCCAAGTGTCGCAGTGAATAGTAAAAGACCATGCTCGTGAGGTGACAATTGTTTTGGCATCATAAAAAAACCAAAAGTAAATAACTATTTTGATAAATATTACCTACTACTATGTATTTTACTGTTTTTCATTACGTAACCAAATTTCTACTTGGCTATTAAACAGTTGAATAATTGTTTTTTTTTATTAACAAAAGTATAATAAAATAATTAACCATAACAACGATAACAACTTATAATAATATTAATAATGACATTATTTGAACAGCACTAATATTAATAACAATGACTATCGTGCCTTCTCATGATATTATAATTATTTATTATAATTTTATTGTAATTCACCATCCTTGGTAAATATGTCAAAGATAATTTCAACATGCTTCATGACTTATTACTATTACTTATTATTACTGTCCTTGTTAGAGATGGAACTTGAGGCCTCCTCACTCTGTCTTGTAGTTAAGGTAAAAGGGCTTATTATTCGCAAAAAATAATTATTATAGCGGAACTGTAGATAGGGTGGACAACTCCCTGAACGGTAAAACCACCGTTCAGCATAGAGTTCTAAAAAACAGGTTTGGTACTCTCCAACAAATGAAAATTTTGCCCGCTTTGGCATGAACGTTATCGGTCCGTAAATGCCTGATGGGATAGAGCAACAGGGGCCAGTAAAAGCAATTACTAGACTAACCTGCAGTACAGATGTGACAACTAGAGTGTGGTGCCCAGGCTATACCATTGACACAAGCTCTGTGGTTACTCAGTTTGGCTACAGGGGTACAAGGTACCCTCACATCAAGTATTATTACCTGCAAGGCAGATCCACAGGCTATAAACTATGTCTAAAATTGCAGACTGAGTAATGAGATAATTGATGTCAATGGCCAAGATGGCTGATAATCATGATTGTGGTAAAGGAAAGACAAAATGTTTCTGTGTCCGTTAGTAAAAGACATGACTTTCTCAGGCTGTGGGTTTGAGACTATTTTTGTGGGAATGTGATAGCGATAAAAGGCCTATATCTAAAAATTAGGAGTTGTCTTTTCTAGACTAATGCAAAAAGAATAAAACAAGAGCTGTTTCTCGGTGACTGATATTTCCGTTTCGAATAAATAAAAAATAACAACAAATCACACTCCGGGTCGTTAGGCCATTAGCAGCAATTTAAATCATTAGTAATTGTAATAACCTATATTATGGCGTCGACTGTCTGTGTACCATAGCATTGATATATAGTAGAGATGTAATAATCTATCCTAAGGTGTCGACTGTCTGTGTACCATAGCATTGATATATAGTAGAGATGTAATAATCTATCCTAAGGTGTCGACTGTCTGTGTACCATAGCATTGATATATAGTAGAGATGTAATAATCTATCCTATGGTGTCGACTGTCTGTGTACCATAGCATTGATATATAGTAGAGATGTAATAATCTATCCTAAGGTGTCGACTGTCTGTGTACCATAGCATTGATATATAGTAGAGATGTAATAATCTATCCTATGGTGTCGACTGTCTGTGTACCATAGCATTGATATATAGTAGAGATGTAATAACCTATCCTAAGGTGTCGACTGTCTGTGTACCATAGCATTGATATATAGTAGAGATGTAATAATCTATCCTATGGTGTCGACTGTCTGTGTACCATAGCATTGATATATAGTAGAGATGTAATAACCTATCCTAAGGTGTCGACTGTCTGTGTACCATAGCATTGATATATAGTAGAGATGTAATAATCTATCCTATGGTGTCGACTGTCTGTGTACTATAGCATTGATATATAGTAGAGATACAACGGACATTGTTAATTTTTTGTATGATTTAGGTAGTATTTATTATAATACTTATGACTACTAAATTAATAAACTTCCGCTTTGTAGTCTTGATGATATATAGTTGTTGCAAGAGAAGACGACTCACTTGGTGTATTGGTTTGCACAAAGTAGGTTTGGTGTATCTTTTGTGCAGCGATCGTACGGTAATAATTAACGGTTTTATGCTTCCATTGTCATATGGAAAATTAGAAGATTTAGAAACTTTTTAAAAATGTGTTCAAGGCAAGATTTATCAAAGTTTGTGACTAGAAATATAATTTAACAAGCTTTCTAGCCACCTTGCTTGCTCTGCAGAACAAAAATACATTAATAAGTTTTTCAAAACAGTATTTTTATTTTACCAATTATTTTTGGTAAATATATTATTCCATTTACAATTTAATAACTCATTAATAGTACCTCATTATGATTTTCATCAGTATAAATTTATCACCTGCAATTTCATTACCATTAAAAAGCCGTTTATTAACAAAACTTGTTTTTTCATTGTTGTGATTGAACGTAGATCAAGTGTATGAGTAATCTTTCAGAGGAGGGGCGGGTCTTCACTGCTTTAACAGCGTCGCCAATACTCGCTATAGATACTTTTACTGGTTTATAAGCTAGCTTCTATTGTGCGTATTACGTACTCGGCCAATAATCTGACAAACACCATTAATGCCATTTGTTGACCTCCACCTCTATCTACACCGCTATAGTTTGCACGGTTACATGCTGCGCTGGATTTGAGTTAGCAGAAACTACGACAAGCTTATTACTTTAAAGGGCTTAGAACATCAAATTTTGAGAGGATTCGATTCACTTTAAACTTTTTATGATTGAATGTGTTCAAAAATTTATCTGGGGTTGCCCTCTCGCTAGTAAGACAATTCCTATGGATGCAATGGGTGCTGACCTAGACACAACTTTTTCTCGGAGTCGCAACAAGTTATATAGATCTATTTTTGGCTTGTTCGCATAGAAGTAGGGCCTCCTAAATATTGGCATTGTGCGTTGCAACAAATTGTAAATTTTATGGAGCTGCTTTTCTCAAGTGGGCAGTTTTTTCATCTATGGCAAAGTTGCTGCAGCGCTTTGTGATCAAAATCAATAACTCTAATGGATAACTTTCATGAAACAAATTTTAGGTTATAAATGAACAAAATAACAATATTAGTATGACTTCATGATAATATGAGATGAAAAACGACATTTCCGAAATTATATATCCAGCGTTGTTTTTTTCACAACAACGATACTACTTAAATCTAAAAAGCATATGAATCTGAAAAAAAAAATGAAAAACGCTAAATGATAAGAATGAAGACCTTTTAAAGTTAATTTTGAACTGAAAACTCCACGGAATGTTACAAATATTTGTTCAAATGTACTATATAACATTATAACGAATTGTCCTGGCAGATAGCCCCTTTTGTCAACTATACAGCCATAGACCTACATAGACCTCTATAGACATATTCCTTTTTTTGTTGCTGAAAAGCAATTTTTTTCAGTAGTTTTACAATGGCAAATGGGAGAACAACTCTCCACACAAAAACGTGTTGCAAAAGGAGTCCCGAGCCCTGTGACAAGTAGCGCCTCGCTTGTCTATTGTACGTATGTGTATAATGCTTACACACATACAGTAGACAAGTGCAGTACATACACACGCACGCACACATATGTGTGTATGTATTGTATGTGCATGTGTATGTACGTACATAGTACATACATACAAAAACACACACATAAATCTCCACCCCTGCTTACCTCTGATGCATCCATAGCAAAAGTTGCGAGGTAGTTGGGATCCTGCTTATTCCATGCAAGTCTAAGTAAGGGCTGGTGGGCCACGTCCTCGTATATTATTGTTGAATGCTCCAAGTGCCTGAGGTCAAACATCCTAACAGAGCCATCAGCTCCTGCAACAACAGAGTACACACAGAGTACATGTGGAGTACATGTGGAGTACATACAGGGTACATGTGGAGTACACACAAAGTACATGTGGAGTACATACAGGGTACATACAGGGTACATACAGAGTACATGCAGATTACATACAGAGTACATACAGTGTACATACAGTGTACACAGAGAGTACATACAGAGTACATACAGTGTACACACAGAGTACATGTGGAGTACATACAGAGTACATATAGTGTACATGTGGAGTACATACAGAGTACATGCAGTGTACACGTGGAGTACATACAGTGTACATACAGGGTACACACATAGTACATACAGAGTACATACAGAGTACATGCAGAGTACATACCAAGCAATGGATAGGAATCACTCACCGACGCTGGCAAATATATCTCTGCCCCCACCAGCCCTGCTAAAGGCAATATCATAGACTTCCTTGTCGTGGGCTATTAGCTGCGTCTTAACATGACCTTGCACAAGGTTAACTCTTCCCATCACCTGCCCAGTCTACAGCAGTAGAACAAAGGCTACATGTTACAACTGTGTGCATTTTATGTAGCATACAACCAGTACACAATAGATACATAAAGCATAGATATAGACACGACATACCTCCAGTCCCCATATAGTACAAGTTGTGTCTATGCTGGATGTACCCAGTAAATTAGGGTCAACTTCATTCCAGTCAAACGAAGTGAGGGGAGCGCAGAAGTCGGAGTTCTTGTTCTAAATGTGAAGACAAAACAGTAAATACAGTCGACTGTGTAACCTGCTCGAGTGCTTCGTCACAAATCAGTTATGCTTGTTATCAGCCCAAAAATAATTACATCTGATATCATATAACTCTAATAATGTTTACACAGTAAAATCATAGAGGTAAATAAACATTAGGATTTCATTGAAATCTAATAAAAAAAATAATCCCGTAAAATAAAAAAAATAAAATCAAAAGTGATGAAATTCTAGCAAACTCCTTAAAAGAGTTCATATCAACACAACGATATACTGAGAGCTGATTAAAATAATAATCATTTTTAGGCTGATAAGACACATCCAATAACTATACAGCGCAAAATCGGCCAGTAGTTCAGGGCATTATCTAACAGCAATCCCTCAAATATACTAAAATATGCCATTGATACACTCAAGTGAGGGAAGAAAACTCCAAATAAACTGAACCAGAATAGAACTCACATTGTTGAGGAGACACTCCAATCTAACTTCCGGATCTCCAACCCTCCATATTCTCAAATAATCTCCGGAGGTGGCTACCAGGTCAGGATAGACACCTTTCTGTATTGGTATAGATAGTAGAAAATAGCATTTATAGGCTTTTGAACAGGTGTATATTGTACAATTAGCAGTAGCTAAAAGTGAAGAGGTAAAAAAGGTACACTTACAGTATCAGGTATCCAGACAATTTTTGTGGTAGGATATGGATGGTCAAACGTTGCTTTGCAAGCAAAGTCTGATGTGTCTTCATCTAGTTGTACTATCTGTACCTGAAGAGATCAAACAAAAGTAACCAGCCGTAAGACTTTGGTAACACGACACCTCCTCAATACCAAAGACTTCTTCAGACATTGCACGTACCTTGTTATTGTACTCTTCTACAAAACTACCAAGAGCGAGTCGGAACTTTTTGTCAGGTCGAATACTCCAGTTCATACTGAACACCGTCCAAGGAGCGTCGTATTTGTAGATTTCTTTCCTTTTACCCGGAGGTGCAGCAGTTACTGTGGTGGGTAGACTAGACATGGCTGAGGTTTCTAATGGGACTAACGGGGAGAGAAACAGCTGAGTAGCCGTGGTGCTATACTAGAGATGGGTTGGTAGACTAACACTCCATATCACCACTTGCCGTCACACCTCAACTGAAACAAACATATTCTCAACTGACCAAACATATTCTCAAACGGTGATAACATTTGTTTATGGCAAAAAGCAACTGGTGCAGTTTCTGCATATATATATATCCTTCCCACACACATAAATGTAATCACTTGGTTTTTAAACATAAGAATCGATTAAAAATTCTCAATTGACATCAGTGGATTATGAGACAGGGCGCTCAATTGAGGTGAAAAGGTTTTTGACATTAAAAACTGGTACTATTCACCAATTGACCAGAGATTAAAATTTGCTAATAAAGCATCAAGAGAACTTTCAAAGAGCGCTTTGAAACTTGAATAATTATAGGAGTAAATTATTTGAAGGTATTATATAACCATACACTGAATGGAAATGGAAAACTAAGAAGTGACACCAAAGAAAACCTGCAATGCTGGTATCAACGACTTTCGGTATAGCACAGAATACCAAATTGTGATGGGATAATTATTAGCAAACATCCATCCGCGTAGTAAGACAATGCCTTTACAATGGCCTAAATAGTTTCATCATATGAAAACACCGAACATCAATTTTTCAGTTTTTCACACCAAGTATGTTGACTATTTTATAAACGTCAACTGCAAATGAATTTCTCGGTAAAATTGTCACAACAAAAATTATCAGCACGCATATACATTGCATTATAATGTCCAAGCGAGGAAAAAATTGAGCAAAAAATGAAATGATGAAAAGTAACAATCCATTACAAGCTCATTAATAATATCAGACATATCAATCAATAATACTACCATTATAATATTGTTCGGGTGCACCAAAAACTATCACGGATTAAAAAAACAAACACATTATTAATATCAATTAGCTACAACAATACGATCAACTAAAATTATTATATCTATAATCCATAGTTTTCTACCCATTTGAAATCTTTTTTATCCAACTACCTATCATCGACAACGACAATAACATTGTTGAAAGAAGAAAAAAGTAATAGAATGACTGATTAGAAGAGAATAAGAAAGAAAAAGAAACGAGAAAGCTCTCAAGTTTTATATCCAAATAAGAAAATTATGAATACTTGCCCATACACACGTTTATCATCATCATTGAAGATGAGCAGAACAGCATAATAAAAATAATAGTGTTTACTATAAAAACAGTCAAAACCACGCAAATAAATTTTGGACTGGCTTGAAAACTTTTTTGCACTAGCTGCTATAGAATGAATACTAACTGTATTATTTACGAATAATAACATTTTTTTTGATAAATAATAATAATTTAATAATTAATCAATAATAAAAATTCAATAGATTCACCTCAATATTTACCTCAGTAATAATAGAAGCAATAGCAATTGCCCTAGGGCATAAAATGGAGTGTTTCGTATAGTGTTCGTTTTATGGAGACAAGTGATTGTACACGAGTCCAGCATTTAACTGTTCTGGGGTTGCTTATGAATGAGCCCCGTCCCTATATCCCGAACAGTGCGAGGCAAGAAGCTGTTGTGGTACAGCTGTGTTGAACTATAGATGAATGTTGGTTCACCTCTGGAAGCTGCCCTGGTTCACAATAACCTGAGATCTATCATTTATTTATTATCTCATCGTATGCCATGGATAGACTAGCACGCTGCTCTTCACTAGAAAGCACAGTGAGTCATGTATGATTGGTAACAAACTGGAGTTGCAAAAAAAAATTCAAGAACTTTTTTATAATAATATATATAACACTGACGATTTGTGGCATTGACTTGCAACCAAACAGTGTCGCAAAAACTTCCGTTAGACCAATAGCAGCTGAGTATTTTAGGCGGATATTATAGCCTGTCGGAGCCATTTGCTTTCAGCAAAAAATTGAGCATAAAATTTAAAATTTTATCAAAAATTACAAACAAAAATAGACGAGCGCAAATTGTTATGCCCTAAAAGTGAGCTGAAAGTGTCCTATCTTACAAGATTGGAACAAGGTGAGTGATTCACAATGTTTTCAAAACATTGTTGACATTTATTGAGAGCGCCATAATAAAATGTGCAAAGTTTCCACACTCCTAGTATTATTTATACATATAATGCAAAAAATATTTTCAATTAATTTTTATTACAACTACAGTTTGTTACTTATCATACATGGCTAAGTCACTGTGCAAGAAAGTAGCCCTACTTTCATCAGAAGTGTCAAACGGTGGATTTTCTCCAGTCTTGAGGTGTCTGTAAGGCCAGTTGAGTAGATGCTTTTGTGACACTGAGTCTACCCTTTGTTTTTTGCTGAAACAGATTGCTTATTAGAATTATTGTGGCGGACGGCGCCATTAAACAGTCTATGTAACTCTATGTTAGCGTTCTATGTCTGTCGTTCTATGCTTGTATCATTTTCCATTATTATTATTGCTGGACATGTGCCTACTAGTATGCTCAGTCAACCGGTTAACTACTGCCAGCTTACTACAATTTCTACTATTTTTCATTCGCTGTATTTAACCAATTAACTTGTGTCAGGCGTGGCCTGCAATCAAAACTTTTGTTCTTCCATAAACCTATTGTACTCCTTTCGTATAAATGTCAATGTAATCAGAAATAAAGTCAGAGTAAGCTTTGCACACTCTCAGAAGTTCTTTGTTTACAATAACTTCATTGCGCGCAGTACACACCGGTATACTGAAAATATTACACTAAAAGTTGTAACAGACAAGTAGGCACCAAACCTCTGCCGGTCAGAAATAGCCTTGGCTAGTTCGACCTTCATTGTTCGACCACTACCGCTGTCTAGAGTAGTCAACACAACCAGGCAGTTCGGCCTCAACCGGCAATGATCGAACATCATTGCTAGGAAGGCTATCGACGGGTTTTCGTTGCTACTAGAGCACAAGTAAGCCATCACCGACCTAGGGAGGTTGTGCAGGTGGACCAAGCCACCACACTTACACACACAGTGAAATCCTGCACATTATTCCGAACATTATTATTTTCAAGTTTTTCACTGGTGTGCCTTTTTTAGCTGGATCCCATAAAACATCGGCACATTCGATTTAAGCTCCAGTCATTGGAGGCTGTTGTAAGCCAGCAACCAACAACTTACTTTGGTTTTTCTGGAGATCCATAACAATAATTTATTTACAACATTAAAGAAGAATGGCTCCGGTCATTTCTGTATTTATCTGATATGTCATTGATTTGTCCTTATGAAGAAGTGCTCCAAATACCAACTTTGCCAAAATTCAATTGTTAATAAATTATTATTATTTATCATGGATCTCCAGAAAAACCTAAGTAAGTTGTTGTTGGTTGCTGGCTTACAACAGCCTCTGCTGACTGGAGCTTAAATCGAATGTTGTGGAGATGTTTTATGGGATCCAGCTGACAAAGGCACACCGGTGAAAAACTTGAAAATAATAATAATAGTTTTTTTAATTAAATTATTAAATTGATTGTTATTAATAACTATTATTATTATTATAACTGACTGTTATTATTATTTATAACTATTATTATTAATAGTGACTAATAATTAATAATGATATAAACAGAGATTAGATAGAAGATTGCTTATTAATTATTATTATTAATTATTATTATTATTAGAATTATTATTCTGAACATTATTATAATGTTCAGAATAATAATTCTAATAATAATATAATAATTAATAATAATAATTAATAAGCAATCTTCTATCTAATCTCTGTTTATATCATATTATTAATTTAATTTTTAGTCACTATTAATAATAATAATAGTTATAAATAATAATAATAACAGTTATAATAATAATAATAGTTATTAATAATAATCAATTTAATAATAATCTAATTAAAAAAATTTAATAATTATTATTAATAAATTATAATAATAACAGTTATAATAATAATAATAGTTATTAATAATAATCAATTTAATAATCTAATTAAAAAAATTTAATAATTATTATTAATAAATTATAATAATAATAATAATTTATTTTATTATTATTTATTATAATAATTATTTATTTAATAATAATAATAATAATCAATATTCTCTTACTTACTGAACTAGTTTTGGCTCACCTTCACCACTACTTTTACTAACAGAATGTAATTCACGGTGATGAGCTATAAATTAGTGCAAACTCATTTAATAAGGAACATTATTCTTTCTCCTGTTCATCGAATACTCAATTCTTTTAGGAGAAAAAAGTTATCACTTCACAAACCGACCAATTGAAAATCACCGTACCCGATAACATGCTTTCTTTTAAGTAGGGACCATAGACCTATAGGTCTACGGTAGGGACCCTATACAGGGTCACTACTTTTAAGCATCCGGTTTTGCTGCTGCCCAATATGTTGTCGGAGATGATCGGAAATAAAATGGAAAACCATATCATTAATTCAAGACAGGTTAGTAATTTTTCTACAAAAAAGAGAGCAACTACTGAAAATTGAAATAAATTATTATTTTCCTTCATCTTGATGATCGTATTAATTATTATTGTTCTACATATGAATAAATTAGTATTAGTACATTATTCCATACTACCACCTACTGCTGGTTGGTATGTATCTACCTATGTACCAATTTACCTTCCTAACAAATAGTTCTACCTACTTCTTAACTAACTAACTCATCATAATTAATATAATTATTATTATTTATTAAATTATATTATTATTATTATAATTATTATTATTATTAATATTTATAGATATTTATTTATATTAAATTATTAATAAATTTATTGTTAATCAATTTCAACGTTACTGTAGTAGTAGTTATTAATTATATCGTATTATTATTTATGATGATAACAACAACAACAACAACAGTTACAATGTTTTGTTGTATATTATTACTACTATAATAATATTATTATTATTATAATAATTATAATTATTTAATAATAATAATAATTAATAAATATTATAATATTATTATAATGATATTAATTATTATCATTTATTTATGTTATTATTATTAATAATACTAATTATTATTATTTATTATTAATTAATTGATAATAAATAAAAAATAAGGATTATTATTATTATTATAATAATTAATAATAATGAATTAATTTAATGGTGCGGGTAGTATTATATTATTATTATTATTTATATATTATTAATTATATATATTATTATTATATGTATTATAAATTATTATTATTATTTATATTAAATGAAGATGATAAATAAATAGTGGTAGTAGTAGTGATTGATAAATAATAATAATCATCATCATCCCATCCTCATGTTCATGATAATGATGATCAGCAGCAGAGCAGTAGTAGTTTTGCATTTACAACAGTAGTAATAGTACTTTATTATTAGGTAGTTTAGTTAGTTTGTTATTTATATATAAATAATAATTATAATAATATAATAATGATAATAAATATTATTATTGACTATTATTATAATATTATTGTTATTAATTAATAATAATAACAATTAAAATAATATAATAAATTATAAGTTAAAGTAAGCGATATATCTATCATCTATCTAGGCTTATTATTATCATTATTATTATTATTATGATAATTATTATGCATTGCTCGCTGTAGCTAACACAAGCAAGTGTGATTTTTTAAATAAATGAACAACGATTGATAGTAGTATCAGCTTATTGGCTAATTTGCTGTTGGTGCAAAAATTATTGTTTGTGTCCCACCAGTGATTACCTCAGAAAAAGTACCTTTGCTTTAAAAACCCGATGATTTGGGGTCCCACTGTCAAGCATTGCTGGCAACGGTGTTGTTACCGTGAAGCGAAATCGGTGGTGCGTGGCGTTGGGTATGCAATAATTCGGTGGAAGCTAGCTAGTGTCAAGACATATGAGGTCTTTGGAATGACTCTCCAGTAAAGTTATTTTTTGTCCACATAATGTGATTGTTCTATGATAAATAGTATACAGGAATACCTGTAAACAAACAATCATAGTAACACTTCTGTAAACTGCGTACATAACAAACATATAGTACCCGTTTTCTTTGTGTAGCCAATCTTATACTGCTAAGGCTATTTTAATACGCGCTTAAGTCACTTTTTGTTTGCCACCCTTTCTTTTGGATGTCATTAGGGCTAACTCCTACACAAAGGAATCTTACATAACGCTTTGTATAAATACAGCGGCTGAGCCCTTCACTAATCAGTGTTATCTTGGAGGCTCAGCTGGCTTTTTGTTTGTAAGAATAAAACCAGTATACACTCACTCAAGTTCATCTTGAATCTCTCTCACACCTATACAGACTAGACAGCTCTACCACTCTAGAAGACGACTGCTTCAACGGCCTATTGGTCTAGAAGCCCTGTGTTGTCTAGGAGTGGCAGACAGACTACAGGCTTGCCTGGCAGACGTTGCCTATCCAAGCCTACCTCAGCAGGCCATGCTGAGGAATAGGTAGTGGTACCAACGATCTGTCAGCAAGCTGGTCACAGCAAGTAGACAACCCTGCCTACCTAGGGGAAGTGCAGGTTGGCTACCGGGGTGACTGAAAATGTTACGATAAATTCCCGCACAATAGTATACCACTGGGTAGGTGAAATGATAGAGAAATTTAATCATGTATAAAGTGAAACCTTTCGGGGTCCACCGCCCAGTAGGAAATTGCCACTTTACAATGGGACTGCCAAACCAATTTTTTTCAAGTTCGCAGCTATATTTGCAGCGCATTTATAAGATGAACCTGAGCGAGATATTGTTTCCTTTTTGTACCTTTTTCCATGCTGTTTCTAGCAGCTTCTAGCCCCAAGTTATTGAAAAATTATCCACTCAGGAATATTTGAAAAATACAAAAAAATGTGCGGGACAAATTCAGATATAGATGCATTGTTTTAATACATGCTACGCTCGCATGAGTTTTGTACACGCTATATATTGTGCAGGAATTTATGGTGGCATTCCAAAGGACGTACCGTAGGTAACACCACCCTTGATTGCTCGACCTTCAGACTACAGACTGCCTTCTTTTGCCAGCAATTCGCAGTGGACAGGTCTGATCAGCGGTAGTACTTTGGCACCACTGGCCTAGGCTGACTACTGAACGTCTTTGTCTGCTGCTGGACAAGCTGGGAGAGATCACCTCCACCTACCTAGCCCACTACTGCTGAGGCCACCCTGCAAAGTTGGCTCTCTCAATGTGTACTTAATTAACTGAATAATTAATATATTGGTTCCACTACTATGTCTGCTTATCTGTTCTAGAGAGTGTGAGAGGTATTTAAATGATGTATTTATTCCAAGAACTAGATCTTATCCCGAATACAGTCAATACAACTCTGGCTACTGAGAGTTGTACTCAGTTTTTCATATTAGCAAGCTTTAGGCTATGCTATAGCTCAGCATGGGTGGGTCCTACATCATGCTGCTTGATAGCACCGCATTACCTGCAGTCTGAGCATGGTTCCTGGCTACTCAACCCATGAGCCTTCCCATGCTGGCTGCCAGCCCTGTGCTCGAATTTATACACAAAATCGGCTAAAATCTCCAACCAACAAGCTATCTAGTTGGACGGTTCCTTCTTGCGACAGCCACCACAAGGATGCATGGTCTGCCCGTAGCTTAAATTCTCTCACATACGTACAGTTGGAAATCCTACAGCGCTTGCATCCTCATCCAGAATACAGGTTTTGGTAGGGTCAGGTAACCCTAGCACAGGTGTGGTAATCAGCCCATACTTCAGCTGTTTAAAGGCATGTTTGCTCCTCGGGGTTCCATCTCCGGGAGGTGGACTTGCTTGTTCGGACCGTCTTAGTCTTTGTCATAGTGGCTTAGCCCGTCGATTGCAGCCTATAATACCCGGTTATCCCCAAGAGTGCCTGCAGCCCCTTGTGGTTCTGTGGGGTGTCCATGTTGTGAGGGCCCGCACCTTCTCTAGGTCAGTGGCAATGCCCTTCACACTCACTATGTGCGCCAGATATCTGACCAGCTTTTGCAGAAGCTCACACTTGGTTGACTTGACCTTCAGTTTGGCCTTTTGCAGCCTCTCCAGCACTTCTCCCAGTCTCTGCAGATGGGTCTTGAAGTCTGCGACAATCACTATCACATCATCTAGGTATAGGAGCTGCTTCTTCCAGTGCAGCACTTGTAGCACTCGCTCTATTACACCCTGAAAGGTGGATGGAGCTGCTGTCAGCGTTTTCCAATGCCACACACCACTCTTAGTGATGAGTGTCTGCTTTTCTCTAGCATCTGCATCCTGAGAGACTTGCCAGTAGCCGCTGGTCGGGTCTAGTGTACTGAAGCACTTACTGCCAGCCAGTGCATCTAAAGACTCATCTACCCTAGGTATAGGATAGGCATTTTACCTCGTGACATTATTCAGCTGCCTATAGTCGATGCAAAAACGCCACGTCAGGTCCTTATTCCGTATCAATACTATGAAATAACTCCCGGCTCTTTCTGGAGGCTCTATCAAGCCCTTCTTCAGCAGGTCCTGAATCTGGTTTCTGCTTCCGCCTCTTTCTCTGGCCGTGGTCACAGCATCTTCACTAATCATGGTTAGCACAAAGATCTCGGCATACGCGACAAACGGGACATGGCCTGTCCCCTTCAGCAGATCATAAAATGGCAACTTTGTGTCGTCTGCCAGCAAGTTGTTATAGTCGTGCTTTTGCAGCTCTCCGACTGTACGGTAGCTTGTCAAAGATGCTCTTTGAAAGTAAGTTGGTATTGCAGCCTGCATCTATCAAGTAGGTCACTGCTTTACCTTCTACTTTTTTTGGTAAGGAGTAACTAGATTTTGTAGATATTATAAGGATGCCTACGGAAAAGTCAGCCAGTGAGGATAAATGGTCTTCCACCAGGATGAAAGGGACTCTAACTAGCATCCTGCAAAGGATGACTGAGTCCCTTTCATCCTGGTGGAAGACCATTTATCCTCACTGGCCGACTTTTCCGTAGGCATCCTTATAAGTCTAATTTGATTTGGGTAGCTGTCCAGTGGGATCTGGCTATCCCACTGCTGCCACAAATGTGCAGGAGTTTATGGTGGCCCCCCCAAGGACGCACCGTAGATAGCACCACCTGCACCTTCTACCCTAATCGTTCGACCTTCAGCCTGTTGTCTACCCTCACTTGCCAGCAATGCGCAGTGGACAGGTCTGATCAGCAGTAGTACATTGGCATGAATGACCTAGGCTGACTGCTGATCGGTTCTGTCTGCTGCTGGACAAGCTGGAAGAGGTGACCTCCACCCGCCTAGTTCACTACTGCTGAGTCGATCCTGCAAGATTGGTTTGATGTGCATATTTAAATGAATAAGTAAATTGATACCACTACTATGTCTGCTTATCTGTTACAGAGAGAGGGAGAGAGTGAGAAGTTGAGAAGTATCCGAATGATGTATTTATTTCAAGAATTGAATCTTATCCCAAATACAGTCAATACAACTCTGACTACTGAGTTTTAGCCAGCCTTTTATATTAGCAAGCTTTAGGCTACACCCGGTGTGGAAACACTGATAATCTCTGACAAAAAATTTTTGCGCAACATGGTCAATAATGCACAATTGCTAAAACTATATATGTATATAAAATAATAGTATGATTGTATCAAGATATTAGGAGAAATGTTAATTTAATGTTTTTATTGACAGTTCGTAGCCTCGTGGCCAGAACCTTGGCTCCATGTTGGTTGTTGTTGGTTTCCTCCCCAATATATATTTATTATAAATAACATAATAATAATGAATGATAACCATCATCGTGATGGTGGTGATCACCATAATCATTGCCATAATAATTATATAATGGTATGACAATCCTCAATTACAATAATAATAAATGTACAATATATATATATGTATAATAATATTACAATAATAGTAAATATAAAGAACAAAATGTGATTTCTTGTTATTTTTTTATTATTGTTGTTATTATGGTGGCGGTTGTTGAATTGAAAAAAAACTGATCTCGTGTTCACCATTTGCATGTGCTCATTTTTTATTATTAATGACTAATAAAATATAAGTTTCAGATTTATATCTGTTCTATGCCAATTTCCAAGCTACTGGGTATAACGTACAGTTTACTTGTTGACTGGCTGTCCGAAATAGCTGTCAATGATATTACCGTACCTCACTTAGTGTTTCCTGTTATGTTACGGAGCTTTTTTGCCATTGCAGATGCTCTTGGCTATGAGGACATGAGTGAATGGGTCTCTTTGAGTGATGAGGTTTAACGACAAGGAACTGAGACAGTATGTCAAGCCGATCAGAGCTCAGATGGAGGGTACCCTTACTTACACCGACAGCAAAGATGGTCAGTTTCACAATTAGCCATCTCTTTTTCAAGTGTAGACCTAACGGTTTTGTTTTAGATATTGACACTTTTTTATGTTTGCTTTTGGGCAGGTCCTAAAGAGAGAAAGCTACGATTGGTGAATAGTCTGCTGCTGATGTACAGAGTCTCTCCAAATGGAGTTTTTACGGATCTTGAGGTCAGCCAAACAAATAAAATATGTTGGTATCATTGGTTTGTCTACTTTTCATAATGTCCCGATGACAATCAGTGTTTTATTTGCAGCCAACAGAGTTGCTCGTTATAACAAACTGTACAGTGAAAGAAGATTCATTTAGACCCAACACGTTTGAGATAGGTGGGCGAGTCTGTCACATTTCAACTCTTTCATCTTCTGGACTTTTCTGTTTCTGCATTGTCATAAGCTAGTTTTTGGTGAAGAATTTGTTGTATTCCCAATTTTTGTTTGTAGTGTCCCCAGGCATTCCGTTTTCTAATACATACACATTTACCTGTAAGACTTCCATGGAGCATGCTCAGTGGATGTCTGCATTAAACAGCTCCAGGTAACGCATGCTTCTGTGCTAAACTTCTTTGATAATAAATATCCTAGCAGAGTTCATCCTGTGATGTTATTTCTCATTTCAACAACTTTTGTAGCATCAGTGCGATGCAGTCTGAAATCGAGAGAGCGCGGCGTCAGCTAGAGGAGAAAAAGAAAATATTGGCTCGACAAAAACAATCAAAATCTGCAGCTGCTGTTGCTGCTGCCTTCTGCCCTCCATCTACACACAATGAAGAAGTGCTGTTAATAGACTTCTCCTGATGTGCGCAAGTAATATTTTTATTAGTCTAGACATTTACGTTCATCAACTGACGAACGTTTCCCTCCAGTCATTAATCGTATAGAAAAGCCATTTTTGTTATTTTTTTCAGCTAGAGAATACATACTGCGGATATTTATTATTTTTAAGCAAATATAATATGATGAAAATGCCTCCATTTTCATCACTTCATGGTGAATTCCATATACTTTTTAACACATATAGTTTAAAATGTGAGACGTGATGTTACAAGTGTGCTATATGATATACTGAACAGTATTGAATAATCAGAGATAATATCAAAAAATCATGACTGAATTCCTAGCACCAAGTAGTATTGTGCCCTAGGTAGAAATTGCATACACATAAAAGGATTGGTGTAAAAATGAATTTGAGAGTAGATTACAAAGCAGTATAGGTAAGTCAGAGATCTAGGAGAATGTTCTAGTAGGTAAATGTGCAATAATTAAGCACAATAAATTGAGCAGACGAATGCAGGTCAGCGGTGCGCTGAGTAAAAATGGTATTTCAGGTAACAGCAACAGTATGGCTGCCTAGTGAGGTAAAAGAATGGAAAGTGAATTATCAAGAAGCTGTGAAACTAATACATAACAGAGTTGTTTGTTTATCTCGTTGTTTGTTGTCATATCAAGCACGTCATCAATAAGCTTTCTTAACTCCTCATTCAAGAGAGCTGTAACTGGTGAAGGTATCTCGTCCATAACGCATTGAGCAGCCAACTGTTTTAGCACTTTCAAGTCATAATGCTTGACCTGTTCTTCCTTCTCAGGCCAGATAGTTTCTCTAAAGAGAGCCAACAGTCTGGAGAGCTCTTGTGGTGTGCTGTACATGTTCACTTTATTCCTGAGCCAGTGTGTAAGGTATGGCACAAGAAGAGAGCTCACAGCAGAGACCACCCCTTTGTTCTTACTGCAGTCTAGGTGGTCCTGTAGCAGCAGCAGTAATATCTGAAATACAGCATCCGCTAGTCGTCTGCTACCTCTCTTTTCACCTCGTCTGAACATAGCTTGAGTTTTATGATCAGGTTTTAACAAAAATTCGTCTGCGATTAAGTCTCCCAAATCGCCATCATGCAGCAGAGAAAGCAGATCAGACTGCAACCTTTCAGTGACGGAAAATAACGGTGGGTTCTCCGTGACAGCCTCAATTACCTCTGCAACAAACGGCAAAAGCATCAGTCTATTTATGGATAACACGATCTATATCAGCGCATACAGGCTGCATATGTATGTACGTGGGGGATAACAGTAAGTATAGCAGTCGAGTTAGGTGGGAGTTGCTTTCTCTTTGACTGATCAATGAAAGGACAGCTCCAAATTATGACTTCATCCACAGAGCAGTTACAAACAATATAGCAGTCAGAGTTTAATGGGAGTGGTTTTTTTTGACTGAACAATGAAAAAACAACTCAAAATTAGGACATTTCATGCACAGAGCAGTTACAAAAAACACAGCAGTCAGAGTTTAATGGGAGTTGTTTTTTCTTGTTGACTAAACAATGAAAGAACAACTCCAAATTAGGATATTTCATCCACCACAAAATTGTAATGATAAATTCGTGCACTCACCAAGTTTGGACTTCTTGTAGTCAGTTGCATCAGCAAAGACATCTTGTGACTGGGAGGAGAGCTTGTCTGTCATTTTATCAAACACACCAGATACCTTTCGCATCACAACCTGAAAGCCAAATGCATAAAACTATTACAGCCTGTAACAGTATCTAACAGTAATATTAAACCCCTCCATGATATATCAGTGCAACATCAATTGATATCATGCAATAATGCAATTGATAGAATTGCTGTTCCACATGTAGTAGCATGCTTACTGACCCTGTCCAAACGAACAGCTTCTGGGATTATTTCAATCTTCTCCTGAACGAACTCGATTTCTGCTCCTCCATTGTAGGCAAGAAACTCCTCAAGATCCTTTGATAAGTGGATTATTTGGTGACAGACCAGCTGCAATAAACAGGTGTTGCATTCAGAGCACTGATAAATGACACAAGTTTGTGTAGGGTGACCTGGCACGAGGGTGGAATCTAGAAGATTCTAGATTCTAACCTTCTAAAAGATTTTTAGAAAAAAGCAAAAGGGTAACAGGAGAGTAGAGATGGTGGAAGAAAACAGTAAGCCTTGGTATTTACCCCTCGAATAAATCTCTCTAACGAAAGTCTCCTTTTCTCCACCTCCTGAGCCTTCCTGGTGTTGAGAGAAACCTGCTGCCAGCGGGAAGGGCCGGGTATAGTCTTGAGAACTTTTTGATATTGCGATGACTTCTCTAAACGAGCCTTCAAGTTTACAAATTCTCTAAATCTCCTACAAACAGTTAGCAATATTACACACCGGCATAACTTCCAAACTGGGAGTTGTCCACTCTTACAATTAATTGTTATACCGAAACACTTTGCGTTCCTTGGTGAACGTGATGTCATCATCATCATGGCGATACATGCCGTGGTAAGTAATGGCATACAGAGTGTACTTAGCACCATGTCTCTCCGTTCTAGTCACTGCTTCTGGTATTCATATGTCTCGAAATTTGACAACTGCATCAGAAAAATGGTAAATATTATACAGTACCAGAACAGACTGAAGTAAGGCTGATGGATAAATACACTTGGCATTGCTTACTTACGCAGTTTACTACTAGAAGCAAGAGAAAGACCCGAGTCAAAAGATTGTGCATCCAATAGCCTATCATGTTTCATAACAGTTTTATCTATAGAAGCATCTGATTGGTGAACATAGCTAGTGGCAAGAGAGGTCATAGGAACAGTTTTTGGTCGAGCATCCATATGATCATTCACTGCGAGACTACTTTCACTCGCTGGTGAAGGAAACTTGGTTGTGCGAGAACTCAATGCAGGAGTGATCATAGTTGCCGGCACTACACTGCGCTTAGTAATGCTTCCTGTAGGGTGGGAATTTGTGTGACTAGAACCGGTAGGTGTCACTCTCTCCGTACCACCGCTGGGAGCCACCTTAAAATACTTCATGAGCTCATCTGAGATATATTCTCTTCCATTCGCAGAGTCGCTAACTGTGTCATTGTCTTCTGAGCTGTCAGCGCTGTCATTGATATTCGGAGTATTCACAACCTCTTCATCGGCATCAGAAGGTTCCAAAGAGAATACTATTGGCTTCTCGGCTAATTCTGGAGATTTTTTAATCAAAGCCGGTGTATCCACCTCCGCCGTGCGAAGCAATTCTTTAAAGTCATCCGACAGCACTCGTATTATGAGCTTCAATAAGTTCTGCTGCTCACTCAAATAATCGGCGAGCTCCACAAAGACATTATCTGAAATGATCGCGCGTAAAGACTCCAAAGCGAGGGGAGATAAATCCTCTACTGGAAGGAATTTGGTAATTATCTGTGCAGTGACTGCCCTGAAATAGTCAGTTTGGGGGATTGAATGTACATCTGACCAGTCAGCTGATGATGCCTTGAGGAACCTCGACTGAATAGCGAGCGCCGACTCCGGTGCACCTATGGACTTTCTTGGCATCGGATCAACTTTTGCCTTGTTATAACTACAAAGATATGTGAACAAATAACGCCCACATATGTACAAAAATAGCAAAAAGCCTATAGGCATTGTTGAAGTCCAAAACAAACATGGTGATAGCAAGCGTGTTTGCTGAAAATGTGAAAACTAATAGTGTTAAGTAGCACACGTACCATATAATGTGCAGATGTGCTCCATGTATGATGTCTGTGATAAAGTCAAATATATTAAACTGTCGAGTGGATACAAGAGAAAGCAGACGGTCTACAGCTACCAGTGTGGTTTCTGACAACTTGGTTTTGATGTTCTCGTCCAGATTGAGTTCTGTCGTCCAGCTCTGTATAAATGACCTTGATATGGATCGTTTTATCAAGTCCACCTCATGTATGACTCCTGGGACAACAAGATACAGAATTATAGCTAAATCTACCCTTGATTGAACGATTAGTTAAAGGTACATCCACCTTTTTCCGTGCAATAACACAAACTAAAACTTTGTGTTATTGTTACATCCACCCCTGGTTGTACAAAACTATATCACGATATCCACCCCTAGCTGTAAGAGACAAAAAGGCTATTGATGGTATAGTGATCATAATATAAACTAACCAGAGTAATTGCGAGGTCTGGCAATTCGATAGAACTGCGGCCATGTTAGATTCTTCAACCAATCCTTGAGGTTGAGATCCCAGACGAGACAAGTTGCAATGTAACTTATTACAACAGTACCACTGAAAACAACCTACAACATTCCAGGAATATATCTTTTCATCAATTAATGATTGGGGAGATAATTAACCCTCGAAACATAAATTGACGTACCATATAATATAATAAACAAGAACGTCGACAAAATAAGTACTCACTCCAAAAGGGACAGTCAAGAAGACAAGAAGAAAGGAAGATGCTAAAAATAATTGAGTAGATGTGAAAAGTAGAAATAGATCCCACATTTCAGTCTGAAGAGTCATTATGTCATACCATCTCTATAACATCACAAGACTTCCTAAAACGATGTAAGGCAAAGAGATTAAGAGAAAATCTTACATGAAGGTGCAGGCAAGGAAGATTTGGAGCTAAAATTTTGGAAGACATTCTCAACTAAAGCATCAAATGTCTTCAATAGCCGATGGAAAGCACAAGAGTTGAATTACGTAAATGTTTGGTGGAAGTAATCCACATTGTTTCAGCAGTTTTTGCACATGAAAACTATGAAGCAAAGTGATGGCAAGTTTCTAGCTATAACATAATTATGGATTATGCTGAAGTAGAAAACAGACAAATAGTAATGTGTGGAGTTTCAGAAGGAAATGGAAGCAAAATCAAAAAAGAAGCTGCTCAAAAGAGGAACAATTCAAAATGTACTAACTATTGTACAGTGCCGATAAACTGGATGACGCTTTGATCCTCACTGGTTATTTCACAGATATTACTATGCGTATGCTATTGTGGATAAATAAAAAAATAATAATAATAATGACCAACAACATAAAATAACTCAATTATTATTATTATCATTTATCAGAAAAAGCCTCAAAAACTCTAGCTTCCATTGAACACATCCTACATGAAGCCCTTAAAGAATGTTGTTTGCTAGCTTGTACAAGTTTATGCTGCCCAATACTACAGTATGCTGATAGAGTATGGGATCCTGCACTTAACAAAGATTTTAAATCCCTTGAGGTGATCCAACACAGTGCAGTCAGGTTCATTAGCCGCCCAAGAGGAAGAGTGAGCATTACTAAAGCCTGCTCTGAGCTTAGCCTCCAGGCGTTAAAACAAAATATAAAAAATCACAGACTAGCCCTGCCTGCAAACGAAGACTTTCTAGGATGAAAAGCAACCCAACACACTGGCTCTAGCCTATGATGAAATCTCCCAGGACCGACAAAAAATGTCTATGACAGCTAGTTCTGCTGCCGGAGGTGAACTGACCTCCGCGTATGCAGCATCACAGGTTTACCATAGCAAATTCTTACCATAAACCATCAAAAACACCAAAGAAATAATAATCAGCATGAAATGACATAAATGCACAAGACCTAGCACTCTAAAAGAACAGTAATTCTAACTCTCCCTTATTATTGCCAATTGATGACAAATAAATAACAAGTGGTTGCTGTAACCCAAGTGGCCATATGCGTCAACACAGTGTTAGCTAACTACTGAGGCACTCCTTTTACTGAAGCACCTGGGTAGGTGTTCTACCCATGTCTTCAAAGTAGTTATTCAACAAACGCAAAGGAAGGTATCATTATTATTAACTAAATGTTTTCAATCGTGCCATACTAAAGATAAAAAACAACAATAATATTGAAAAAAAATATGATATTATTATTATTATCATTCTCCTAATTATTATTATTAGTAGTTGATTGAATTGGATGCAAAGAAGAAGATCTTCTTTTTCTTCTTTATTAATTAATACTACTTACACTAATAATTATTATTAATTATAATATAATAATAATTTATTAAAAAATGTTATGGTATGGATGGGTAAACAAAAAATGCATTGTTATTATTATTGTTGTTGTTGGCAAACAATGATAATAATAATACATAATATTTTTCAAACAATATTAATTATATTTCTATAATGATATTAATTTTATTAATTATTATTATTATTTATTATTATTAATTAATAAGTAGGTAGTAATAATTATTAATAATAATTATAATAATAATAAATAATAATAATTACTAATAATAATAATAATTACTAATAATAATATAACTATTATCAATATAGATAATCACAGAAATAATCCACCAATAAAATTATGATATGAAAATTTCAACGGAGAGAATCCAAACTTGATTGGGCAAAAAAATCAAAAAGTGCAAGAGACAAACTTCAAGTTTAGGGTTTTTTTATAAAATCTCAACCCTGTTCCTGTGCCGTTGTAACATGTATACTACGACGGAAGTGTGCATTCACAATAACGCACTCATGTGAAATCACAAAATGATATTGTTTGACTCGGTTGATCACTGTTTTTTATTGGACAATCGTGCTAACCGAACAATCTGATTGGTTTTTCTTGTATCTATAGAGACCAGATTCAGCATATCAAAAACGATTTGGTGGATTGGTAGCATGGGACTCTCATAGAACTATTTTGTTTTTTCAATCTTCCAAGCAAGTTTTATCAATATTTGGCCTTGTGTACGAAGTGACCTATTGACATAGACGTACTGTTTATCACCTGCATCCAATTGCTAAAGTAGAACAGAAAAGTAGGAGCAACCTATATAGCTATAAACTTTATTAAACAACAACCATGTCATCGAAGGACAAAAAAGTGAAAAGTTCTAAAGGGGGAGATGACAAGAAGCAACAAAAGAAAGGAGAAGAAATCACTATAGTAGTTGATAGATCTAATGCTGAATCTGCAGCTTCTCCAACAAAGAATGATGTAGACCCAAGTGCACCAACTTTGGGGTTAAACGAAGATCCTCAATACTTAACAGCTGTTGCGGAATCTAAAATTGCTGCCGAGGAAGAAGTGCAAAAACAGGAAGAAGAAAAGCCTCTTTCTGATGCCACAAAGTTGACTGAAATTCTTGTTGAGAGGTATCATGTGTCTTTAAACCTGGTATATAGTGTTTAAAATTAAATGACGTTTTATTTGCAATTTTGATATGATCAATTTACACACACTCTGTGGAACGGACTTGATTAAAGTTACTTGCGGCTACCGTATCATTCTGAGGCTATCCTAATATTGTGATGAAATTGAAGTGAATGCTATCAGACCAAAGATGAACATAGACACTTTTGTGAATAAAAATTGACGGATTCAAAATGAATATCGACTATGCAATAAACAAAACTATTTTTACATTAATTCTAGGAGTTGTATACTTTAGTAAAAATCCAGGACTTTGCCAGTTCTTGAGTGTATGCTAAAATAATAATTTATGATGCTGCTGCCAGCATCAAAGTTTCATAGAAAGAACTTGAAATATTTTTCTTCATGACATAGTCTTCCTGTTTGACAGCAATCACACTTGAGTATCATTCTGATCCAAGTTCATTTCAACCCGTAGCTATCCACCCCTCCATTATTTTCTCCAGCTGCAAATCGACACAAAGTATTTCAATTCTAAAAATAGTTTTTATCATTTTTTATGATTGAAATGATAATTGTTTTTTTATAAAAATGAAAGACAGATGTTTGTTTTCAACTGTACAGTAACAACATTTTGATAAACCGATATATTTTCCACAGCTTCGAGGGCTCCTTCAGTAGAGGAATGTACGATGGAGTAGGCAAATGTAAGTTTTACGGAGGCAATTCTTACGAGGTAAGACTTTTGTCTAGCAGGTAAGAATAATTTGATAATATATGTAACATTGATGTGTTAGCTGTGATTGCTATTGTCAATTGCTGTATTTCTGCCCTTGCAGGGAGAGTTCAGTGAAGGCATGATGCATGGTACAGGTATATTCATATGGGAGGGTGGTTTGAAGTATGAGGGAGATTTTCTGCACAACAACGTGACGGGCAAAGGAAGCTATACTTGGCCTAATGGAAGGTAGGCTTGTAACAAAAGAAAGATTAGATCTAAAAAGTTCCAGACAGTTCTAGGCTGTTCCAAAGAGATCTGGAACTTTCCAGATTAGTGCCAATGTGAAAGAATGAAATTTATTAGGCAGTGTTAGAGATTATGTAAGTTAGCGCTTTCTGTTGGCAGCACGTATGTCGGTGATGTGGTGAATGGCCTCCGACACGGAGTTGGTACATTTGTGGACACTAGTGGTAAGCTCAGCTATACTGGCGAGTGGAATTATGGCAAAAGACATGGAAAGGTAAGACAAAAGCAAGTTTTTCTATATCATTGATCCAAGGCTATTTATAGTCATTTTCTGTATGTTGGGTTTTTTTTATCTATGGTTGCATGGTTTAGGGCTGTATGAACTATGGCAATGAAGGCAACTCATACTATGATGGAGAGTGGGTGGAAAATATACGACATGGACATGGTACCAGGCAATACCCATCTGGTAACATCTACAAGGGCATGTGGTTCAACAACGTCAGACATGGTTAGTCAACACAATGTTTTTACCGCAAAGAAAGAGGTGTGAGGGAGCCTTGAACCACTAACCTTTAGATTGTGTAAATCTAGCACTTACCATCAGAGCTATCTAGCTAGAAACAATTGACCTGACAGCATTGTTTATATGACAAATAAATGTAAGTTCAACTGCTATGTAGGTGATGGAACCATGAAGTGGGTGGATACCAACCAGATGTACATAGGCCAATGGGAAGATGGAATTCAGCATGGTCTGGGCCAACATGTCTGGTTTGTCCGGCGTGTGCAGGGCTCCCAGTACACACTTAGGAACACATACAATGGAGAGTTTGTCAAGGGCATTCGACACGGCTATGGAACCTTCTATTATGCCAATGGTGCCAAGTATGAGGGCTACTGGTACAATAATATGAAGCATGGAAAGGTAAGTTAATACCAAGCAGTTATTTTGCAAATAGAAACCAAACAGTTACTTTGCAAATACTTATTTATCAGACATCATCGGATCTTGTTCCAGAATATACCAAATTTATTTTTAGGGGCGATTTACATTCAAAAATGGACGCTATTACGAAGGTTTGTTTGAGTCCGATCATATCAAGGAGTATCCCAACTTTGATATGGACGGCACATCCACCCCTGACCAGGGGGCTATTCGTACAAGAACGCCATTGCCAATGGGTATGTTAATGCTACAGTAAATCAGTGCCTTTGTTACAACTATATCCACCTATCAGTCTCCGTTTTACAACTGTATTTACCAATCAGTGTTTGTATTACTACTGCATCCACCAATCAGTGTCTGTGTTACAACTGCATCCACTTATCAGTGTCTGTGTTACAACTGCATCCACCAATCGGTGTCTGTGTTACAACTATAATTACAAATCAATTTGTCCCAACCAGTCCAGTGAAATTTTGATTCGGCGTTACTGTGGCCTGCCCGATTTTTATTGTACTAGAATAATGCCACAAAATTTAAAAACTAATCAGTTGACAAAAGAAGGCAACTCTACAGGAAGCAATAATGCGGTGAGACTGCAAAAATGGACAAACTTGTGTCTTGTTTGTAAAGACAGAAACAAATTAAGATATCATTAGAATATTTATGAGTTACTCAGACTATAATGATCATTTTTCATTTTCTTACCTCTCACCATAGAGAATATGTCAGTACACAGCAACGTCTCTGCGAATACCCTTGGCCCAAGCTTTCAAATTGACCTGCAGTCTCTGATCACCACCACAGAGCTCGTGTGCGGAGAAGATGATGGCAAACAAGTGGCTAATGTTATCAAACGCCACATGTCTGCACTTAAAAAGGTAAAATTGTTTAGTTGTTGTCTTGGTGACACAAGCTCTGCCACCATAGATATGGAGATGTAGCCTGTGGTTTATATACCTCCAGGTGTATGACTTCTACAGCTGTCTAGGGTACTATGAGTCATCCGACAACACATTCATCCTCAGCCATATCCAGTTCTGGAGAATGATGAAAGACTGTCGTCTGCATCACAAACATCTCACCTTGATGGACATGGATAGGATCTTGGGTGAGTACCACTTTCTTCGTCTGCACATGATACATGAGCTTCAGTTACTTTTCTATTTAGTTGCTCTGAAACTCTACTGACAGTCTTGTATTCCTTATCAATGCATGTCATTTCAGGTACGACTACCAGATATATGTACAGTAAGTGTTACCATGGTAACGCAGTAGCATTGAACACCGACTTAGTTCATAGAGTTACACTCTCTTTCTGTCTTAGTAAAGTAGCTGCTAATGCTCCATTATAGTTTATTCCATTATTTTGCTGAAGTTTCTTTGCGGATGCAAAAATTTTCAAAGCAAAGTCAGTATTGGTAGAGGACTAGTAGACATCGTGAATGGTATTTTGCCAAGTTTTAGTAGCAGTTGTCTCCACGCTCATTATTCGTCTGCTCTTTACAGCAGAAGCACTAGTCTGTTGTAGTTCCTTTTTTGTCCTATATAGACTGTCTCCTAGCCTTTTGTGTATCATATAGGCTGCATCGTGTTCTCTTATTAGCATAGAACATCAGGTCACCTTCAAGGTAACCATTTTGTGTATACTCCTGCACTGTCGTAGTTATCGATTCACGTATTGAACTGATAGTTGCTCAAGAAATTGTTTAGCTTCCATCCATGTAACAAAAAGCAAGTGAAACAATGATTTTACTAATTGTATGGATAATCTTTGTGTGATTTAGAATATGAAACGGATGAGACCCAAAACCCACATGATAGAATTCTGTTCCGACAGTTCATAAATCACCTGATTACTCTCTCCGTTCACCTGTTTCATGAAGAATGCGTGTAAGTATTTAAACTATTGTATCTTAGTACCTTTACACTGATGAAAGCATGCGTATTGAGCCTTAGTTCTTCTATATTGTAGTGTGGGTGGGGTTGTTCAGTTCCCTGAATGTATCGGGCGTCTGATCACAGAGCTCATTCTAAAGAATGGCTGTAAAATCCAAGGGCAGATATTTGGACAAACGCGACGCGCTGTCATTGCTTTGGAATATCTAGATGATGCCTACCAGGTGTACAAGTCAGCTTGCAAAGGTCATAAGGTGAAGCCCTTTTTACGCATTGGTCAAAATCCGCAGCAGAGTGACTCGTCTTTGTGTCAAATTTTTTAAAACTCCACCTGGCCGATTTCAGGGCCACTCATCGTGGCTATCAATGAGAATGAGAGATTTCTTATTCTTGATGAGAGACCTAAAGCTGATCAGTGAGGATCTTACAGCTAGGCATGCCGTACAGATTCTCACTGCAGACAACCCTAATGCTACAGACGAACAAGATGGTTACAACTTGGAGTTAGAAGTCAGTAATTTGTTATTTATTATGAAGAGCAGTTGTTAAGACTACAAATGTGTTTCTTTGTTAAAAAACACCAAAAAAACTAGATGCCACTCAGCCACACTGTGTAATAAATATTTATTATTTCTTTTGACAGATAACATTCCTTGAGTTCTTCGAAGCTTTAGTGAGTTGCGCTGAGTATTATGTGACTGAAAGTGTGGCCAAGGACCCGACCCCACCACTAGGTTCTTCCGGTGCCCCCAAGTCTGCTACATTGGCTGGTGCCGCTGATCAAGGCAGCATTGTGTCAGAACCTACATCTGGACGAACAGGGGTGAATATTTCTTTGTTAAGACCTTTTATATGTAACTTGTGTTGCTGACTCAGTTACAACCAACTTTATTTTATTTGTTCAGGCGGCAGCTGAAGGGGAGGAGGATGCGGATGGTAAGTCTAGCCTAGCCCCAATGACCTCTCCAAGATCTGTCACTCCCGCTGCTGCACCTCAGACGGCAGGCTCTACGACGGATAGAGTACAGTCATCCAACGGTGAGCACAAGTACTAGGCTACGCGAGTAAAAGTCACTGAGGCTACTTGGAGTTACTTGCTCGTGAAATGATATTTTATTTAATGCTAGCGTTGCACTCTATGACCTAACTGAAATTGAACTGTTTAACAACGACTGGGCCTTATCGTATCTGTCATATGTAGCTGCAGCTGGAACCCCTTCTAAGGCTAAAACTGAAGCTTCTGGGTCAATAGCCGGGACAGCCAAGCCTGACTCTGCCGTACCTGGTTCCATGAACCAACAGAGCGTGGCAGACGGTATGAGCGAGACCGCGATGGATTTAGACAAGGAGGATGCTGAGCTACAGGAGATTGATGAAAATAGTACGAAACCATAAATTTGAAATGACCATTTTGAAGCCGAGTAATTTTTATTAAACTACATGGAAGTTTTATTTGTTACAGGCAACAGAAATTTGATCGACGAGATTGACGAAACAAGAAAGTTTAATTTCTGGACGCATCAGCTATTTATTTTCTTTGTGATCAAGTTCTTTCCGGCGTACCATCACTATTCCGTACTCGAGCAGCTGGTGAAAGAGAGAAAGGATAACCCACAGTTGGTGTGCAAAGACCACCACAAGAATTGTATCTGTAGAGGTAAACCTATCTCAAGGCAGGGGCAGCCTGAGCCTCCACCTTCAGCAGCTGTGGACTTCTTGGTACCACCTAAGCAAGCTACGCCCGCACCATCTGTACCAGAGGAGCCCTAAGGCTATACAAATGACGGAGATGTTTTGGTTAGAACTAGATTATTTATTGGCAGCGATATTTATGTATGCTAGTGAGTTGAAAGGAAGTTTTAATGGTTTTTATATTGCAAACAAAAACTAAAGTATTTTGTAAAAAACCAAACTATTACCTGCTATTCAACAGATATTTCAAAAAACTACACTCTTTGCTATAAAAGGCAGGACTTCTTCACCGTTTTTATCAGCCTCACTATCACTTTCTTTGCCTGCTGCCAGAGAAGGGATTGGCAAGGCATCACAGAGATTTTCTGTGATCAGAGAATGCCAATAGCATCAGGGCTTCTGCAAAAAAGAAGACCAGGAAAGTGCCTACATGTCCAGTAAGTAGAATGTGTATCATACACATTTTCAACTTTGCCAAAATAGAAATAAATCTTACCATATGATTATTTAAACTGCAGCGCTCTTCAGGTAACGATTAGATCGAACTGACACAGCAATACTGACACCTAGTAAAACAACCACAAAACAACCAATAGCAACCCAAGACAATATGCCCGCCTTCTTAGCATACTTCTCAGCCTGTTCACGATCTTTGTACCGCTTGAATAGGATCACACTTCTCACTAGAAAAAAATCATTCAGAGAAAAGAGCTAATTGATAACTAGTTGAATGAAAAACTTTACATTACTTTTGACTAGTCAAGAAAGCATAAAATGTAATATTGGTCATCGCTCCTACCGGCACAGTAAGCAGCGGCTAAACCAATGGGAAAGAAAAGGAAGACAGAGATGGTCGCTATAATGCCATGTGTGGGAGGGGCTGGCTCATAGTTGTTGCGTACTCTGACAAATGTTGGTTCCTGAGTTGGCACTGCGCAAGAATATAAGAACAAAGTAATTTATAAATAATACAGACTCGAGCACTCAGTAATAAATAATAATGGCTCAAAAAATATCATTCATATCATATGCAATTATCCATAAATTATATAGAGCTCCGTACTAGCAACACAACTTTGTATGCAACATTCATACCACCTACCTTGAATTACTTGCTGACTGTCAGCCATCTTGAGCTGCCCATAATCCCAAACTATCCACAGATTGCGCTAATTTCAAATAACTAGGCATTCTGTCTTCATGACAACAATGAAAAGTGGAATGTTGAAGCTCGTATCATATATTATCATATTTTATAACAGATGGTACAACTCGCACAAACTATGTAAAGTATGCACAACACACAACCATTAATGTTACAGACACCACAAAGTGTCATTTGTATAACTGGATAGTGCAGCTTGGCACAAGTTTGAAAACCTGTACTATGAAATGTAATCTGCAGAAAAAATTATGTGTGTACAAGATATGGACTAGGAGTATTAGCCTGAGGTCAACGCAGAGTGATATTCAGTTGCTCAGAGACTAGTAGTCCGAGCCCCGACTAATAACTTCCTTACAAGTGGGTCTCAGTAGGATAGTGTGCTCATACTGCGCGGTGTAACAACCTTTGCTGTCGCACAGCGGCGGATACGCCTCCACAATATCTACAACACGCAATAACATTAGTCAACAAGGAGTTTTCTCCTTAGTGAGCACACAACTCCAGCAACAATTGTTGCAACACTCACTGTTGTCACAGAGATTTTTGAGAGCCATCAGGTATCTTTCCTGCCCGAGCCTGTCCAACCACCGACGGCAGAATGCCAGAGTTCCAAAGTTCTTGTTAATCACATTCAATAGCTGCTTCGACTTGGACAACCTGTGTAAACAGAGAGAAGATAACACCATCAGTCTTTGCGCACAATGGGAGGGCGCCCCTATCAATTCTTTGCGTACAAAGACAGGGCAACTCTATCAATTATTGTGTACAAAGAGAGGGCAACTCTATCAATTATTGTGTACAAAGAGAGGGCAACTCTATCAATTCTTGTGTACAAAGGGAGGGCGACTATCAATATTTGTGTACAAATGGAGGGCAACTCTACCAGTCCTTGTGTACAAAGAGAGGGCAACTATCAATAATTGTGTACAAAGAGAGGGCAACTCTATCAATACTTGTGTACAAAGGGAGGGCGACTATCAATATTTGTGAACGAAGGGAGGGCAACTCTACCAATCCTTGTGTACAAAGACAGGGCAACTCTATCAATAATTGTGTACAAAGAGAGGG
This sequence comes from Cryptosula pallasiana, assembly GCA_945261195.1. Classification (NCBI taxonomy): domain Eukaryota; kingdom Metazoa; phylum Bryozoa; class Gymnolaemata; order Cheilostomatida; family Cryptosulidae; genus Cryptosula; species Cryptosula pallasiana. The sequence goes on from OX183135.1 coordinate 4,934,964, forward strand.
CAACTCCATCAATACTTGTGGGTAAAGGGAGGGCGACTCTATCAATACTTGAGTACAAAGAGAGGGAATCCAACAGATTAGAGCATCTGTTATACATAATCTACATAGTCAGGGACGCATGAATATACCCTCAGAACCACAAACCTCAGTGGGACGTGGCCAACATCAAAGTTTTTCATGTAATGTGAACACTCCATATCATCGTGTACCATTCCTTTACCAGTGCTTCCAAACGTCTCTATAGCATAGAACTCCATCTCCTGAGTTACACAATACATCACATGACGTCAGCTATACAAATGTAGTATGTATACACAACAGGATGTGCAACTCAGCTGTATCAAACTAACCTCCATTCTAGTAGCATCTCCACCTTTCACTATGGGCACCGTTTTACCTGCGTGAATCTGATATGGGGCTATTGAGTGCCCATTCAGGTTACGAATAGCTTTCACTGAAAGCAAATGACCAGTTTAATAGTAGTGAGGTGCAAGTACATGACTGATAAAAGGAGGATCCATAGAGTTACACATGACTGATAAAAGGAGGATCCATAGAGTTACACATGACTGATAAACGGAGGATCCATAGAGTTACACATGACTGATAAAAGGAGGATCCATAGAGTTACACATGACTGATAAACGGAGGATCCATAGAGTTACACATGACTGATAAACGGAGGATCCATAGAGTTACACATGGCTGATAAAAGGAGGATCCATAGAGTTACACATGCAAATTTACATGGACGCACTCCACAGACATACGAAAGACACATACCAGGGTATGTTTTGCCATCTAACTCTAGTTCATAAGATTCCATAGCTTCCTGTATCTGCTCACCAACATCACAGAGTCGCACATCGATACCTGCTGCCTACAATCCAGTTTATACGCCATATTTCCTGAGGCTACTAAAGCTTGCTATAACAAGTAACGCAGGAAAGGACACAGACCTTAATTCCTGTGTTTGTGGCATCCTTCACGGCTTTGAGCAGTTCATCATACTTATCGTTGAATGTGAGGGTAAATGCACAGTCTATGATCCTACCTGCAAACACATAGATGTAGCCTTAGCTCCAAAAGTAAGTACTTTGTGTCGGTAGACTACTAATTTTGTACATAAATATAGACGTACCATTAATGTGAGTGCCAAAGTCAATCTTGCACACATCATCGTACTGTATAACTGTGGGGTCTCCAGCGTTAGGGGTGTAGTGGGCAGCGCAATGATTCAGTGAACAGCCTGTAGGGAAAGCCAAACCAGCCTCCAGACCATTTTCTGCTATCGTCTTTCTTGATATGCCTTCCAGTGTCTCACTGCATAGACAACATCATCAGTAATTGGGAGTTGCCCCCTCAATAGTCAGATAACAACCTAATGAAGTAAACAATGTGCGGTCAACCAGTTCTAGCGTAAGTTTATATAAGGACCACTCTAGCTCCATTGGGACGCAGTTCATATAAGTTCGTATCAGTCACCAGTGGCTGATATAGTTTTCATGCGTTATTAAATATGTGTCAGATAAAATAAACCTTTTTGCGGTAATACCAGCTTGAACATCTTTGGTTTCATTCTAGTAGGTTGAAATTGGTAGCAAAATTTGGTTTAAAACTTATAGGCACACCTGGAGCCAAAAAAAGCAAGGAATCATACCCCCTGGGGAGATAAATCTGTGGTGAGCAGTGCCAGGTATTGAGATGTTTGCTGATACATAATATAGTAAAAATTATTTGTTATACTTTCACGCCAGTGATCTCATATAATGCTATGCAGGACGTAGAGTCTTTACTATATATTAGGCACACACCCGACGACCGGAAATGCCACTTTGTTTTGTAGTAAAAAAAACATTTAAAATAAAATAAGTCAAACAGTCCAACGGATACTGACAGGTAGTATTGTACAGTATTTACTATTTAAAACCGCTGGTTGTTGGTGGGTTGGTGAAGATGTACGTCAGCAATGAATGACATAAAATCCATTCAAACCAATAATTCACCTTTTTATTTATTTTATCTTGTTATTATACTGTTTTCACAAGCAACTTCAAGGCCACTGAATAAAACCACGGGAATGCGCTAATTTGATATGAAGTATGAATAACGTTGAATAAATGAAATACTATTTTCAAAAAATTGTTTGATTTCACTGGTACCTGTAAGAAATACTTATTTTTGGGAATGTTTTTATGTTATTATTATTTAATCTATTTCAAGATTATAATTCTATGGATGGTAATTATGATTAACTTCTAGTTATTAATAATAATAATTTTTATCATATGAAATGAAAGTTGGTTGATATGAAAAATAATTAATTCATACTTTTTTTTTATAATTCAAGTGTTAATAAAAGAGCTAAATTTTGGCCTTGATTGCTTTTTTCAAACTGCGTTTATTTGTATGAATATCACAGAGAACTGTGAGAAATTTCGAGTTTTTAGATGAATGGTTGTTCAAACCTGTACCTTGTCAATTTGTTGAGCTTTGAGCAGTTGAAAATGAGCCTTTTTCCATAATTTTTAGCGTAATCACTCAAGCATTTGGCTCTAGAGGGTCACGCGATATAGGCAGTTGATCACACTGTGATTACTTCACTAGGGAGACAACTACCAAACTGCACTCACCATATTTCAATCATTGTCATGCCTGGTTTGATATACTCTTGCATGTATTGTCTCGTCTGTCTATGAGCTTCAGCAGCTAGCCGAGCTTCCTTGTATACCTCCTCATTCATTCTATCGAGGGACTTCTTCTCCTCACTCGTCATTCTGTCTTTGCCAGTCCTCCCATCCTGACCTATTGGGTGCTCCATAATCTCTCCCTCAGGAAACTTTCCATCAGGAAACAAGTCTTTGATAGCGATGCTAGGAGGCACCGTTTGTTTGGGAGCACCTATTGATCGAATTATACATTAGCTCGGGTATAATAATAAAACATAACTACCACATTTGGAGTACTTTTACTGTACATCCTCACCTCCACCCTTCTTTTTATTCTTTTTCTTTTTATTGCTGGTCGTCTGTTCCGTATCATTTGGTAAGGAATTTTCAGCATTTACAGCTAGCTCTACCTCTGCTAAGCCATTTGTAATTTCACTCTCTTCAGGTTCTCCCTCACCAGCTACAAAACCACCAACTCGTCAACATCTACTCGTATAAACAAAAGCCTGCAGAAGTAGCACATCCCACCGATAACTATTTATATTAGCAGCATCAAGTTGGGACTTTAAAAAATATTTTGCGTTAAAAACATATCCACTAGCACTGACTACATAACTCTTTCCTTGATCTTTGGGTTATATTACTACAGATTTACACTATACCACAGAAATTAGGCATGCATTGTTTCTAATTTCTACAACACCCAAAACATTATCCAGCAATTTATGTAATATTTGTCAGGATGGTTAATGATTTATGCACTTTAAGGTAACACCGATGATTCGATAAGTTTATATAAAGATGCTTTCAGATACCCTACGCGTAGGGCTTAACATGGGATTAAACGAGACCATTCGGAAACCCTGCGTTGAGGACAAAAAAACATGGCGGCAATAGGCAATTTGGGCTCAACGACGAAAGTGACAAGCGAGATAGGTAGCGCCATTGAGGGCATAGACTTGTCTCCACCTAACCAACACTTTTAACGAGTCCACTTATTAATCACTGTTTCTCCCCGATTTAAGTCGTGACACTGCATTATAACGTATATAAAAAATGCAGCAGACGTCAACATCATCGTAATTAAATTATGTTTGAAAGAAACTACAATGGGCTCGCTTTAGCCATACAGTTTTCACAGATGTTGACGGAAATAAAGATGTCTATGGTTTAAGCGCAAACCACTTTCGTTAAACGACAGTAATCGATGAGCCCTCAACGACTGTTCAACGAGTGCCCTACTCGTAGGGATCCGAAAGCACCCAAATCATTTTAAGTAACAATATGTCTAAACACTTTCAAAGAAACAATTCAATTGTATTTGTGTAAAGGTCGATTCAGCAATGTGGTCAAATATGAACATCTAGAAAATAATTTTGATAAAGAAGCTGCTGAAAAAGAGGAAAACTTGGTCAACAGAAGCATACATTAGAGAATGATCCTCCATCTCAGCACTTTTGATGGTCTGAGCTTCCTGCCAATTTTACATTATGCGAACTGAAGATTGTGTATTTTACCGACCCAGTGGTATATTATTTATCATAGAGCAACCACATTATGTAGACAAAAAAAGCTGTACTGGAGGGTTATTTCCAAATAAATAAAAACTTCTACATTTTATCATTAGCTACCTTCCGCCAAACGTCACTGATCTTGCTTCACTATAACAATACCACTGTCAGCTTGGCAGTGGGACCTCAAAACATCTGTTTCTTTTAAGCAAAGGTGCTTTTTCTTAATAGTTATTAGTATGAGGCAACCACTGGTGTGACACAAATAATCTTTGCACCAATGGATGGACAACAAATTGGTCTAAAAGCTGATGCTCTATTTGAGAAAAATAGCCAATTTAAAAATTGCATTTTTACTAGCTAAACAATAATTATAATAAATCAATGTAACTCCTAGGGGCACTGCAGTAGTAGTTGCAAGCATGTCTCTTTGCCTAAGTCCACTATCAAACACCATACATACACCCTACATACACCAAGGGATATCAACTTATGACCAAAATCAAATTTCAAACCTCCAATCTCTCTTTACAGACATGATACAGCATAAATCTCTCGTAGATAGGTTGACTGGCCACAGCTCTACACATTCCAATAAAAAAAATTGTAAGCTCACCTCAATGTGAAAATTATTAAGCTTTTTCTTTCAGAAACTCGAGTTTCCACAAAAACACGGGCAACAGAGGTCTTGTCAGTGACGTAATTTCCTAACCCAGTTTCTTTTTCTCTTCAACATCCGGGACGCTCCCATGACCCACCCAAAAGCACAGTTATTAATGACACTCGAACTACACACAGTTCGTGGGCGGAGCTCAACTATCTCAGCCAATCCCATTATTATTAACGAACTGTTGCCTGTATTTTTGTGGAAACTCAAGTTTCTGAAAGTAAAAGCTTTATAATTTTCACATTGAGGTGACCTTACAATTTTTTTTTGTTGAAATGTGTAGATCTGTGGCCAGTCAACCTATCTACGAGAGATTTATGCTGTATCATGTCTGTAAAGAGAGAAATGGAGGTTTGAAATTTGATTTTGGTCAAAAGTTGATATCCCTTGGTGTATGTAGGGTGTATGTATGTATGGTGTTTGTATGATGTTTGATAGTAGACTTAGGCAAAAGAGACATGCTTGCAACTACTACTGCAGTGCCCCTGTGATGTAACTTACTTAACAAGTAATCATCTTTGAATAATAATAACTAATAATAATTAAATTAATACACACAACACAATGAATTATTATTTATTCATCATTATATTACTAACTTTATTTGATGTGGTTATTAATAAATGAATAATAATAGTAGAAACTATTATTATTATTACCACTACTACTGTACTAACTATTATTACTTATTATTATTCAGCTAGTATAAAAAATTCTCAAGCTTCTAAAAATAGCAACAGAGTGTAGCATGACATTTGGCTGCCAGAAAAATGTTACCAAAATTTTCAGTGTAGCGTTATTATTTTTAAACCACATAGAGAAGATAAATTTTAAAAAAGACCTCACAAAAAAGTAAGTTGTTACATCACCGACTAATTGTTTTATTGTTGCTGTTCCATGTATGTAATAATTTTGGAAGTTCATGCAGGCGGATCAGTCGAGCTACATAAATAGTGTATGGGCCCTGTTTAGCTGTTGTTATTATTATAACAATAATTATTACTATTCAATCATCAACCAACAACAACAACAATCATCAACAATCAATCAATCAATGGTCGGCGGTTGTTGTTGTTATTTATTGTTGTTTTACTTTTGTTGGTTTTTTTCTTCCGTCTTTTCTTCTTTTTCGCAGCCCCAGTTTGTGCATCAGAGATTACAGTACCGTTTTCTTTTTCATCATTAATAGGTACATGTAGTTGTTCAACGTCTTCCCCAATCCCATTGTTATCGGCAAGCGTGGCCATTTTTTGTAAAACTCGATTTACAAGGAAAATGCTTATATACAGCTTATTTTATACTTTGGCGAAGTTTGTCGTACAGACAATTATTTTTGGTATTAGAGACTGTAATCTGCAAAATAATGCACTTTTGACCGCGAACGCTCTATGTTCCGGTGGCTCTATATTCCGGCGGGCCTATGTTCCGGCGATTTTGGCTCTATGTTCAGGTGAATTAATTTTCATAGAAAAAGACTATCGTGGAGCGTCTTTTACATTTGAAAACAATGATGTTCAAATGGATTATATTATTTGATTTGGTACTTGGTTTGAAAAAAAAACTTTAATGAAAATAGTTTATGATTATGCAACAAGTAATAAACTAATTTTATTAGCAACAAAACAATGAAAGAAAAACAAAACTTCATTATAAAATAATTTAGTAATAGTTTATTGCGAAAGGTAGCGTCCATTTTTAATAGTGCTCAACAGTAGGATTTTTCTATGAAAAATAATTCACCGAAACATAGAGCCAAAATTACCGGAATATAGAACCACCGGAATATAGAACCACCGGAACATAGAGCTAGACCCCTTTTGACATCATTCGCAAGACGTAGCGATATATTTGCCCGTTTCCTGCAACTTGTTGGGAGCTTGAGCTAAAGCGTTATTTTGTCAGATGCCAGCACCCAAAAAAGAAAAGAAAGCTAATTTCCGGCTACAACAAAGTTAATTATTTAATAATTAACTTTGTTGTTATTACTAACTTACAACAATTACATTTTACAGCTTGGATGTATCTATTACCAAGCATTTCTTTAATGCAACCCCTTGCAATGATAATATTGATTATAAGAACAGAAAGAAAGACAGAGATGCGGTTGTGACCATCATCATGCTCTTGAAAAAAATACTTGTAATTAATAATAATAAATAATAATGGTCCGGTGGTGGTTGTTGTTGTTGTTAAGTAGTTGTTAATTAATGATTAAGTTAATGAATGTTATTAATTAATTATTATTATTACTACTTACAACAACACTCACTCACTACCCACAGTGTGAGTGGGTCACTGTACTACTGTTGTTACAGTTATAAATCTTTATTATTATTAAATTATTATTATTAATTATTGATTTGATATTTATTTATACTAATAATAATAACAAATTTAAATTAACAACAACAATTAAAAATATTAATAATTAATTCTTATAAATAATATAATTAGTAATTATATTATTTATAAGAATTAATTATTAATAATTTTAATTGTTGTTGTTAATTTAAATTTGTTATTATTATTATTTATTAATTGATAATAGTAATAATAATAATAAATTTAGTTCTTATTATTATTATAATATATTATTATTATAATAATAATAATAGTAGTTATTGTTACATTATTATCATAATAATAATGTGAGGTACGCCAGTACTTAGCAAACATTTATTATTACTACTCGTACTTGGCCTAAGCCTTTGACTCAGTATTATCTCACCATTGTCTCGATATTAACTCACTGTCTACGCATTGTCTCGATATTAACTCACTGTTTACCTATTATCTCAATATGTACTCGCTTACGCTTTGTCTATGTTTTGTCCTAGTTCTATTGTTACCTGTGCTACAAGCATCTATCTAGAACAGTTCTATGATGTAGGTAGTGCAACAAGTTTTTTCAAATTGTTCTGAAATTTTTTTAAATAGTTTCAGTGGGTATCAAAATATGTTGTGGATACAATGAGACCAAATTTGCTATTGTCACCTCAATAGTTAACTGTTAAAAACATGTTGTACCAAATGTACTTTTAAGTCAAAAAATGCATGGTAAATGTTCTTTGTTTTTTTGCAGGCAATTAGTGTTGACGCACGCATGAAGCGACGCGTGTTATATATATATAGATACATCATGCGTACGCCTCAATAATTATACAATGTATATGTAACAATTATCATAAATGCTTTGCATTGGCTATATAACATTATTTTGTAGAAGTAGCTGGACTACACTAAAAACAACAAGTTCTGTATCTCAGTTGATATAGACAGGTGTCATCATCAGAAGTCGTGTAATTAATTTAATAATCATAATTAATAAATAAATTTCAATAACTAATTAATAAATAATTATTAAAACCAATGGTTATTGATGACATTGCATTTTGCTATATCATATTTATTACCACTAGCTGTTATCATTCAATGATGTTTTTCTTGATTAACAGATATAATATTAGATTAATTATGAACTGGAATAAATTAAAATTAAATCAATAATGATGACAGATAAATAGTCGCGATACTAATGACTACTGATCATCATTAACCGTAGCGTTTGCGGTAACCCCATGATTAACCTAAAACACTCGGCGCACATGATACACCCGTGATGCGCTTGCAATAATTGTGGTTAGGCTAATTTATAAATGGCTAAGATGAAAAATAATTTTATTCGAGGTGCGTCTTTGAAAAACCTTTTCCTAATCAAAATACATTGATCACCCTACAATAATTATACAGCATTCAAATCCCAACTTCACAGTCTATTTTGAAGACCTACAACAATATGTTGATGCCCTACAGGAAACTGGTAGATTTTGGATAAAAACCGAAAATATAAAGGCATTTTCTCAAGTCTATGGGTAATGTAAGAAAAAGGTTCATAGACAGATGCCTTCGCGGTAGATTGTTCTAGCTATAGCAATTGGATTTTTGTCTCTATGAGCTTTAGTTTAAAAGATATGAAAAGAAATGTGATTTTTGGGACTTGAAAAAATCACGATTTTTGCGGGACAATTTTTTATAACAATGCTTTTGTTCATATTACACGGCGACCGCAACGGTTTTGCACTATCTATATGATGTGCCCAAATAATTATTATTATATTTTATACTTTTTCCACGATTTTAATTATACAATTGCATTTTGGTGCTGATGTAAGTGCAAGGCGTGGCTTCTACCAGATTTTACCCAGGCGTGGCTTCTACCAGATTTTACCCAGGCGTGGCTTTATCAGATTTTACCCGCCTACTTTGTATAAATATTCATGTTCATACAATAAAGTTCAGAGTTAGCCTAGCTCTCAGAAGATTCTTTCTCTCAAGAAGCAAGCACAGCTAGAAGCAGCAAAACTACAAGCGCTGACCTGGTCGACTATTGGCAAGCACGAGACTTGGCGGAAAGTGAGAACGGTTTGCCCTATCACTGCTTATTCCCTCACTGAGTGAGAAGTACGACGCAAAGCACCTGGTGCCCCGATAGTTCGGCTCATAGTAAATTTGGACTCCAGAGTTCGGGACAAGATAACACACCAATAATTCCGGTGCAATTATTGTCGATCTCGACTGAGTCGAAGTAGACAAACAATAACTCCAGCACAATTAATGTCGTCGGCCACAGTTCGCAACAAACTATAAACTAAACAATAATTACAGCGCAATTATTGTCAAACATAGCCATGTTCGGATGCAGCCAATAATTATAATATAATTATTGTAAACTGCCAGCAATCATTCCACACCAAATTCGGCCGCACCCATAACTGCATAAGCCAATGTACACACTCTAACAATAATAGCACATTATTGATCGCTGACTTAGGGTAGAGGCAGAACACGTTGGGAAGGTGTACAGGTGGCTACCACCCAGACACAAATTCCTGTACAATAATATACATAATAATAATAATAATAATAATAATGCATGCTACATACACATACTACTTAGACTACTATCATTATTATTAATTATGACAATAAATAATAATCATGTATTATATATAAAAATTATTATTATATATATATAATACTAACAAATTATTATTATTAGTGTTATAATTAATTAGTAATAATAAATTGTTATATTATTTATTAGTAAATAGATATAATAATATCAATATACTTATTATTATTGATATTATAATAATAATAATTATCATTATTATTATAATTTATAATATGTTAGTCTAAACCTCAGGCTCCTAGAAGACCTCCTGGGTATGGGAAGAGGGGGACATGCTCGCTGTTATTTGAAAAGTTAGAAAACAAAATTTAAAAACAACTTTGCATATCTCTACATTATGTAAACTGACAAAATGTCTGTCTGTGCATCTGTTAATTTGTATTTTTAGTTGAATGAATGCCTAAAATGCTGTATCGACAAAAAGAAACTTGCTGTGCAAAAATTCCATGAGGTTGCTTTAATGTATGGCGAGGGTCTAATTTGGTCATTTGTTCTCCAACCAAAGATATTTGTAGATTTACTTTTTTTAATAATATCCAGATGGAGGCGCTCACGTTTTGTTAATTCCGGATTAAAATCCAAATGTCAAATGGGTATATACGGCTAAAGTACTATACTACGAGAAGTGAAACCTGCCCTAAAAACACTCTATTGAACCATTGAACGCATAGATTGCAACATTGTTTTTGCACGATTGTTGATGGTTAGCTCATTAACGTCTGCAATGTGCCAGCACACTTGTTTCACCTTTCAAACAGAGTCAAAAGAGATGGGACGGAGGGATTAGAGCAAGGTAGAGGCAATAATGGTTTGAGAATAGGGCAGGCTGGTATAATGATGTTTGAATATGACTGGCAACACTGCTAGTAGTCATGGAGAACAAACAATATTTGTTTAGAAAGAAACCTTGATGATTAATTGTTTTTATTTGATCCTCAAAAATTATCTTAAAAAAGTGGTAATAGTAGTAGTTACGTGTCAGTTGATTAGTAGTTATGTATGCTTGCAATAGTTGCTTGCCTCGTTGTCGTGTGTTATTTATTGTAATGTTTGTGGAGCTGAGGCCACAAAAAATGTTAATACAAGTTTTCAACCTACTTCCAGGAAAATCTTTGTGACTGACAACTTTTTAGTTAAGTTCAAGTTTTCTTTAATGGCATCTCCAAATGATGATTAGATTGCCCCCTGCTACCTGCTCTTATGTGGGATCACTTGATAGGTGCCCATATATTCAAAGCTTTTTGTAATTTAATGTCATTTAAAGATCACAAGATGACTGCGGCGTCTCATGAACAATTAAAAAACTTGTGTGTTACTTTTAAAGATGGCTGCTATAAAAATTTACTGTTATCATTAGTCGTCATTTTTGTTGTGTATGGCGCTCTATTGTTATATCAGCATTGGCTTAACAATAAATTTTCTTTGACTAAAAGTTGTTTAATAAGATATACATTTATTGCTCTTCATCAGAGTTGTTTTAGTGAATTGTCTTCTCTTGTGCGTTATTGTGAACAGCCAGCATTGGTCAGCTAAAGGAAAGGTGTTATCATAGCATTTTTGATTCGTAATGCTAGAAATAGTTCTATGTCTATATTAGTCCTATGTTTATATAAGTTTGCGCATTCTTTGAAGTAAAGTGGAAATATTTGTGACTGGTAGAATGTGAAAACGTGGTTTTCATGTAATTTCAGAAATGATGAACGGATCATAGACTGAGACTTTTAGAATGTTTCATAGAAAATGAGATCTGGCAGACAACATGTTTAAGCGCTTTACTGGAATATTGAATAGTGCTGTTGAGGCCGTGAGTAAACTTTTATTATTTCTACTCGCGTTAGCGTAGCAATTCCATGCATGTATCCAACCATAGTTCTATTTGGCATGTTTACCTCATGTTATTGTATGCACACAATGCAGGAGAAGTACAAGGTATGTATATGTGCTCCTATTGACCTTGTGTAACCACCATTTACTACTACGCATGCTCCGACTGTACAGTACCCTTTCGTACCATTCATCTACTTATCATGTCTTGTGACAGTTTCACTCGTTGTTTCATCCCCTATCCATCTCCATGCTGTCCGTTTTGTGTTTTATTCACAAACGAAATCTACATTTAATTACTCGTGCTCCCCAATTTTTTGGTGTTTTCTGTTTTCAATACATTTCGCAACAAAATATCAGAATTATCACCTGTTTATTTGTTTTGCTAAAGAGAATTGTTTTTTGTAAAAATATGAAATGTTTACTAAAGCTGCTGACTTTTATTTTTTACTAACAAAACACAACTTACGCTCTGTTAAGTATATTTGGCACTAGCTTTGTGCTGTTTGTATCGTAGATTGCCCCCAATGCACCCTTGCAAGATGGCTTTGTCTTTCATTGGAAGGCTGTTACCAGCTTCTTTATGGAAAATAGAGGTAAGATATAACTAGACGTAATAGCGCTTGTAAACATATTTGTTTGTATTTAATATTGTTTTCTTTGTTGACATTTGATTTGACATGCATGCATTGCTACTCCTTTGTATTTGATTTTATTTGTTAAATGGCCTACTTATTTGTGTTTGTTTACAATGCTTGGAGTTTTGTTACATCAGATGCAAAGAGCCCCATAGAGGAGACCAATATACCTAACCATCTACAGAATATGATAGATATACTCATTCATGAGGAGAGCCTTGATGACAGCGGTTCTACTGGACCTTGTATGGAGTATCTCTTGCACCATAAGCTACTTGAGACTCTCTACACCATTGGCCGCGCAGATGTACGTTTCTCTTTCATTAGAGTTATCATACATTGTCTGATAGCTCTATGTTATGCTCTATGAAATTATGAATGCTCAAAATGCTATGGCAGTGTTTTGCCAAGAGGAGATTAACCAGGTTTTATACCAATATGGCATGCTAACAACTTCATGGAAATATTAATTCGAGCCAAACTTGTTCTCCTTTATTGAGTGAGAGATTAAATCGGTTTTTGCTCAGAAAGTTTTGCCAATTCTTTTGCAAAAACTTTAAAGGTGATGCGCCATAGACCTTTTGTCTAGTGGTTATGTGAAACATAAACTGTTGCAGAGTTTAAGGTAAAACGTCTCTGACCTAATATTTCCAAAACAAAGCACATTTCAATTAAGAAAATTTTTTTCCGGGTTTGAAGTTATTGAGAAAAAAGACACCAGATTTGTCTATCTGGCATCTTTGTTTTGGTCAGCAACAATAATTATCAATTCTGAATAACAAATTATTTGACTGATGATAAATGCATTATTTATTGTGTAGAAATAACAATTTCCAGAATCAATACAAAGATAAGTATGAGCAAATTCATGATTATTTTAGTGATTTGGTATTGGCTATACAGCACTCTCTTGTAAAGGAAAGACAACTTCTTAATGTCAGTTGCATAACAATTTATAGAGAGAGAAAACTTGTTAAATCCGTATGTGTAGACCAGTTTGCTGTGTATTCATTAATCTTTTGTACTTCAGCTGACTACATTGTCTGTGTCCCGTTCTACTGCACCGACTAAACACTCCTACGCCTGAATCCTCATTGAATAGACCCCCTGTGTTATTGTAGTGTCCTCCAGGCATGAAGCAGAAGGTGCTGCTCTTCTTCACTGGCCTCCTGTCTAAGATAAAACAACCGCTGCTTCCTCATGTTAATGTATTTAAGGCTGTTCATGTAAGTAACTTAGCGCCTGATGTCCCCGTTTACTAGTCGACTTTGATATAAAAGAAAAAACAATCACGTTACATCAAAATAGTTTTTCACCATTTTTTATGCTCATGTCTTAAAACATTTTTTGTGTTCAATAAATAAATTTTTTTTAGAAAGTATTTCTTTTGTTGCTTATTCACTAATACGAGTTTTACTGATTTTAGCTGACATTTCTCTGTCATTGTTTGTTGAATCTTTAAAGTGTTTTTCTACTTAATAGCGATGGGAAATATTACCAAGGACTTTATTCAAAAGTGATTGACGCGGTTCATTGAACACATAATTTCTGCAGGCATTCTATTTCACTCCCGCTCCCAGAAAATTCTCTCCCAGAAAACTGAATTGGCGGTTCAAAACATCTGAAGTAAAGCCGTTGCCTTGATGAATTCTTGTAGAAACTGATTAGAATTTGCGGGGAGATCAAAGCGTCCCCCACTGAAGTAGAGGAGATGCAATTTCTTTGCACCGTTTGTGCTAAACTGAAGGCACATCCACATGTTGTTAATTTCTTCCTGGAGGTATGTGAGGTGTTGTTATTTACCATCGGCTAGTCAGCTTTCAGATTTACCTTTTTTTTGTTATCGGTGTAACAAAATCTATCGATTTTTGTTGCGGGTGATAACTGCTGCTTGAAGGACTTGAAAATTAACTTCCCAAGTTGACTTTGGCAGCAACCAAGTTGCATTGATGTCTATGCACATACTCTAGTCGAGTCTCAATTGTTTCAAATATCAAAAATCATGCAATTTATTTTTTTAATAATTACTATTGCTTTCTGCTGTCAGCTTTTTTCAATTTTTCACATCAAATACTTATTCATGTGTAGTTTTTGTAAAATTTGCTGTTTTCAATAAAAAAAAATAAAAAAATACTGTTTGAAGTTGGAAAAGAAAATAATATTTCCAATATAAATTCAATGTATATTTATTGCCATTCAATACTGATACTGACAGAACTAATAAACTTGCATAATAATAACTCTTTGAAATAAATTATTTGATGAAAATATTTTATAATGATCGCAATTATAATTTATCTCTAACTGTTTATGGTTATTTTTTTATTTAATCTTTTATTGATTTTGATCTAAATATTTATTTGTGTTGTATATTACGTAATATTGGTTTTTGATAGAGAAATGTGGTTTTACAATAAAAGGACAGTTTAAAAGTCAACGAGTAATAAATAAAAATGAATGGTTTGTGAGGTTGTCATGGCTACAAAAACTTGTTGCTCATGCTTACAGCAGATTTTTTCATCTGTCGACCACATCGATTCCCGAAGTTGAGTTTTGGTCGCAGCAGTATCACATTCGTAGTGATTGTTGGTGGCTATTCAGGTTTTGTCATATATTAGTTCCTTGTTTGTGATATGAAACTTTGTTTGTAATCAGCGAAGAGTCACAAGGTTCACTGCCAGTGTAAGCTATATTTTCATACAGGTTCTCTCTTTTCATAGAAATATTTATTTAACGATTCAGTTTTACTCTATTGATTACTAGATGTCTACTAACTCACGCTCATACAATAGCGTCAAGGTCTGTATACGCTCTACTCTCCTTTTTTCTGGGTTAAAACATTCATTTATTTATGTGCTATTTATTTTATATTGGATTGGGGCATATGGCTAGGAATAACAGATGCTTGATCTGTAGATGTTACAACAGCTTGTGCTAATGCTTTCTCAACTGTCAATTTGAGCAATCTACTCTCCATACATCTAACCATTCATCATATTCACCGGATATTCTACCTTATTTGATTATGGCCAATTTTAACTTGAACCATATCGTGTCGTGGCCAACTTAAACTTGCACCATATCTGATCATAGTCAACTTGGACTATATGCGATCATGGTATTTGGGCTTGCACCATATTTGATCATGGCCAATTGTAACTTGCACCATATTGGATCATGTTTAGCTATAGCTGGTGCCACATTTGGTCTAGGCCAACTTTTACTTACATCATATTTGGTCATTGTGAACTTTGAGTGGAGTCGTATTTGATCATACCCAAATTTGATTTAGACATGATTGATGATGGACTTGATTAGTGACCTCGATGACCGCAATTGATTTTTATGAATCATTTTGGTCATGGTCAGTGTTGAGTTGGTCGTATTTGGTCACAGTCAACTGATGTAGCATTGGTTAGGAGAGCATGTGAAACCTTCAAATACTTTGTGTTTGGTTCGCTATCCATGCATGTTTGATTGTTGTACATGGCTTGCAATTGGTCATTTACATTACATTGGATATAGATTACAGTTGATGTACACTCGAGGGCATGAATATATAGATAAATATGCATGGCTCCTTTCCCTCTTCGTGACAGTTGGTTCCCAGCTATTGATGCCTGATTGATTTATTTATTCAATCATTCCACTGAGACATTGCCATATTCCAACAGCATCTCGATATCTAATGTACCATCAAAAGCCTGAACCTGCTTCCGGTATTTTTTCCGCTATCACCAGAGGTCTCATGTCCACTACTTTTGTAGGAGGCCAAAGCAAATGCTCAGAAGTTGAGCCAAGGAGATACAAAACAACTGGAGTTTGGTTTGGTGGACGCGTTACTTTCTATGAGTCATAGTGCAGTAAGTAATGCTTTCTATGAGTCATAGTGCAGTAAGTAATCCTTTTTATGAGTCATAGTGCAGTAAGTAGTCCTTTTTATGAGTCATAGTGCAGTAAATAATGCTTTCTATGAGTCATAGCGTAGTAAGTATTGCTTTCTTTGAGTCATAGTGCAGTAAGTAATGCTTTCTATGAGTCATAGCGTAGTAAGTATTGCTTTCTTTGAGTCATAGTGCAGTAAGTAATGCTTTCTATGAGTCATAGAGCAGTAAGTAATGCTTTCTATGAGTCATAATGCAGTAAGTAATGCTTTCTATGAGTCATAGTGCACTAAGTAATGCCTTCTATGAGTCACAGTGCAGTAAGTAATGCTTTCTATGAGTCATAGTGCAGTAAGTAATGCTTTCTATGAGTCTTAGTGCAGTAAGTAATGCTTTCTATGAGTCACAGTCGAGTATGTGGGCTTATTTTCAATTTCAGGATAGTCGAGTGGCCATGAAATGCTGTGAAGGGCTTATCTTGCTCACCAGCCTACCAGAGGAAGCAGCAGCTAAGGCTATCATAAACAACACAAAGTTTCTACACGAGATCACCAACTGGCTTAACACAGCTTACACTAACCTCCCCAGAAATATAGACTCAGCTCATGTTGATGCTGTGGAGGCTAGATGGGGGTATGTCCATTGTTTTACCATTTGATGGCACTCAGTCCGTGATATTTATACTTCAGTCATAGCATGTGTTCTACATTGTAGAATTGACCACGTGAAGATCAGCGAGGCATCGTTTCCTGGACAGCGGCATGTAGTCAACTTCCTGTCGTTGTTCGACTACTGTAACATACTTATAAAGGAAGCGCATCCATTTATTGCTCAGCAACTGGTGGTGGCCATACGTAAACAATTCTTTGAGCCAGCCATGACCCCTGACCTCCTCAAGGAGTAAGTATTGCTCGGGCATAGTGAGAGTTGTCTGCACTTGATACCAACAAACAGTTTTATTTTGTGTACATCACTCCTTGCTGTGCCAGTGATGGTGGTATGTATAGAAGCTGAATGTTGTATTGTTAATGAAATGAAAGTTTTTTTGTCAAAGACTAATGTATTGCATTGATAAGTTGTTTCACTTTGCTGTTGTTCTTGTAGTTCTGAGGAACATTTTATGGCAGCGACAGCGTATCTCACCAAGTGTCTGACATTCGTTGACTCGGAGCTGCTCAGTGTAGAGCTCAGTAACTATATTTTTGAGGTGGACACCGAGCCTGCCAATAGATCTCTCAGCAGAACTCTAATAGAACGTTGTGACGACCCATCTGAGACAGTACGATATTTCTATGTCTATGCGTTAGATGTTTGCATGTTTTGTGTACGTTTATGAATGAACTGTTTCTGTTTCGTCTGTCCTTGTCAGGTGGGAAGCTTGAATCTGAAATTGTTTGACTCGCTGTTACAAAAGCCCTGTGAATTGACTGTTATGGAACTGTTTGCCATGTACCTGCTGCCCCGGGGCTATTATGATGTCTCAACGTTACCTGCGGAGAGTAAAAATTTACCTGCAGAGAGTAAAAAGTTAGCTACTGAATCTGAAAATGTAAATATGGATTCTAGTGTACCTTCTCATCCTGCAACTCCTGTGTCTCCGGGTAAGCACCAGCTAAACTTGCACAGCATTAGCTTGTGTTAGCAGTCACCTGGTGCCTGTATTGTAACTGTGTCTTGAACCGTTGCTTCGCTAACCTTCATTTGACCTCTATAACCTGTAGACTTAGAGGCTGAGTACGCTCGGCTGTTTAACCCGGAGGACGAAGAGGCTGAGCAGTCAGTTCCTGCTACTAAGATTGTTGACTAGTAAGTAGTAAGTCTACTAGCTTTGCTCTCAGCTCTCTTGTACAGTCTTCTGTCTTATCGCTATAATACTTTCTCATTTAGTTATTTGAACCTGCTGCCGGACTCATTAAAGTCTTCGTATCAGCTCGCTGACTCAGGGTATGATGTCTATGTGAATGATGCCCACAGGCAGGTGAGAAGTCACCCTCCAGTTATACAATACACCTACTAGTATATATTGGACTAGCAGCACTACCCGTCCTATTCAATTATCGTTATGCCAGCCCGCTCTATTCTCACCCTCCCCACCCTTTTTCACTCTACTTCTCACCCTCTACATTGCTCTACCCTTGCCCTGTTCCAGCCCTGTCTCGCTCTTCCCTCTCCATTCCTTCTTTCTTTCTTTCTTACAACGAGACAGGTGAACCCTGTGCTGACATACTGCATGCACTTCTGACACCACTAACTTACAAAAGCAATGTTATGTAAGGCAAGGTTGCGATCTATGCGTATGGGGAGAAAGTAATATGAGTTTTAAATCAGCACAAAATTGCTTGATCGACATTCCGACCGCTGAATGTTGACAAAATACATTATTGAAAATATTAAATCTGCAAATATCACGAGTTTGAGAAGATGAGAAGTTTAAACTTCTGCCATACACATTAGATTAGTCAATTGAAGTGTTTTTGCAGAATTTTTTATTTCTTTCAGTGTACTGGTTTGGGCATATATACATATTTGACTCATTTAACACTTAAAATATCAAAGTGTGATTGTCTCCACCGGCATTTTATATTATAAAAAATCTCTTAAATTCACAAATATCTCAGGTTTGAGAAAAATTGGCAAATTTGAAATCCTGTCCCCCCCCCTCCCCCCCCCCCCCCCCCCCGCCACACATAAGATTAATCTAATAGAATGTTTTTTTGAATCAGTTTTTATTTTTCTCAGTATAACGGTTTAGGCGTCGATAAGCCTGGAATAACAGACAGGCATGCATGCTGACGTTCTGAATGTTTATATATATAATGTATATAGATAGATATACATTGTATATAGATAGATATACATTGTATATAGATAGATATACATTGTATATAGATAGATATACATTGTATATAGATAGATATACATTGTATATAGATAGATATATAATGTATAGAGATAGATATACATTGTATATAGATAGATATACGTTGTATATAGATAGATATATAATGTATAGAGATAGATATACATTGTATATAGATAGATATACGTTGTATATAGATAGATATACATTGTATATAGATAGATATACATTGTATATAGATAGATATACATTGTATATAGATAGATATATAATGTATATAGATAGATATACATTGTATATAGATAGATATACATAAATCTAGTCAAGTGTAATCTCTGAGTTGTTGTTGTTTGCTAAGAATTGGTTTCGTACTGTAAAGCTTTTGTCAGGCGATAAAATTGTTATAATTAACTTATAGGCTAGGCCCATGCTTGGGTAATGGTGCATGTGCAGTGTGGGTTACCATTCCATGACTGTATAACTCTACTTACGCACATGAAATATCTAGATTTATGCGCTTTAGGTTTGGACTGTTTGATGTTACTGAACAGATAACTCCTGGAGTGTCTAGTTTCTGCTTGTTCGTTGCATATGTACATATATGGATATGTATTTACATGCATGGACATGTATGGACATGTATGGACATGTATGGACATGCATGGACATGTATGGACATGTATGGACATGTGTGGACATGCGTGGACATGCGTGGACATGTGTGGACATGCGTGGACATGCGTGGACATGTATGGACATGCATGGACATGCATGGACATGTATGGACATGCATGGACATGCATGGACATGTATGGACATGCATGGCATGCTTTGTTCTTTCAGTTTGCTAATATGAATCTTCTCTGCTCATCTTGGAATTGGACCATCTCAAAAACAGACTGCTCGCAGTCAGCCAATAGCGACGAGTTCTTTGAAGGTCATTTCTTGCGTATTCTGTTTGGTAGAGTGGCACAGATGACAGAACAGGTAGGTTGTACTATTATTAGTGTATTCTGTAATGTGAACTCTCCAGGTTATCTAAGTCTATGATGTTTATTGATTGTGTTACAGTCATACAGTACAAATCTCTTACTCACTTCTATCATCTCAAAGATAGCCTTACTTCCTCACAAACATATACATGAATATTTGCTTAACCCCTACATACCTTTACGGGACGGGGTCACTAACTTATGCACTGCCTTCACAGAGGTACGTTAGACACTCGCGCTAGTTGATGTACTGATAATCATTATTGCTTGTGCGCTATCTATTCTTTGGGAGATCAGGGAGATCTGCTCATATATTACTACTACTATCTATTCTTTGGATGTCTTTGTAGCTGCTGGAACTGGTCACAGTTCACAGCAAGAACTGCAATAGTATCACCTCCAAGTTGGTGAAGAAACGCAATCTACTCATGGGAGTGTTTGGAGGTGACTTCAGGTCTGTGTTACTAGCTAGTTATCTCTATTGATAGATCTATGTACTACTAGTTAGTTATATCTATTGATAGATACTATGTACTGCTAGTTAGTTATCTCTATTGATAGATCTATGTACTACTTGTTAGTTATCTATATTGATAGATCTATGTACTACTTGTTAGTTATCTCTATTGATAGATCTATGTACTACTAGTTAGTTATTTCTATTGATAGCTCTATGTACTACTAGTTAGTTATCTCTATTGATAGATCTATGTACTACTAGTTAGTTATCTTTATTGATAGATCTATGTACTACTAGTTAGTTATCTTTATTGATAGATCTATGTACTACTAGTTAGTTATTTCTATTGATAGATCTATGTACTACTAGTTAGTCAACTCTAATGATAGATCTATGTACTACTAGTCAGTTATCTCTATTGAGATCTCCACACTTTCATCCACTTTTTATCATTACAGCGACATCACTGCCGATGAAGATAGATTTTTGGGTGCAATTATTGTATTAGAGGAATTCTGCAAAGAACTTGCTGCAATTTCATTTGCAAAACATCATATTCTCATATAGCCCATCTGGTCTGCACAAGTTGTCCCTCTCTAACAGAGAGTATGGAGTCGTCTACTCATTTTACCTACACATTTTAACAATGAACATTTTGTTATCCCTCTTATGTCTACCAGAATCATGAGTATATTTTTTTTATTTTGTTACAATTCGTTGTAATGTTGGTTTACATACAACTCTTTGCATTGTTTGATTGTTTACTGAGGAAGACAACTCCGTATGTGATACAACAATAATTCCTTCCCAGATTATATTGTTTTCTATAATGTGTATCTGCGTACCTCAAGCCAGTTTCAATGGGAATTATTTCATGTTGTGAAGTATTGCAATATTAGTCAAGTTGTTGGTTACATTTACTTGTTGCTTTCGGTATGTAAGCAATCGTTGTTTGTAAAAAGTTCACAAACTGTAGCTTTCTCCATCCAGGCTGAGGGCGTTATGAACGTTTGGTGCAGACAAATATATTATCTTCTATGCAATGTGTTACACATTTATCTGTCAACTTCATACACTTATGTTGGTATTTATTGTTTGCATTTAACTTACATATTGTTATTATTATTTCAATTCCGCTAGTGTTGCAGTAAACAAGATCTATGTATGTACTCTGCACTATATAAATATTTATTCTTGTCTCAAGTTATGGTCTCCTCAATTATTTATTTTCATATTATATCACTAAGAGTAATATAATAAATTTATTAGGGTTTTGTTGACATTCACAGTTACTTCATGTACTTTCAGTGGACATGGTGAATGTGAGCAGACATAATACACCATGTCATATATTCTGCTGTCAATGCTCCACAAACAAGCTTCACAACAATAGGCATATTATGCAATTGAGGCCCTTGGTCTATTCTATAAACAGCACAGGATGAAAAAATAAAACTGAGTACAAAAAATTCAGTCAATATTAGGAGTAACTGACAGATGACTAAAACAACAATAGTAGTAAACTTTGGCCATTTGGTACAAATGTACGTAAATTGAGATTTTCAAAATCTGTTCATTTAGGAGTGAAATTATCCATTGTGATTGGCATATATTGGATGCAGGTGTTACACACCTCACCCCATTCGTACTAATGAACGTGGAAAAAAAATTCAATTCAGCTTTTATTGTGGGGAGTGAGATAATTAGCGGGGGCGTATCCAAACCCTTTGCTGCTCTCTGCATACCACCATTCAGGATTTCCATGTTCGTCACATTTCCTGTACACGTGTATAATCTGCTTGGCAGTGAGGGAGAGCTCATTGGGATTTCTTGGAGTGAAGTCGTACATGGCTTCATAGACCTGCGTAGACACCACCGTGGTTAGTCTCTGACAAGTACTACATACTACACATAGTCACTCACAAGTACTATATATTACAAGTAGTCACTCACAAGTACTATATATTACAAGTAGTCAGTCACAAGTACTATATACTACAAGTAGTCACTCACAAGTACTATATACTACAAGTAGTCACTCCCAAGTACTATATACTACAAGTAGTCACTCACAAGTACTACATATTACAAGTATATATATTACAAGTAATCATTTACAAGTACTACATATTACAAATCGTCACTCACATGTACTACAGACTACAAGTAGTCACACACAAATACTATATACTACAAGTAATCACTCACAAGTACTACATGCTACAAGTAGTCACTCACAAGTACTACATATTACAAGTAGTCACTCACAAGTACTATATACTACAAGTAGTCACTCACAAGTACTACATACTACAAGCAGTCACTCACAAGTACTACATACTACAAGTAGTCACTCACAAGTACTATATACTACAAGTAGTCACTCACAAGTACTACATACTACAAGTAGTCACTTACAAGTACTATATACTACAAGTAGTCACTCACAAGTACTACATACTACAAGTAGTCACTTACAAGTACTACATACTACAAGTAGTCACTCACAAGTACTATATACTACAAGTAGTCACTCACAAGTACTACATACTACAAGTAGTCACTCACAAGTACTATATACTACAAGTAGTCACTCACAAGTACTACATACTACAAGTAGTCACTCACAAGTACTATATACTACAAGTAGTCACTCACAAGTACTATATACTACAAGTAGTCACTCACAAGTACTATTTACTACAAGTAGTCACTCACAAGTACTACATACTACAAGTAGTCACTCACAAGTACTATATACTACAAGTAGTCACTCACAAGTACTATATACTACAAGTAGTCACTCACAAGTACTATATACTACAAGTAGTCACTCACAAGTACTACATACTACAAGTAGTCACTCACAAGTACTATATACTACAAGTAGTCACTCACAAGTACTACATACTACAAGTAGTCACTCACAAGTACTATATACTACAAGTAGTCACTCACAAGTACTACATACTACAAGTAGTCACTCACAAGTACTATATACTACAAGTAGTCACTCACAAGTACTATATACTACAAGTAGTCACTCACAAGTACTACATACTACAAGTAGTCACTCACAAGTACTACATACTACAAGTAGTCACTCACAAGTACTACAATATATTATAAATGGTACAATCAAGTAATACCTCATGCACTTGATTGTATGAAGGAGGTGATAAATGACTTTGATTTGAGGTAATTTGGCAGGTCTGTGGAGACATCTGTTGAGGTGAGAGTACCTGTTGAGGTGGGAGCACCTGTTGAGGTGGGAGTATTTGTTGAGGTGGCTGCACCTGAGGCAATGGTAAAGGAGTCTGTGATGTGCGAGAGAGAAGCGGGGAGCCAGGAGGTTTCAATGAAAGCCCATTTGTTTCATCGATGTTTGGCTGTAGCACCACCTTCTTCACAAAACCCTTTTCAGCTGTACAAATAGTAGAGATCGTACAGTACTGTAGGCAGAGATAGAGCTGTACAAATAGTAGAGATCATACAGTACTGTAGGCAGAGATAGAGCTGTACAAATAGTAGAGATCGTACAGTACTGTAGGCAGAGACAGAGCTGTTCAAATAGTAGAGATCATACAGTACTGTAGGCAGAGATAGAGCTGTACAAATAGTAGAGATCGTACAGTACTGTAGGCAAAGCTAGAGCTGTACAAATAGTAGAGATCATACAGTACTGTAGGCAAAGCTAGAGCTGTACAAATAGTAGAGATCGTACAGTACTGTAGGCAGAGATAAAGCTGTACAAATAGTAGAGATCATACAGTACTGTAGGCAGAGATAAAGCTGTACAAATAGTAGAGATCGTACAGTACTGTAGGCAGAGATAGAGCTGTACAAATAGTAGAGATCATACAGTACTGTAGGCAAAGCTAGAGCTGTACAAATAGTAGAGATCATACAGTACTGTAGGCAAAGCTAGAGCTGTACAAATAGTAGAGATCATACAGTACTGTAGGCAAAGATAGAGCTGTACAAATAGTAGAGATCATACAGTATTGTAGGCAGAGATAAAGCTGTACAAATAGTAGAGATCGTACAGTACTGTAGGCAGAGATAGAGCTGTACAAATAGTAGAGATCGTACAGTACTGTAGGCAGAGATAGAGCTGTACAATTAGTAGAGATCGTACAGTACTGTAGGCAGAGATAGAGCTGTACAAATAGTAGAGATCGTACAGTACTGTAGGCAGAGCTAGAGCTGTACAAATAGTAGAGGACGGAGAGAGACAAAAGACCAACTAATACATGTACAAACAAACCTCCATTGTCGATGTACCATCTCTCCTCGTTGCCCATGGGATCCTTCTGTTGTACAACCCCAACAAGGTCACCCTTTGATAGCCTCAGCTCCATGGAATCCAATGCGTTGTAGTCAACAGTTGCTCTGTATAATTTGTGTGATGGATAGTATGAAGTGAGACGACTGCACATTTCTGTTGTCTGACCTATGACCTACAACAAAAACCTCCATATGCTAAAAAGGCTAACGTCCATCCATGGAGGGAACACCAGCTAAATAGCGTACTACGGGAGAGAAGACAAACGTAAGGAACTCACTAAAGGAGCGCTACTGGTGCTCGCCATTCTTCGGCTCTCAGAAACTTTCCTGGACTTGGGATAAGTGCTGACTTTAAGGTTCTCGGCAGCAGCACAGTGCTCTTTCTCAAAGCGATCCATTATTGCTGAGAAACCAGAAGAGCCGTCGAATAGGGGAGACTACAGTAGAAGCAACACCAGGTGTATATTCGGTATATATACTAGGACTAGGTAATATACATACATAAATATATATTCTGAGGCCAGAAATTTTACCTGCAGTATCGGAATGATAAATCTATAAGACTTCTCAAAGTAGACTTGGTACAAGCGAGTGAACTCACTCACGCTGTCTCTGAATATGTCGTAGACGAGAGAGTTAAACTTTGGTAGCTCCTCCTTCAGTTGAGCATTTAATGCATAGAAATCTTTCTCCGTTTTATCCTTCTCCTCCATTACCTGCAGCATGCGCACCACAACTACATTTAAAAAGCGACAATACTATGACTGATCTCAATATAGCAAGTAAATTTACAATCCTGCTTGAGCCAGACTACTTCAGGTCAGAGAAACAAAAGAGCTATAGTTGAAACTGGAGATATTTATTTAGGGCTACACAGATATCACTGTATAACAAACCAGAATGAACATATTCAAGGTGGGATTACTTGTGAGAGTGAGAGTAGCACCTTTGAGTTTTCTGCATGAGTTACAAGTTCCTAAGGCAGTGATTAAACCCTTCTTGTTCTTAAAATTTGCTTATAGTAAACTATTTGGATATTTGCTTCAACATCTAGTTCATTCGACTAATATGGACCATGTTTTAATATTGTCAAGTTGTCTTCTCTTCAATTTAGACTGGGACAGTTGACAACTTCTCTATATTAACTGTAGCCCCAAAATCTTAATCACAATGCATTGCGTTGTCACATCATTAATGCCCAACTCCCAGTATAGATAACAGGCTATAAACAAGTTTATGTCAAATCTACAGTAGTTACCCTGCAGTAGGGTCACTAATGTACAGCAATGCAGCTCTGTGGTAGTGTTTAAATCGTATAAGTATTAATTGCTTCGAAACTACTGTAAGTATCAGTTGAAATGTTGTCTATGTTGTTTGTATCCTACACACATAAGACCTTTTAAAAAATATTTGGCAAAATATAAAAGATTGGAACTATGTATAGTTTCCACCGCCATTTAGTGTCTGTGCAGTGAGTCACAAGAAGCTGGCCTAGTACTAAGTGAAGTAATCAACGTGTGGCCAACTCCACTTGTCACGTGACTCTCTCTGGAGCCAAATGCTTGAGTGACTACACTATAACTTATAGAAAAAAGGTTCATGTTCAACAGCTCATAACGCTGCAAATTGACAAGTTAAAGCTTAAAACAACCTCTCATCTGAAAGCTCAGGATGTCTCCTAGCTCTCTGGCAATTTTAAACAAAAAACATCTAACTCTAAGCTAAGGAATAAGGGCCGAAAAATAGTGCTAATGTTACCACTTGTATTATAAAAAATAGGAATTATAAACTATCTTTCTTGTACCATTCAACTTTCATATCAAATTTTAAATAAATAACTAACAACTTTAGATGTAAATAATAGCCAAAATTGAATCATAAAATTATAATCTCGAAGTAGTTAAAATAACAATAACATGAATATTTGGTACAAATGAAATCAATCATTTTTTCTTCAAAATGACCTTACTACTTTTTGACATTATTCATACTTCACTTAGGCCTAGTAGATTGAAAGCAGCTGCAATCAAAAATTTAGTCATGATGGGTGGTATATGAGATAGATGGAAGGGTTTGCTTTCTAGAGAACAATCAAATTATGTATCAGTTCTCCAAACTGGTAAATAATTGATTGTTACTCTATCAATTGACCAACAGATGTATCACTGATATTTTAGATAGGTGCGATATTTTTGAATGACGAGTCTTTTTAATACCGATGGTTTTTTCATTCTCAAACACACCATATCTTCACTTGATTGTACTCTGGGGAGCTTCATTTAAGTAAAACCAACCTTAGTAAAACATCACGTTAGTGGGTAGCCATAAAGTGTTTGGTTAATGGCGGCCAACATGGTCAGGACACAAAAGTTTTGTAGTAATTAACCTGGTAGCTCCACCCAGTTAGTAACCTACTGTACTATTGAACTAAGCCACGCCCACATGCAACAGTAGGAAGTGTATCTGACAACCCACCGCCTTGTCTTCTCTGTTTTTCTCAAAGCTGCTAAGGGCGGAGTCAAAATCCAGTCTTTTATCTTCCCTTTTAGTAATAAGTTTGGAAGGGCCTTGAAATAAGGCTAACAACCTAAGCAAAGGGTCTGTAACTGCACTTTCCACCTCAAATTTCTAAAACAAGGAGAAAGTGAGTGTTCTTTATCACATACCTACCTCCAGATATACAAGTTATCAATAGCTTACAATGTAAGACAAATGTACATTACGACATACTGTTGGTTAGAAATACTAACAAAATGTTTGAATGCCGTTAAGGACATGCTTTTGTGAGCTTGTAAATACTGCTCGATATCTTCCATGTATAGAGATGATAGATAGTCTGATATGTCTGTGGCTACAGCTTCCTTCACATCATGGCAACTCTGTAAGTAGATATGTGGTACCTATATGTCTAGTATATGTGTATTATGTGTCTATATGTTCATATGTTTATATATTACCAAGGCTCCATGCTGCGGTGTTGCCCCGACAGAAAGTGAACTTTGAAAGTCGCAGGTTTAATGCGGCATCTGTGTCCATGTATACGAGATGTCGCATTACACCTGCGACTTGAGCAATGAGCTTTTGTAGCCATAGCAACGTAAAAAAACAATGGTTTTATTATTATTATATTTTTTTAATTATTTTGACAACCAAAAATAATACAATGCAATATTTACCAAAATTGCTTTGTGCAAATGAGATCAACAAATAATAATAAATACTCAAGTATTATCATAAATATTTAGCAATTCAATATTATCTATATGTATTTTTATTATTTATAATCTTCATTGAAATACATCATTTTGACAAAATAATATTATTATAACAATCTAAAAACTTCGTAAACATCAGCATTGGGTAGCGATAACTGAAAATAACGATTGAATATATTGTTTTATTAATTTTATTAAATAAATAATAATATTATTATTTTTTTTATAATTAACTGTTTGAAGTTAAAATAAATCAATGCGTATATACTTGTCGTAGGTTACACAAGGTTATGTATGATATACACATGGTTATGTATGATATACACAAGGTTATGTATGATATACACATGGTTATGTATGATATACACATGGTTATGTATGATATACACAAGGTTATGTATGATATACACAAGGTTATGTATGATATACACATGCTTATGTATGATATACACATGGTTATGTATGATATACACAAGGTTATGTATGATATACACATGGTTATGTATGATATACACATGGTTATGTATGATATACACATGGTTATGTATGATATACACATGCTTATGTATGATATACACATGGTTATGTATGATATACACATGCTTATGTATGATATACACATGCTTATGTATGATATACACATGGTTATGTTTGATATACACATGCTTATGTATGATATACACATGGTTATGTATGATATACACATGCTTATGTATGATATACACATGGTTATGTATGATATACACATGGTTATGTATGATATACACATGGTTATGTATGATATACACAAGGTTATGTATGATATACACAAGGTTATGTATGATATACACATGGTTATGTATGATATACACATGGTTATGTATGATATACACAAGGTTATGTATGATATACACATGGTTATGTATGATATACACATGGTTATGTATGATATACACAAGGTTATGTATGATATACACATGGTTATGTATGATATACACATGGTTATGTATGATATACACAAGGTTATGTATGATATACACATGGTTATGTATGATATACACAAGGTTATGTATGATATACACAAGGTTATGTATGATATACACATGGTTATGTATGATATACACATGGTTATGTATGATATACACATGGTTATGTATGATATACACATGGTTATGTATGATATACACATGGCTATGTATGATATACACATGGTTATGTACGATATACACATGGTTATGTATGATATACACAAGGTTATGTATGATATACACATGGTTATGTATGATATACACATGGTTATGTATGATATACACAAGGTTATGTATGATATACACATGGTTATGTACGATATACACATGGTTATGTATGATATACGCATGGTTATGTATGATATACACATGGTTATGTACGATATACACGTGGTTATGTATGATATACACATGGTTATGTATGATATACACATGGTTATGTATGATATACACATGGTTATGTACGATATATATGTATATAATGCACTTACTCGCAGGTTCGACAGGATTTGATTCAAGTTTCTAGTAAACTCTCGAATGCAACTTTCCAGATCTTTGAAGTATGCAGCTTCCTTGTCAAATTCTTTGTCCACATACTGCAAGTATTACAGTCTGTGTCAGTAATAATCGTACAATTCAGTTGGAGCGTAATATAGGTAAGAGATGAGACAACTCCTCACAAACTCACCTGGGGACGCAATCCCACATAGTTACCAATTCTTTGACTCATCCTAGTAGTTTTCTTCCTGATGGAGTGCATGTTGAGTTTTGACAGCCGGTCTTCATCCTCCCTTTCTTTTCCCTTGTACTTGTTGACTGTAAGTAACATAAGACATCAATGTAGCAGCTTGCAATGACACTACATACACATTTGTACTGTAGCAGCTTGAAATGACACTACATACACACTTGTACTGTAGCAGCTTGCAGTGACACTACATACACACTTGTACTGTAGCAGCTTGCAATGACACTACATACACACTTGTACTGTAGCAGCTTGCAGTGACACTACATACACACTTGTACTGTAGCAGCTTGCAATGACACTACATACACACTTGTACTGTAGCAGCTTGCAGTGACACTACATACACACTTGTACTGTAGCAGCTTGCAGTGACACTACATACACACTTGTACTGTAGCAGCTTGCAGTGACACTACATACACACTTGTACTGTAGCAGCTTGCAATGACACTACATACACACTTGTACTGTAGCAGCTTGCAGTGATACTACATACACATTTGTACTGTAGCAGCTTGCAATGACACTACATACACACTTGTACTGTAGCAGCTTGCAGTGACACTACATGCACACTTGTACAGTAGCAGCTTGCAGTGACACTACATACACACTTGTACTGTAGCAGCTTGCAATGACACTACATACACACTTGTACTGTAGCAGCTTGTAGTGACACTACATACACACTTGTACTGTAGCAGCTTGTAGTGACACTACATACACACTTGTACTGTAGCAGCTTGCAGTGACACTACATACACACTTGTACTGTAGCAGCTTGCAATGACACTACATACACACTTGTACTGTAGCAGCTTGCAGTGACACTACATACACACTTGTACAGTAGCAGCTTGCAGTGACACTACATACACACTTGTACTGTAGCAGCTTGTAGTGACACTACATACACACTTGTACTGTAGCAGCTTGCAGTGACACTACATACACACTTGTACTGTAGCAGCTTGCAGTGACACTACATACACATTTGTACTGTAGCAGCTTGCAGTGACACTACATACACACTTGTACAGTAGCAGCTTGCAGTGACACTACATACACACTTGTACTGTAGCAGCTTGCAGTGACACTACATACACACTTGTACAGTAGCGGGTACTTACCGATGTCTGTGCGTCTCTTGAATTCATTGATATGCTGGGCTACTTCCTCCTGTACGCACTTGGCAATCACTAGCTTCTGTTTATCTGGGTGGGAGTCCTCCGTGGCCTTTAATGACAGATTGCTGAGGTCACATGGCATGGCTTAGTAATAGCTGATTGGTCAAAAGAATGTTATACACGAAACTCAAGTTGATATACGCATGCAGAAAACTTCCTGTTTAAAAAAAATAGAAACTCTCCTTCAGAAACACCTAAAAACCTCGACAAAAATGACAATAATGAGCAAGAAACATTTTAAAATTGAATATTTCAATTTTCATAGCTAAGATATACTTTGCAAGGCCACTTGAAATGATCAGATCTCAACTGAAATGTCGAAAAATAAAAAAGCTACAGTACCGGTCCTGAATTACAAGTAGAAATTAAAATCATGTTAAAAAAAGGCCCCTATACAGATAATATTCTAAAGAAGAACTCGATATCTCAATACAGATGCAGTGAACCCAGGGATGGCGCTGACTGTACCCTATGGTAGAACTAACCTCAGCCAGCTCTGACAATAACATGATATATCTGGGAATCCTTTGAACTGGAGTGATTAGGAATGCATCAACGCTAAATGGTTGCTCTGGCCTGTGCTTGGCTATCATATCTAAACCCTCCGAGAAGTAGGCTCTGATATCTCCATTGCTTTTGTACTGCGATAATATACGGATTTACTTAATACGGTTGTACACAGTTGTATGGATACTACCCACACAGTTGTACACCATTGTATACAGACCACCCACACAGTTATACACCATTATATACAGACTACCCACACAGTTATACACGGCTGCATTCAGACCACCCATTCAGTTACATACAACTGTACACAGACCACCCACACAGCTACTATACAGACCACCCACACAGTTACATACGGAATACATACAGTTAGATAATAATAACCACCAACAATTGTACATACAGGATATAGCAAAATTCAAATGACCAACCTGTTCCAGCAGTTGAGAGACCTCATCATAATTTCTGCAATAGACGGCGTAGGGATGCATCATGTCCTTCTTGAGGTCGATGAATGGCTGAGCTACAGTGACATGCATTCAATTCTACCATCAAATCAAACAAAAATTATCAATTCAACGATTTCTCAGCTCAAGGAGCAAAAATAAATTTAGTACGGAATAGAAAGCATTAGTTTTATTTCATGCAGTCATTCAAGTGACATAACAGTTTCAGGACAACTCCTTGCCAATTATTTCTGCTAGAAAGATGGTAAATTTAGCTTGTAAAAGCTTCTACAGCTCTTTTATATAATCAACTGATGAAAAGCACTCAAATAAAACCTGTTGTAGACCTCGAGACAAAACAACAACGCAAATACAACAATGTTTGTTTGAACACTTGGCTAATCAAACTGTGTCAAGAGAAATGCGTTATTGAGGATAGTACATATTTTCAACCTTGACCCGGACACAATAAAAACAACAGTCTACAAGTACACAGCCTTAACTGCCATGAGTGTTGGCTCATTCACAGGTTCTTATGCTACCCGATTGATGTACCAAATCGACCCTGTATAGGTAACACAACACTCACCGACTATTTGTTCATCAAATGCCATACACACACAAGACTCGAGCTGGTTGAGAAGTCTTTTAGACAGAGTTATGATGTCTGGCATGTAGGAGAACAGCGTGTCCTTGTCAAGCGCCTCTGGTGCCTACAAAGTTAAAAATCCACATAACCTTTACTGTGGGAGAAATCTTTTAAATTCAAAGGCTTCAAACATTTTCAATGGTTCAGAGCGCCTCGTGGTACATGCTCTCCAGACTAATCTCAAAGCACTTGTGGTACATGCCACCCAGACCGCTCTTAGAGTACCTGAAGGTACATGCCATCCATACTGCTCTTAGAGCACCTGAAGGTACACGCCACCCGTAATGCTTTAAGCAAAAGCTGGTCACAGAACACAAGTGAAGACAGGCACACAAAAACATGGCGCCAATATTCATGAAGCACTCAACACAAATAGATTCGAGGGGAACAAATACTTAATGATAGGTAAACTACTGTCATGAAAACCTTACCTGCAGGCCTGCCTCTGAATTGAATACCTGCATGCAAAGATTCATATCTCGCAGGTAAAACTGTTCAGTCTGTAACAACTCATTTATTTTGCTAAAACAGAACAAAATAGAATACGCTATCGACAGCTTTCCCGACACTCAATCCGGACTATACCATTATATAGTTGCATCACAAACTTACTTGAGACGTTTCACTCTCCGCTTCTCTCTATTTTGTGGACTATTATAATCATTAGTGGGAGAAGGAACTATTGCCGTATCACCATTAGCGCTTTCTTCAGGGAGCTTCCTCGATGCTTCCATAGCACTTAGCTGAGCTGCAATAAGCAAATACTCAGTACAAAATGAAGAGGGAAGGTGGGCTGCTCTTATAGTTTCAACATACGAATATGCCAGGCTTTCAACTCCAGCTATCTCACACATAAACACCAAATGTAAATTCTAGTGACCTTTACAGATCAAAGTCGCAAAATGATGAAACGGTAGGACGATATCTGCGGGCAGATAGCAAGCTAGCCAACTGTCTCAATTAGGTTTTGCACTTAAAGTAATATAACATTGTTATGACAAAGAGTGAAATCGTAAACATCACTATTATACATGTATTAACAAGAAAATATTCCACACATTTTTCATTAAAAAGCAGCTTTATATAAATGGCTATTTTTAATCTTTGATGAAAGAAATTTGAATAGATTGGCCCACATGGAATGGCGCAGTTATTTATTTAGTCCATTTGACACATAAATAGTCATACGAAATGTGAGACAAGTACCAGCAGCTTCTGTTTCGATAAACAACTACATGCAGTTTAGACAGAATCTATGTTATACATCAACCAATGAGAAAGCTGAACACAACTAATCATCGTTAAAATGTATTATTCATTTGCTGTTGCTTTGCACCCAGAATATAAAAGATTGGACACACAAAAATATTCATTTTGGACTCTTTAAAATGGAATCAAGGGAGATACACATAAGGAACAGCTGTAACTAAAGCCTTTGGTCATTTTTGCTCCTAGTAATTATGATCTGTTAGCAAAGTTTCATAACCAGTTGAAAAATGACTTTTCAAGTGGATGTAACTTCCCATAAATGCAACATTGAATGCAAAGGATTAAAAGAATGTTTAAAGGCGGTGTGTCACCGACCGATTGATACGCGATTCACTAGTCGGAGTTGTCTTTTCTTTAGTGCCGAAAGTGTTAAATAGTCTTAACCAAATTACTAAAATTAATCATAAATTAGTTCATGTTTATTTTTTTCTTGTATTTGAAAATCACTATTTATTTACAATCTATATTATTTAATGTTTTTCAATGAAACTAGGTGTAAATAAAATTCAAAAATAATTATTGTTGTTGATTACAACGTGAATGCTAAAAATAAAAATCTAAAAATTTTCTTTCTTCACAAATAAATTCTAAATAAGGATAATTTGAATTTTTTGATATTATTTGTTTTAAAAAGAATTTTTTCAACTGGAATACTGCTTTAGTATTTTGAGATATTGGCTTTGTAATTTATCACATGAATGCTAGTGTGCACATAACTTATCAACAATAAACAATAATGCTGACTCAAGTAAAACACCTCCAAAAAGCCCAAAAATAATGGCAAACCTAATTTTTTATGCTCTGAAAAGTCTGTGCACAATGACTGTTACTGGGATGCCCTCCTTCTATGCAAACCCAAATTTTTGCAGCTTTCCTTTATGGCCCTATATAAGTTGTTGCGTATCGAAAGAAATTCCGAATAAGTCGCATCTATTGCGCTTATAGATAGAAATAAAGAGAGCACAACTCCCGACAAAGTTCTTTTGACCAAATCACTGAAACTCAGCTTTAAATCTGTAACATAGCACCTGTAAAACATAATCACTAACAAACCAGCTCCAGGTTTCCTGACCGATACTCCGCCCACGTTTTATTATTCATTGCTTACACATTCAAATTAAGTTGCGTCGCGAGTCAATTGAGTAGAGGCTTGATAAGAGTAGCAGAAACACAGAGCACAGGGAGAAAAAAAACCAAAGTGACAGAGATAAAAGCAACCAACCTTTCAAGTCGTCAGCCTCAAGAGTCATCCCGTTTATATTCTCTATGTAGAACTTGAGCTTCTCCTCTATAACCTCCTCTTTCTCTGACTCTCCGTCTAAGTTCTCCACTTCAGCGTTGTAGTTCTACAAATGACGCAATACATAATACAAGCTGCTGCCTGGGAACAGAGCTTCTCTCCAACAATCAAAAATGAGAAGAAAGAGCTGCACCATCACACAGCTACTGGGGAGACACCACCGGTGTAAGACAGCGTTAGGGCAGCAGGGTGAGCTGGAGCAAGCAAAACTCAACAAATGATTGACCTTAATAGTGACCATCATTTAATCAGTCAGCTAAAACTATCTCATTGATGGGAAAAAGCCAGAATGTGCCTTCTACACACCGCGGGTGTTATCAGAGTAGGTACAAATTAGGTGTAGAATAGGTGAAGAGTAGGTGTAGAGTAGGCGTGGCGTAGGTGTTGAGTAGGTGTGGAGTAGTGTAGAGTAGGTGTAGAGTAGGTGTAGAGTAGGTGTAGAGTAGGTGTAGAGTAGGTGTAGAGTAGGTGTAGAGTAGGTGTAGAGTAGGTGTAGAGTAGGTGTAGAGTAGGTGTAGAGTAGGTGTAGAGTAGGTGTAGAGTAGGTGTAGAGTAGGTGTAGAGTAGGTATAGAGTAAGTGTAGAGTAGGTGTAGAGTAGGTGTAGAGTAGGTGTAGACAGTGACCTTTACTGGTAGGCAAAAAAGTAATAGCTGTTACCTCATGTGTACATTTCACATCCTGTTACAACAAACAATATATTCATAATCATCTGTCAATCGAACTAATATACAAGATAGCTAGTAGGCAGCATGCATAAACAGACAGCATATATTTAAACCATCAGATGCACCTGAAAACAACTTGCGCTTCACCAAAACCATATGCATTACTTCTAATTTATTTTTGATCCGTTAGCAGAAAGAATAGAAAGTTTATTTGATTGAAATCCGTTCAATAAGACCTTTTGCCAAGATGTAACGTTTAAACTAATTTATATTAATCTTTTTATTGAGCTGCAGCGACTTGACCAGGCAAGTCTTCGACAACACAGGTTGACATACACTCAAAGCAAGGCCATCACACTGTAATTGTAGGCAGTATTGTATCATGTTTTGGTGGGCATGTACCACTAGCTAGCTGTAATGATAAGAAACCAGCTGATAAAAAACAACATGACTCACAGCAATGTCAATCTCCAGCTGCTTTATCCTCTCTCTCAGATGGTGAGCAGCTTGTTCGTCGTAGGTTACTTCTGTCTCAGCTACAACAGAGCCACCAGTCAGCAGATGAGCTAGTAGGTTAGTACCTGAACTGGGCTGAGCTAGTAGGTTAGTACCTGAGCTGGGTTGAGCTAGTAGGTCAGTACCTGAGCTGGGCTGAGCTAGTAGGTTAGTACCTGAGCTGGGCTGAGCTAGTAGGTTAGTACCTGAGCTGGGTTGAGCTAGTACGTTAGTACCTGAGCTGGGCAATTGATTTAAGCAGCTTGAATTAAAAATAACAACTTCCTCATTCAGTAGTAGGTGAGCTTAGAGCCCCAATCGTTTCAACGTTCTATTCAAGTAAGTTAGCCACCCCAAGACGCTGCTACTAACCTGCACTTTACACATATTCACCCAAAGTCACCTTATTCATAATAACACTCAGCTGTTTGACATGCCAAAACTATTATCACTAGCTGCATGCATTCATTTATGTGTTATTAGCATTCTTGTGATCACATGCTAGTACACAAAACAAGTGATATGTACTACTAGGAATCTGCCTTTGATCAGTGAGTCAGCATACATATACAGTACATTACGTAACATCCAGTGTATGTGTATAGTACATTACATAACATACAGGCAGGGTACAGCATATATGTCAGGTACATTACATAACATACAGGCAGGGTACAGCATACATGTCCAGTACATTACATAACATACAGGCAGGTTACAGCACATTACATAACATACAGGCAGTGTACAGCATACATGTCCAGTACATTACATAACATACAGGCAGGGTACAGCATATATGTTAACAACACAGTAGCCATGGCAACAAACAACACTCCAAACACCTCCTCACTCACTCTAGTCTCCTGTACAGGTAGCAGCAGCAGTAAGTTAGTGTGGGTGCATAGCAGCCCACTGTGTTTATGGTAATTGATCTTCGTATGAAAGATAATTAATAATAATATATTTGATAAGAACTCTACAATCATTGGCTATCCGTTTGATGGAATAACCAATCAAATGGAGGGATGTGGCAGACAAAACACTGCAGTGGCAATCAGTTGTAGAAAACTGATAGAATTATAAGACAGTCACGAAGGAATTATCACTAAAAGCTCAATAGAGGAAAAGAGAATTGCTTTGGGTAGTGTACATTAACATTAATAGTGTAGTCAAAACCATGATCTCAAGTGGATGTTAAATATAAAAAATTGGAGTTATGCCCTCGTGTTACACAACAAAATTCAAGTTTTCCCCTTCAGTTAATTTTTGTAATGAAGCAATGATCGTGGAGTTGTGTTCTACTCGATTTTACCATACGTAAACGTAAAAACTGAGCCGAGTTAAAAAAATTGTTTTTAATACAACGTGATCTAGATAAAACGATTGGGCCAACATAAAAACATTTGGCTCGATGTTCAAAAAGATTTGTTCCTAAAAATTGTTGTCTAGCAGAAAATTTTGGGACTGATAAAAAGGACATTAAAAACAATGTTTGTATACTTTAAATTCATTTTGACTGTTGTTGGTAGATGTGATTTAGTACACGCACGACTTCAGATAATTTTGTTTTGTGGCACAAAAGTGAAAACCCAGCGTTGTTCTAAATAAGTAAAAAATAGATTTTCTCTTGTTTTGAGCCGAATTTGAAAACAGTAGCATCATTAGAGCTACGTTTTTTTTCGTGTTACAATTTCAAAAATTACTATCATTTTACATAAAGATTAAATACGAGATTTGTTACTTCGAAGAGCGAATACAAACCAATCCAAGGGCCAAAAAGTATCAATATTAAAAGAAGAATTGAAACTAGTTCGATTCAACTTTAAGTTGAAATTAAAATAATAAAAAAAAACAATTTTAGGTGTAGTCGCAGGCTGGATTGATGAACATCTGCTATTATTTATATTTGGGACCCACATCGGTGGGCCGCGAACGCATCATCGAGGTGTTTACATTTTATTATATAATAATAGGAAATAATATCCTTCGATCCGGATCAAACGCGAAGATATAAAATTTCTAAGTGCATTGTAGCGAGCATAATTATTTTCACTTGTGTAGGCGATTCGTCAGCACCAGTTATCTTGTCGTTGATTCCTTACGGATACTATTAGCATGATGCATCGGCAAGTAGCAGATAGTGGTAGCGAGTCAAAGAATAAACAGCTTCACACTTGTGCAGTTGACAAAGTTTATTTCAAAGCAATTCATTCTTGATAAACAATAACATTTATCTTTATTGTCTTAACAAAATAGCTCTGGTTTTCATTATTACGATCAATCTATTTCCAATGTATCAATATTGTACATGACAATTATACTAATTAATAATAATAAACAACATATATAATTTATATTAATAATAAATAATGATAATATAATAATAATACCGGGAATGAACTGCTTTGAAACAAACGTCACCCACTTGGGTACATATTAATTTTATGTGATGGATCGGTAGTGTTCGCGACCTATGAGTATGCCTCGCAAATTAATATTTTTTTGCCCGTGGGGTTGGTATTTTGCAATCCACTAAAACTATTGCCACTGACCCATTCGCATTAAATAAATTGTGAAAAATATTGTTTATTGATTTTACTGTACGGATCGATCCAGCCTGCATATACACCTTTTGTTGCAAAATGCAAAAAAATCCCATAAAACTAAAAATATAGTTCACAGGAGCCCAGGGGGTGGTTTCAATTAGCGTCATAAAAGTGTCCTAAGGCCGTTTTGGTCGTTAATTTAGACCTAATTGGTCGTAGGCATTTAGGATTGCTTTATGACTAGTTTAGGTCCGATCCTATAACCAAACCACACACTCGTGGTTATAGAAAGGTCCTTAGCATTTATTTGCATGTAATAATGATCTCATATAAATTATAATAAAAATTGTGCGAGATATTGAAAAATAATGCCTGGTAAAATAATGATTGTGGTTAGAAAATAAAAATGACAGAAATACGATGATTTGAAATATTCATGACAATCTAAACCAAATTTTACTGCGGCCATTTCTTCCAAAAACAATTATATTGTTTAGCTTACATTTATATTAATACTCGTAAATCAAATTATCTCAAAAAAACAACCACAACATTTATAGCAGCAATATATATTGTTTAAAAATGATTAACTTTGATGAACTAATAAATAAACAATTTTCAAAGGCAGCTATTTGAAAGGTATAATAATAATCAAATCAAATTTCAGTGCGGCCGTTTCTAGGAAAATCTTAGTGGTTTCAATGGTCTCGTCTTAGTGCAACTTCATGACCAAGCGATAGCAAGCATATTGTGTGCGATCGCTGATGCTTCGATCTAATACACAATGATCATCTGCAGCAATTATTTATTAGCTAACGACGGTCTAAATTAGCGACCACCTAATTGAAACAAGATTAGCTTGGGCCTAAGGCTTGTCTTAAAATTGTCACTAATTGGTTATAGGACCAGTTAGGGCCAACTTCTAATTGAAACCACCCCCTGGATTTTAGATTCCGAAGACATTAAGACAGTTCATTCATAGTATACAGACCATATTGCATCAGTATACATAGCTATCGTGGGTCTCCTTTAACTCAGTCACATATCTGAGCGCACAAGCATTCAATTTATTTAAAACCAGAAACTGCGTATCGATTTGATATTCGCTGAATCCACAGAAAATAATGAGCGTGAATTTGACATGACTCTGTGATGAAATATAATTTGAGAAAATAAAATCTATATTCAGCAACAATGGCCCACAGATGAATGGGAAATGGAGAACAAAATAAACGAAAAGTCATATTTTTGTAAACAAAATCTTTTATCGCTCACTGTCAATAACAAAAACAGTCAAGTGGCTGAAACCTTTTATAAATGCCAAGAAATTTATTTGCAGGAGTGTTTTGGATTTCAAATCAGTTTTAATCGCTTCTAAAATTTTGATCATTGGAAAAAAATAATTATATTAAATCGTGTCACATCGCTGACTAGCCTTTTACAAATAATTAGGCGTTAAAAGTCTAAAATTAACAAACAAAAGTTGAAATTTTTTTAAAAAACAAAAATTTGACTGAAAGGAACCGATTGGTCAATTTCTTTCAGCTTGTTCGCCAAGAGTCAGTTATGAGCAGACAACTCCTTTGTGTGAATTAGCTAGTATTTAAGGCTTTGACATCGATGTGTCAAACCAAAATTAACTACTCAAACTCTACAGGCAGATCCTATATAATACACAATAAAGCAATTCTGGATGTCACTGCAGTCGATATGTAAGAACTGACCTGTGACAGCCACAACAGGTGGTGCAGGGGCTGCTCTGACTGGTACAGGCTTGCCTGGAACAGGTCTGGCTGGTGCCGGTCTAGCAGGGCCAGGTCTGGGGGGTGCAGGGCGAGTAGGTATAGGTGCTGCAGGAGTTGGAGGTGCTGCAGGAATTGCAATGACTGTTTCCTTTGAAGCAGTGATGACATCATCGGCTGCTCTATCTCTAACGGGTCTGCTTGGAGCTGGTCTTGTAGGTGCAGGCCTGGTGGGAGCTGGTCTGGCAGGTACCTGGTGATTGATTGTCTGACTACTAGCTGCCTGCTGATTGGTTGCCTGTTCACTGTCTGTTTGCTGATTGGTTGCCTGTTCACTGTCTGTTTCGTGATTGGCTGCCTGCTCCGTAAGTAACAGCCTATCAGCTGAACAGGATTCAGGAGAAATTACTTCACCATTAGATGCTTGGTCTTTAGCCTGTAGGTCACTGGATACTTCTGGCGGGAAGATGAAATCTGTGCTCTCTATAAAATGCTATTTTTTTTATATTTTTGCCTATTCAAAATATATTGCACACATCAAGTAGAAATAATACATCCAAAATCATCTAAATATATAAATGAGAAAAAGGCCTGTCGTCTGTGGCCGTATCCGTCTGTCATTCCAAGTGAATGGTCGCCTAAACCGCTATACTAAGAGAAATAAAAAATACTGTCAAAACATTTTATCAAATTAATCTAATGTATGGGGGAGGTTCAAACTGGCTATTTGTTCTTAAACCAGAGATATTTGTGTTTTCAGCATTTGTAGCTGGTCAAAACGAACTGCTTTGTGCCATGTTTTGGTTTGGGTCTTTCATAACCAACTAGACCAAAGTTAACGAGTAATACCGAGGGGCACAATAATCTGCGATGATCATTGGTTGATCTTATATTGTGTGAGATTGTGATTTTTCAAACCAATGAATGAAACTGCCGTGGTCGATGGTGTAAGATATTGATTAGTTTTTTCTTTATTTCTAATTATTCATCATATAAATTGTACGTATTTTTATATTTGTTATGGATAGATAAACACGTAATAATGATTATTTATTATAATAATTATCAATAATCACAAAACTTTTACACTCAGAGTTCTTGGGCTAAATAATACATGATATCATTACTGTTTAATATTATTAATGATGAAAGTTATTTTTTTTCCTTATACCTTATTCTTAGCTCAGTAATTATTGTCAATATAATATTTTTGCTGCGCTGCTGTTAATTATTATCGTTGTTTTTGATATCATTAATTTTATCCAATTAGAAATAGTTATTGGATTTCGTATATATTATTATTATTATTTACTTCGGTTATTCATATTATTGTTTTTTTTTTATATTTAGGTTATTATTATTTATTATCAGCTGCTCCCTAACTAGTGCCGATATTACTTGTTTTGTTTATTGTTTAAGTTTTTCTAGAAACTTGCTCTGTGTCAGCAATGTTAAAAATAATCACAGAAAAATTGACTACCAAATGTTGCATTAATAGTTTTAAAATAATAAAAAATTATGGATAAACATCATACAAACATTGTATTATTGTTGTTTGATAACATTGCCATCTGATTTTATTATTACTGCAACGCTGCTGTAATGAATTTTTCTACTAATTTACCTTGATAGTTTCTGTCAAAGTATGCATTCATGCCAAAATTTCTTTAAAAATGTAAAGAGGTGGACATGGGGGAAGGCAACCACAGGAGAAAGTGACCACAAGAGGGGGCAACCACGGGAAGGGACGACCATGGGAGGAGCGACTACATCAGGAGGTGACCACAAGAGGACGCGATCACAAAAGGAGTCAACCACGAGGGGAAGCAACCACCGGAGAAGGTGACCACAAGAAGAAGAGGCGACCACAAGAAGAAGAGGCGACCACAAGAAGAAGAGGCGACCACAAGAAGAAGAGGCGACCACAAGAAGACGACCACAAGAAAAAAAGTCGACCACAAGAAGAAGAGGCGACCACAAGAAGAGACAACTACAAGAAGAAGAGGCGACCACAAGAAGAAGAGGCGACCACAAGAAGAAGAGGCGACCACAAGAAGACGAGGCGACCACAAGAAAAAAAGTCGACCGCAAGAAGGCGAGGCGACCACAAGAAGAGGCGACCACAAGAAGAAGAGGCGACCACAAGAAGAAGAGGCGACCACAAGAAGAAGAGGCGACCACAAGAAGACGAGGCGACCACAAGAAAAAAAGTCGACCACAAGAAGACGAGGCGACCACAAAAAGAAGAGGCGACCACAAGAAGAAGAGGCGACCACAAGAAGAAGAGGCGACCACAATAAGAAGAGGCGACCACAAGAAGACGAGGCGACCACAAGAAGAAAAGTCGACCACAAGAAGACGAGGCGATCACAAGAAGAGGCGACCACAAGAAGAAGAGGCGACCACAAGAAGAAGAGGCGACCACAAGAAGAAGAGGCGACCACAAGAAGAAGAGGCGACCACAAGAAGAAGAGGCGACCACAAGAAGAAGAGGCGACCACAAGAAGAAGAGGCGACCACAAGAAGAAAAGGCAAAAACCAGAGGAGGCAATCCCAAGAGGAGGTGATCATGAGAGGAGGCTACCAAGGAAGGAGGCAGTCATGGAAAGGGAGGCAACCAAGGAAAACGGGACTGTGGAGAAAGGCGACGATATGTTAGACTATATACATACTAGCATTATTGTGATAAAGGGTAACCAGCTAGGAGTAGATATATACCGAACAAACAATACGTATATTATTATACAAATAAAATCTATATATTATGTACACATACGATAAACGTATTACACAAATACAATACGTATAATATATAGATAAATAAATATTATATACCTTTGAGTATTGAGACAACATCAGCCATGTCTCCATCCTCCCCATCAGTAGGAGTTGGTTCAGCAGAAGCATCTGGTAACACTGTAGTTTCTGTAGAAGGGTGAGCAGGAGAGGGCGGCGCTACTGGCTCAGTGTCAGTAGATGCGATAAGTTTTGAGCAGCTGGGTAATCTCTTTGGTGGAGGAGGTTTAATTGGGGGAGGTTTCTCGGTAGACTTTCTGG
Organism: Cryptosula pallasiana; assembly: GCA_945261195.1. Lineage (NCBI taxonomy): Eukaryota > Metazoa > Bryozoa > Gymnolaemata > Cheilostomatida > Cryptosulidae > Cryptosula > Cryptosula pallasiana. The sequence continues at coordinate 4,978,575 of OX183135.1, forward strand.
TGATAATAGGGGCGGGACTAAAACAGGAAGACGTAAGACATAAGAGATAATGTGTTCTAATTGTTGTAGGTGAGTGAATAGATAAGCTATTGATTGGGTTTTTCTGACTTCAAATGACGAGATTTTCATGAGCAAAGCCTGAAACCCACAGTTAATAACAAATATGAAATAAATCATGAACAACAAAATGATCCAATCGCATTTTATTAACGGGGTGGTGCAGGAAACTCACTGCTCATCTCTCCACTCCAGTTTGCTCTCGAAAGGCTCTTTTAGAGTGTCATATGGTGAAGGGGTGTCAGCGGTGGTGCAGACTCTCACATCTGGAGCAGTGCCAGATGGTATAACTGTGGACATGAGTGGAGCAGGTTTCTCTTTCGGTTTGAAAGCACGGAGATTGAGGGGACTCCGTGGTGTTGCAGGACTGGAAGGTCTAGCAGGAGAAGAAAGTTTTGCAGGACTGGAAGGTCTAGCAGGAGAAGGCTTCGCAGGACTGGAAGGTCTAGCAGGAGAAGGAAATTTTGCTGGATTCGAAGGTCTAGCAGGAGAAGAAGGCTTTGCAGGACTGGAAGGCCTAGCAGGAGAAGAAAGTTTTGCAGGACTGGAAGGTCTAGCTGGACCCTGAGATTTAGTCGATTTTGTGGGTGTGACCGGCCGAACAGGACCTTTAGGTTTGGCTGGTTTTTGTCGCTGTGAAAGTTTTTTGGTAGAGTCAGTTTTAGCTTTGGCCATTTCTGTGGCGATCGTATCTTCCAATATAGAATTTGATATAATGGATGATGGACGTGACTGGTTCCCTAAAATATAAACCAACAACATTCATAAAATGTTTCTAAAGCGCAAAGTAATCACACAGAGAATGTATGAAGTGATGCAATGAAACACAAACCTTTTGTTACATTTGTATTCTGTTTTCTCTCTTTGACCTCTAAATGTGGCTCACTGACTTCTCGTGACAAACCATTGACTTGTTGCGATACAGCATTGAGCTCTACATGAGCACTGGCACCAGGCAGATCCAAGAAAGACGTGGGGCAGAGACCTTCATAACCAACCGCGTTTCTCACTCTACTCCAGCCCTCCACCTCCTCACCAACCACCGACACAATTTGTCCCTCACACAACGATATCTCATCAGCGGTGACACCATTAAACTCGTACAGAACTCTGACAGCTTCTGGTGCAGAAATCTGATGTGCCACCTCATCAGCAACCAAACCAGAAATCTCAACATAGGCTGAGGGAAACATTCCGGCACGCCCATTACACGCCCCTTCACTCCAATCTCCGTCTACACCATGAATGTTAGTAACTATCTGTCCTTCTAGTAATGTAAGCTCAGAGCTTGATTCAGCTTGGAAATTATATAAAACTTTTCCAACAGTCAATGTCTCGCCCTCTACTAATTCTGAATTGATTGCACTATAAGGTTGATTGTTAGACGTCATGTGATCGTTGGTCTCCGTAGCAACTGTATTAATAATCTCATTGGCTGCTGGAGATGACACAGAACCTTCCACAGGTACTGTTAAATCCTTCAGAAACATTCCAGTGTTACCATTACATGTACCTTTAAAGTATAGAACGCACTTAATTACCTGATATGCTAAACATTTTGTTTGGAGTTGTGCTCTCACCACAGCTATTCCTATTTGTGCAGCTAGCTAAGCATTATCAGGGAAAGTTTAGTAATAGGACCAGATTATACCTATTAACCAATCAGCATCCTGTTCTCTGATCACATGTATGATGTCACCAACAGAGAAACTGAGTTCATCATCTAGCTGAGCCTTTGTGTCTAAGATAGCGCGTACCTGGTACAGCACCTGCTTATTGCTGGCATACCCTGGCTCGTTCATGTATGAGCTTCCTGTTGCAGCTAAAATGCATAGACAGCTGTAAAACTAGCAGTAAATTCAGGAGTTGTCTTCAACTTGTGTGGTGACTATTTATATGTATTGTGCATTAAATCTGTGAGATTGAAAGCTATAACTAGGTCACAGGAAGGAAATAGAAAAATGGAATCTTGCGAAAATCTGGCTTACGCAACTGGGATACTCATATGATCAAATATACCTGCTGGTCGCTTTCTTTGCACTAAAAGACATATATACAATTGAATGTATAAAAATCTAATAGATGCAAACCAGCGAGTAAGCCCTAGACAAAGTAGTTAGTCCAATTAGCTATTAACTAGTACAAGATTGTGCAGAAAACGTACAAAATTGACTCACTCAATGGGGCTCAAACACTGTTTTTCTGATTCAGGATAAAAAGTAGAAAAATACCAAATAAAGTAGAGGACAACTTCAATTTATGTGTGAATTTTTTTAGATACGGAATTGCCTGCCTTATATTTAAAAATAGGAAATACAACTCCTAGATACATCTACACTGAAAATCAAATGTTGACAGACTGTTGCTAGCTACTCAAAATTAGGACAAACAGACACCTACCAGAGCTGGATAGTTTGAGCTCTATCTCTTCTACGTGAGTGAGAGGAAATATTCCCACATGCCCAACAATATGGCCTCTCCACCAATCAGCATTCACTTCCTCCAAGCCCACAATAACGTCTCCTGCAGAACAAGGTACAATATCTGGTACTGCGATCGAGCACTAACTAACTGCCCCAAGATAATACAGACTTATCTGACACGCAGCTAGTATTTACTCAATGTATTGTATCAGTGTATGCAGATTACAGACGGGTTTGATAGCAGGCCTGTGTGGAACTGCCTTTACAATAAAACAAAAATAGAGATAAGTGGATCTATTGAAACTGAGCCAGTCTGTTGATTCAGACACAATACTAAACATCGCACAATGCCACTGACTGAGCGAACATAACTATGCAAATGCAATTGGATACTAAATTACAAATGCATAATAAAATACATTAATGTCTAATTATATCATACTATCTTGTTATGTAAGAGTAATTTGTGGAGATCCAAGCCAATACCTGGATTGATAGCTAAATCATCCTGCTCATCTTTTGGAAATTGCTCAACGCAGACAAAAAGCTTTCCCTTCGATGGCAAAGCAATGGTCGCAGATCGTTCAACAAAGGAAGCTGGAAAATTTCCAGTTTTTCCATTTCTGTAGCCTGATAGCCAGTCTGCATTCACCTGTCACAGAGGAGAGAAGGAAGTAGGCTATCGATAATCAAACATTAAAAAACTTTAAATGTCAACCAGTTGGCTTTCTTCCAATTGAAGTTTTAGAGATTTGCAATATCTGGAATAGCTATTAAAGCACCATGTTCTGCCTGTCACCACTAACAACAGCATAGCTCAGTATAGTAAATATGTCAAATAACATTTCAAGTAAAACAATGTTACTTTGTTCCATTAGAAAATAATGTGATGCAGTCAGGTTGAAGTATCAACTATAGACAGTTAAACACTGTGAGTCAAACTAAGGGTAGTAAATGTATGCACCCTACCTGAGACAAAACCTGAACGTATGTACCCGGGCTAAGATTTATCTCCCCTTCTTCTTGAGTATCAAAGTTGTACAAGACTTTGCATACTTCAACTTTCTCTACCATTTTCATCTAATCAACATATCTGAATTACAACTAAAAATAACAAAACACCATGAGTTCTACAATAACTAGCAATAATTATTGTACAACTATTATTTATCTATTACCAAGAGAGGATATTGTCGTATCTAACAGTCACATATAGAAGGTTGACTTTCAGAGAACCGATATATTTTACTTGAGCCTCATGGCTTTTGAACAGTATTATCAAAGTACAAAATCAAAGAAAAAGAACATTCCTGATTGTTCTAGACTGTTTAGCAGAAACAACCCCAAGAAAATTTTTAAATATCTCAAGCCAACCGCATTGATGGGAAAGTTGTTTTTTCTGAAAATTATAAATCCAACAAATTGGAGCACGTCTGTGTCAATTATGCGATTAGAAATATCTTTTATCTTCCAACAAATACTGTAACATCAGTTGTAAATACATAGAGAAAACAATATTGGTCTCCAACAAACTTTTTACTATTTCAGATTACCTATATCAGTACACAAGATTTACTATTCCATCAATAAGTGCATGCAACCTTTTTGTTACATGATCTCAGTGCTTTCTACTGATTACATTAATGAGTGCGTATCTGCACTTTAAGATTTAATAAGAAAAAAACTGAATCGTTTCATACAAAACCACAAATTGTGATCCTTGTTGAGCATCATAACGCAGAAGAGAGTGGATCAGGTATCGAACCAAATGCAATAAATTTTCATTTAGTCCATTTGGAGTGCAATCAACATACTGGTTAGTGTGGGCTGCACATAGTGCATCACAGTTACAAATTTTTCCACAATGGCTGGTTGAAAGCTCAAATGACAAACCGTATAAATGGAACATTTAAGCAGTCTCTAGCTACCACGACTGCACTATTTATTTCATTGGTATGGAAACTTCCTGCTATATCGTATATTTTTTTGAAAGCGTTGCTACACAGGTAGCCACACTAATGAACAACACTGCTACCTGCATCTTAATAATTCAGGATGCAAAGCTATTCAGTTTCAATGTACAAAAAAAAACAAAGCACGGCTTGAATATTCGCCGCACCAAGCATCAGCAATAAAAAAAAAATCAACACCACTATTTTTTTTCACATTCAAAATAACTAATTAATTATGTTCATATCTTTAATACATATAACTAATCAGCATAAAAGTAATAATAATTATAATTGGGAAGTAGAATTATTCGATAAAAATTAATTTAACATCAATTATCATTAACAATAATAATAATATTATTATCATACTAATTATCACGATCACTATATATATGGTTTGTCTGCATAATATATAGCGATTATGAATGACTATCGTGATAATAACATATATTATACACTAAAACAAAATTATGATCTATTTACTATTACTTTTGTTCCTATTATCAACCATTGATAGTATTGAAAAAAAATGTACGACTACTTAACTTACTACAATGTACTATCCTACTACTATTAATAATAACAATAATAGTTATTATTAATTATTATTATTGGGAAATAAATATTATTTATTCAAATGCATCACTGGCACAGTAACAATCGATGAGTGGTCTATCAATTATTAATTTTAAATATTTATTAAAAACCATAATAATAATATATATTAAATATATTATTGAATTATGATTAATAATAACAACAATAATTTTACTGTTACTACAAACCAGATATCCACTTGAAGAATATCGGCAAAATCGAAACAATTTTACAGGACGTGAACTGTAGGTTCCCAGATTCCTGTTTCGTATTACTAGGTGACTTTAATTTGCCTGGTATTGACTGGAAAACACAAGTAATAAAAATTCATTCCAGTTACAAACCTCTACATTGACAATTCCTGATCACTTTGAATGAAAATATGTTCACACAACTCATCTCATGTGCTAACCATGCTCACGGGAACACGATAGACTTAATCTGTACCAATTCACCCGAATGTATTACAGAAATAGATGTTACGGAGCCCGGTCTTAGGGATCATTATCTCCTGACTGCGAAACTCAATATAGTAAAACCGAGAACTACGGACGGTTCTACATTCAGTGTCAAACTGTACAAAAAAGTAGAAATGGAACCCTTCCAAGAGCACATGAAAAACTTCAGTGAACAATTAGCGTCGATGAATGATCCAGACGATATGTGGCATGTCTTCTCCACTAAGCTTAAGGCAGGTATTGATAGATTTGTGCTAACAAAAGACCTTCAACCAAAAAACAAAAACCTACCAGACTGGTTTGGCAAGAAAGCTAGCAAACTGACTTATAGACAGCGTAAAACGTATCATAAATACAAACACACAGGATTACCTTGTTGATAAGGTATGCGGTCCCCTAGCTCATGGCAACTCCAAACCGTTTTATAAACACCTGAAAAGAATGAAGAAGCAAGCCCCACCCCTCATCAGTCTTACTGACAACAAAAACCACACTACTGAAGACCCAAAACAATGAGCTGAGCTGCTCAACAACTTCTTCCAGGAGCAATTTCGTAGAGACCAGCAAATAGATACCATACCACAAATCGATCATCCTGCTGAAAAGATAAATATATCTGACACTGAAATAGTGAAGCTGATAACGTCACTGGGGAACGGTAAGTCTCCTGGTCTCGACGGCATCAGAAAACCAGATCTTACGATAGACTTGTAAAGTACTGCTGCATGCCTAGGCCACGTATTTCGTGCCTCACTTGCTTGCGGACGCCTACCGAAACAATGGAAATCAGAAAATGTAACACCTATCCATAAGGGTGGCAACACAACCTGTGCATCTAACTACAGGCCTATCTCTCTAACCTCCATACCATGTAAAATATTAGAACATATAGTGCTTCACTGCCTCAACGGAAGACTTGATAATATCTCCACAACCGGCAACATGGGTTTATGAAAGGCCTATCATGCGAAACACAGCTCTGCGCAACATACCATGACCTTGCTAAGACAGCAGAAACACACAAAACTACTCATGCGCTGATATTAGACTTCAAAAAGCATTCAACAAAGTACCACATACTCTCCTATTGGAAAAACTGAGACAGATCCCCGATTTAAATCCGGTTCTGACAAACTGGATACAAGATTTTCTTACTGAAAAAACGCAACGCGTCGTACTGAAGGGCGAGTACTCAACTTCATGTGCAGTATCGTTTGGTGTACCACAGGGCTCGGTGCTGAAGCCGACCCTCTTTCTTCTGTACATCAATGACTTACCAGTCGCTGTCAACTGTAGAGGCAGCTTATATGCTGATGACACCTTACTATACCAAAAAGTCAATAATGACGATGAAATGGTAGCCTTCCAAGAAAACATTAGTTCCGTAGAAAGGTGGTCACAACGATGGAAAATGCCTTTTAACTCAACTAAGTGTCATGCCATGTGCTTTGGACCAAATCGTAAGCCTCAGTTACATTACAAGCTTGGCTCCTTGCAAATTTCATGGGTGGAGAGCACCAAATACTTAGGCGTCATCCTTCAATACAATCTACATTTCGACCAACACATAGCCTTGAAAACAGAGAAAGCTAGTAAAATCTATGGTGCAATCAAATATACACTCGGTACTGCGCCCAAAAACAGCCGACTGCTTGCATACACCAGTCTATGTAGACCCATTTTAGAATATGCCTATACAGTGTGGGACCCTACCAACAAGGCTATCATAAACTCAATCATAGGCGTTCAGAGTAGAGCTGTTAAATTTGTGAGTGGTCTGAAAGGTCGCGACAGTGTAAGTGAAGCCAGAGAACAGTTAGGTCTCCCGACGTTAACCAGGCACAGGCAAAACCATAGGGTAGCGTTGCTTACCAAAATCCTCCAAGACGAGGAACAACACAGGGTGCTCTCATCCAGTTATGATGAAATAATCAATAACAGATTCAAAACAATGATAGTCACATGAGCTGCTAGCCGTGGAGAGCTCACTTCCATATATGCAACCTCCAGTATGCTTCACAACAGCTTTTTACCTAGAACTATACATGACATGAGAGTGCTACCAGAAACCGTATAACCGTTAGACAGCTACATGCTGTAACCATGTAATAACACTGTTTTTCCTCCTGAGCTGAGGCACTCCACTTGCACCTAGTGATTACCTCGTTTATTACCTCGATTTAGAGTGTTCTATCGTCGCAGAGGTAATACAGAGGTAATAAATACTAATAATCAATTGAACCAAAAACAATAACATTAATTTCAAATATATTGATTATTAGTAATTATCACTATATAATAATAATAAAAAATAACATTATCATTATTTTTTATAAATAATAATTAATAATTATTATTATATTATATTATTAATAATTATTATTACTATATATATAATATTATTATTAATTATCATCATGATCAGATGATGACTGGCATGATCGATAATTTATCATCATCATTATATTACTACAAAACAACAACAGTCACAGACAACAGTAGCATTCTTCTAACAATCATTATTAATTATTATTTATTTATTATTATTCAATTCATCATCGATCGATCGATCATCATCAGATCATCGTCGTTGATTATTTTGAATAAATTACATAACATACAATCATTAGTTCACCAGTAGCTACCTAATATGTATCACATGTATGCCAGTTACGAACATTTCTTCGGTAATCAGTGTAATCAATGCATAATAAATTGACAGTGAGTATAACAATAATTTGCGAACTTGATGAGTAGTGATTCGATTGACCGAGCCAGGTTGTTTTTGGTTTTCCTAAAAGCCAATGGCAAATAGTTTCCTGTGTGCGGCTAGGTGGCTACTTGTCTACTTCCGTACTTTTGCGTATTTTCAAAGCAAAACTCTCGGTCTATTTATCAATATTTTGTAGATGGGTTCGTAGTGCTGACAACTCTTGTATAGCACCGAAAATGATACGTTGCTTGACAGTAGTTACTAGACTTATCCTCTCCTCAGCAAGCTGAGAATACTACCACTACGTACTGGTGCACTAAAAACATTGAGAATTATAAATTCTGTTGCCAAGATCCAGTTAGTTGGGCATCAGCAGCACCTTATTTATTGATGTCATAACTAGCAAGACCTGATTGAGCAGGTGGGTTGGTTTTGCCATGTTTAATGAATATGGCTTATTCAACCCCCACCCCTTGGGGGTTTTTGCAACCATGTTCTGCCAACGGGCCACTATCAGTTATATAACATAGTAGATAGTGGGCCGTCGGCAGAAATCCAGGGGTGTGCTATTTCTTATTCCAACACTAGCACTAAGCATTGATAACAACATTAACCCATCAAACCACCTGTTCTCAAGAATGAATAAGTTGTAAATTTTGATGGATTATAATTATTTTCTTCTCAATTATCATTATAATGTTAGTATCGATATGTTTTTCCATTTCGCTATTATTTGTTTTTACACTGCTCACGAGCATTCTTTCTATGATTAACAGCTATGGGACAGACAACTACTGAACATACAAAGGTATGCCATACGCATTATTAATAGCATAACACTTGCAGTAATGTCATTGCTATGTTAATGCTGAGTTTACATTGGGCGTTTTTTCGGCTAGTTCGCCGACACCGTCTGTGTGCAGCAATATGAAAGCTTTCAACTAAAATTTTACACTCGTTGCATTATTGTAATCGCTGTTGTCAGCCAATGTGAGTTGGCTTTTACGCTCATGGTAATTTTGATTTGCTCCTGCAACAAGATAGCGAGTAGTAATATATGAGCAGATCTCCCTACCAAGTGTTTTTTTGTGGATTTGATCTGGGGGTTGAGGCAATGGGTTACGACGTTGGATGAATTCGCCGAGTTTATATTGTATTTTACTTGAGGGGCATTTGAGTGGCATTTGAATGGCATTTAAGTGGCATTTGAGTTTTGATTATTTTTTTACTTAATTTGAACTCATATGGCAGCTAGATTTTGAATGTATGGCATTCAAGTTTTGATAATTATTTTACATAACTCAAACTCATATGATATTTTGAGAGAGAGAGGAGAGAAGAATGAGGAGATATAACTACATTGAATCAATATATGATTATATACATTTATTACATAATAAGTAGGAAAATATTCTTGTATAATATAGCTAGAGTTAGTAAATACTAAGTAGTACAGAGCACTACAACTTGTAATGACAATCATGAATCAATATGTGATTATATACATTTATTACATAATAAGTAGGAAAATATTCTTGTATAATATAACTAGAGTTAGTAAATACTAAGTAGTACAGAGCACTACAACTTGTAATGACAATCAATATATAGTATTTTTCTTTACAATGTAGTCATACAGAGCACTACAACTTGTAATGACAATCAATGCATAGTCTTTGGAGAGAGGGGAGAGGAGAGATGAGAGAGGAGAGAAGAGAGAGGAGAGAGAGGAGAGAGAGGAGAGAGATTTTTTAGTTTTCTATACATTCATGTATATATGGATAATTATGTACATATTTATGGATATATTTACATTTACATTGAATAATATACATTTATTACATAATAAGTATATTAAATGCTATAAAATATGTTGGAAAATCACCAGATTAGACCTCTAGATGGTTAAAATCTACAGTATTTGGGAAATAACTGCAAGAGAGGAGAGAGGAGTATTTGGTAGAGGAGAGAGTATGTTGAGAGAGAGAGGAGAGATAAAAAGAGGAGAGAGGAGAGAGGAGATATATCTACATTGAATAAATACAGTGATTAAAAATGAAACAATATGTGAATATATACATTTATTGTGTAATAAGTAGGGAAAATCTCATACAATATAGCTAGAGTCAGTAAATATTAAATAATACAAACTTAGGAAGGAAGACTTCTGTTCTATGTACTTTTGATTCCATAATGAACTAAAATAAAAAGTTATGTATTAGTATAGAATGGTTAAACAGAAATTTAAAACAACTACAAACTCTTACTAAATAGTACTTTTTTATTAATTATTACCTTATCATCAAAAATTGACTGTTAATCGGATGTTTTTGTAGCTTGTCGTGTCTTACGTTGTTGAGTCCTTACCCTTCTAGCTTGTCTTTGAGCGGACTGTCGCTGCATGTTTCTTCTTTTTAGAGCAAGTTCTTTACGAGCACACTCGATAGAAATTGGTGTGTTTACCTGTTCTAGTTGATATTGTCGTTGTTGTAATACATAATGTAATCTCTGAATGTCCGATGTAACATCATTCCCTAAGAGCTTTAATGTTAGAAAAGATTCAGTTCGAAAACTATTTAGCTGCTCTATCAAGTCTTTCTGTATGAATTTACAATTGTTTGAGATAATTCGCACTCTCTCTTCAATTTTTTTATTGCATATGTTTTGTAGAAGTATCAAGTCCTCTTGAGTCAAAGATTTAGGCTGAGTTTCTGATTCTGTGTTGTTAACTATTTCCATTTTTTGTCTTGAATCTGAAAAAAACAAAAAAACAGATGATTAATTTTGTTCAGTTGTTTTAGTATAATAAATAATATATGAGTAAAAACTGTAATTTATTAAGTTTTTACCTTGATGCTCTTCTAATAGCTGTAGTAGATGTTGCTTCTCTGATAGCCGTTGTAGAACTGGATGCTTTCTATGTGAAAACTATGGCTCTTATATAGCTAAAGTTGTACTGATTAAACCCTATGAACACCATCTCGTGTCAATCTCTATGAATCAACATTTGTTCACGCGAAGGAAAGTCAATGCTTTCGCGGGAATAAATAATTTATTTTCACGCGAATAGAAACCAATGCTTTCGCGGGAATAAATAATTTATTTTCACGCGAATAGAAACCAATTCTTTCGCGGGAATAAATACTTTATTTTCACACGAATGCAAACTGTTGCTTTCGCGGGAATAAATGATTTAATTTCCCGCGAATGGAAACCGTTGCTTTCGCGGGAATAAATATTTTATTTTCACGCGAATAGAAACCAATGCTTTCGCGGGAATAAATACTTTATTTTCACGCGAATACAAACTGTTGCCTTCGCGGGAATAAATGATTTAATTTCCCGCGAATGGAAACCGTTGCTTTCGCGGGAATAAATATTTTATTTTCACGCGAATAGAAACCAATTACTCCCTCGAAAGCAACGGTTTCCATTCGCCTGAAAATAAAGTATTTATTCCCGCGAAAGCAACGGTTTGTATTCGCGTGAAAATAAAGTATTTATTCCCGCGACAACATTGACTTTCATTCGCGGGAAATAAAATCATTTATTCCCGCGAAAGCATTGGTTTCTATTCGCGTGAAAATAAATTATTTATTCCCGCGAAAGCAACGGTTTGTATTCGCGTGAAAATAAAGTATTTATTCCCGCGACAACATTGACTTTCATTCGCGGGAAATAAAATCATTTATTCCCGCGAAAGCAATGCTTTCCATTCGTGTGAAACTAAAATATTTATTCCCGCGAAAGCATTGGTTTGTATTCGCGTGAAAATAATTCATTTATTCCCGCGAAAACATTGACTTTCCTTCGCGTGAAAAGATGTTGATTCATAGAGATTGACACGAGATGGGGTTCATAGGCTTTAATCAGTACAACTTTAGCTATATAAGAGCCATCGTTTTCACACAGAAAGCATCCAGTTCTACAGCGACTAACAGAGGAGCAACATCTACTACAGCTATTAGGAGAGCAACAAGGTAAGAAGCACTAAAATAATTATTTGTTTTTAATTAATTGAAACATCTAGGTTTTTGAATCTTAGTTTTTAAAAACAATCTTTTAATAAAACAATAATTTCAGTATATTTACATCATTAAACTAAGTTCTTTTACTTTTTGCAGGTATGATGACATCACACTCCAAAGCACTTCCTAAGCTCCATATTGAACCAACCACAGCTACCAACAACACTAACGCTATTTCCACTACAACCATCATTTCCACCACCAACGGCATTCACATTGATGATAGAAGATCCAATCCTAACACCTTTAATGATACATCTTCTCGCTCAAACACCAATGCTCATGCTGATATAGCAATGAACCATCATGTAGTTCCAGCTGACTCTCCTTTGAGTCCCACACCGGACTACACATATCTGCATGAGAACAGTGAAGTCAAACGAACGGAGGATATCAAAAAACCGACAGTGACATTATCTCAAGCTTCAATTTCCTTTTTATTCAGCAACAGCAAGAATAATACCGTAAACAAACTTAGAGAGTTTGAATTGCTCGAGATGGGTGGAATAATGACAGGAGCTATGCAGAAAGGAATGTTGGAAATCGGAAATTTTGTGAGTTTGTTGGATTTACCAATCCCTACGATATTGGAGGTTTTCGATGTTAATTACGTTGAAGATTATGGTATATTGGACTATGAATATGTTTTAAAAAACAATCATCGAATTCGAGTCAAGTCACTGATTGACAAAGAACTTACGGTGGAGCTACAGGAACTTGATCCCGGCTCTTCACAAATCCTAGTGTACATGGGAAAGCTAGAAGAAAATCAACCCGATCTACGTATTGTAGGAGATAATCATCATCAAGGGCTAAAACAACGAGTTATAGCCAAAATCTTGAGAAAAAAATCATTGAAACAGTTGCAAGCATACTTTGATATCATCACTTTCGATAATATTCCTGTCAACACTCTTCTGACATTCACTAGACTTTCAGTTTGGAAAAATTTGAAGTCGAAGCAGCGAAAACGAAAACAAGATACATCGCCTTTACGTATCACTCACACTGTCACTTACAGATACATGATGAATGACGGATCTTTGATGACTGGGAAGATTAATGTCCCTCCTGAGAACGTTTTGAAGATCAAAAATCATGAATGTGGTATGATCCACTATAAAAGTACGATGACAACTGAAAGCGGCGCAAAGAAACACATTCTCACGATTCTGAGTGTTGAAGAAGCTTTGATGCTTCTATCTACTTCAAGTGAAAAAGAAGGAATAGCTTTCAGACTTTCTCTATTTGATGATGCTGAGCTGATGAAAAGTTATGATGATGATGTTGCTGCTGATGATGCTGCTGATGATGATGATGACGATGATAACATTGATGCTTATACTGATGAAGAAGATGATAATATGACGGATGATGACTCTGAGAACAAAAAATTTGAGGAAAAAGATGAAGTTGTCGACAATGATAGTGAGAAAAGCAATGAAGATGACAATTACATTTCAAGCGAAGCTAGCAGGATTTCAATATCGGAAATTTAATTAAGGTATGTTAATCTTCACTAGTAATAAGTAACTACTAATAGCCGTATTTTTCACCATAGTATAATGTAGTTGTTATAACGACATCTATGTATGCTTTTAGATAGAATACGTGTACAAGTGAATGACCGTCGACTCGCCAAAATCTATCAGCAACAACTCATGAACATTAAATTATATATTATTTGTATTGTGCAATAATTTGTATATATTTAGTGTAATAAAGTATTTTATTCATATTTAACATTAGTAATTTAGCCAATTTGTAAAACTTTCGGGGTTACAACTCTAAAATGTTACAAAATTTCAATGTTCCGACACAAAAATAAATATTTCAAGTTATCGTCTCATTTTTCAAAAATGTTAAGACAACTCCCATTTATAATTTCTAAACTTCGTTTTTGAAAAAATATGTAAAAGTTGTCGGCACATTGTGTCAAAATGGTAAGACAACTCCGCTTTTTACACAAAAAATTGTGAAAAATGTTTTATAATTTGTTTGAGAAACCAAAACAGTAGACGACTTTTTACAACCACAAGCATTATACTTTAGGTTTTACAGTTTTGTGAATTGGGTGTTGATAGTTTGTCACGATATGACATAATAATTAAGTAATTATAGTCTTTTTCATAACAATGCTATAGATTCAGTAATACAGATGTGAAATTTACTGTTTCATCACTTGAATGCAGTATGAAGATAGTTGATGTAATATTTATTTTGTAATATTATGCAAAGTAATACAGTAAGAATGAAGCGTATGGAGTTCTCAACCACAAAACAAATAAAAATAATGCATTAGGTAAACTAATGACAGAACAATTTTACATGAAGTGTATACATATGAATAAAGTATTCATAAAAACACAGACTATTGTCTGTATATATAATATATATATAGAGAGTATTTATAAAAAAACATCCTATTAACTATATATTTTGTGGTAAGAAATTATAAAATAGGATAGTTGCATAAAGCCTATTCCAAAGCCATGATAATATTAAAAAATATAGTGAAATAAAAATTTTAAAACTCACCTAAGAGTGCAGTTAATACAAGAATTTCTTCTTGAGAAAAATCTGAATTTTTTTGCATTTTCTGTCTAATAGACGCTAATTTCAATTTAACACAATCATTAAAACCCTTTTTTTTCAGTCCATCTTTTATATTCAAAATTAATTTAAGTGAAGTTATATCAATCTTTTGGCTTTGTTTTAAATCTACTTGAGTTTGTGGGTTATCTGTTGTATTAGATTCTAAAACACTGGTTTTTGGACTGCACTGTGAACTAGCAACAGAAATTAAGTCATTATTACTTTCTTCAGTTTCTGAAAGATCAGAATCTGAAGATATAAGTGCTCTTATTTTTTTACACTGGTTTTTCAATCAAAAGTTTTCGATCTTCAGCAGCAGGTTTTTTAGCTATCGCCAACCATTTACTCCCTAATTCAAAATCTAAAACAATGTTTTCAGAAAAATAACCTTCTATTGGATAGAGATACACTAACGCAAGATTTTTCGGAAAAGTAATATCCATAAGTAATTCAGAATATTTTCTATTAATAAATAAAACAAAATTATTGTAACTAGCAATATCAACAATAAAAAACATTTTAGTTTTTAAAATACAACTATGTTGCTGAAGATCTCTCAAAGTTGTATGCGATTTTCCACATAAACAATAAAAAATAAACAAGTGAGCACAAAAATGTCTTGAAAGAACTCGGCCAGGCTCATGCAATCCCCCTAATTTAAACTTCTTACCACAAAATATACAAGAGACGTTGTTTTTGTTTCCTTTCAGTGCTTCACTCAACATCTTTGTGCCATATGCTATCAATAACAATGTGAGCACTGAAAGGAAATACCTAGGGCTTTTGTTATCAATATCTACAAACAAAATAAACAAATTCTCATCATATATAGATAACTTTCTTAAGCATGGTATATGTATATATATATATAAAGATAATGCATGTCACTTACACTTAAAACACTCTCTATCTTCTTTTATATTTCCGTCTAGAAGACTTACTTCCTTATATTGCCTTAATTGAGGATTCTCTGCTTGAACTAAAATAGAAAATACGAATGTAGTTATGCTATTTCTTTGAAAAAATTCGAAAATTTTTTTTATAAATTGAATGAGTATGTAGTAAGTAATATTTTCGTCACACTTACATTCAAATGTGTTGCGTTTATAGTACAGGAAGTTTTCGTTCTTCCCAACACATTGTTTACTTCCTATGAATCGTGAAGATGTTTTTTCTACAAAAAATAACATAGTAAATGTAAAGTCATTATTATTGTACCTACAGACAAATTTACATTTTTCATAAAACAGAAAAACTTACTCATAGCAATATGCGTGCTAGCTTTGCTCTTTTCCGCCTTCTCTTCATCATCTTTAAAACACTCCTCCAGCCACCTCAGTGTTTCATCATCGGTAGAACTTAATAAAACAATAAATCAAGATTGTAATTATTTAAAAACTCTATATAATACAGTTGAATAATAAAGTTTCAATAATATACTTACATAGCACTGAAATCTATTTCATCAATATTCAGCTCTAGCTCATCATCTGAGGTTGTAGACCTACAAGTAATATATATATATATACATTTGTATAAATTTATAAATGTAACTGCAACAAAATTGTAAAAGATAGTATAATATAACTTACTCATTTTTTGTAGGGATATTGCTGGCCATTTTTTGTAGTTTTGTGTTCTAATACTATACTTGAAATATTGTACTTAGTGCAAATGAAAACTGATCCTGCTTAGTATAAAAATACTTTCTCTTATATACAAAACATTGAAGTCATTTATCAAGATTAATTCGTAGACTGATTTTCATACAAAACCAAAACATTGAAGTCATTTATCAAGACTAATTCGTAGACTGATTTTCTGATCATTACTATGATAACTGATATTGTTTTTAAAAAAGTGGAAGTCAATTAAAAAGTTGGTTAAAAAATAGGAAGATAGAGATTAGATAGATTAATAAGCTTAAGTCATACATACACCCTTGTAAACTTTCTTTCCACCTAACTAAAATTCTTTGAATGTAAAGCATTGGATAAACAAATTTTACAATCCCTAGATTGATACTCTTTTAAGATACATCTAGCTAGAACCAAACTTACATTTCATTTTGAATGACAACTCGCTTCCTCCAAACATATTTTTATAGCAAAAATATAATGTGTGATTAACTAGTTCAATTGCAGTTCATCGCATATAGACACATCAACAGCAAAACATTGATGATGTAGTGTAGTTCCGTCTTTATATCATCAGACAGTAAATTAAAATGTGAGAGCTTAAATTATAGTTTACAACGTCAAGTATGAGTTAGGAATGTAATAAACACTTTAAAGTTATCTGATAGCATTTAAATATGTATATGTAACATATAATTCTTGTTTTATTAGACAAAACAGCTTCCTAAAAATAGAAAATACACCATGTATGTTGATATATTGTTTGTATTTCACACAAAAAACAATGAGTTATTTTAAGAAAAGTAACAGTCTAACTAACAAAAAAGTGGATAAAGTCATGCTTTGTTCATGTTTTTTAGACGATATCGGAGATAACTAGAATTAGAGATACACCACAAATCCGTTTTGGTGGAAGGCTGTAGCTGTCTTAACTAATATGTAATCAAAAAATAAAAAACAAGAGATAAATGCAATCAAGTTCTCTTCCTTTTTAGGTTAAATTAATGACTTTTCTCGAGCGGCTTTATAACACATAACATTAAAAAGATCAAAACATATAGGATTAGGCGAGAGATGATGATTAACGGCTTTTCTGGAATGAGTTTATTAGTGAAGTGACACTTGCGTTGTATTATAATTAATTACTTTTTAAAACTTGTGAAAATGAACTGGTAACACTACGTCGACTGAAATAATACCTAAAACGTCTCGCATAAATTTTGATCTAACCGAAAATGGACTGAAAACCTTTAGGGTGAGTACAAAATTATCGTAACTCGCTATAACGGATATTGTAAGAAATATTTTATTTTCTCGTTGCTAACTTGACGTAAAATATTTTGTAACGGATGACACGTGATCTCGATCGATTTTTGCTAACTGATCACTTAGTTACTCGTAAACATTTGATACTCGCTTGATTTCTTTGATAACAGCAATATCCCAATTATGCTTATCGTAAATATTTCAAAAACGGATATTGCGTGTTTCAGTTGGGTTTTCCTACTAAATCGCTTAGTTACTCGTAAACATTTGAAAATTGTTTGATTTTTTCGCTGATAAAACATGTTGCAAGTATCTTTTACCAAATATTACCGTGATTTTCAATCAGTTTTCCTTACTAGATTACTTAATTACTCACCAACGTCCATAATTGTTTTTGTTAATCATTGTTGCAAAGCAATGCTGTATTTAAATAATATTACTACGTTTCCAACCAATTTCCTTACTGAATTACTTAATTACTCGCCAGTATTTCATAATTTCTTTCACTAATAATTACAAATAATATTGTAAATAAATAATTTACCAGGAATATTCATGCTCAAGTCTCCTCTCTCTCTCCTCTAAACACTCTCTCTAGATATATACAAACACAGTTATTTTTATACGTAAACTCAATCTCGAATGCTGATAATATGTGGTCTCAAGCGGATAAATGAAGTTAAAGTACTTTACATTACACAAAATTTACTGTAAATTTTAATCATCTAGAGGACTAATGGTATCCTCTCTCTCCTTTCTCTCAAGATATCTCCTCTCTTTTTCTCTATTTCTCTCTCTCTCTCCTTTAACCTCTCTCCTCTCTCCCTCTCTAGATGTATACAAATTCAATTATTCTTATATGTAAACTCGATCTCGAATGCTGATGATATGTAGTCTCAAGTGAATAAATGAAGTTAAAGTACTTTGTATTACACAAAATTTACTGTAAATTTTAATCATCTAGAGGGCTAATGCTACCCTTTCTCCTCTCTCCTCTTTCCCTCTCTCCTCTCTCTCAAGATATCATATGAGTCAAAATTACCAAATACTGTAGATTTTAACCATCTAGAGATCTAATTTGGCGATTTTCCAACATATATACCCTATGAGTTAGAATTATGTATATAATTATGTAAAAAAATTATCAAAAACTTGAATGCCATACATTCAAAATTTAGCTGCCATATGAGTTCAAATTAAGTAAAAGAATAATCAAAACTCAAATGCCACTTAAATGCCACTCAAATGCCACTCAAGTACCCCTCAAATGAAATACAATATAAACTCGGCGAATTCACCCAACGTCGTAACCCATTGCATAACCCCCAAGACCAGAACCACAAAAAAACACTTGGTAGGGAGATCTGCGCATATATTACTACTATAGCGGCCTGATTTGGCGGGTCTCTGTGACATTGCCACAGAGCTCCTACATCGACGGACAATGACTTTGTTTTGACGCTTTACCATTTACACTGGGGGCCAAACAAGCGGAGTCCGCAAAAGCTCAGACAAAACGCCCAGTGTTGTGTAAATGCACCTAGTTGTTCTAGGCTAATTCAAGTTGGTCATTGGTAGTTTACAGTTTACAAAAATACGACACAAAAAAATGCAACAAAGGTAAGAAGAGCAAATTTGCAACCAAGGTTATTTACATTGTCTGTCAAGTAATAAAATATCTAAATTGTTTAATAATAACTAAAATAATACTATTGTATACATATATTATTGTTACTGGGAAGAGGAGTCATCAGTTGATGGTCAATTCTAACAAACCATTTTACTAGTTGTTATAACAACCTCTGTCAGGTGTGTCAATGTCCTTTGTTGGATTTATTTGCTCAACTCAGGAAGTCGGTCTGTCCAACACTAACAAAAAAACAACCTTGGATTATGGTTGTTTTAGGGTGTTTACTGTTTGTGGAAATAGCCAACAGCCACTGATGATGATACATTTTGGAGTCAACATTGTCTGGTTAGCAATCTCTTCATGACCAAAAGCTCCCTGGTGGAGGCGAGTTGGACAGTTCCAAGGTTTTTTAAGTATCATGACTTGATTTGAGCTCAAAACATGAACGAGTTCTGGTGGTCAGTGCTACTCTATTTTAGTTCAGCTAAAAACTTTTAAATTTTTTTGAAATCTCTTTATGGGCACCAGGAAACCAATGAGAACGCATTGCCTAAAGTTTTTTAGTATGATTGTTGTGAATCGTAACTCTGCTACTCAAAGGAGATGAGATGAGCAGACAAATAGCACATAGCGTATGCTATAATGTTCTAACATACATGTTTCATAAAAGATAATTCCAGCTTTCAGGTGATATATTATTTGAGATATTTAAGCGTCATAATGAAAGAATTATGTATATATATATATATAATACTTTATTGCCATCAATATCATTTTATAAAAATGTTTTTCGTAAAGTGCCATAGCTAGGAGAAAAAGAAAAATCAAAAATGAAACAGAAATATAAAATGAAAACAGAAAAAAAAAGTCTACTCAAACACAGTTTATTTAAAATAATTCTCCATCGGTATTTAAAAGATATTTCAATAAATTTGATTTGAAAACAGACAGAGTTTTCAAACCAAATTTATTTAAATATCTTTTAATTGTATTGTTTAAATGTATTGTTGAAAGGATATCAGTTGGAGCCGATATAAACGTGTAGGAGCAGATCTCAGGGTATTATACCTACAGAGAAGGCTAGCAACTAAATCCTCGACTGTATGTTGGAAATAAGTCTTCTGTTTGCGAATTTAGAGGTAATTGAATAGTATTTATTGTCTGGTGATCCAACCACTAAAACGTGTCTGATTTTTGTGGCAAACTGTATATTTTGAGAAAAACTCATTACTCAGCTAGATTAAGTCAACGGAATAGATTACAAAACATTTGCACAATCACAGACATCGCTGGACAGAACATGCCTTGTCTAGCTGTAGTAAATAGTCTAACACTTGCTATAAGACTATTACTCAACATGTAGATGTGCATGTGTGTAAATCTGTGGTGCAACTTGTATCTTTTGTATGTATTGTAGTCTCTGCCTCTACATATAACTACTACAGATATATCTACATATAACTGCTACAGATATATCTACATATAACTACAACAGATATATCTACATATAACTACAACAGATATATCTTCATATATCTAAATATAACTACAACAGATATATCTACATATATCTAAATATAACTACAACAGATATATCTACATATATCTAAATATAACTACAACAGATATATCTACATATAACTACAACAGATATATCTACATATAACTACAACAGATATATCTACATACAACTACAACATATATATCTACATATAACTACAACAGATATATCTACATACAACTACAACATATATATCTACATATAACTACAACAGATATATCTACATATAACTACAACAGATATATCTACATATAACTATTACAGATATATCTACATATAACTACAACAGATATATCTACATATAACTATTACAGATATATCTACATATAACTACAACAGATATATCTACATATAACTACAACAGATATATCTACATATAACTACAACAGATATATCTACATATAACTACAACAGATATATCTACATATAACTACAACAGATATATCTTCATATATCTAAATATAACTACAACAGATATATCTACATATATCTAAATATAACTACAACAGATATATCTACATATATCTAAATATAACTACAACAGATATATCTACAAATAACTACAACAGATATATCTACATATAACTACTACAGATATATCTACATATAACTACAACAGATATATCTACATATAACTACTACAGATATATCTACATATAACTACAACAGATATATCTACATATAACTACAACAGATATATCTACATATAACTACAACAGATATATCTACATATAACTACTACAGATATATCTACATATAACTACTACAGATATATCTACATATAACTACAACAGATATATCTACATATAACTACAACAGATATATCTACATATAACTACAACAGATATATCTACATACAACTACTACAGATATATCTACATATAACTACTACAGATATATCTACATATAACTGGAACAGATATATCTACATATAACTACAACAGATATATCTACATATAACTACAACAGATAAATCTACATATAATTACAACAGTTATATTTGACTACAGTTTCTATATGTTCTACAAATATATACTATATATATCTCCTCAACTATGCAAGGTTTTCATGTACTAAAGTAAAACGTGCCTGAGTTTCCCACATTTCATACATATTGTATAATTACATACACGGACTGCACAAACTTTGTACGGTGTCACACAGCCATATCTAAGACATGCTAGGTTGTGTAGTGATTTGCATAAACACGTTATTGCCTTTACTTACGGTATGGGTGAGGTCAAGGGTGTCTTTCCCTGATTGGATAGTACTCGCATTTAAAGATTTATGTTAATTTATCAAATGATAAAAGGCTGACTTTCAGGCTACATGTTTGATTATGATATGGTTATACCTATCACAAAATCACAAAATAACAATGAGCATTAGGCATTGTAGATGTCACTCAGGTCAGGTGCGCTTGGAGGCAGTCGTTATACATGTTTTTGGTTATTCTATTAAATTTTTATTGTTGTGTTTCGTTTTATTCCATTTAGATTTTTATATAGATTGCATTAAACTTGTTGGTAGCTTTACATGGATCCAACTTTTTTCATGATCAGTTTGATCGGATGTAGTATATACAATTTGTCTGTTTGTTGATTCGCAGAGCAACAAATGTAACTTTCATTTGGTGAGAGTGTAGAGATTAACAAAACCAGTTATGTACAAGAAAGACAGCGCCTCACCACCCTTTCATGATTGGCATTGTTTGCTGTCATTACATGTTATGAGGCTGCTTGTTTTGTTTAAATAAGTGATAAATAAACATGCAACCAAAATACTCTTTTTACCAGTGCTATTGTGGGTTCGGACAGCTTGTTTATTGACTACGTTCAAGTTTAAACTACTTCAAGTTTTTCACAAGTATTAAAATTATAGAATAGACAACTCCCAGTTGGGCAAACCTAAAATATATAGATTTGTCACACAAGTCAATTCATTACTATATGTCATCAGGTTGCTTTAGTGATTTCAAATACCCACAGGTGTTATCTTTGATATTTGCTGACTGTCTGTCTACTTTTGCAATAGTTCATTGAGTTTTAGCTGATTGAAAAATTGTCAATTTTAAAATTATTCAAAGTAGATAAAAATTATTTTTTTATGAATCTGTACTACTCGAATGATACATGCAAAACTTGGTGATTCCTTGCAATTAATCTATTCTCAAAGGGGGATAACCTAGTGAGTGACTTCATGGCTAAGAAAACATCAAATAATTAATGATTGGTTGATATTGTAAATAATAGCTACACTATCAACATCAAACCATGTAGGAGGGTATTTTTAGCATCAACATGAACTCAAAACAAATAAAGCCAATTTTTTAATAGCACATTAAGTACATTCTAGGAGTATGCAACCATTTCTATCTATGATAAATTCTTGCTATAGAAGTTGTTATTGAGTTAATTATCTTGAAACCGCATAATTTAATGGGTATGATGACGGTCTTTCTCAATCGATTCCATTGCTGGAAACAGTTTATCACTAGATAGAGCTATACAAATGCGTATGTTTTAGATTTGTTATTTAACTTGTTCTCATATATATCCTTTTCCATTTGTTTTAAAGAAGAAAGAAAACATATTACTTCAAGAGAGGAAATTAAAAAAAGTGACTTGTCAAAGGGATTAAATTAGCGATTTGATTTAATAAAAAAAGTGACAATAAGTTTTGTGTTTTTAAAAAATGGAAACACATATATGCGTAGATACCATGACCATACACTTCAAAAGTTTTCGATAGTTGTATAGTGTAACGTAAATGCCAAAGATGGTAGTTGATGTAAACAACCCTCTTTGCCATCTTAACAAAGAAATGTCACCGATGGGCTCGGGGATGATATTCCTTGCACTTAACTTGTTAGTATTTTTGTTTGGGGCGTCCTACTTGAGAACTGACAACGGCCCTCAACTTATTTTTATTTTTAGGTAATAGATTCAATCAATATGAAACTCTAGTGACTCCAGGCGTGTGTACTCTTATTGTCGCTTTCCCCATTGAGTTATTACTACTAATATGACTCATTTACTTGGTCGTATGTCTGTGTACAATATAAAAGCTGTGGTAGACTACAGCAACAAACAGCAAACAGAGAATTGTGACAAATAGACCCTAAAACTGAACTAAGACTTCAAGTGCAGACACTTTTATCAGCTGTAGTAGGCCAAGTTTTCCTGGTATAGTGTCCTATTCAGTCCAACCTTGGTTTAGTAGTACTCACAGGTGTAAGTGAATGAGCTGATGATGTCACTCAGTGCTGGCTGTTAGGTTCATTTTTTTCATGAAGTTGAATGTAACTGAAACTTTTACCCTCAGTTCTTATCAGCCCAAGACTTATTGCGAGGTGCCAGCACGGCAGCCACATGTTTTTTTTTTGTAGGACAAAGTCTGTATTGTTTTAACTATTGGCAGCTAAAGTGATAACAATACAAGATACTGGCTTTTGATGAACAGATAGTTTGCATTCTCAAAATTACATGAATTCTATGGATAAGATTGTTTAGTTAACGGAGCAGCTGCATACAACAAAGACAAAAAAATTAGCCTGTAAGTACAGAATGTAATGCAAAAATTAAATTTGTAGGTCAAACTTCCAATATTGGCTCAAATATTTATGCAAACGAACTGTTTTTCATTTTAGAAATGGACTACAGAACATTCTAGAAATATGTTTATTGCACAACTTACCCAAAATAATAATTAAATAATTTATAACTTCCATTTACAATCTCACAGATAGTTTTATACTGCATCAATTTATTTTTTGTATCAATTTAGCGATGGCAGAAGCCCAGGATACAACTATAGAGTGTGGGTTTTGTCTAAGAAAAGATGGAGCTTTACCACAACCCAAGATATTACCTTGTACACATGTACATTGTATAGATTGTCTGACTGTATACTTTAATGAGAATAACCTAGTGTTGTGTGCAGTAGAAGACTGTGGGTATGTAAACTGTAATGGATTTCAGTCTGATTACCATGAAATATCGCTAGTCTCTAGTATTCTACCTCTCGACAGAGGGAACACTGCAGATGTTATAGTGACAACTGGTGATCATTTACTGCCAAATCAGTTGGCAAGCACAGAGCCCACGGCTCAGACAAACTGCAGAGTGTCAGCTTTGTTAAATGGCTTTTATTCATGTTGCTAAGTTCTAGGGTGGTGGCAAGTTCATAAATGAGTGCAATCAGTCTGACAGGGTCCAGCCTTTATATAGGCTGAATGGCAGGAAGTGGTTTGAATACTTATATAACAATACATTCACAGGAAGAAGCTTAATCAATACAAACAGATAGATAAATAGCTAACCAATAATAATACAATGAAGGATTAAATGTACATAGTGACAAGTGGCTAAGATGCAGAGTCCTGTCTCCACTGTCCAATGATAGTCTATAATTAGCCTGTGGTTGATGAAATGTTTTGTCCAAGGAAGGGTACTTCTGGTATTCAGGGTAGTGAACCACTTCAGGCTACTTTCGGGTTCCTCAGTTAAGGCAGCCATGATATGCCAGCCCAGTAGGGAGCCTACCAGCGCAGCAGGGGTCACCACTAGCCCTGCTGACCGTACTACCATAACTGTAGCTTAGGGCTTGGGTGGCACTTCAACTCCTATTATGCACATTGCCTGATACCACTAGATACCATAGACCATACCATAGACCAAATTTTACCACAGTGCTACTTATATATCCATATATGAAAATTTGAAAAGCACCTGTCTGTCTGTCTGTCTATCTGTCTGTATGTGTGAGTATTTGACTGTCATTCCAATTGAATAGACTCCTACACCACAACACTGGGAGAAATAAACACTTCGGTAAAAAAAAGACCAGGCAAGGGTTTGGTTTTGCCACTTGTTCTTAAACTGTAGAAATTTTGTAGATTTAATAATTTTTCAATAATGAGGTAGGTGGGGATAACCACATTTTGCTAACTCAAGAGCCCAATGGGTATATGCACCTAAACTATTGTGCTGAGAGGAATAAAAACTACTGTGAATTTATGCATGGCGGGATTAACCATTTTTTCTCCATCCAGGTTATTTGTAGGTTTAATATTAATATATCTTTTGTGAGGGACGCCGGTACTTAGCACGCATTTAACATTATCTACTCCTACTTAGTCTGAGCCATTGACTCAATATCATCTCACCTTTTGTTCTCTTTGTCTACGCAATTGTCTGAGATATTAACTCACTGTCTACGTACGATCTCAATATGTACTCACTTATGTTTGTCCATGTTTGTCCTAGTTCTATTGCTACGGTGTCTATCTAGAACAGTTCTATGATGTGCCCAAATAATAATTATTTACTATTTTTTGTTACACTTTTTCCACGAAATAATTATATAAATGCATTTTGGTACTAATGTAAGGGCAAGGCGTGGCTTGCACCAATATTTTTACTAGGTGTGGTTAAGTAACTTGTACCCGCCTTCCCTGTATAAATATCTGTGTTGTGATAATAAAAATCAGAGTTAGCCTGACTCTCAGAAGAATCTCTCTCTTTTGAAGCAAGCACTACTAGGAGCAACAAAACTACAAGCGCTGACCTGGTCGACTATTAGCCAGCACGAAGCTAAGTGGAAAGTGAGAACGGTTCGCCCTATCACTGTGTATACCCTCACCTGAGGTGAGGATTACAACACAACGCTTAGTGCCTTAATAGTTCGACATATCAAATTCGGATTCGGGGAATCCAACAAGCTAGACAACAATAATTGCAGTGGAATTATTGTCGATCTCGACTGAGTCCAGATTCGACTGCAAATAATTTCAGCATAATTATTGCCAGTCACAACAGTTCGAAACAAACTATAAACTAGACAAGTAATTCCTGAGGAATTAATGTCAGAGCACAGTTCGAAACAAACTATAAACTAGACAATAATTTACAATTATTGTCGGACCTTGTAAGGGTTCAGACGCAGCAAATAATTACCAGATAATTATTGCACTCACTCCACACCAGATTCGGCCGCAAGCAAAACTGCACCAGCCAATGTACGCACTGTGAACAATAATAAGCACATTATTGAGCGCTGACTTAGGGTCGAACAGAGCATATCGGGAGAGTGTACAGGTGGCTACCACCCAGACACAAATTCCTGTACACTTTTAGTATGATTATCCTACTCCAGGAAATTTTTAATTCAGTGGCACATACCCAAGATTATTTGGAAAAGGGGCCAAAATATTTAAGCAATATGGGACCACCCTGGAGGCCAGGTTAGAGCAGGTCCAAAATAGAGATAAAGGTCACGTTTAAGTTCATCAACAGTATTACCGCTAATATTTATAGATATTTGAAATGTACTATAAATTTGTATCTACTCCGACACTTTCACAATTTATATATACATAGAGAAGTGTTTGACACATCTCCAGACTCTCTTCCACCATATGATACGGCAGGGGAAGACAATAGATGGTGTGATGTTTGTATAAAGAAAAAAGTTGAGCAGGAAGCAAACATTTACTGTAAAGTGTGTTGTAAAAGGTTTTGCAAAAAGCACCTGGAGGTAAAAATTATTGTCTCATCCAGTGTCACTCTATGGTACGTTATAGAAAACATTACAACAACTTTACACAGTTGTGAAAATCTTTAGCTGCATGATGAGGTGTCAGATGAGCATCCCAGAAAAACCATGCAGGAATACAGAGCTGAGGCTACGATGTCTCTAACACCAACTTGTAAAGAACACAACGGCCAGCCAGTTGCCTTCGGATGTTCTATTTGTTTGGACGTAGCTTGTTTAAAATGTATCTCTGAGCAAGAAAAGTGTTACAAAGGTAGGTTAGCTCGCATTATTTCTAGATTGGCAACATATACATGGTCAACAAAATGTAACAAATTACAGAGGAAATGTACATTATGTAATACTAGTTGCATGGAAAGCCAATAAATCAATTGCATTTTACTCTAAAGGTAGACAACACAGTCTGCTGTCAATAGATGACTTAGTAACAACTCTAACAAAAGATAATATCTGCGCTTCACTTTTGACTGAAGAGGAGAAATATAACCAACTATTCAAGTCTGCATCTCACACTTTAGCTGAATTTGATATGACAACATCGGAGCTGAGAAAACTTATTAATGAAACAAGAGACACCCAGGTTAACTATCAAACCAGCTGTTACTTGTATGTTGACTAGGAAACAATTTATTATAAGTTCTTGTATTAGATGATATGTTCTGCGGTAGATAAATGCGATCATACACAAGTATGAGAAACTAGAAGATGAGTTCATGAAACATAGACAAAAGTCAAATACTGATATGATAAAGTTTATAGAGGAAGTTGTTCTGAAGAAATGGACTCAACTGAGAAACCAGAGACTACTAATGGTGTCTAGAGTGAAACATAGTCACAAAGTAAGTTTCTATTTATTGTGCTTGTATTGTAGCTGTATTGTACCTGTAGTTAAACACCTACCACTCCACTACAGTACCTGTATCAAACTTGTACTGCACATGTATTGCATTAAGTTTACTTCATTTTCGTGACGAAGCCCTTTAGCAGGTGTTCAGGCATTTACAACATTTATTTAGTCATGATGGTTTTACCAGCTCCACTTTTGATGCCACTAGCAGCCTCGGATTGGCTGAAGCTCGTGCACGCTCAGTAGTTGTCAGTACCAGGTGTGCAGTGTGACAGACAGCTGTTCCCACTGAATGCAGGGTGTCTGGAGCTAACGTCATTCAGCTGGTAATGACTGGGCACCGTTTTGCTGCCTCTCTTTACCTCTACTGGAAATTGACAGGATCCAGGACCAGCCCTGTTGGTTCACAAGCATGTCATCATCTCACCGGAGCTCATATACTGCATAGCTGTAGAACCACCCAACAGCGTTACTCAGCGCCATGTGCCTCGCACCTTCCGTCAGCCCTTTGGTGCTGACCCTGAAATGCCAAACCCACACTAAAGTCAGCAGCGTGTAGACGGACAAACTGCTGCGCTGACTACTAGCCTGTCCATAGCCGAGTATTTCCAGGCTCGCCAACTCAACCGACCTCCTACTAGAATTCGAAGAAACGTGATGTTGTAGCTGTACTGTACCTGTGGACTGGCTCAACATGAAGTGTTGACCACACCTGTATAAAAAATGCATTGCATTTGTCTGTCAGTGTAAAGTGCATCGGTGAAGGTGAATAGCATAATATGGTGTCTCAAAGCCAGGGTGACAACCATTTATCTAAAAAACTTTTCACCAAGAGCACTAAAAGCGAGGTAGTCTCTGAGCAACACATGTATGCGTGAAACGACCATAAACGTGCAGTCCAATTGCCCCAAAGACCAGCCTGAGATCTAATCTTCGCTTGGTGTGAGACCTGATTCCAACCCAGGCCTGAGACGTCCAACTACACTCTTGTCTTTTTGTTTGGTTTCTAGGTGATACAACAGAGTGTAATATTGAAAACTCTATGATCACCATTGTCTAGCATTTTGTTTAGGTTTTTGATGTAAACTTGAAATAGCAAACAAAATACTCTCATTATAGCATTCGAGAACTCTGTAATTAGCTTCAAATGGAAGTTAATAAACATCTGAAATGATTTTTGTGTTAATGAAGTAACTAGTAATCAAGAAACCCTCAGGTTTGTAGAATTATATAATATGTGAAGTTTCCTACTCAACTTTGATGGTTGGTAGCAAAGTCGAAAATAATAAATAGAGATGTTTTATTGCATTTTGCTTATGCTTCCTACTAGCAAATACAAGACTTGCTGAAGTTATGCGTGAGGAAAATAAAACGTTTCACAAGTTGTTTTTGAAAACAGCAATTTGCGATAACTTTGTACAAATTATGGGATATGGGTTTAAACCCATTTGGAAATTGGTTTGAAATGGTCTTGAAACAAAATTTTTGCAAAGTTTGCTAAAACCGTACTGGTGGTATATCGGTATGTATACATGTCCAGGTTGATGTTGTGAATGGGTTTAAAGAGATGAAAAAACTCCTTCAGAAAACGTGTAACGAAGATTTACCTAATCTACATTTAAAAGATGGAGTTGTCGTTAGAAAACTGGGTAAATCTCTAGAACTTTCTCATGCATATAAATAGTTAATTGAATATTCAAAACATCACATCAAAAAATATTAAGTTTTTTAATTAAAGTATGATTGTATTGAAGTATTGAAGTTCAAAATATTTTTTTGAACTATGGCAGAGTTATATCTCAACCATACAGCTCAAACTCACTGAACTGTGGCAGAGTTATATCTCAACCGTACAGCTCAAACTCACTGAACTGTGGCAGAGTAGTTATATCTCAACCGTACAGCTCAAACTCATTGAACTGTTGCAGAGTTATATCTCAACCATACAGCTCAAACTCAATGAACTGTTGCAGAGTTATATCTCAACTATACAGCTCAAACTCAATGAACTGTTGCAGAGTTATATCTCAACCATACAGCTCAAACTCAATGAACTGTTGCAGAGTTATATCTCAACTATACAGCTCAAACTCAATGAACTGTGGCAGAGTTATAGCTCAACCATACAGCTCAAACTTAATGAACTGTGGCAGAGTTATATCTCAACCATACAGCTCAAACTCAATGAACTGTTGCAGAGTTATATCTCAACTATACAGCTCAAACTCAATGAACTGTGGCAGAGTTATATCTCAACCGTACAGCTCAAACTCAATGAACTGTGGCAGAGTTATATCTCAACCATACAGCTTTAACTCACTGAACTGTGACAGAGTTATATCTCAACCATACAGCTCAAACTCAATGTACAGAAATAAGCCACTCAGCTGCCACCACCACCTACACGCATCACATTATACATGTATGTATTATGTAGGGGAGAGTAGAGCAATAGAAGTAGAAGCTGTCCCTTCAGAAGATATTGTTATTGGTAACAAACAGAGGCAGATAAACCAGCTAGCAAAGCCTTCTCAGTCACCAACTCTGCTCAAGATTCCAGAACTACCAAAAGCTGTCTCATCAGGTGATATTGTTACTTGTGGTAAACGGAGTCAGACAATCCATCAAACAGAACTTCCTCAGTCGTTGACTCGGCTGAGTACTGTACAAGTCTCAGGCTATCCTTCCTCAGTGCACCACTACAATGGTAGTACATTTGTGGGATGTAACGAAAGACGAACAATCAGTAGAATAAACAGCAACTACCAGTTGTATGATAATAGCTTGCACACACCAGGCTTTGTGGACTCAATAACTGTATACAAGGATAAAATTTACGTATTGTCTTATGGCAATCCTCGTGCGGTGAATGTCTATGACATGACAGGTGGACTTGTTACTACCTGGAATCATCCGACCAGTAGTGGTGCATGTAACATGCTCACTGTTGTAGATGATCAGGTGGTAATTGCAGATCCAGTACACAAGAGGCTGATCATTTATTCTCTTGCAGGCAAAGCTTTACGCTACATTCCTTGCTCCTTGCTCATTGAAAGTGATGTTGCTGTGTGCGCTGTAGACAATGTATCTGTTGTTGTGTCTAACTCTGGTACATCTAAAGTATTTAGAGTGAACATCAATACTGGAGAGGTGATGTGGACTCACTCTGATGTGGATCAACCACAAGGTCTGGTGCGCTACAGAAGTTATATCTTATTAGCTGCATACAACAATGACACAATCTATGTACTGGATATCTCTACTGGTTAGTTGTCAACTTCTTGGTTCTCTCTTTAAAAATATTAGAGTACAACCATAGTACTCCATTAGAATAGAGAAATGTATTTCTATGACATGGTCGGCAGATCAGGGTAAACCTAAAATACGCATTAAAGGATATGACTCTTCTGGGAAAATGTTCAAATTAAAAATCAGTTTTATCAAGTTATTTGGACAGTCAAGGTACACCATGGACCACAGTTTACAGAAAAGAACACAACTGGAGGATGGTTTGTCCATTGCTAAGGCACAAACTGTGTGTGTATGTGCGCTTGAGATTGGGTAGAATGTGAATCATTGAAAGATTTGTCTATGATTGTGTTGGTCTGTGAAAACATAAGTGGAGGCAGTAATATTTTAGCAAGGATTTATGCTGGTTTGATATAAACACTTTTGTGCACTAGTCTGCTATAATAGCATGAGCAAATGGCAATTTTTTTAAAGAGTGGATTTTTTTATTACTATAGTATTGTGGGAGATTTGTGTGACAGGTAGTGCTAACCCCCCCCAAACCCCCCCCCCCCCCTTTTTCACCCCTGGTGACCTTAGTCATAAATCATTATCCCCCCCCGAACTCTACCCCCCCCCCCTCCGGAGATTCTCCGAATCCCCTGAAAAGTAGGTATTAGTTGTCCCCAAACCTTATTCCCCTATATATAGCAAAATTAGCTACCCCGAACTGACCCCGAACCTACCCCGACCCCGACCCGGGATCCAACTACATTTATTCAGATAGCCTGAGGTCTCCTGAACGCGATGCAGCAATCAGAATCCAAATCGGAGCGTTCCTTCTCCCAGAATCACAGGATAGGAAATGGTCTATCCTTATAAGGACTGGAAGGTTACCAGCTACCAAAAAGAGCGGCAATAAGTGCCCAGGGCAAAACACCATGTGCTTGCTACATGATTGGACTATTTATTGTTATGATTATGTATTATATGTTACCATTGGCAATTGCCTTGTATTCTGTATTATGATTTGTCATGCCTAATAAGGTAACGAAGTTGTACCTTTTTCTCTATAAATAGAGCTGCTGTGCCTTGGGCAGGCAGTTGTTGTAAAGTTGTTGAAGTTTAAGTACCCTTTTACTTGTGAATAATAAAGCATCTATTCTGATAAACACATTTCTACTACGTTTGAGTCGAGGACTCGTGAGTTGCTAACGTCGTTGGAGATAGAGAGAAAGAAGTGGAAGAGAGAGAAGTAGAGAATCCGTTGTGTAGCTAATAGAAGAGGCAAATCTATTACATTGGTGGCAGCGGTGGGATAGCTAAAGAACAAGGACACAACGGATAGAGAGAAGGTAAGAAGTAAGAAGATATAGATAGAAAAGGTGAGAAGATAAGAGAGAGAAAGAAGAAAGAAAATAAGGCGAGAGAATAAAGCAGAAGAAATAGCTAGGAACTACACCAAGCCTGTTCACCCTGCTTACCGCCATCTTCCCCTCACCACGAAGTTATACAGACCCTGTATCGCTCCCCTTCCCCCTACCCCGAAGTTATACCAAACACTGTATCACTCCCCTTCCCCCTACCCCGAAGTTATACCAAACCCTGTATCACTCCCCTTCCCCCTACCCCGAAGTTATATCAAACCCTGTATCACTCCCCTTCCCCCTACCCCGAAGTTATATCAAACCCTGTATCACTCCCCTTCCCCCTACCCCGAAGTCATACCAAACCCTGTATCACTCCCCTTACCCCGAAGTTACCTTGACCCTGTATACTGCCATTCCCCCTCTACCCCGAAGCTACCCCGATTCGGGATCCACGGAATACTGATTTTTGTTACAAGCAATCATTTTATACCCCATAACTCACCAATCCACAATGGCCACTCAGAGAGCAAGAAGCGCTGGCCGAAATCCCGTTGTAGTTCAACCAACGGTAGCCTTGGATGAGTTGACAGATGCCTTACAAAGATTGGTACAACCCCCCCAAAGACACAACCCAACCCCCTTCAAACCCCCCAAATACGATGGCACGGCCGATGTGGAATATTTTATCACTCGGTTTACTGAAGTAGCCGATGCAAATGATTGGGGCCAAGCTACTGCCCTACTACACCTACGAGAGGCACTGAGAGACGACGCCCTTGAGTGTGGCCGCCCTCCCCATGTAGAAGGTATCTTTGCTGCCCTACGTGCACGGTTTGGACTTACCCCCAAAGAGGCACAAGCCCAGTTGATTACACTGCGTCGTTCCCCCAAGACGTCGTTGCAACAACACGCTAATGAAGTTGAGAAACTGGTCCGTGTTGCTTATGATGACCTGCCCCCCCGAAGAGTTGACCGAATGGTACTGGAAACCTTTGCTAGCACAATAGGCAATGCGTACCTTCAACGACATTTATTAGCCGTACAACCCCACACTGTCGAGGAAGCAGTCAGAGCAGGCAGTGAATTTCTCCAAATCAAGACAGGATTTGAAGACAAACCTTCCCGAGTCAGAGTAGTGGAGGAGGAAGACGACATGCTAGAACCACCCAGTGGCAGAACCCCAGCCAACCCCCCGCTCAGTCAAGTCCACCAGACAGCTACCCCGTCCCCAGACATCCTTGCTGTTCTGATGCAAAACATGCAGTTGCTCACCGACGCCATCAAGCTCCAGTCGGAAGAACTCCAGAAACTGAAGCAGCAACCAACCCCCCCACTGGCCATCCCCCACCCCTCCTACCCCCCCGTCACACCTACCCCCCCTCAGTGTTGGGGGTGTGGCGCCATTGGTCACTTACAGAGGAGTTGTCCTACTAAACCCTGGCCGTCTCCTACCCCCCTTCCTAACCAACCGTCAAAAAACGGGCGCCGCCCGCAGTAGGGAGACCGGTTCCTAACTGCCCCCGGGCCCCTCGGAATTATAGGAAGGCAATAGAAAGGCTAGCGCGACATAACCCTGTGACTCAGGTCCCCCCTCCCCGTCCAGAGAGACGGTATCCTGTGCCAACCCCAGAGCCCTGGCAGCTACCTACTGCCAACCGGTATGCGCCATTACAAGAGCTGGAAGATACAGACTACTACCCGTCTGCCCCGCCTGTCTGGGATAACAACCAAGCATATCAACCCCCGGCCCCCCTGTGTGCTGACCTTCCCCGCCCGTCTCGTCAGCAACACCCCGTTAGTCATGGACACAAATTATATTACCCGTCTGAACCAGCTCAATCTCTGAGCCGAGGGATTCACCCCAAAAGCCCCCCTACTCCCCCAACCCAAATACGCCCCTCCCGCCCTCGGGAGAGACAACCCCCTACCCCCCGACCATCAGCCGTCAGACCCACTGACGTTCTTTACTCCCCGCCAGAACGCCCCTACAAGGCAAGTTATTTCTTGCCCGGTCGAATTGAAGGCAAGCCGGTGTCTATACTCATTGATACCGGATGTACCACCAATTTGCTATCACAGCACCTGTTTAACCGGCTGTCTCCTACCACCCGGGATGCCCTTCAAGAGAGCGACACCCACGGCATTTTGGCGGACGGATCCCATATTCCCTTCTTTGGTACCCTACATCTGCCCCTTCGACTGCGAGACATAAAGACGGATGCTACATTCGTAGTCGGACAGATTAACGAAGACGCCATCTTAGGCATGCCCTTTCTTACTGCCCATCAGTGTCACATGAAATTTGATCGTTCGGTCATTGAAATAGATGGCCAAGAACTTCCATGTACTGACCAACAGGGACGAATGCTCTCCACCTCTGTCCAAGTCATAAGAGACACTCACATCCCCCCGAATACCGAGGCTACAGTACTTTGTAGAGTTACCAACCCCTCACACCTCCCCCTCGGTATAGTAGAAGGTACCCCGGACTCCCCGCCCCTCGCCGCCAGTCTCAACTCCCCTGATACCAAACACCACCTGCTCGTTAGATGCCTTAACCCCACTAGTCAGCCGTTACATTTGAAAGCGGGAAAGACTATAGGCCGGTATACAGGTGTACAGGCCAGTGACATAGAGTTGCCATTGACGGAGAAACCCCCTACTTCTATTCCCCCCACTTTCCTTCCCTCTCCCGTCCCCGAGCACTTGCAGGCACTATATACCCAAGCCCTGGACAACTGCCACACCCCCAGTGAAGCTTTCCAACTGGCCCAGCTCTTACACTCCTACGAGGAGGTGTTCAGTAGAGGAGATCACGACATGGGTCGTACCGACCTTGTGGCACATAGCATCCCCCTGAAGCCCGGAGCCCAGCCTATAAGACAACACCCCCACAGATTAGGACCCCACAAAGAGCGAGAAGCCGAGGAGCAGGTGTCCAAACTGCTAGAGAGAGGGTTGATCGAACCCAGCAATGGTGCCTGGAGTTCTCCCGTGGTACTCGTCAAAAAGAAAGACGGATCGTGGAGGTTTTGCATAGACTATAGGCGGTTGAATGCAGTGACCCAACAAGACGCCTACCCTCTGCCCCGTATAGATGAGAGCCTGGACGCTTTGTCGGGTAGCCGCTACTTCAGCACCCTAGACCTAGTGAGCGGATACTGGCAGGTCCCCCTGGACGCGGATGCTAGCGACAAATCCGCTTTCTCCACCCGTTCCGGCCTGTATAAATGGAAAGTCCTCCCCTTCGGATTAACTTCCGCACCCGCCACTTTCCAGAGACTCATGGAGAGGGTGCTACACGGCCTTCACTGGAAGTCACTCCTCCTGTACTTAGATGACATCATCGTCATAGGCCCCGATTTCCCCACCCATCTCCACCGACTGTCCGAAGTGCTCCAGCGTCTCCAAGCGGCTGGTTTAAAACTAAAGCCCAGCAAGTGTGAGCTGCTCCAATCTCAAGTCCGCTACCTAGGCCACGTTGTTAGCGAGCGAGGTGTCTCCACTGATCCAGAAAAGATTGCTGCAGTACGTGATTGGCACCCCCCTACTTGTCTTAAAGAACTACAAGCGTTCCTAGGAACTGTAGGTTATTACCGCCAGTACCTCCCACGGTTCTCTACCGTAGCCAAGCCCCTGACCAGACTCACTTGTAAAGATACCCCCTGGGAGTGGGCCCAACCTCAGGCAGAAGCGTTTGTGCTGCTCAAAGCAGGACTGGTCTCCGCCCCCATTCTAGGCTACCCCGATGCCAACAGTCCCTATATCCTAGACACCGACGCCAGTGACGACGGTGTCGGCGCCGTCCTGTCCCAGATCCAGAACAATGAAGAACGGGTGATAGCGTACTACAGTAAAACGCTGAGCCCCCCAGAGCGAAACTACTGTGTCACTCGCAAGGAGTTGTTAGCCGTAGTTAAGGCGGTGAAACACTTCAAGCCCTATCTCTACGGACAAACCTTTAGAGTCCGTACCGACCATGCCTCCCTCATGTGGCTCTGCAAGCGAAAGGAACCTTCAAGCCAAGTAGCCAGATGGCTGGAAGCCCTCTCAGAGTTTAAGTTCACCATAGAACACCGCAGTGGACATTTGCACGGGAACGCAGACGGACTGAGTAGGCGTTGCCCCTCTGATTGTAAACAGTGTACTCACATTGAGAGTAGAGATGGTGGCCCCACCAAAGACGAGGTGATACAGACCTTCTCAAACCCCTCCCCTACCCCCCTTTCCCAGCCCTTGTCTACTCCCTCCCCTCCCTCAGACCCCCGGGTAGTTGCCATTGCCCGTCCACGTCCACCACCCCCTGATACAGATCTGATGGAAGCTCAAAAGACCGGCCGTCACCCCGTAGCTGTCGTGTATGAAGCTATCCAAAATAATACCCCCGTAGACCCCCAACAGCTTGAACTCGGCAGCAATGAGTTGCGCCAATTGGAGAAGAGGAGACATTCCATGCAAATCCGCCCGGATGGTGTACTGGAGATACACCATGCCGGCCAAACCCGGTCTCACTGGTGCGCCGTGTGCCCCCCCAGTCTGCGTGGAAAAGTCGTGTGGGAGACCCACGTCATGGCCCACCAAGGTATTCAACGAACACTCAAGAGGTTGAATCTCACCTGGTACTGGCCCGGCATGACAGCCGATGTACGGCGAGCGGTCAATAGCTGTGAGACGTGCCAACGTGCTAAACATGGGGGGACCAAACCCAACCCCGCACGACAACGCATGTATGCCGGCCGGCCTTGGCAAAAACTAGCGGTAGATCTAGTTGGTCCCCTTCCTGAGACCCAGCGTGGTAACAAGTGGATTTTGGTCTTAACGGATCATTTTACCCGCTGGCAGGACGCCCTCCCCCTCCCAGACGCTACAGCCCCAGTAGTGGCCACCGCCCTAGACGAGCATGTGTTTAGCTATTTCGGTTTACCCGAACAAATGCATACCGATCAGGGAGCCCAATTTGAGTCCAGCCTGATGCGGGAACTCTGTACCATTTGGAGGGTGGCCAAAACCCGCACTACCCCCTATCACCCTCAGGCCAATGGAGTTGTGGAGCGGAATAATAGAGTCCTCGGAGACGCCTTACGTTCTCTCCTCCTGAAGAGACGCCCTGAAGAATGGGACCTGGTCCTCCCCCAAATCATGAGAGCTTTTCGCGCTACCCCCCACTCTACTACTGGTGAAACGCCCAACTTCCTTATGATGGGTAGAGAGTTGCGCCTCCCTGACCAACTGACCTACCACCCCCCTTTGCTAGAGTGCGTACCAGTGCACGAATATGCCCGAGCCCTGCAAGAGAGACTAGAGGATGTCCATGAGGCACTGAGAATGGAACAAAAGCAGACTAGGGGAGACGACGGAGAGGAGCCATCGTTATTCCGACCAGGAGATGAAGTCTGGCTAGAGAACAAGAGGCGAAGGAAAGGAGAAAGCCCCAAACTCCAACCCAAGTTCGTTGGACCCTACATCATCGAGGAGGCCTACAGCAACCACACCTACTTAATCGACCGACATGGACAACGTTCGGTACAAAATGGTAGCCGCCTCAAACCCTATAAAGCTTGCCTTGAGCCCTACGGCCAAGCCCCAGCAGCCATGGAGCCAGCTCGCCGCCCCAACATGCGTGGTGCAGCCCCCCGCAGGAGAAGAAGTCCCCCCCCTCCCCTTCAAGACACTCCCCTACCCCTCCTAGAGCTTCCGATCCCACCACGTTTTCTCCCAGCATTGCCATCCCCCCCACTTCCCCTACTAGAAGAACGTACACCCCCTCGCCTACAGCAACCCTTACCAGAGACCCCCCTCAACACCCCCAGCGAGTTTCATACAAATCGGCCAAGAACTGGCCGAAATAGGAACCAGACCCCGAATGTGGGAGTTGCCCCCCCACCAGTCACCCCACCCCCTGTCATAGCCCCTGCACCTACTGGTCGCCCTAGGCGTAACGTGGGACCACCCCAACGCTATGGAGAGCCCTGGTGCCATCAAGTAGCTAGAGAGCAGGAGCAATTGTTTCGAACAACAATATCAGGAGAAGATGAGACTGATAGCCGAATTAACGGCCTTCACCACTAAGACTGAGGACCCCACACCCCCTTGCCTCAACTTAAAAGAATTGCCAAGACCTGCTCTACCTACTCCGAACAGCTTAACACCCACGTTCGAAACCCCGTGGCTACAGAGCCCCCCTGAAACACCCCCTCCTTTCCCCACTGCTATGAGTAACCACTCCCAAGAAGTGGAACGGGATGATGTGGAGTCAGACGGTCAAGAAAGTGCAGCTCCTCTGCAATCTAAATCCACTACCGAGCAACCCGCTTACTTGCTGCAGCTGCTGGTTCACCACCTACAGACAATGACGGCCCGCAACGACAAACTTTCCTTACAACTAGAGCCAGAGGATAAGGATTTACTCCTCGAGGCCGGCTTAGTTGCGTGTCAACCTCGCCCCAGTAACCAAGAAGAGGTGCTGTTGCCTACCAACCCCCCCGTAGAAGTCGCTACTAGCAGCCAAGATAATGAGTTAACTGCTCACCATAACTGGGTTTTGGAACCTTCTACTGCTTGCGATCCCCTGGCCCTAACCCCAAACGAATCGTCACCCCCCTTACTCACCCTAGACGAGTTTCCCCCTCTTCCCCTACCCCCCAACCACTTACTAACAACCAACACTATCCCCAGCTTGACACCCCCCTCCCCAGCGCAGCTACAGCCAATGTATCAAAGACCCCC
Source organism: Cryptosula pallasiana (assembly GCA_945261195.1). NCBI lineage: Eukaryota > Metazoa > Bryozoa > Gymnolaemata > Cheilostomatida > Cryptosulidae > Cryptosula > Cryptosula pallasiana. Next base: position 5,018,218 of record OX183135.1, read on the forward strand.
CCAAGCCACTCCAAACCTCAGAGAGTGACTCCGAATCTACCATGGCTCGGAATAGGTGGACCACCCTGAAAAAGGTCATCCCGGGCAACCCATCTTTGTCTCCCCAGTCGCCGCCCAAAAATGAGAGAGAAAACGAGTAAGAGACAACTCTTCCATCCTCCCACACCCCTCAGTTATTCTTGTTTATATATATATTTTAATTAGAGACTTCGTCGCTAATGAAGCGGAGTATGTGGGAGATTTGTGTGACAGGTAGTGCTAACCCCCCCCCCAAACCCCCCCCCAAACCCCCCCCTTTTCACCCCTGGTGACCTTAGTCATAAATCATTATCCCCCCCCGAACTCTACCCCCCCCCCGTCCGGAGATTCTCCGAATCCCCTGAAAAGTAGGTATTAGTTGTCCCCAAACCTTATTCCCCTATATATAGCAAAATTAGCTACCCCGAACTGACCCCGAACCTACCCCGACCCCGACCCGGGATCCAACTACATTTATTCAGATAGCCTGAGGTCTCCTGAACGCGATGCAGCAATCAGAATCCAAATCGGAGCGTTCCTTCTCCCAGAATCACAGGATAGGAAATGGTCTATCCTTATAAGGACTGGAAGGTTACCAGCTACCAAAAAGAGCGGCAATAAGTGCCCAGGGCAAAACACCATGTGCTTGCTACATGATTGGACTATTTATTGTTATGATTATGTATTATATGTTACCATTGGCAATTGCCTTGTATTCTGTATTATGATTTGTCATGCCTAATAAGGTAACGAAGTTGTACCTTTTTCTCTATAAATAGAGCTGCTGTGCCTTGGGCAGGCAGTTGTTGTAAAGTTGTTGAAGTTTAAGTACCCTTTTACTTGTGAATAATAAAGCATCTATTCTGATAAACACATTTCTACTACGTTTGAGTCGAGGACTCGTGAGTTGCTAACGTCGTTGGAGATAGAGAGAAAGAAGTGGAAGAGAGAGAAGTAGAGAATCCGTTGTGTAGCTAATAGAAGAGGCAAATCTATTACAGTATGATTATTTTAACTACGTTTCTTTTACATCGGTAAAGTGTTTTTAGCAATTCTATAACAATGTTGACACGACTTATGGCGGGTATTTGACTAAAACACTGCAAACTCTTACATGAGATTGCAGGAGGCTATAATGTAAATGATTAAATTCTTTGCACAGCTCCCACAATGTCTGATGGAATTGCACAATGTTTAAAAAATTTCAGCCTACAAAAACCTTCTATGATTGCATTTAAAAGCTCAAACACACTGGAAGCAAAACCTGTGTGGCGAGACAATTTGACTACCATTGACGTCGCCTGACGCTGCGTTGTAAAAGCACACTGGTGGAAACAGTATGGTGTTATTCTGATTATCGTAGTAATACTCTACGATAATATATAAATGGTTGCTATAATGAATGGATGGGTTTTTTGAAAAATTGAAAAGATTGCTCGCTGCTGCATGCGCCAACCAATAAACGTGTTTGCCGCAGCAGAATACAAACATGTTTGATATCTTTAGCGGCTATAAATTTTTTGCCGCGCGGCGTGCCGCAGCGGATTTCACTAGCAAATTTCGCGCTTGATGCTTCCTGTTTGTGTGAGCCTTAATTGGCACTGGCTTTGTTTGCTCATTTCAAAAATATAACACCTATTTCATTATCACCAAAGAGAGCCAACACATTTCATACTCCAAAATAATCAACTGGTTTACATGTTTAAATCTGTATTTTTGTGAGCAGACAAGACAGTATTTGTTAATTAGTGTCATTTTAATATTATTATTATACTCTAGAATGGTTAGTAAACAAACTATTGTATATATATAATATAAAGAATATATATATAACTTATTAAATTATCATTTCTAACCTTCTGTAGTTCAATAAACCAACTTCACAAAAGGCTTGTGGGTGCATTCAGCACAATATGTGCAACCCAGGCTTGAAGATGCATTGTAAGACACAAAGTAACGTAGCAACAATTGAATGCATATGTTGCATAGTGTATAGAATGCTAGAATGTTAGAATATGATGTATAAGATAATATATATGCTGTAGGTAAGATGGTGTCTGAGATGAAAGACGAAGCTATAGCTGGTGGAGATGTGTATGGGTTGGGGGTGTACGACACCACCCTCATACTTTCAGAGTATGGCAACAACCAAATTATTTTTTATCAGATTAACAACTGACAGGCAAAAACTCTTTTGAAACAATTATAATTTATTTGTAAAGTTTACGCATGACCTTTAATAATAAATTGTTTTACATTAAAGCTATTGGTACCACATACGCATTAGTGAAAGAGCTCACTCCTTTTATTGCTAGTATTATTTAACTATTCATTGCCGTGATAAGGTTGACTATTCATTGCATTGACTGTTAAAGCTAGCGGTTTTGTAGGTTTGAGCATCTCAAAGCAAAATAGTAACTTTTAATGATGGTACAAGCCTTGGTCGGTTCAAGTCTCCAATATCATTTGAACAAGCTGGACTTTTTCGAATGTTTGCTTTTTCATCTCGTAAGAACTGTCTGAAGCTTATACTTTTTTTTAGAATTTGAAAGCTTGAAACTACAGTTTTGAGCAAAGCCAAATAATTTATAGAAGAACTTGCTGACCCATAAATGCAATATAACTATGTCAGCGGTCTCAGTGGTCATGCAACTGTTACAATAAAGTCGTTAGTTTTGTTTGCTTTTGTGTGTGAAAGTCATCTTCAGGATTGAGCACATGACTCCAACTGTTGGTAATATTTCGCGTGTTCAGTACATAGGAGTTTTCTACTTTGGTTTAATAGCTGCTAACATAACAATAGCTTTATTGCACAACATACATTTAACTATTGCTTCCGGTAAAAGCCTTTATCACTTCTTTAAATTTTATTACTTGAAAGAGAGAACAATTCTGTAGTGCATTGCACCAATCAACTTTGACAGATATTCAGATGGGAAACACGTACAATTTCAAGGGTCCTTTTATTTATTTGATGCTTTTAGCATTTCTGCTTTTTGTTTTCTAACAACCTGTTCTACCATTTTATATATACCTGTATGTCGCGGCAATTACATATAAGTGATAGAGGTGGATGTATTTATATAACTTGTGAGATTACAGATTTTTGTTATCTTTACTAGCGACAAGTCAGTTTATTGTTAAAATGTACTTTTTGTAACATGTTTCATTGTTGCAAAAGTTTGGATTGGTTTTCAAACAGTTATATTCTATTTAGACAACAACAAAATGCTTCAATTATACACAAAAACTTGTATACAGTGCACAATAAATAGAAGGTAACACTAGAGTCAATGCTTTGTTTGATAGCTGTTACATAACAGTCTAATCTAAGTACAAAAGAAAAACAGGTAAGGGGATAAACCTTTCTTGTTGTAAAATGTTTTCTCAAGGTATGCAGTCTCCTAAAAGCTGTGACTGCTGAAACAGGAGACATGGAGAAAACAATAACGTGTGGAAACATAAAGGTGTCAGCATAGGTAACGCCAAGATGGTAGAGACCATGGTAGGATTGAATATCCACAACCGTAGGTATATAGCATTAGATTTCATATCTATAAACTTTGTATGTCTGTATATCACTTTTGGTATATGAGTAGAACAACTGCAACTGTAACCTAGGAAACAAAACAAACAGTACAATCAAGGAAGTAACGCTTGCTAATGGAAATCTCACAGCACAAAAGCTTAATAGTCTCCGTAATTGTTTATTGCCTTGCTGGTCAAACTGTGCATCTGGCCGGGGTTTGCGGGCCTGGTGTTGACATATCTGATGGGGGGGGGGGGGGGGGGGGGGGTTGGGCCTTTGTGCCTCTCCTTTTATACTGATACTCTCTCAGATAGTTACCCAATAATAATGCTGTCTGCCACCATTCAGTTCTGTCTACGTAGTGCTATCATAAGCTCACAGAAATTGTAATAGAGTGTTATAGCAGACAGTTGTCAGTTTAAGATTTGAATTTGCAGCAAGTGCTGGTAAAGGCCACAGGCCTGCTGCAAAAAAATTGGTGGGTTTTGGGTCACTTTTTAGGAAATTTATGTTGTATTTTGTTGTTGGTGTTTGGAAGGTGGTCATGGTCTGACAAATCTGTCGTCACTTGCTAGCCTGCTGGCTCAATAGTAATGTAGGCAGCACCCCACCAAGAAATTACCAAAAAGTAAACACATCTGATAGGAATAAATTTGACAGATTTGTCAGACCATGACCTACCTTCCAAACAACAAAACACAACAAATTTCCTAAAGAGTGACCCAAAATCCACCAAATCTTCTCCAATAGGCCTGTGTAAAAGGCATTTAAGGTTTGTGAAAATTACGTTAAACATTTTGTTTCACTATAATATTGTTTCTGTAACCTCACACAGGTTTCACGGCTTCCTATCAATAATATATACAATATATACGTACCACAAGAACCAGTGAACTTTATGTTAAACCCCAGCCTTGTACAATCAAAGTCAAGTGTTTAATTTATGCAATGACAACATCATTCTGTAAACAACATTATTAAGGTTTTTAAAAACGATGAATAATTTAACTTGACTTTTTGTTTATTGGGAACAACACGACCCCAATGGGAGCTCCCACAAAATAAAGTCATTCCAAAAAATAAATCACAAGCAATAAATTGTGGAAAGTTTCTATTGAAGAAAATTTTACAACTCACGCTATATGCTCAGAAAGTCTCTGAACAAAAATATTACCTACTATTTTAAAAGCCAAAGCCCATATTTTCTTTTAACTAAATGTGTGTGAAGGAGTGAATTGTTTTTCATAGACATTGTCTAACCCAAGAACAATTTACCTGTTAAGTGAAGATTAAAAAAATTAACATTGAAGATTAACTGTCAGCTGTGACAGCACTAATGTATACAAGTTTTTATTTTTTTTACTGTTATTTTATAATTTACCAATAACATTTTTTTCAAATCATTTCCTTGAAAACAGTAAAGTTGTACATCCTAACTCAATAGTGCCTGAAGTAGTAACAACTTACTAACTAAAATAACTGTAAGATAAAGTCACAAAGAAACAAGATAATATATTATTTGTATTTGTTTGTGAATAGAAGGGATGCATCATGCAGCCAAGGAGTTTGATCAAACTCCTTGATGCAACAAAGGAACACTTCATCACTGAAGTTTTCTGCTTAATGTTGGGCGCGATAATAATTTCAAATTTAGTAAGGACTTGGGACATCCTTGAATTTTGGTCGATGTTTCGGTTTTCTTCGTTAACCTCGGTTTGTATCAGTTTCGGTTCATTTCATAATATGCATTATATTAGTGATAGATAGAAAACTAATAAAGACTTTTACAAGTATTATTATTAATGTTGTAGTTAGTAATAATAATATGAACATCACTTTTAGTTTGCTGAATGATAACTTACCTATGAAGTAAAATTATGCCAATTATCTAACAGGACCGAAATCGGGCCCAGTTAGTAGACTGTGATTGGACCGAAAACAGGCCCAGTTGACAGTCTACAGGTGGATCAAAAACAGGCCCGATAGATAGTTGAAGGACCGAAAACTGGCCCAGTTGATATTCTGCGGGTGGACCGAAAACAGGCCCAGTGGATTTTCTGCAGGTGAACCGAAAACAGGCCCGGTTGATAGACTAAACTCTTATTATGATTTAACTTGCCGTGTAATTAATCACTACCTTAGTAGCAGTAATATAGGCAGAGGTTTACTTAACTACAAACTAATAGTCACTGTTAACTTGCAGACTTGCCTGGCTAAATTAGTGTCCATGCAGTTACTACTATGAGACATAGGCTTTATAACTGCCAGGTAGTAGAGTGGGTGCAGAGGCTTACAGTCAGATTTGAGAGAAGCAGAATTCTTTAAAGTATGAGCACAACTTTATTCACTGCCAACTCTGGCACAAATAAAAATAATTCAAGCTTATACAGTAGTAATACTCAAAATTATGTTTCTGATTGGACAAGATTTTACTAGGTCAACTACGCTCGCTTTTATACAACTCTCGACAGTAAATATTTGCACCAGAACTGATTAAACCATACTTATAATACTTTTTAAACATCCACAACACAAATTCGTAACTTTAGTAATAATAAAAAATAAAATAATAATATTCAATAGGAAATAATTACAACAATGGAGCATTATTATGCAACAATGCAGAGAATAGATTACATTAAACAGAGTTTACACAGTGCTCGCTATTGATGAATTTTTTTCACCTCCAAAGAGACGGAGGCTGAGCACAAGCGCTCTTCCATGCTCGAACTATCTCCACACAGACAGATCCGCCGAAAGAGCCCAGGCCACCAAAATGACCTAGCCCTCAGGAGCGTCAGCTCTACTCTGACCACAGGGATCACCGTCAACCTTCCATAAGGCAGTGGGTGCGTCGCCCATCGTTGGGTCCACCGCCACAATCCTCACAAACCAGCCCAGCCCCAACAGTGTCATCAAAGATTGTGTCAACGGCCTCTCCAGACGACGACAATGATTCGAATGATACCTGCGACATCTCTTTCTGAGCAGGCTGCTTTTTCCCACAACGGCTCTCTTCAGGGTCACCAACCATTACTAAAGAATTGAATTGTTCTTGTCCTTGGTTTGTATCAACGGGGTATCAACATTCCATCGCAGATTTACTTCACCTACTCAGAAGTTGTCATACCCTTAATAATACAAGGAGGGGCAACTTGTCATCGATTGGCGGTTTTACACGCCGGCTCCGTGATCAGTGAGGGCAGAGAGTTACCTCTATGTTTCAAGCTTTGCATTGGCAATTGATACAAGCGTAAACCGTTAGCGCCGTTTCACTGAGATTTCTATATCAATGATGGTTGAAAGCGGAAGTGGGCAGTTTCGTTATTAATAAGTGCTGTACTGTTGTGGCAGGGGACCCTTGTGGCAGTTAAGATATTTCTAGCATTTTTTAAGAGAGAAAAAAACAGCTGTTAAGAGGTTCTGCTGTTACTTCATTCCCCAACAGCAACCTCAGTTTTTTTAGCACCTCTGTTCCTTTTATATTATCAATTCTCGTAAATACATGAAGTCAATAATAAATTCGGTACTCTTAATTCGCCGAACAGCCAAACGACCGAACAGCCAAATGACCGAACCGTAGAAATAGAATAGTATCTCACGTACATCTTGCGATCCCTCAGTGGTGGCAATAAACTCTGGAATAGGCGGAGCCTATGGTCACACATGAGCGCACCGAAAACAATGTTGATGCATGTAGTATTTCTATCACTAGGTCCATGATCCCTACATCTATGCATAAAATACTGAAATACAACCTTGAATTGATTTTTGTCATTCAGCATGAAAGCAAGTTAAAAATCAAATACTATTTGTCAACTAAATATTTACATAGTGACGAACAACAGTTTCTAATATTGAGATATGCAGTATGTTTATGTTCAAAATGACATGAAGCTTGTCAAAGTGTTCGCATATTGCGTATTATTATTTTGTTGTAAATTTGTAATTATTTTATGTTTTATTGAGTTGGAACAATTGATTAATGTTATTTTATAAAAAAACAGTTGCATAAAAAATAACTGGCTAGCAGTATATAATAACTAGCTAGAGCATCATTTCCTAATAGCAAATGTCGACACATCCACTAATGGAGTTTGATCAAATATAGATACACCAAGTAAATGCTTCAATTTTCACCAAGTGTACTAAATGTTGACAAGGAGTGTCTAACCTTGATCAGAGTAAGAGTTTTAGTTGAAAAACTTCAGCCAATCTGGAGAAAATCTTGTTAAACTGACTTTGGAAGTCTATTTTCAATACAAACACAATACAAGCAGTTGTAACAATACACCAGGGTAGGCGGAGCCTATCGTTACACATGAACGCCCCGGATACAGTCTTAACACTTGTAATACAGTTATTACTCTACCCCTACCATGGATGAAATATATTTCATCCATGATCCCTACCTCTATGGACCGAACAGCCAAACTACCGAACAGCCGAATAGTGCATAATACGACAGCATTCCATGTTTTGTGTTTACCGGTTCTATTCCTCCTTGATTTACCTTTATTTTTTTGTCCTTGTCTTAATATAGTTTTCATCTTTACTACTGCACCAGCCTTAACATTGCTGGAAAGAAAAAGTGTAAAAGATAATTGTTGTTTTTTAATGTGATACAGTGCACTAAGTCAATGAACAATATACGAAGTTGATATTTGATTATTATTTTTTAATGATGATTAATTAATAAAAAAAGCCAAACGACCGTTGGTTACCAACGGTCGTTTGGCCGTTCGGCGAATTAAGAGTACCGTAATTAATTACAGTGGTTTGTAACGCGACTGTCAATCAACAATGTCATCATCATCGATCATAGTTGGCAGAAGATCATGACGATCACGATATTCTGCCAACTAACAACAGACGACAAACATCAGACTCAGTAGAGTAGTAGAGCTTTCTAGTTCTTTTTCGCGTACTAGTTCTACTAGTTGTTGGTTGTTATTAACAACTTGGTAGTTCTGGTGGTATTTGTTCTAGCTAGTGGTGCTAGCATTTGCAGTAGTAATAATTAATACTAACTACTACTACTAACAACTATCATTGAATTAATAAATACCCACTGACTTTCTAAAAAAATGAAGGCGATTATTATTATAATAATTGATATTAATATATTTACTATCATTATTATTATTGATAAATTATTATTAATAATTATATTATTTATTATAGTTATTTATTATTATTATTGATTTGTTTTTTATGGTTGTTGTTAAATTACTGTGCAGGAATTTATCATAACTGTGATGGGTTACCACTGTTAGCCACTTGCACTACCTCTGGGTATGCAGAGACGTGTACTCGACCCAGACCCTACAGACAAGCTCAATGTCAGACAAGCCGTATCAGTATCTGCCCTTCAGCATTGTCTGTCTGAAGGTAGGCCCTGATTAGGGCTGGACTTTGATCGCGTTATTTTCACGATTAACGCGATCAATTTCCTCAAAAGATTAACGCGATTAAAAACAATTATCTAATTAATCTCCATTAGTAGCAATAACATTTTTTCCTTTGTAGTGACTTGTGTGTTTCACTTTTTTATAATTGACAATTGCAACTTTGTTTGAATAATGGCAATTTTTCATTATTATTGCTTGTAATGTGGAAATAAAATACTACTACGTGATTACCGTTACGCTAGGCAATAGTAATGGCCTGCCCTGCAAGCAGCAGACACGCTTTGTGAGTCAGTAGAAGTTACAAAACAATTGAGCTGTGCACTCAAGCATGCATTTGTGACTGCAAGTCTAAGCAAACAGCTCTCATTCACAAGCTCAACCTAATTGAATGGAGTATTCACCATGACTAAGACAGAGACACAGTGTGAGTGAGCCACGCCTCGTATGATTGGTAACAGAAGATTATGAGACTGGCTGTGCATGCAATAATAATAGAAGTGATAAAAAATTTACGGTAACAATAATATGATAAAGGAACAGAGTAATTTTATAAGTAACAGTAGTAAATGATATAGTACTATTCTGTAAGTGATCAATAAAAATGCTAAATTCAGTGATTGTGATAAATAGTAATATACTAGTATCAGCATCTAATAATAATATGAATTAGAAATAATAATTAATGAGCAGAAACTGAATAAACACAAGTATAAACACATATAGAATTAATGTGCTTTGTTTTCTCTTTCAAGTGTACCTTATCTATGACTGAAAATAAATTCCAATCCACCATAATGCAATCCCATGCTTATAATCTTTAATAGGTGCGGAAAAATCAGAAATATATATTGGAAAATTGGAGTCAATTATAGATATATCGCAGGAGATTAATTTTGCGATTAATTAAGGTCAATAAATTTGACAACAAGATTAATCTTGATTAAATTTTTGAACGATGGCACAGCCCTAGCCCTGGTAGGCAAGTGTTCACCAGACAGGGTTGGGAATCGCCGATTGCTAATCTAGGGATTAAATCGCTTTCGCTGATGCTGTTAAAAACTAGAGGGTAGGGCTTTCCGCTGGTGTCCATGCTAAGTTATTTCAAACTAGGGGATACCATCATTTCCGCTGGTAAAATCGCTGATAACATTTTCAAGGTTTTTGATAACTTTGCATATAATCCCAAGACAATGAAGGCTTATATAAACACAAACCACATGTTTTATTACACAGCAAACAGGGCATGAAGCTAGATGGCTAAAAACATATAAACTTTCATTTGCAGGTAAATAATCGCTGAGCAAATTGGGTCAACAGTAGTCTATCTATTTCACTAATGCTTCAAAATTATATACATATGCCTCTGTGATATAATAAACTGATCAAACAAGCAAATGAAACGCTTCCAAGATGACTATCTTTGTGCACACATGAGTGACTTGGACTTTGTTATGTTGGCATAGAATCAGCGATTTGCTTCAGCGATGACTAGTACTTTAGTGATTAGGCTGACCCCTGAGTGTTTAATCAAACCATGGAATCGCTACTGTCAGTATAATAATAAATGTTCCAATTTGTTTCGAGGTTGCCCCCAAGAAGTCGTGCCATGTTTTTCCTGTACAATACTCACACTTTCATCATTTAGATGATGCTTATTGTTATAATGTTTATTATTGTCAGTCAACCAGTAATTATTAATAATAAAATTTATTATTAATATACTGTTATATAAATTATTTTTTACATTATTTCCTATAATCATGTACATGCATCCAATCTGTATGCAACCACAGTTAGTCATGTATGATTGATAGCAAACTGGCAATGTAATAAAATAATGAAATGGAACACATTTTCACAATACCTAATATGTATTTTTTAAAAGTGTAGACACTTTTTTTCACATTTCAGTCCTGCCCTCCCTCAAAAGTATCTAAAGGAACATTCCAAAACATTCAGCTTGAGGTACTTATTCATAGTGAGCACACTCAGAATTTACTTTTGGTGCACCAAACATTGCACTCTGAATGATTTTGGTTTGTGGTTTTTAAACACGTTTTAAATTTTATGCCTAATTTTGGGCTCAAGGTTTTTTGTGGGACCCGATGTAATGCAACCCACGTTATTTAAACTCTATAGACCAAACATGTTGCAAACCAATGCCACAAATCAAAAAAGTTATTGACACTATTTACGACCACGTGTAACAAACCATTGGCGTTGTATCTTTTTTATATTTGTGGCGTTAACTTATGGGCCAGACGAAACCCCATACCCTGTGCCATACCTTGTTGTCAAAATCTATTTTTACAACGCTAGTAGCATTCTACAAATCGTACATCACTCACTCTTGTCCACTTATTATTATTCAACGGGTTACAGAAATGGCGGAAGCGCAAGATACAACTGTAGAGTGTGAATTTTGTCTGAGAAAATATGGAGCTTTACCACAACCCAAGATATTACCTTATGCACATGTACATTGTATAGATTGTCTAACTGAATACTTTGATGAGAATAACCTCGTGTTGGGTGCAGTAGAAGACTGTGGGTATGCGGACATTATACTACTTATATATGTATATACTTGTACTACTTATATATGCGTATATACTTGTACTACTTATGTATATACTTGTAATGTACCATACATGTACTTTCTCTACAACTCTATCACACTTATATTACATAGAGAAGTGTTTGATGCATCTCCAGATACTCTCCCATCATATGATACGGTAGGAAAAGACAATACATGGTGTGATGTTTGTGTTAAGAAGAAGAAAACCAAACAAGAAGCTGTCATATACTGTACTGTGTGTTGTAAGAAGTTTTGTAGGAACCATGAGGAGGTAAATGCTGTGATTTTGTACTATTCCATCAACGTCAATTGGATGCATCTAGATTTTAAATTGTAAACTGACTTTTCTAGCTACACGATGAGGTGTCAGATGAGCATCCCAGGAAAACCATGCAAGAGTACAGAGCTGAGGCTACAATGTCTCCAACACCAACTTGTACAAAACACAATGACCAGCCATTTATACTTGGATGTTCTACTTGTCTGACTGTTTCTTGCTTGAAATGTATTCCTGAGCAGAACAAATGTGACAGAGGTACGTTTGTATATATTAGTTGTGTATTAGTTAGATATATATACTATATAATGTATACTAAGTATATATTAGTTAGATATATATACTATATAGTGTATACTAAGTGTAGTTAGATATATATGCTATATACAAGGACGTTTTTAGGTATGGTCGCATGGGTCGTGCGACCACCCTTCACTTTTGGAAATGATAGTTTCCACGGTCTATCCATTGCATTTCCCTACAGGAAACGAATGTCCAGTCGCTAGGGTGATCCAGTATTAATCTGCAGCAAAGTTTCTGAGAGATTAGGGCTATTAAATCTAGTATGGGTGGTACAGAATCCAATCCATATCATTGAATAAAGGACTTTGGTGTTTCCTCCACCAAAGAGTCAACCTGCAACTTATGACAATATGTCAAATTGCTAAAAAATGAATCGTCTGAAAGCCAACATCAGAAAGAAAACCCCTCAACACCAGCCAGCCATAGCCACTTTTTTTCAAAGAGCAAGGTAGTTTTTGTGAATCAAATGCACTTATCAACATGTTTCTGAAGTTCCTTGATATATATTATATTTATTGTTAGAATAAATAATTATTATTATATAAAAAAACTAAAAGAGAATAATAATCATTTTGTATTTCATTTTTTTTATTACTAATTATATATTTATTATAATAATAATAAAGATAAATACATACCTAATAATAAACACAACAGCAAGTGACAGTAGTACCTACTACTGGTGATTACATTTTTATTATTAAATAACAGTAGAGTAGTTAGTAGTAGTAATAATAATGAATATATATATATATTATATATATGTGTGTGTGTGTGTTGTTATTATTATTGTTTATTTATTAATATTGTAATCTGAAGATCATTAGTAAACAATAATTCTAGTAGTTGTTGTTGCTGGTAATTAATAATGTTTATAATTTTTAATAATTTTCAAAAAGGATAAAAAAAACAGTGATGATGTTGCTGCTAATAATTAATTTAACAATTATCATCAGTCAGTTAACTAATTATTTTCTTATTATTATAGTAGCTAGCTATATTTATTAAATGAACAACAATGATTATCTAGTTCTATTACAGTAATTATTAGTAATAATAGCAATGTTTATAATAAATAATATTTATTTTATGTATGAATAAATTATTAATGCTTTGGAAGCCCGATACTCTACTCCTACCCTCTCCTCATACTTCCTACCTATGCCCTCTACCCTGGAAAGTAGGTACAACAAATTGCATTTTGAACTACCAGTACTTAGGCATAAATAGCTTGCTTTGCTTATTTATTCATCGGACTACTTCCTTGTGTTAAAGTCTACGAGAAGTGGAAGATGCACGAGTTCCAACTACTTCAGGTAATCATGTTAAGCAGCTTTTTGCATGTTTTGCTTTGCTATCATTTTCCTTTTGAATGTTTTGGCTTTCCATGTGGTTGCATCCTTGAGCAGCTGTTGCATGGCTCAATCAAAATTCCTCACATTTTGCATGTTCTCGGCTGAGCTATTATAGTGAATGCATAGTTGTCCTACCATTTTAGCACGAATGATACTGTACCATTTTCAATATTTGCATTCACCTTTTTGTAGAAACCACTCCAACTGTAACAATACTAAGTGAAATCTCTCAACCGGCTACAAGCTCTGACATACCTGCGTCTACTTATGACATCGGAGAACTGCCAAAAACAGTTAGTGACAGTGTCAAGTTTTATCTCGTTGAGAAAGTTTCATTTGTAGATTCTACATACTGTTTTCCTAGCACTAAAGTTGCTGAGAAAAGAAATTCATCGGGATTTAGTGAAAGAAAGTGCTCGATGAAGATATTTGAAAAATATCTGTGCTTGGAATATAGCGCGGCGAAAGATGGAGTGTTTTGCGCCCCGTGCACATTGTGGAAATGCATGCCTGAACATGGAACAGAGGCGAGCTACTTGATCAGTGAACCATACCGAGATTGGAAGAAGATCCATAGTAAGATATCAACGCATCTGTCCCTACACTACCACAAGAGTGCAAATGCTAAAATGGATGCATTCATGAAAATTCAATCAGGTGAACGGAAGTCAGCACTAGAAACACAATCTGCAGCAAGTGCTCAACTAGTGGCAAAAAATAAACAAATTATGGGATTGTTGTTTGCATGCATGAGGCTATGTATTGAGAGAGGTTTTGCCCAGAGAGGAAAGAGAGATGGTGGACTGCCTACTATTGAAGAAGATGGAGATAGTGTGAACCTCGGAAACTTCAAAGCTATCGTTGCTTCTCGTTGCAAGTCAGGTGATGATCTGATGAAAGATCATCTGCAGTCTGGAGCAAGGAATGCATTGTATGTGAGCTCAACAGCCCAAGATGACATGCTAGAGATAATTCTCTCATCTCTGCAAAACAGCATTGTTAAAGAAGCCAGACAACAGCAAGGGAAATTCATTTTTAGTGTGTCTGCAGATGAAGTCACAGATGTTGCAACCACAGAGCAGCTTGGTATTCCCATACGCACTGTTTCTGCTGAAGGAGATGTTAGAGAGAGGCTACTAGAGTACATAGATGTGGAGAGTACAACTGGGATGGAACTCAGTAAATGCATCATTGATTAGCTCGGCATGGATTTAGCATGGAGGATTGCGGAGGCCAGACGTATGATGGGGCAGGAAATATGGCTGGGAGAAAGAATGGTTGCCAAGCGAAGATTGTAGAGGTCCAACCCTTAGCAGAGTACCACCACTGCTCAAGTCACTGCTTAAACCTGGCCTTAAACAGCACAGCGAAGATAATGGAGTTCCGCGTGTTAATGGAAAATGTGAAAGCATTGGGAATATTTTTCAAATATTCACCAAAGAGGCAAAATGCTCCGAGAAGATTGTTACCAGATGATCTGAAGGTCACAAAGGTAAAAATGCTTTGTGAGATAAGATGGGTAGAGAGGCATGATACCTTCAGTGAGTTGAAAGTTCTGTATCCCTCTATCATAAAGGTACTCGAGTACATGACCTCCAGTGAGTCTGATTTTGATTCCGAAGCTGTTGCAGAAGGAGGTGGTATCTTAAAGTACCTCCAGTCAAGTCGTTTCACTGCTACATTTACCATCACAGAGCATATGCTTGGATATACACTTCCTCTGAGCAAACAGCTGCAAGGCTCAGCAAAGGATATTCACTCTGCATACTCGAATGTGGAGGATGTGCTATGCAGCTTAAGATCAGCGAGGAGTGACGAGCTGTTTGACAAGCTATGGAATGAGTAGACCACAATACATGGGGATGAACTGAAGATTCCAAGAACAACCTCTAAGCAGCTTCACAGAGCTAACCCAGAAAGTGCCAGTGCAAAGGAGTATTTCAAGCGAGCCTTCTTTTTTCCCTATGTTGACCACCTTATTCAAGATATGGAACAAAGGTTCACATCAAACATATCAAGCACCATAAAAGATGGGTTTCTCCTTGTTCCCTCAGTGGCAAAGGGTATGGCTTATAGCGGATATAAGGAGAGAGTCATGCGATTCATAAACAAGCACTCTAGCGATCTGCCATTTGCTGCCAGCATGGAGCAGCAGCTACATATGTGGTACCTGAAGTGTCAGTCGGATTCATCTGCTGATGACATAACGAAAGCGTTGAAACTTGTAATGACCAGTGGATTGTATCCAAATGTCCAGTATCTGCTGAAGGTGCTGCTTACATTCGCTGTAACCAGTGCAGAAGTTGAAAGATGCAACTCCACTGTTAAGTTCATCAAAACCCCACTGAGATCACGGATGAGTCAAGCCAATCTCAATGCCCATATCCTTGGGTACAAGCACCGCGATTTGCGGGCAAAAATATCTTAATAAGATTTTGTCCGAGACTTTGCACTTCGGAAAAAATGCAGGCTACTCCTTTAAAACCCTGTAGGGGAATGAGTGTCCCTTGAAACTGTGACAATTGTTAACAGTGATTCAGTAAAGTTTACATAGTTTCAACTTGTTCAGACATTTCATTGTTCAGATATGATTTATTAATCTTGTATGTTATCCTTGCAATATTATAGACCAATATACTTACATACATGTATATAATATCGATTACTTCATATGCTTATTGGAAACTCAAAAGGCAAAATTGACATCAAAATCACACAAAAAATAAAATCTGAGTTAATATGTTTAAAAGTGCTAACATGAAAAAAAAAACACCGTAGATAGACGTACTGTTTACAGTTTGTGCAAAAATATAATCAATTTTTATGGTTTTTCTGATGCCATTGTGTCTCAAAGAGGTTAGCTTTTAAGCACTCTCATACACATGAAATGCACGAAAAGTGTTGGCGGCCGGGGCTCCGCCCCGGACCCTGTTGGGGGGGCTTACAGCGCCTTCCAAACCCCCCAGCTGTGCTTGGCGTGCCGTTGGCACGCGCTCGGCACCTTTGGTGCCTCGTGAGCGTTCGTCAATGATTGCCTAATGTGTTAACAAGACCCCCCCTTCACCAAAATCCTAGAATCGCCCCTGATATAGTGTATACTAAGTGTATATTAGTTGGATATATATACTAAATAGTGTATACGAAGTGTATATTAGTAGGATATATATACTATATAGTGTATACTAAGTGTGTATTAGTTAGATATATATACTATATAGTGTATACTAAGTATATGTTAGTTAGATATATATACTATATAGTGTATACTAAGTATATGTTAGTTAGATATATATACTATATAGTGTATATACTAAGTATATGTTAGTTAGATATATATACTATATAGTGTATACTAAGTGAATGTTGAATATACAACTAGTTATACAACAAACTGTACATACACATAGTTTTTTATATACTCTACAGGTATATCCCATAGTCTATTGCCATTAGATGACTTGGTAAGTACCTTAATACAAGACAATATCAGTGCTAAGATGTTGGCTAAAGAGGAGAAATATGAGAAGCTATTTAAGGTGACATCTGAAGTGAGAGCCGAGTATGATGAGAAGACTAGAGATATGTTAGAGCTTATACATCACACAAGAGATGCTCAGGTTAACTTATATAACAAAATATCGTGTACTGTGTGGCATTCTTTTGGCCACTCTTTAATATGACTTTGCTTTTGTTTCCATAGAAAGTAGGCGGAAATTATCACATATGTAACTGCTAGGTGGCCATTGATGAGAGTCCTGTGTCTTCTTGTTTGAGCATACACGTACCATTCGCTGGCTGAGCCTCCTTGTTATCTGCCCAGATGGTGTCATAAGTGGGCTGTCTGGCCAGCACATACTTGACCAAGTGAAGTGTCTTGCCAGCACATACTCGACCAAGTGAAGTGTCTGGCCAGCACATACTTGACCAAGTGAAGTGTTTGCTGTTTTGTTTTACGCTTGCAAAATACTGATAGCTGACAGACCATGAAAATTTCTGAGCATCAACAAGCTGATCTTGTACGTTAACCGTATAATATACTGTTGAAACTAATCTATTAATCAATCTATCTATACGCTGTTGTAGATAAATGAACTCAAACTAAAATACAAGAAACTAGAGGAAGAGCTGAGAGAGAAAAGACAAAAGTCAGGAGTAGATATGGCTGAGTTTATAGAAGACATTGTACTTAAGAAATGGACTCAGCTGAGGAATCAGAGACAACTAATGGAGTCTAGAGTGAAACATAGTCACAAGGTGAGTAGTCATTTATTGTACTTGTAGTATACCTGTGTTGTACCTGTACTGTACCTGTAATGCACCTGTACTATACCTGTGCTGTACCTATGCAGTACCTGTATTATATCTGTATTGTTCCTGTGACATACATGTACTGTATTTGTGCTCTACCTATGCATTGTCTGTACTGTACCTGTGCTGTATCTTCGCTGCATCTGTGCTGTACCTTTACTGTACCTGGGTTGGACTGGTATTGTACCTGTGTTGTACCTGTAGTGTATTTTTGCTGTACTTGTCCTGTACCTTTGTTGTACCTGTGCTGCAGCTGTGCTGTACCTGTATTATACCTGTACTGAACCTGTATAAAATTGCAAGTGTAATGGTTGTTTTGTTCTTATTGTTCACGTTAATCATATCTTGTTAACACTAACTTTTGTGTGCACTTCTGAAAAGTTTGATTTGGAGATACTTGATCGTTTTCCGCTGACCTGACATCAACGCTAAAATTTTCTGAGATACTAATTGTAAATTTTACATTTAGAAGAAAGTAGTACTGCCCTGGGGATGGTTTCAATTAGCGTCATAAAAGTGTCCTAAGGCCGTTTTGGTCGTTAATTTAGACCTAATTGGTCGTAGGCATTTAAGACCGTTTCAATTACAAAATCCAACGACTGCTTTATGACTAGTTTAGGTCCGATCCTATAACCACACACTCGTGGTTATAAAAAGGTCCTTGGCATTTACTTACATGTAATAATGGGCTCATATAAATTGTAATAAAAATTGTGCGAGATATTGACAAATAATGTCTGGTAAAATAATGATTGTGGTTAGAATATAAAAATGAAAGAAATACGATGATTTGAAATAGTCATGACAATCTAAACCAAATTTTACTGCGGCCATTTCTTCCAAAAACAATAATATTGTTTAGCTTGCATTTGTATTAATACTCATAAATCAAATTATCCCAAAAAACAACAACAACATTTATAGCAGCAATATATATTGTTTAAAAATGATTAACTTTGATGAACTAATAAATGAACAATTTTCAAAGGCGGCTATTTGAAAGGTATAATAATAATCAAATCAAATTTCAGTGCGGCCGTTTCTAGGAAAATCTTAGTGGTTTCAATGGTCTCGCCTTAGTGCAACTACATGACAAAGCGATAGCAAGCAAATTGTGTGCGATCGCTGACGCTTCGGTCTAATACACAATGATCATCTGCAGCAATTATTTATTAGCTAACGACGGTCTAAATTAGCGACCACCTAATTGAAACAAGATTAGCTTGGGCCTAGGCTTGTCTTAAAATTGTCACTAATTGGTTATAGGACCAGTTAGGACCAACTTCTAATTGAAACCACCCCCTGGCTCTTTTGTTTTTGTACCAGAGAGTACTCCTGGTCAGGTACTGTACTGTACTGTACGCTTATAATGGGGAGATAACTCTGTCATTGGTATCTGCTCTTATACTACTGTATACCTTATAGCTAGTATATATTCTATATATACTACTGTATACCTTATAGCTAGTATATATTCTATATATACTACTGTATACCTTATAGCTAGTATATATTCTATATATACTACTCTATTTCTTATAGCTAGTATATATTCTATATATACTACTGTATATCTTATAGATAGTATATATTCTATATATTCTACTGTATATCTTATAGCTAGTATATATTCTATATATACTACTGTATATCTTATAGATAGTATATATTCTATATATACTACTGTATATCTTATAGCTAGTATATATTCTATATATACTACTGTATACCTTATAGCTAGTATATATTCTATATATACTACTGTATATCTATAGCTAGTATATATTCTATATATACTACTGTATCTCTCATAGCTAGTATATATTCTATATATACTACTGTATATCTTATAGATAGTATATATTCTATATATTCTACTGTATATCTTATAGCTAGTATATATTCTATATATACTACTGTATATCTTATAGCTAGTATATATTCTATATATACTACTGTATATCTTATAGCTAGTATATATTCTATATATTCTACTGTATGTCTTATAGCTAGTATATATTCTATATATACTACTGTATATCTTATAGCTAGTATATATTCTATATATTCTACTGTATATCTTATAGCTAGTATATATTCTATATATTCTACTGTATATCTTATAGCTAGTATATATTCTATATATACTACTGTATATCTTATAGCTAGTATATATTCTATATATACTACTGTTTATCTTATAGATAGTATATATTCTATATATTCTACTGTATATCTTATAGCTAGTATATATTCTATATATTCTACTGTATATCTTATAGCTAGTATATATTCTATATATACTACTGTATATCTTTTTATTCTATAATATTCTACTGTATATCTTATAGATAGTATATATTCTATATATACTACTGTATATCTTATAGCTAGTATATATTCTATATATTCTACTGTATATCTTATAGCTAGTATATATTCTATATATACTACTGTATATCTTTTTATTCTATAATATTCTACTGTATATCTTATAGATAGTATATATTCTATATATACTACTGTATATCTTATAGCTAGTATATATTCTATATATACTACTGTATATCTTTTTATTCTATAATATACTACTGTATATCTTATAGATAGTATATATCTTATGCACAGGTGGATGTTGTGAAGGGATTTAAAGAGATGAAGGAAAAACTACTGATATCTATTGAAGAAGAATTACCTAAACTGCAGATCAATGATGAAGTTACTGTGAGGAACTTGGGTGAGTGCCAGGAATTGTTTCTTGTTTTGCAATAACCAATAATACATTATATAACATTGTGTGTTATGTATTGTGTAGGTGAGAATAGAGCGATAGAAGTAGAAGTTGTCTCCTCAGATTGCATCGCTATCCCTGCTGAGCAAGGGCAGACAACTCTACAAACTTTACCTCATTCACTAACTCTGCTGAAGACTGTACAACTACCGTACAATCCTATCTCAGTGCACCACCACAATGGTAGCAGATTTGTTGGGTATTGGGGTAACTGTACAGTTAGTAGAATAGACAACTACAAGTTGTACAATTCTTTCATCACCACACCAGGTTACGTAGAGTCTATGGCTGTGTACAAGGATAGATTGTATACATTATCTAAAGGTGATCCTTGTGTAGTGGGTGTCTATGATCTGTCAGGTGGACTTGTTACTAGCTGGAATCACCCCAACCATAGTGGTGCATGTGACATGCTGACTGTACTGGCTGGTAAGGTAGTTGTAGCAGATCCAACAAATAAGAGAATAATCGTATATTCTCTCACCGGCAAGTCTCTACGTCACATTCCCTGCCGTCTGTTAGGTAACAGCCACATTGCTGTGTGTGCCGTAGGCAATGTATCTGTTGTTGTATCCAACTATAATACATCTAAAGTATTTAGAGTCCACATCAATACTGGAGAGGTGATATGGACTCACTCTAATGTGAAGAGACCACAAGGTCTGGTACGCTACAGAAGTTATATCTTATTAGCTGCACACAACAATGACACAATCCATGCACTGGATATCTCTACTGGTTAGTTATTTATTATTTTTTTTTTGTTTGTTTTGTGGATATAAGTAGTATTTACTTGTATATATTGCATGTTATTGTGTGTGCTGTATGATATTGTATGTATATACTTGTATGTACTGTATGATATTGTATGTACTGTATGATATTGTATGTATGTACTTGTATGTACTGTATGATATTGTATGTATGTACTTGTATGTACTGTATGATATTGTATGTATGTACTTGTATGTACTGTATGATATTGTTTGTATTTACTTGTATATACTGTATGATATTGTATGTATATACTTGTATGTACTGTATGATATTGTATGTATGTACTTGTATGTACTGTATGATATTGCATGTATGTATGTATGTATTTACTTGTATGTACTGTATGTATATACTTGTATGTACTGTATGATATTGTATGTATTTACTTGTATGTGCTGTATGATATTGTATGTATTTACTTGTATGTACTGTATGATATTGTTTGTATTTACTTGTATATACTGTATGATATTGTATGTATGTACTTGTATGTACTGTATGATATTGTATGTATATACTTGTATGTACTGTATGATATTGTATGTATATACTTGTATGTACTGTATGATATTGTATGTATATACTTGTATGTACTGTATGATATTGTATGTATATACTTGTATGATACTGTATGATATTGTATGTATGTACTTGTATGTACTGTATGATATTGTATGTATTTACTTGTATGATATTGTATGTATTTACTTGTATGTATTGTATGATATTGTTTGTATATGCTTGTATGTACTGTATGATATTGTATGTATTTACTTGTATGTACTGTATGATATTGTATGTATGTATGTATGTATTTACTTGTATGTACTGTATGATATTGTATGTATATACTTGTATGTACTGTATGATATTGTATGTATATACTTGTATGATACTGTATGATATTGTATGTATATACTTGTATGATACTGTATGATATTGTATGTATGTACTTGTATGTACTGTATGATATTGTATGTATTTACTTGTATGATATTGTATGTATTTACTTGTATGTATTGTATGATATTGTATGTATATGCTTGTATGTACTGTATGATATTGTTTGTATTTACTTGTATGTACTGTATGATATTGTATGCATATACTTGTATGTACTGTATGATATTGTATGTATGTACTTGTATGTACTGTATGATATTGTATGTATGTACTTGTATGTACTGTATGATATTGTTTGTATTTACTTGTATGTACTGTATGATATTGTATGTATATACTTGTATGTACTGTATGATATTGTATGTATGTACTTGTATGTGCTGTATGATATTGCATGTATGTATGTATGTATTTACTTGTATGTACTGTATGATATTGTATGTATATACTTGTATGTACTGTATGATATTGTATGTATTTACTTGTATGTACTGTATGATATTGTATGTATGTACTTGTATGTACTGTATGATATTGTATGATATTGTATGTATGTACTGTATGATATTGTATGTATTTACTTGTATGATATTGTATGTATATACTTGTATGTACTGTATGATATTGTATGTATATACTTGTATGTACTGTATGATATTGTATGTATATACTTGTATGTACTGTATGATATTGTATGTATATACTTGTATGATACTGTATGATATTGTATGATATTGTATGTATATACTTGTATGTACTGTATGATATTGTATGTATATACTTGTATGTACTGTATGATATTGTATGTATATACTTGTATGTACTGTATGATATTGTATGTATATACTTGTATGTACTGTATGATATTGTATGATATTGTATGTATATACTTGTATGTACTGTATGATATTGTATGTATGTACTTGTATGTACTGTATGATATTGTTTGTATATACTTGTATGTACTGTATGATATTGTATGTATATGCTTGTATGTACTGTATGATATTGTATGTATATGCTTGTATGTACTGTATGATATTGTATGTATATACTTGTATGTACTGTATGATATTGTATGTATATACTTGTATGTACTGTATGATATTGTATGTATTTACTTGTATGTACTGTATGATATTGTATGTATATACTTGTATGTACTGTATGATATTGTATGTATATACTTGTATGTACTGTATGATATTGTATGTATATACTTGTATGTACTGTATGATATTGTATGTATTTACTTGTATGTACTGTATGATATTGTATGTATGTACTTGTATGTACTGTATGATATTGTATGTATTTACTTGTATGATATTGTATGTATATACTTGTATGTACTGTATGATATTGTATGTATATACTTGTATGTACTGTATGATATTGTATGTATTTACTTGTATGTACTGTATGATATTGTATGTATATACTTGTATGTACTGTATGATATTGTATGTATGTACTTGTATGTACTGTATGATATTGTATGTATTTACTTGTATGTACTGTATGATATTGTATGTATATACTTGTATGTACTGTATGATATTGTATGTATATGCTTGTATGTACTGTATGATATTGTATGTATATACTTGTATGTACTGTATGATATTGTATGTATATACTTGTATGTACTGTATGATATTGTATGTATTTACTTGTATGATATTGTATGTATGTACTTGTATGTACTGTATGATATTGTATGTATATACTTGTATGTACTGTATGATATTGTATGTATATACTTGTATGTACTGTATGATATTGTATGTATATACTTGTATGTACTGTATGATATTGTATGTATATACTTGTATGTACTGTATGATATTGTATGTATATACTTGTATGTACTGTATGATATTGTATGTATATACTTGTATGTACTGTATGATATTGTATGTATTTACTTGTATGTACTGTATGATATTGTATGTATGTACTTGTATGTACTGTATGATATTGTATGTATTTACTTGTATGATATTGTATGTATATACTTGTATGTACTGTATGATATTGTATGTATATACTTGTATGTACTGTATGATATTGTATGTATTTACTTGTATGTACTGTATGATATTGTATGTATATACTTGTATGTACTGTATGATATTGTATGTATGTACTTGTATGTACTGTATGATATTGTATGTATTTACTTGTATGTACTGTATGATATTGTATGTATATACTTGTATGTACTGTATGATATTGTATGTATTTACTTGTATGTACTGTATGATATTGTATGTATATACTTGTATGTACTGTATGATATTGTATGTATATACTTGTATGTACTGTATGATATTGTATGTATTTACTTGTATGTACTGTATGATATTGTATGTATATACTTGTATGTACTGTATGATATTGTATGTATGTACTTGTATGTACTGTATGATATTGTATGTATTTACTTGTATGTACTGTATGATATTGTATGTATATACTTGTATGTACTGTATGATATTGTATGTATTTACTTGTATGTACTGTATGATATTGTATGTATATACTTGTATGTACTGTATGATATTGTATGTATATACTTGTATGTACTGTATGATATTGTATGTATATACTTGTATGTACTGTATGATATTGTATGATATTGTATGTATTTACTTGTATGTACTGTATGATATTGTATGTATATGCTTGTATGTACTGTATGATATTGTATGTATTTACTTGTATGTATTGTATGATGTTGTATGTATATGCTTGTATGTACTGTATGATATTGTATGTATATACTTGTATGTACTGTATGATATTGTATGTATATGCTTGTATGTACTGTATGATATTGTATGTATTTACTTGTATGTATTGTATGATATTGTATGTATATGCTTGTATGTACTGTATGATATTGTATGTATATACTTGTATGTTCTGTATGATATTGTATGTATGTACTTGTATGTACTGTATGATATTGTATGTATTTACTTGTATGTACTGTATGATATTGTTTGTATGTACTTGTATGTACTGTATGATATTGTATGTATTTACTTGTATGTACTGTATGATATTGTATGTATATACTTGTATGATATTGTATGTATATACTTGTATGTACTGTATGATATTGTTTGTATGTACTGTATGATATTGTATGCATATACTTGTATGATATTGTATGTATATACTTGTATGTACTGTATGATATTGTTTGTATGTACTGTATGATATTGTATGTATGTACTTGTATGTACTGTATGATATTGTATGTATTTACTTGTATGTACTGTATGATATTGTATGTATATACTTGTATGATATTGTATGTATATACTTGTATGTACTGTATGATATTGTTTGTATGTACTTGTATGTACTGTATGATATTGTATGTATATACTTGTATGTACTGTATGATATTGTTTGTATGTACTTGTATGTACTGTATGATATTGTATGTATATACTTGTATGTACTGTATGATATTGTTTGTATGTACTTGTATGTACTGTATGATATTGTATGCATATACTTGTATGTACTGTATGATATTGTATGTATATACTTGTATGTACTGTATGATATTGTATGTATATACTTGTATGTACTGTATGATATTGTATGTATTTACTTGTATGTACTGTATGATATTGTATGTATATACTTGTATGATATTGTATGCATATACTTGTATGTACTGTATGATATTGTATGTATTTACTTGTATGTACTGTATGATATTGTATGTATATACTTGTATGTACTGTATGATATTGTATGTATATACTTGTATGATATTGTATGCATATACTTGTATGTACTGTATGATATTGTATGTATTTACTTGTATGTACTGTATGATATTGTATGTATATACTTGTATGATATTGTATGTATATACTTGTATGTACTGTATGATATTGTTTGTATGTACTGTATGATATTGTATGCATATACTTGTATGATATTGTATGTATATACTTGTATGTACTGTATGATATTGTTTGTATGTACTGTATGATATTGTATGTATATACTTGTATGATATTGTATGCATATACTTGTATGTACTGTATGATACTGTATGATATTGTATGATATTGTATGTATTTACTTGTATGTACTGTATGATATTGTATGTATATACTTGTATGTACTGTATGATATTGTATGTATGTACTTGTATGTACTGTATGATATTGTATGTATATACTTGTATGTACTGTATGATATTGTATGTATGTACTTGTATGTACTGTATGATATTGTATGCATATACTTGTATGTGCTGTATGATATTGTATGTATATACTTGTATGTACTGTATGATATTGTATGTATGTACTTGTATGTACTGTATGATATTGTATGTATTTACTTGTATGTACTGTATGATATTGTATGTATGTACTGTATGATATTGTATGTATATGCTTGTATGTACTGTATGATATTGTTTGTATATACTTGTATGTACTGTATGATATTGTATGTATGTACTTGTATGTACTGTATGATATTGTATGTATATACTTGTATGTACTGTATGATATTGTATGTATGTACTTGTATGTATTGTATGATATTGTATGTACTGTATGATATTGTATGTATATACTTGTATGATATTGCATGTATTTATTTGTATGTACTGTATGATATTGTATGTTATTTCTATATAATTAATAGTATGTGTATATTTATGTCTGTATGTTGTATGTTACAGGTAAAATTGTGGCTAAAATAGCAGACACTGCTGTAGCCGGTGATGGCGTGTTTAGTTTGGAGGGGTACGGTACCACCCTAGTTGTACTCAAGTATAACTACAAACAAGTTCTCTACTACCAAATCAAAGATAACTGATGAAGACTACAAATTGTAGAAGGCTAATTTTGTTTCAGTTTCAGGTGTTTTATATGTTTGTCTGCGTTTGTTTTTGTTTCTTTTTACAACAAACAATAGTTACTTCTGGAATTGATATTATATATTAGCCAATAAACTGTATACATTACAGTATACCAATATATTGTATTTATTTGTGTTTACAGCTGGATATAATATATTACTTTTCTTGGTGGTGACATACCATAGGTAAAAGAATAACATAGACGTAGGAAGTAATTCATAGAAATAACAAACTCAGTAGTTCACTGGTCACATGAATGCCCCAAATACCCACGATTCATTCAGTGAACAATAGCACCTGCATGAATAAAGTACAACTGCAACAGACGTCTAACATTTCTAGTCAAGTTTTGCACAACGTTAAATAGTTACTGTAATGAAGCGTCACTAAAAACTTCGTTTTCAAGTTTAATTGATGAAAAGTTCATTTTAGCTGAGAATGGCATCAGTTCTTTTGATGGTACAGTTCTTTATTTCTCTACTTGATCACACAAGCATTGCGGTTTATCTCTGCTTTTAATTGACCTCTTTAAATCAGTACAACACGTGGTGGCGTTTCAAAAAGGACTGTTCGAAAATGGCTTTTTGGAAAATGATTGTTTTATAAAATGGCTTTTTCGTGTTTGGTCTTTATTAAACTTTTCTTAAAAAAGGTCATTCGTTTACTAGCTATTACATGCATTACTAGAAGCAACTTCAGAAATTTGTTTATAAATTATAAAGGGAGTAATAATATACATTATTTGTAAAGGTGTTGGTGTTTAACTAGTTAGTTATAATAATATTTAACAGCGCTGACTTTTTGGTTGTTGATAATTTATAATATAATAATAAAATGTACTTGGCTTGTAAACAAAACTTTTCTAACAGGATGTGCAATGGATGATCACGTGTGAAAAAAATGACTGTAGAATTAACTATAATTTTCTTTTGGGATCGGAGCAAAATTTGGTCATTAATAGTTCTGTTCAATATTAGTCAGCACATTTTCGAAAATGTCTATTTTTTAAGCAGGCATTTTCGAAACATCACAAATTTGTTTCATTGTTTATTCAAGTGGCAAGAACCTGATTTCGGTTGATCCTGTCGAGAAAGATGTTAACAGTAGAAAGTAGACTAAAACGTTCATTCAAAGTGACTCAGTTGACTTTATTACATTATGAACGGTTCTAATGTAATACAGTCAGTTCCAGCGCTGAACTGGTGGTCTGTGCAGACATTGCAGGATTAATCTACCACAGACATAAGCTAACCTCCAAGTGGGGACGTGACACTGTCATCTCACCACGTCTCGTCTCGCTTGACAGTTCCCAACTTGTTTTGCTAATTATATATCTATTAATCACTGTCACTTTAAACTATGCACTGCACTGTGGTTGGACTGCATACAGACTGCTAACCCTCTGGTAGTAAGTTGGTTATACTTGTACCACAGCTCGCATCAGGTACTGTGTGATACTATTGTCAATGTAATTGATTTTTTGTCGCGATAAACCTCTGATACTAAAATTTTATCATTTTTGTGACTTGAAACTTTTACAGAGGTAAATGGGTAGTTGTAGGCACATGATTAGGTTTGGACTAAACCTCTGATGGTTTAAGCTGATTGATCACTTATTTATCACGTCTGCCATATTGCCGTGAGGTTACAAGAACTTGTCTCAGTTCTACTTCATACTAGGGCTTCAGACTTTAATGATCGCTCGCACTCGCTGGATCCACTCCTCATCTCAACTGCTGTCAGCATGTCTCTCTGCTCTGTTGGCTGTCAGACTATGTGGACATTCCCACCTCTAGATACAGTCGATAGCTGTCCAACACCTACCAATGATTGGCTGCCCAAGTTGGAGATGCCAAAGAAATTACAGACCGTTTTAATAGATAGATACTCTATGGATTCTGCTGAACATTGCTCAAGTTCTTGGCAACAGGACAATAAGAGAGGGTACGCGGAGGCCCCTACAACTACTCCCTATTCCGAAGATTCTCTGTCAGATAATATGGATACAAAGCAGAGTGTAAAATCTCCTAATGCTATCAGCAAAAGGCCGAGAATAGACAAACAAGGTGAGAAGCGAAAAAGTGTCGTAGTTATGCTTTGTTTGCTCACTTGGAACTGAGTCTATTCAAGAAATCTGTGAGCATCTTTAGCTTGTGTTACGTCTTTATCGACAAGAAGATTGTTTTTTCAATGATGGCAAATGCTTTGGCAACATCTTGATACGGCTGAAAACTGACATCTATTTAATGCAATCGTGGTTTTGTTAATGCTTGTACCTGTCACTGTAGATGGGCTGGTGCAGACAAACGATATCGTGTCACCAGGTAATGCTGTTTCTAGCTCTACCTCCGATATGGAAATGGAATCTAGACCAACTGGCCTCAAACCAAGTATGGTTTCCCATATCATACCACATGCAACCTATCCATGAGACATTTTATTGTTAGATTATTTATTGCTAAAACAACTGAACCATAAAACAAGGCTTGCTTGAAGCATACCAGCACTGCATGGCATACTGTTACACAATTCTTGTTTTTTACTAGCCTAGAGTAATCTCTCATGTTTGTCTTCACGCTAGTTCTATTTATTGTAGTATAAAGAAAGTTTATGCAAAAATATTTGAATTGTAGATCGGCCAGTGGAATATTGTCAGATATGTGGCAGCAAGGCAGCAGGGTTTTATTGCGGAGCTTTCGTGTGCGAAGCTTGCAAGAAGTTTTATATGAGAGCTTGTAAACAGTCGAATAGGAGTTTTGTATGCAGCGGGCGAGGTGGACAGGTAAAAGGGAAATGTGAGATCAATAGGAGTAACAGAACAGCCTGTACTTACTGTAGATACCAGAAATGTCTCTCCGTTGGAATGGAACCTTTAGGTACGTTGTTTGTATACCTTGCTACAACTGATGCTTGTCACGTATTAGAAGTTGACACAATGCCAAAACTTGTTGACCACCATTGAAAGATCAGTTGAGCTGGACAAAAAATTCGGCATTTGCTGATAGTATCGCATGGATTAGTTGATATTGGTGATGAATCATATGAAATTCTACAGGAAATGTTGGATACGGTCTCGATGACAGGGCGTTTTTTAGTAGTTGTGAACTTTGAAACCAACTTGCAAAAAGATCACAATTCAGTTAGATCATTGTAGAAAGCAGTGTGCTGTGAGGTAGACATTTGTTATTGTATAGGCTGAGCCACTCCATGTCCTGTTTCCGAAATAGTCTACACAAACCACATATATATCGGTTAATTGTTATTTAATTAGTTATTTGCTGGTAGATGGCTGTAGTCTTGTGTACTTTTGATACTAGATGGAATGGCAATGACCTGGCAATGTTTGTATATGGTGTTAATTTGCCTTTATTGTAAACATGTTGCTAATTGTCAAATACTCATTGTGTATTGCTCACTGATTATTTATTTATTGTTGACCATTCACTGTTTGCTACTTGTCAATTGCTCATTTGTTATTAGCTATTTGTCAATTGCTCATTGGTTATTTGGTATTTGCCAGATTATTGGTTAATTGTCAATTAATTACTCATTTATTAATTGGTAATTGTCATAATCAATTGCTCATTTACTTTGGTAATTGTAAATTGTTTATTGGCTACTTGTCAGTAGCTCATTGGTTGTTACCTATTTGCCAATTGCTCATTGGTTGTTTGCTATTTTTTAATTGCTCATGAATTATTTGCTAAATGCCAATTGCTCATGAAATAATTGCTAATTGTCAATTGCTCATCAACTATTTGTTAATTGCTCTTTAACTATTTGCTAAATTGCCAATTGCTCATTTGTTATACATTGATTATTAAACAATAATTATTTGCTAATTGTCAGTTGTGCGTAGATGGCATGTTAATTGCTTGTTGGTTTGTGCTGCAGGAAAAGGTCTATTAGATACTCACAGCATCAAAAGTCTTCCTTGCAAAGTCTGCGGTTCTTCTTCCTCCGGTTTCCACTTCGGAGTTCTCACCTGTGAAGGCTGTAAGGTGAGAGAGGACCTGCATGTCAAATGTACTTAAGCATAATTTTATGGGAATATCTCTAATCTACTCTAAGTTATTACTAGACCAGGGTTTAGATAATAATGAATGCATGATATTGCGGTATTTTTGACAAGATCCTGTTTGATAATACGATCTGTCAAGTTGGCTTGTCATTACGGTCAAGAATAGTTTAGCTGGAAAGAGCAAAATCATTCACATACGTAAAACTACAGCAATACATCAGCAATGCATCGCATGCCTATTGTGTACAATGGCCTAACCCAATATGGTTGCCATGGTGAGCCGAACCTTAATCTGACATTCGTCCTGCACTTGGTCAAACATAGCACATTGTCTTATAGTCATGGCTAAAAACCTTTTGTTGGTAAAAATAGTGAATAAATCGTTAATCCCAAAAAAATTAAATCACATGGAGATGACAAAGCAATTTTGATTATTATTTTGTTGTTTCAGTTCTTACTAGCAATAGAGTGTGCGCATATGAGAGCAAAAAAAACAAAGAGTTACATGTACTTCCCAGAACTTTGTGGCTAAAATTGAATAATTGCTTTGGCAAAAAACAACTTCCAAAATTAAAACAGAATGGGGACAGAAACCGTCTTTCTCAATCGGCTCCTATTACCGGAAACGGTTCATAGCCAGATTGAACTATATACAAGGACATGCTTCAGATTTGCGGTTTACTTTGTTATTATCTCTGTTTATCCGCTTCAAAATGCGTTCAGAAGAAGAAAATATATCAATTTCAAAGTAGAAATTATAAAAGATCTGTCAAACAGTTTAAATTAGCTTTATGGCCTCATAAAAAAGTGACAATAAATTTTGTATTTTAAAAAAAGAGTTGAAATGCATGTATACTCAAGTACAGTTACCATAGACTTTGAAAATCATTTAAAATTTCATGACTCTAACATCAATACCAAAGATGACAGTTTGTGTAAAATAACCTCTTTGTCATCTTTGAAATAAACGTCACCAATAGGCTCGGAGATAATAACCCTTGCATTCAATTTGAGAGTATTGGTTTGGGGGGTCCCACTTCAAAACAGATAAAAGTTTTCAGTCTATTCATAGTTTCAGCCAATAGAGTCAATTACCTGGAGCTCATGCGACTCTTTCCTTCTGTACTCTTATTGGCTCTATCTTATTATCTTCTATATGGAAATCCATTATGTTAAAAGTTTTTGTCACCGAGAGAGTGATAGCATACGAGAGAGTGATAGCATACGAGAGAGTGATAGCATACGAGAGAGTGATAGCATACCGCTATTTCGGTATAAAAATAAAAGCCATTAAAAGTTTTTAGGGCTGCATAACAATAAAGTTCCTCATCGTAAAAGAAACTTTGGTGTTGCGATTTTGTGCCGAATTCTTTAGTTTTCATTTCGGTACTTTTGTAAAAATAACCTAAAAAGAAATATTGCTATTTAGTAAACTAAAATCAACAAAGGTTATAAATATTTATTAGCTCTATCCTGGTCTGTGAGCTGTTTCCGCAATTAAATAATTTTTTTGAGAAAGACGATTGAAGTTTCGATTTGTTTCAACGTCTTATTTTAAATTTAGTAACTTCTTTGGCTAGTTCAGGCATTTTGATTTCACTACAAATAACATCTAGGGACCAAGTCGATTAATAATGATTAATATTAATTATAATAACTTCTTTCTTTAAAAACTACACTGAGAATCGTTTTGCAGGGCTTTTTCCGACGTCTGCTCCTAGATGGTTCTACCAAAGCTAATTCCCTCGTCTGCGCAGCAGACGGAAACTGTGATGTCACGGTACATTCAAGGTCGCAATGTCGAGCATGTCGGTATCAAAAATGTATTAGTATGGGCATGTCAAAAACTGGTAAGTGTGTGCATGCAATAGCATACTGAGAACTATAGCATTGTTGGAAGTTTTCCATTTACAAAAACTTGTAGGTGTGTTTGCATTTTCAAGTCATGTTTTTGTTTGCATGTTCAAAACAATTGGAATAGACTTAAATTTTTTGGTTTTTAATACAGCTGCAAGGATTGGTCGACAACCTAACAGCGTACGTTACGCTAGAATTGTAGAAAACAGGCAAACTAAAGTTGAAATGGTGGAAAATAATTCTAGAGACGGTTTCGTGATGGTAAGGAATGCTGCTAACATGTCAATAAACATGTCTGTTTGTTTTATGAAGATAATTTTAATAGCAGCCATTTTCCTTCAACTATGTAGACGGGATATTCACAACCAGAACTGAACATTATCCCTGGCCCATCACCCCATGAACTACATGAGACTAAAGCAGCGCTGAGAGAGAAGGTACTTTCGACAGAAAGAGCCGAATGCCCCATTGACCTGTCTATCAGCTGCATCAAATCCAACACACCAGAAATTTTCAATTCCACCGAGTTATCATTGCATCAGCTCCAAATATCGAGACTAGCGTACCTTTACCAGGAGTCTTGCAATGAGTTGTACGCAATAAATAGGGTATAGTAAAGGCTAAAATTGATTGGTTGAAATTTAAGCTTTTTCTACACATGTCTCGCCATGTCAGCAATTGATTAAGGCATCAAAAGAATCGCAGCTAATCGTAGAAAATCATTTAAAAGTAAACTATTTTCAGATTTTCACAACTTGTCATAATTTAGTGTGAAAAGGAAATGAGGAAAACCGTAAAGGACATAAATGATACGCAGCCTGCTTTTATTTTTAGTAAAAATAACTCTTTATTAAAACTTTTACTTTATTGTACACATTTGCTATTTTGTCTAAACAAAGGTTGAAAAGCTATGATAAGAACCTCTTTTACAGAAAATTTTCTTTTCGAAAAGCTATATATATTTTGCACAAATATCCACATCCATTCGTTATCAACTATCTCATGACATGTCTACTTACCTCATTAACCTCACAACTAGCATGTATAGCCGCTGCCACAACAGCAATAATGGGTCATCTTTATGGATAACATTTGTGCCTGACAACTCTTGGACTCATGAATAAATTTATCGCTTGTTTTATCAATTCAACGAGACATTCATGTACCAATTCACTGGTCTATTGTCACACAGAAATAAATCCACAACGTTTTAAAAATGCTAGTATGAGAACGAACTTTTTTGAGAATCTAATGCTTTTAGACATACATAATTAGTAAGTATTCATAATTCATTAAAACGCATCTAAATTATTTTTGTTAACCGGTATGATACATTCGATTACCAATAACCGAAGTGTCAGTCAGTGCTGTCAAATATTATCATAAGTATTTAGTTTAGCAACAAACTCTTAGCATTCACTTTTTCAAATAATTTATGTATTACTTTTTGTTTTTTATAAACAAGTCTTTTCATATTTTTTTTATTGTTTTTAGTAATGTTATCATTAATATCCAGTAAATTAATGAAAAAATTTTAGAAAAATTACACAGTTTTAGTAAAGACTAATTTGTGAAAAAAACGATTGTTTTCAAACTAGTTGATTTTTGGGTCATCTATTTTTTAAACCGATATTCTACTGTCAAAATAGAGTCTAATGAATCAAACATGGAAAATAGTCCAGTGTCAGGTGCTGGGATACACAATGACTTCTCTCATATACAACATGAGATATATATTATTATTTGCAGGACGAAGAGGTGGTCCCTCACCTAAATGACGATATGGCGATAGTACAGTGCAGCTTTGTTCATTTTCAAAGAGCTCTTCGAACTTTTGTCAATTTTGCTAAAAAAATTGCAGGTAAAGAACTGTTACGCTTAATGTAACTGGATTAATATACATGTGTGTATTGTAAATATTTTGCTAATTCAAAGCTGAACTACATGCGATAACGTTAGTAGTGCAGCAAGACATAGTGACAGCTGCTGTTTTGTAGGTTTCACCCTGTTGGACATGGAAGACAGGGTTCTGCTGACAAAGTGTTCCCTTTACCGTCTGCTGCTCATATCCTGGTCCAAAAAGTATGATTTGGCCACGGGCAGACATTATATGTTTGCATGGAAATCTTGGGGTGAAGTCCCTAAACGGTTCACTGATGTTTACCCACCATATAGGGTATGATAAATTTATTATGAGCGAGTTCCTGTTACATTTAGGTCAATTTTGTAGAAGAACTTTATCTTCAACCAAAACAACACCTGCTGTCTTGTGTCAACTATTAGATAGATGTAGAATTAACCTTTGACTCCGAAACAAACAGATGAAAGTACTCTTCGTTTTGTTTCCTCAACTGGTAAACTCTCATTTTTTATACTGTTTGCAGGTTTTGTCACATCACTTTGATGTGATTGGTCGAAAGATAAAATCAACAAATTGCAGCGCAGAAGAGCTGGGACTGCTAGCGGTATTGGTGACAATAAACACTGGTAGGTAGAGATAATACTTACTAAATATTATTACAAAACCACTGCTATAGTTCATTATGTGACTCGTTTGCTTCACATAGTTAGCTCTGCTTGTTTCAGACAACTACAACGATCTGAAGAATGCCACAGCCGTAACAAAAATTTACAATGAGTACATGAATATGCTCATCTTGATGACGAAAGGTATGCCAACTTTGATTTAACAAAATTTCGCTAAATTGTAATTCATATTCACATCCATGATGCGTTCAAGTGTCAGATTTTCATGCCACATTGACATATCTAATTTGTATACTAGTTCCGTTTTCACTTGTAGAAACACACCCAAAGCCCACTGAGAGGTTGCGAGAACTGAATGATTTGCTGAGACTGCTGCGTGAGGCTGCCAAGGAGCATGCCATTGCTGCCAAGACAGTCATAGAGCAGTACCCAACCTACGCCGCTGCCCATGCCAGGAACGATCAGATTATTCCTGCCCTGTACAAAGAAATGTTTTCAAGCACTCCGTGGTTCCATCAGAGCAGTGACTGATGTCAACTACAACGCCCAGGGAACTGAGAGGCTATCTATGTACCTAGACTATACGCAAGCTGGTGTTTGTCACTGACTTGTTGATTGTACTGTTGATGAAATATCCATATCCACTGAGTAGAGCTGTATCCACCACTGAGTAGAGCTGTATCCACCACTGAGTATAGCTGTATCCACCACTGAGTAGAGCTGTATCCACCACTGAGTAGAGCTGTACCCACCACTGAGTAGAGCTGTATCCACCACTGAGTAGAGCTGTATCCACCACTGAGTAGAGCTGTATCCACCACTGAGTAGAGCTGTATCCACCACTGAGTAGAGCTGTACCCACCACTGAGTAGAGCTGTATCCACCACTGAGTAGAGCTGTACCCACCATTGAGTAGAGCTGTACCCACCACTGAGTAGAGCTGTATCCATCACTGAGTAGAGCTGTATCCACCACTGAGTAGAGCACTACTAACTTATATTATCCGTTATAATTCTTTACTCATTAATCATACGTTGATCATACGTTTATTCAACTGCCATAAAGATTGGAGGTGACCACTTTGTCGTTCCAGATATTTACAAGTAATAGCACTAAGTAGTGACATACATGTTTATTTCGTTTTTAAAATAAAAATTAGAAAGTTAATACGACCAGCAAATGGAAGATAGCAAACCAACATTGTAAAACGTTGCAAGTTGCTCTTTCTATATTATTTGATCATGTTTATTTTTTGGATAAACATCTGATGAAATAAATATAGTAAACAGGAAATACAGAAATTCCTGACAAGCACTAATAATTAAAACAAAATATGGAATTATAAAAAGTAGAGAAACAAACGTTTGTAAACAACACCACTAGCTTAGATTGAACACAACACTCCTAGCTCACTCCCATCAACAACCTCTCCTATACAACTCAATGATCTCTCCCTACAACTCAATGATTTCCCCCTATAACTCAATGATCTCTCCCTTGAACTCAATCAACTGTTCCTATCCCTCGATGGTACAATACGAGTAAACAGTGTTTCACTGATGCTAAGAGAACGTAGACTCTGTTCAGGAGAAGAAAACTTCCCATCCAACATGTCAGCAGGGATCAGCACGTGACAGATGAGCAGTTCCTACAAGCAGTACATCAGCTATATTAGTTGATGATCAACTGGGTCAAGGTCAGCAAGGATAGCTGCTGCAGACAATGCCATAGGAAAGCATATTTGTCACATACAAACAAACATACAAACAAACGAACAGACGAACAAACAAACAAATGGTCTTTGCGCAAACATTCAACAAACAGATGATGCATAACATATATTATTTTTGTATGCTTCTGCTATAGAGTTAATAAGCTGGATTTATAAGTGTGTCACCAGAAGGTAGCATACACACAGTAAATTGTTTCCTAACAATCGCAGGGACCACATGCTACTAGCTATAATGGTAGTAGTGTCATAAAGTAGTTGTGAAAAGAGATTATTACCTGTACAAAAGTTAGCTCATGTTGACGCTAGGTTTTTTTTCATCAAAACTACAACAGTTTCTACATTTTATGCAAGACTCTCCCAAAATCATATTGAGTGTGTTTGTAACTCCTTCGTTGTAAAAAGACACAAAAAACAGGAGTCGGTGACACAACAGGCAAGGAGCTAAACATCACTTGATAGTAACAAATATAGGCTGTCAAGAAATGCCGTAGAGACAACAACTCCTCATTACCAGCGCTTCATTAAGTAAAGACAGCATTGTATGTTTGATATATAAAACTATTAGGGAGGGGGAGATAATTCTATGGTTTGATACTACTTAGTAAACCACAGCAATACCACATACACATGGTTTGTGGTATTGTATCATCGGTTATTTTAAATGAACAACTTTGCCTGGCCAACCTTATTTATTTACTGTTCAGTTGTGCGAGCGACTCAATTAGAATATCATGAATACCAGCCGAGTGTTCTTTTTATTAAGTGAGGTATTTTTGTAGATTTTCCGGTTTAAAACAAAATTGTTATTTTACAAATAAATTATATTACGATACTTTCAACCTTGAAATGCTGAATATGCGACAGTTTGAGAAATCAATAATCACTGTTATATCACTGACCCACAGAATCAACTGGTTACGCATGACACAAGTCAGACTTATTACTTATTATAATATATATAGCTTACTTTCTTTACATTATTTAGCACTCTCGCGAGGCCCATCAGCTTAGCCCAAGTAAGAACACGAGGATTGAGATCTGGCACTTCCTGGAGGCTATCGGCATGGCAACACCTGACCATGACACCTACACTGGAGTGGTAGTACTTTGGACCTTTCTTGTATACCACTACAAGTAGCAGTGGGACAAATACATTAATGTGCGTGGTAGGACAAACCCTGATCAGCTAGTATCAAATAAACCAGGTATATGCCTGAAGGCACTAAGGCTACACTCACTGAAGTCACATCCATACGTGAGGCCTTCCTTAGGCACCCAACCTTTAGCTCTGAAGTGGTGATACACAGCATATAAGGCTATGAATGACTTGTCTTTCTTCAGGCATCTTTCCCACAATTCATCAAGCAGCACTTCCTGTAGTAAATGCTTAGATATATACGAAGTCAGTGCTTTAATAGCATGTGACACTGCATCTTCTCTGCCAAAAGGCTCGGATTGAATAAACAAACCACCAAGCACAGCGTATGCATGTGCTTGGTGTTACATAACGTAATACCTGGTGAGTTTGTGCGTCTACAATATCCAGACAGTTGAAAGCCAGCTTAAGAAACACGGCCTACAATACAATCGAGTACACATAACATAGCATGGGAACCTAGCAGTAGAGTATTCACTAATTGTAGTACATAACAAGGAGTAACGCTAACTGGATACAGCTGTAGGATCTACACAATATACCATACCTCGTATGCCCACAATATACAATATACTACACCTCGTATGCCTCCAATATGAGACACTCAGTTTTCATAGAATACTGCAACTTATCCTTGTTGCAGCTGTCACCGCCAAGGTCAAGGTTGCTGAAGGGCAAGTAGTCATCAGAGGAGTCCGACAGGGATTGCTCATAGACATCTATATAAGATAAAGTGAACTTTCAGTTTTTGTGAGACTGCGTACAGTAAGGAATAACGAAAGATAGTTAGCATGATGCGGTCAGTGACCAGTCAGTATGAGTCATTGGGCCATCAAAGTGAGGTCAGTGACACTCGAGGTGAGCATATCGACTTATTGTGAGGTCACTGACCTTTTACTGTGAGGTCACTGACCTTTTACTGTGAGGTCACTGACCTTTTACTGTGAGGTCACTGACCTTTTACTGTGAGGTCACTGACCAGTTACTGTGAGGTCACTGACCAGTTATTGTGAGGTCACTGACCAGTTACTGTAAGGTCACTGACCAGTTATTGTGAGGTCACTGACCAGTTACTGTAAGGTCACTGACCAGTTACTGTGAGGTCACTGACCAGTTACTGTGAGGTCACTGACCAGTTACTGAGAGGTCACTGACCAGTTACTGTGAGGTCACTGACCAGTTACTGAGAGGTCACTGACCTTTTTCTGTGAGGTCACTGACCAGTTACTGAGAGGTCACTGACCAGTTACTGTGAGGTCACTGACCAGTTATTGAGTGGTCACAAATCAGCTTTTACGAGTGAGACAACCGGAACATTAACAGGAAATGCAGCAGTGATCCGATAACTGCCCATAAAAAGGTTTAAAGAAAGAAAGTCATCTCTTTCCGGAGACCCATTTGCTGTATAAAGGGAAACTGACAAGATGTGTTTACTTATTGCATTCAAATACTGAGAATTGATTGGTCAATCTAATTAGAGATGCTTCAATCCAGATCTGAATCGGAATCGACAGATCTTGTGACCATACACTGAATCGGCAAAAAATCAAAATCGGTTTGTTTGCGCTGTTTTTTACAGATCTTTAAACCAACAATGAATATCAAGCAAAGTAGCTACAACTACACATCTAGTTACTGCATTGGCCTCATACCATAACAATACCAACTAGGACCAATGTGGCTAGGTTGCTCCTGCCTGCTACTCCTATTATGATGACGAAAAAGCATAATCTGCTGAGTAATTAGTTTGTAATCCTGGAAAACTATAAAATGATCGATCTGTGATTTAGCTGTATTTTAATGAACAGGTACTCTGAGGTTATTGTTACAACTTCACTCTCAAATTTTTTTAGAAATTGGATTAGTGTGAATCGGAATCGAATTAGTTTGATGGCAAAAACGATAAAATCGGGATCAAATCAGATCGGTGAAAATTTTTGTAAATCGAAGCTAACTAAACTTAGTGTATAAGAAATCGAAATAATTTGTGAATTTGAAGTTTGATAGCTTCAGTTTGTGACTAAATATTTTAACTCCCAAAATGTGCCTGGAATTTCTTGCGTATTCGAATAATAATTTGTAATATCTCAATATTGATTCCACAGACATATGTATGAGTTACAAAAGCCCGTAATAGTCAAATTTGAAAAGAGAAAATATGGCTGTGTGCCATATTGTAAGTTTAGACAGCAGTTAACCTCTATTCCAATTACTGATGCCAACGTAAGACCATCAATTTCTTTCATAGAACCAAACAATGGATCGTTTAACTAGAAAAAAATTAACTATTTCTTAATAATTTTTTTAGATGCACAAGCATGTGTAAGCTGGCGTTCTAGAGTTGACAATGATGTTTTTTAAATACAAATTTTTAAAAACAACTTTTCAGTGCCAAGTTCAAAAAATATCTTTTTGGATTTTCAAAAGAAAAAAACTAACGCGACCCTCGTCAATCACAATCACTAACAGAATTAATCAAGTTAAAAATGTTCACCAAACAGATGAAGATTCATTAAATGGTAAACGAAGTACTTGATAAGGTATTTAAA
This sequence comes from Cryptosula pallasiana, assembly GCA_945261195.1. Taxonomy (NCBI): domain Eukaryota; kingdom Metazoa; phylum Bryozoa; class Gymnolaemata; order Cheilostomatida; family Cryptosulidae; genus Cryptosula; species Cryptosula pallasiana. The sequence continues at coordinate 5,059,179 of OX183135.1, forward strand.
AGAAAGAAAGAAATAACCACACTAGCAGTGATCTCAAAGCTCACATTTACACACCTTCATGATATTCGGCAAGAACTACATCATGGTCTGCACACTTAACAGGATCTACTTCTTCGGTCGGATTGACAGGAATAGAGCTGTCAGCATCCATTGTATGTGACTGCATAGAGGTATGAACTTCAGCAATAGGGAGAGGGTCAAGGTCAGTAGGTGGGTGCCAATCAGAGGTCCAGACCCCATGAACATCTTGTTCCCAATCGTCCATGGGATGTTCATACTCAGTTCTGTCCAGAGACACGCCTGCCTCCTCTTGTACACATTCGGTCTCGCCAAATGGTACACCTCCTCCGATGTCACAGACTTCTGCAGGCTCTCTTAACAAACGACTTCGGTCACTAAAAAACTCGTGTGGAGAAGAACACTTTGTGTCTTCCCTAAATATTTCCATCTCAGTGTCTTGTTCACTAGGAAACTGAAGAGGAACAGTTTCAGAGTCGTCAGCCTGAATACTAAAACTGGCACCACATTCCGCTGCTGTTGAACATGATTCCTGGTCGAGTGGATCATTGCGCTCTTCACTTACAGACTGGGATTTTAGAAATTTCCAATCCTCGGCATCCATGCTGTTCAGAACAACAAATCTTTCAGGAGTGACCTGCTCGGTGTATGTTGCCTTGCCGCTAACACTGGTGTGCAAAGAGCACCGATACCTGTTAAACGTACCGGGCCTTTATTTATATGACACATTTTTGCTTGTAACTTTATGGCAAGACTTTTTCTAGCAAGCACTATAGACCACTGTCAGTACAATCAATTGGAATAGGCACTCATTTTTACCATTAAGTGACCTGAATATTTTAAAAATTGGATACACACAGTAGGCGGAAGTAAATAGAAAACAATATGTCTCCATTACCCCAAGTGGTGGTTAGCCAGCGGTTTTCACTAAAAACAGCATCAGGCAACCACGTTGGCATAAAGAGTTGATATGGTCTACTCCGAGTGCAAACCATACCTTTCCATTGATGCACTTTGTAGATGTTTTTGTACACCCGATACACTCTCCTGTTCCACCACCTGATCAAACACAGGCTCATGCTTAGAGAGACTCCCCTTGCCGTAAAAGCCCTAAAATACGATGTACACACATTGAGGGCTAATTGCTTGAAGGTTTAAACACATCAAGTCTATAAAATTCTATTAACCATCTGGTAGATGAAGTCTCGATCCCCCGGAGAGCATATTTTTACAGTTCCATCTTCTTCAAGGACCGCTTTACAACAAAATTGAGTTCGTATTTCCCCAACTAAAACAGCAAATATAAGTTCTAATGAACAAAACATGGATACTATCTACATATTTGGGGTCCAACAAGCAACCTAGCAAAACTCAATCTTATCATATAAATTTTATAGTAAAGTTTAATTTACAATGATTTATAGATTTACCTCCGGCATGTTTTTGAGTGAAAACAGGAAAGGGAAGATAGCCTGCAGGAATCCGTGCTCGTTTGCGTTTTGGAGGTTTCATATGTGAACCAACTCTTTCTATAATACGCAATTTATATTTATTGATGGTATCGATAAAAAGAAAGGAGGCTTTGAGATCTGTATTCTGCACCCCAGTGATAGATATTTCCAGAAAGTTTTTTTATAGTTTGGTAAACGGGCCCATTGAGCAGTTGGTTACATAAAACAGAACAAACCCATGGAACACACACTACAAATGCCTACACTTGTATTCAAAACTTGATTCATTATTAGAACTTATGCAATAACACTGATCGTGATATTCCTTCAATAGTCAAGTTATTCCCGTCAACTTCTCAAATCTAAATTTAAAAAATAAACCAAAATGTTATTTCAATGAAAGTAAATTCGGAATTTTGTGATTCTGTTGAATAGTTAGACTGGTGCGAATTATTTGCAGTGAATCAATCATCTTCAACAGAGCACACATAGTGACTGCATGGTGCTAATCTGTGATGTTATATTGGGTATTGCCTGATGAAAAATATTTCATGAACATCATGGTTGTACATGAGATTGTTGGCAAAAATAGTCACTAAAAATGGCAATTGCAAACCTACCATTTTATGTGGTATGTGGTGAAAAAAACTAACAAAATAAATTATGACTTTGCAGCTACATCGCTATAACAATAATTATAATAAATGATTCATTATTAACAAATTATATCTTCAATGTTCAATTGTTCAAAGATCACATGGAAGCAATAAAATCAGAACTCCTAAGCAAAGACAATGCAGATACCATGTGGACCAAATTTGAGACATCCTTCAGGGCTGCAATAAATTTGGCTGTGCCAACAAAGACAGTGCACATGCACCATCGAGATCATTGTGCGTGGTTCAACAGGGGAGCTCAGAAACTCATTGACAAAAAACAAACACCAAGCAAATATCAAAGTATCACTGGTTTATTCTTTTTCAACAAATATAAACAAGAGGAAACGAAAAACATTATTGAAAAGGGGTGCAAACCCTGGAGCAAAGGAAACAGCAAAACTTTGTACCAGTACTAACAAAGAAGGATCAACACCCCGTAGTATTCCTTAAACTTCTGGATGAAGAAATCACAAGTGACAACCTGAAATGTGTGAATGCATTAAATTTCCATCTCAACCAAAAAATCTGTGCTAATGAGAGAGTGACTAATCTAACTTCATTACCGCTAGGTAATGAACCACTGAAGGTGGATGATTACAGCATAGCCAAACAGATCCAGGGAAATCAAAAACAGTAAGTCTTCCAGGGCAAACGGAGTAAGAAAACGTGAACTACTATTCCATCCAGCTTTAACAGCTAGGTGCCTGAAGCTTATTCATCCAGCTTCATTGACCTCACGCAAGCTACCCCCTGCATGGAGATCCGCCATTGTAACACCTGTTCATAAAATGGGCTCACAAAAAGAAACGTAACTGCAGACCAATCTTCCTTACCAGTATACCATGAAAGATGATAGAGCATATAGTCCTTCACCACCTCAATAAAGTACTCAACGCAGTGCTACATAATAGACAACATGGCAACAGTAGGAGAGGCCTCTCCTGTGAGAGGCAGTTATGCACTACTTGACATGAACTGAAAAAGGCTGTAGTAGAAGACTCTTTATGAGACACTCAGTTGTGCTAGGCTTTCAAAAGGCTTTTGACAAAGTTCCACAACGACTGCTATACAAAAAATAAGACAATTCCCAGATATTGACCCCCATTTTATGAATTGGATACATGGTTTCCTTACAAGTAGAGAACGTTGCAGTGCACAATACAAAATCGACGCAGCCACCTGTTATATCCGGTGTGCCCCAAGGATCTGTGTTGGGCCCTATTCCTACTGTACATTAATGATTTACCTGATTCCATCAGCCGATAACAAACTGATCTATGCTGCCACTAACAGTGACTAGGAACAGAAGGCTTCGCAAGCAAACATTGACTTTTTGTATAATTGGTCAATCGCAAACAAGATGCCATTCAACAAGACGAAATGTGAAGTTATTGTATTAGGCAAAAACAACAAAAACTAATCGTCATATTTGATTGGGGGCCACCCACTCGAGTGCGTTCAGGAGACCAGGTATATGGGTGTGATAACGCAGGCAAACTTGAAGTTCAACAAACACATATCAAAGAAAATCACGAGCGCGAACAAAATTCTAGGGTGCCTAAAATACACAATGTATGATGCACCTGAACCTGTCAAATTACTTGCTTGCAATAGTCTTTGCCAACCAATTCTTCAGTATGCTGATGTGCTGTGGGACCCAGTAGACGCAACCACTTCCAATGATATTGAGTTTGTCCACAACAAAACTGTGAGATTCATAAAAAATATCCAAGGACGTCAAGGTGTCACCGAGAGACACACCAGTCTCAGAATACACACACTAAAAGAAAGGAGAAAGAACCACATGGTTTCATTGCTAATGAGAATTCTCCCAGAAGAAGACAGAAACACAACTCTATCCAAGGCGTATGACGAAATAGCAAACTGTAGAGCTTGAACAACGATGGAGACGACAGCAGTTGAAAGAAGAGAGTCTACTTCAGTCTATGTCACTTCCCAACCATTCTTCAATAGCTTCCTGTCAAGGAGCATCCGTGGCCTGAGGATAGAGCTACAACATACACAAAACTGAAAAATATGGCTATATGTCTGATCTCTGTCCAATCAATGGATTTTAACTCAGTCCCTAACCAAATGAAGCACTCGGCTTTTATGCCTTAAGGTAGCTCACGAGTGTACTTAGTTTTTCGAGGTAAGATTCGAGGTAAGTTTAGTTTATTATTTATTTATTAATTAGTACAGAAAGACGGGTTACCAAGCGAAATCGTGGAAAATCTCTCTGTATAACATACAGAAATGAAAACTTGGGATATCTTCGGTACTCTTAATTCGCCGAACAGCCAAACGACCGAACAGCCGAATGACCGAACAGCCAAACGACCGAACAGCCGAATAGTGCATAATAGGACAACATTCCATGTTTTGTGTTTTCCGGTTCAATTCCTCCTTGACGATTTATTTTTTGTCCTTGTATTAATATAGTTTTCATCTTTACTACTGCACCAGCCTTAATATTGCTGGAAAGAAAAAGTGTAAAAGATGATTGTTATTTTTTCATGTGATACAGTGCACTAAGTCAATGAATAATATACAAAGTTGATAATTGATTATTATTTTTTAATGATTAATTAATTAATAAAATCAACCACCACCAACAACAACAGTCAGTAAATTATTATTATCTACCTACATCTACATCATTATCTAATAATAATGAAATTGATCAGTAAAAGATTGTTTATATATTATAATTATTAGTATTGTTAAAAATCAACAAAAATAAAATTTGTTTTTTATTATTATAATAATTTATTATAATAATTGTTATTATTATCATTATAATAATAATGATAATTATTATTTTCATATTTTATTTATATTACTGCTGTTAGTAATAATAATAATTGTAATATAATTAAAGTTTATTTATTATTATAATTTATTATAATAATTGTTGTTATTATTATAGTAATTACCATTATCATATTTTAATAATAATTGTAATATAATTAAAGTTTATTTATTATTATTATAATTTATCATAATAGTTATTGTTATTATTATATTAATAATTACCACCAGACAGAATCATACACCATACTACTTGTCAGCAAGGGACATAATTACACAGATAAGACAGCTGACAACAAGTGCTTGGGCGCAGTATACAACAGCAGGTTGTACCAATCAGCATCCATTAACCAAGTGCTGCCAATGCTCACCTATATTTGGAGTCACTCGCACTAGAAACAACCACAGACAGGTACATGCAATTAGGCAGCTTTGTGACAATGTCCAAGAGAGTATAGTAATCTCTAAGAACATTTTATCGACATAAGAAGTCACGACGTTAACCCAAACGTACCCTGGTGCATTCTTTACACGACTACTACTAACTCTAACTCACTCGGCGACCTGCCCTTCTATTTATTCAATCTATTAGCAGTTGAAAATCACAAGATATAATTGGTTAGTAAAACATAGTATGATCGGTTGATACAGACAGGCGCGTTACGAACTATATATAATAGCACCAAAACATAAACATATATAATACACAGACATGCGGGCGTTTATCCACCAGGTTAATCAAACATATATACTACAATGCAATCAAATTAGGCGGGCGTTTCTCCGCCAGGTTAAAAACGATAATAATTAACTAATTTGTACAAAGCAAGATGGCTACCGGAACTGTTAGTTTGACTTCTTGTAGCTTGATCTTTTACGGCTGGGCCGTCCTCGGCTGTTGAGAACTGAGGCTCCTCTGGTTGGTTCATCTGCTTCTGATAGGTAAGACAACTCTGGCTCGTCTGTCCGTACACTGTCACTCGCACAATTATATTACAATATATTACATTCCTTTTCATCCCTTTTCGAATTTTGTTTCTAGCAGCATGTGGCCCCAAGTTATTGAAAGACTAATAACTCAACAGGATTTGAAAATTCTAGTGGAACAAATTTATATATCGATACTTTGTACTGATAAATGCCAAGTTCGCATGAGTTTTGTGTACGCTAAATAATAATATAAACTACTAGCAATGAATAAATAAAAGCAATAATATTTAATTATTCAATTAGTCATACAGATGTAATCTGTGCGACTATTGTTTTAGTAGGTTTTATTATCCGTACAGATTTAATCTATATTTGATCTGGTATATCATAATTTTTTCAGGCAATTGATTTGCAGTGTTTTTTTCACAAACAACTTGTATCATGTTTCCTTGTGCTGGAAATTTAGTGACCTTGCGCTGGTGCAAATCCAGCAGGAGGCCCTATTATTTAGGATCAAGCCTTCCATTAGTGCTCGGTTACTTGTTCCAGCTCTGGAAATTTTTGAAATAATCTAAAAAAGAAACGAAGCATACAGAAAACAGTAGAGGGCGCAATCATGTTAACAATAGCATAGAACACCTTGCTTACCGGATATATGTGACTATAATGAGTAGGGTAGATTTGGTCAATAAATGATATCTCATTAGGTTAGCGAATAAATATCATATGAAATTTGACAACTCTTCACCTCGTTTTGAAATCGCACATTTCATCATTTCAAGTGTATATGTATGTTTGAAGTTGTATCAATAATGCTGATCTGTACACCATGCACAAACGTTATACATTACCAGAAGAAACCAGGTTAATCTCAGGCAGTTTTTTCACCATTCTTGCGGCTACCCGTTTACAGGCTAGTGCGTCACACGAAAAAACTGCTTTTTTGCATTATATATCAGTGTAGTAAAATGCATTGTGCAGGTCGTTTTATTATAATTATAAAGCTCACCAAGGAACAAACACTTTATTCTTTCCACGATATTTTTCAATTTCATTATTCTAATGTTGAAATAGCAGAACAGCCAACAGTGTGATACCCAAAGATTTATGATTTTTTTCTGTACAATCAAAGACAAGAGTTTTTGGTTGCTCATTACTGATTGGAAGGGAGGCTTTATAACACACGCGATGTGATTTGGAAAATTATATAAAGCACAACCTGAAGGCCTATTTTATGCATATCAAAAGTATTTGCTAATTCAATATTCGTCACAAAAATATTACTAACTCGCAGACATTGGAGGTGTGACATACTCACATAAAGTTGGTGTAAAAGATACTGAAACAGAAATTTGAGGGTGTTTTCCATCATTACTAATCAATCACTACTTGAGAGCTGGAACAAGTGACCAAGCACTAAGGGAAGGCTTACTCCTAAATATTAGGGCCTCCTGCTGGAATTGCACCAGCACATGGTCACTGATTTCCAGCACAGCATTATAAAGAAGAAACGCAATTCAAGATATTTTTGAATGAAGCTGCTGGAAATTAATTGCTAAGATAAATTTTAAAACAAGTGTGGTTTGGGTATACAATACCATAGCTAGAAAAAAGTAGGATATTCACTACGCATAATATAAATTGTTGTCTGGTTTTCATGTAAAAGTGTTCTCTTATAACTGATGTAAACTGTATTAAATACTACCGTAACAAAATACAGTCATTTAAAATAGCTGCCCTCTCACAGGTGTCGGTAAAGGCTCTGTTGCAAACCACGCAGAAATCCTTTACAATATTATGTGGCTTGTTGTTAAAAATTTAAATCGTTAGTTGGTAAAAATAATAATCGCAGTAATAATAAATATACCTAGTAAAAGTAGGTGTTATTATATGTTATTGACGAGCTGCATCTGCATTGCATGTTGTTACTACTCATTTTGCTATCATCATTATTATCATCATCGATGATATACTGTTGTAAAATAGTTTTTGCTAGCTGCAGCAGTATTGTAGTAAAATACTACACTACTACTACTACAGCTAGCAGAAAATATTCTGCAGCAAAAAAATTCGGGTTGGTTCTTTCATCATGATCATCATCTAATGATAATAAAAATGATCAGTAATAAGTAATTGTTTAGATATTATTATGATTATTATTAGTAGTATTATTAAAAATCAACAATAATAATATTTATTTAGTATTACTATAATTTATTATAACTGTGTCGTTATTATTGTATTTTAATTATATTATTATTATTACTATATATTACTAATAGTAATAATAATAATATAATTAAAATATGATAATAATAATTATTATTATAATAACAACAATTATTATTATTATGATAAATTATAATAATAAAAAATAAATTTTAATTATATTAGAATTATTAATATTACTATATTACTAATAGTAATAATATAATTAAAATATGATAATAATAATTATTATTATAATAATAACAACAACAATTATTATTATTATAATAAATTACAATAATAATAATAATAAGACAAGGACAAAAAATACATCGTCAAGGAGGAATAGAACCGGAAAACACAAAACATGGAATGTTGTCCTATTATGCACTATTCGGCTGTTCGGTCGTTTGGCTGTTCGGTCATTCGGTCGTTTGGCTGTTCGGCGAATTAAGAGTACCGGGATATCTTTGGGGACTTGCTGTAAAAATATTTCAAATAACTAAAGATTCAAGGCAGGTAGACAAATAAACTGCATTGAATAGCTTATACTAGATCAAAGCAATTTTATATTCAACTGACTAAGGCTTGGATCTGGAGCTGCCAATTAATATCTGAAACCTTCATGAAAACGATAATTTTCCCACTTCCATGGAAAATATTCCAGGATTTTATAGTTTATTATTCTAGAAAAAATTATCATGTCATTGCTGCATCGTATCATTAATTTCGTGCATTTTTTAATGGTTAACAGTTAGTGTTTTTAAAACTAACAAATAACTATTTTATGAGACTTTTGCCGTGATTTGATAGGAAACACCAGTTTGTTGCCAAGAATTCAACACTCAGTGCGGGGCATATTGCATACATGACTGATTCCCTTTTAAGCTCAAGGGTTATCTTGGACCTATTTGAAAATGGTGCAGTCAGCTATCCAGTTTTTACACAAAGATTTGTTGTTTAGATCGGCTATGGAAAATACAGGATTACTTTGGCCACATGATAATTAATTAATAAATTTCATTTGTTTTTATCAGAGAATTTATATTTTTATCAGCTGGCAGACATAAAACAGCACTAACAACAAATCTTTGAAAGATATTGATTGAATGCTATAGTTATACAACTTAACAATAATAGGTTATTTTTTGCTCTATTAATTAATAACATAGAAAAAAAAAATATTGTAATAGAATTGTGCGTGTGACAGTGCGTGGACAGACGAGCCAGAGTTGTCCTACCTATAAGAAGCAGATGTTTACCTTAGGAGCTTAGCAACCAGAGGAGCCTTCATTCTTACCAGCCGAGGAAGGCGCAGCAGTAAAGATCAAGCTAGGGAAGCCAAACTACAGTTCCGGTAGTCAACTTGACTTATATACTTAATTATTATCGTTTAACCTGGCGGAGAAGCGCCCGCTTATTTGATTGCATTGTTATATATATATATTTGATTAAATTGGCGGATAAACGCCCGCTTGTCTTTATGTTACATATGTCAGTGTTTGGCACTATTATTTATAGTTAGCAATGCGCCTGTTTTAGATCCACCAATCATATTGTATTTTATTAACCAGTTATATCTTGTGATTTTCAACTGTTAGCATGGTGTATAAATAGAAGGGCAGAACGCCGACCAGTTAGATTTAGTAGTAGTCGCATGAGTGATTGCACCAGGATACATTAGGGTTAAGGTTGTGTATTCTCATAGTCTGGACTGTATTTTTAGTGGGATCTAATTATTGTCAGCTATTATACACTTCGAAACTTCGCTCATTTGTAAGGTTTTGTATCTTCTCGTTCAATACATTATTGTTGATAAATCTACAACTCTTCTCATACTGTCATTGCTTAGCTTACAGTATTACATTGTCGATAACACGTTTTTAGAGATTACTATACACTCTTGGACATTGTCACAAATCTGCCTAACACGTTACTGTGAACTATACACGTGCTTGCAATTAATTTGTGAATCTAAAGTGAAACCGGATCTGTGCGTAATTAAACAGATCTCAGACGATAGAGAACAGGAAGTCTCCAGATCGATACAGATATAGACTGATCATTACCGTATACATTGGTGCTACTGCTACCGGATTAGTAATATTTTATGACGGATTGTTGCCTTGTCACTGAGCAGCTACGCTACCATTAATTGCTCTAGTGCACCCGTGTACTCTGTACGGTACACAGCTATCCTCTCACAGGTGTCGGTAAAAGTTGTGTTGCAAACCACGCGGAAATCCTTTACAATATATGTTGTTATGTAGTAGTACTGTAATAAACAAAAATCATTTGCATCTGTGGCTGTGCTCTTTGTCTTCCTTTTCTTTAGATACGTCCCATGGTCTCTATAATATTGTCCTGTAAAACATTGAAGTATAATTATTATTATTATAATTATATGAGATTTTTTTAGTAGTTATCATTACTATATCTAATCTACTACTAACTATTAGTATCGTATGTATTATATTATTATCCATCTATCTACTGCTATCTTCTAATTCTATTATAATAATAATAATAATAATAATAATAATAATAATAATAATTATTATTATTTATTTAATTATTTATGACGACTGCAACAACTACGATCTACTTAGCCTCTTGACAGGGAAAGAGGTGACAGTAACAAACTATTACCTGCTTATCAAAAGTCTGCAGAAATCACAGCTCTGGTTTCCCTAGATTATTGTTGTAATATCATATTATCATAGTTTCGCTAGTTATTATTATGTTAGTTGTTATGCAGATGCATTTTAGAATTGAGGGGGAAAAAGGAAAAGAGCAGAAAGATTTTTATGTGTCAAATAATGCTTGTCGATAAATCTTACTATTTTGAGAATAATATTGTGCTCATTTATATTTTTTTGCTCGAAATAAAAAAAAACAACTAAAAATTCAGAGCTTGAATGGAATCTATCTATGAGGTTAAAGTTTTCGAAATACCTAAAAGATGTACAGCTGTTTCCTTCTTAGGGGGGCGGATTTCTGCGCTGCAATCAAACGCTTTTTTCTCCCTAGCAGCTGCCCACTACTTTCTTCTTTTAGGATTACTCTTTCATTTGAGGATTAGAGTTCAAACAACTGTTCATAGCTTCTGAAATAATTTGGATTTAATTGAAAGTTTGGTCTATTATTCTTCTCCAAGTTAATAGTAAGTAAGCCGTTTTCGTGATAGTAGTAGTTAGTTAGAAATAATAATAAAATTAAATAAATAAATTATTATATTATTATTAATTAATTAATGATAATATTAATTTAATATATTATTATTATAATGATTTAGTAAATATAATTATTATTATTAATTAATAAGATAATAATGATAATTAGTTAAATAATAATAATAATAGTAGTTTTTAATATTAATAATAATACTACTGTAACTTTACTACATCATCATCATTATCATAGTTAGTTACCGTAGTGGTAATAATAATAATATTTTATCACTATCAACTTGAAGCATTAATTAATAAATAATTAATGTTAATAATAATAATGAAATCTATGCAATATATATTAATAAAAAATGAAACGTCATTATTGATTGATGATTATTATTATTCACTAATTATTATAATAACATTGTTATTGCTGTAATTGATTATTGCTACTACCATTAGTCTAATTATTAGTAGTAGTATGTATCATAATAATAGTAACTATCACTATCATTAATTGCTGTTATCATTGTATTATAATTGTTGTCAATATTATTGCTATTATTATTATTATCATCGATAATAATAATGGTAATCAATTATTTTTTGTTGTTGATTAATTCTGTTTGTTGTTATTAATTAATCATAATAATTGCTATCGGTCTGCAGAATTAGATTATAATATTATAATATAATAATAATTAGGTAATAAGTACTTGTTTATTATTCGATACTGTGTATAAACCACCAAGTTCAACAAAAAAAAAACAGGACATTATAGTGGTGATGATGATTGATGTGTGTATATATACATAAATATATCACATCTCCATTGAAGAACTATTTAGTAAGTTAGTCCTAGCAACTAAATTGGAGTTGCTTCAACTCCTCGTTGATTCTAATAACACTGCAGTACTGTTATCCCCCATAGATGGTAGCAGTTGTTTAAACAAAACTAATCATTTAATAATATTTATAGCCAAAAAAGGTAGTCTTTTTCGCTGCTGCCCAAGTTGTTGAAGCTTGCAGTGGTGCTAGTTCTTCAGTTGGAGATCTGATACGCATTGATATCTTGATTGATGGAACTATGTTTTTAGTCAGTCATCATTATTGGACAAAATTAAATCTTTTACAAAGGCACTTTTTATTCATTTAAGATTATCATAGGTGCACGCCATCGCAATGCATAAAAGTGAACAAAATTAATTTTATCAACTTTTATACCATCAATTATATCAGGCAATACTAATTGCAATTAGTTTGCACCCCACGGATTTGTCGCGCGAGCATTTTGTAGTCAATTTAGTCATGTAGTCAGCTTGTAGAACAGTAGTTTGTAGTCAATTAAGTCATGTAGTCAGCCTGTAGAACAGTAGCCATGTACTTAGAACATTTTCTTTCATAAGATCTCCGGTTGCGAGTAATTTAATTTTATTCTGATTCGAATTGATAGTCTGTAAGTGAAACTTTCAGAGTACTCTTGAAACGAGCGTTTTGCAATTTTAATCACCTAGAAAGAAGTCACCTGTCTTTACTCTATGCAGAACACACCAGCAGCATTTTGCAATGGTAATTGAAAATCTATTCCAGGCAAAATATTTTGCTTCAAGCACATCTGATTTTGTTGCCTTATGCTATTAACTTTGACAAAAAAAAACAGTCTCTTGTGGCCCATATCAAACAATTAGAATTATTTGTGGTTACCAAAAGGTCAAATAAGGCTTCCTATGGATACATAGGAATTTTGAAGGAGTAATTATATAGCCGCCATGATGGTTTTTTTCTGGTTTTTATAGTTGCCACAAGTTTTATACAGAAACGTGTCTGACACTCATCAATCTCAAGTTTAGTTTTACGTTTTTTTAAATAATGAATTAAGGCGTGTTGAGATAATCTGAAGTTTCACTGAAGGTATTGGTGGTCAGATGTTAACAAGATCAATATTTATTTAATATATTAAGTCAAAAATCTCTTGAGGAATAAAGAAGATTCTGTCTTCGTAACCAATCAAATATTTATATCATTCTGATGATAAGGTTGTTGTTCATCTTACGCGGCGTTGGACCGTCATAAGTTCTTCTTGTGAACTCCTATTTTCTTCAATCGATGTAGTACTTGCTGATCATTGTGAGACTCAGCTAGTTTATTTACCAATTTTATTTCTATTGCAGATCGATATAATCACTTGGATATTTTAAAAATCAGCTAAAAAATGTCTGACGCTGACCACAAGGTTTTAGCAGAAGAAACAGCTGGTGACGAGGTCTCTGACCCTGCAGTAAAGTCAGCCGTAGGTGAGCAAAACTTCAATGAAGCCGTTTATTCAAAAACCAAAATAGAAACAAACTAAGAAAGTTCAACACAATTTTACCTGGTGCCAAAATTGTAATAGCTACAAAACACCCACTGACACAATCTGACACCGGCAGCTGTGAATCACGTTGTTTTGACGTCCTAATAGTTTATTATTTGGTTGGCTAGAAGGAAATGAACAGAATCTAACTAGATAATTGCTTACAGTGTATTTTTTCTTCATCTAGCTAGATATGTACTCTCTCTCACCGTAACCACTAGTAATGCAATGTGTACTTTGCCCTGAGTTTCTTTAAATGTGGCACTTTGTTTACTTAGCGACTAACCAGGTGGTCTAGATAGACTCACTTGTGTCGCAGACTACACTGGGAGCAGAAGTAAGTATTTTGGTAGTAGAAACAGCTAGTAGTTGTGGCTAGTAATTGCGTTGTAGCAGTGTGAGGTAGTGTTAGGTTTGTGGCACTGCATTGCATGTCAATAATATATTCTGTTTTGGTTTCTTCAGAGTGTTCTAGAAGACAATCTATTTTATGGAATGACAGGCTATAGTTAGTTGTGAGCTGATGGCACTGTTGCTGGTTGTTTGCACTGCCATAAACATACCAGCCTCTGTCATTCACATCATATCTGTCATGAGAATCTGTTTTACAGATTTGACCCGTCATTTAACACACTGATAAGAGAATTTTATTAGAGAGGTTTTGTGCTTGCTTCTAACCAGAACTGCCTAGGCAGTTCTACCCTGCATTAGTTGCTGCAAGCTTCACTGTTGTACTAGACTAGACCAGATCATGTGGTCTGTCTCGCTTGCCTTCACTCTACTTAATCTGTTGTAGTGGCCACCACCAACACAACAGAGCCCATTAGCAAGTTCGCTGGCAATGGTATTCTATATAAAGCCAAGCTGTTTGGTACAGCAGAAGTCAATGAACCTAGAGGTAAATGTCTTCATCCATCAACCCATTAATGGCCCCTTTTATGCCCTTGTACCCCCACTCTGTGTTGGTATGTGTTGACCACGCAACAGGAAGATGATGTATTAGGGGCGTATCTGCTTATCACAAAATTATGTCAACGAGTAGTTAGGGTTGGAGAGAGATAATATTGTCCCTCCTCTGGCCCAGCCTGTCTAGTCTACTCACACACTATATGTCCCTCCTCTAGCCCAGTTTGTCTAGTCTACTCACACACTATATGTCCCTCCTCTAGCCCAGCCTGCCTAGTCTACTCACACACTATATGTCCCTCCTCTAGCCCAGCCTGTCTAGTCTACTCACACACTATATGTCCCTCCTCTAGCCCAGCCTGTCTAGTCTACTCACACACTATATGTCCCTCCTCTAGCCCAGCCTGTCTAGTCTACTCACACACTATATGTCCCTCCTCTAGCCCAGTTTGTCTAGTCTACTCACACACTATATGTCCCTCCTCTAGCCCAGTTTGTCTAGTCTACTCACACACTATATGTCCCTCCTCTTGCCCAGTTTGTCTAGTCTACTCACACACTATATGTACATGTAGAGTTGTATAGTGTGACACGTCACTGTGCCACTATGCCATTGGAATATGCATTAACTGGTTTAGAGCTAATTGGTATGAAACGCTGAACAGCACTTTTTGCCCTTGGCTTGCCTTCACCTAATCCAGTTAATCCTCTTAATCCTCATACGCTAATCTCTTGGTTTATTTAATAATTACTCTATTCATTGGAACACTTTTATATTGCACATGCTGCGCGTATGTACCACATATATTGTACACCTGTACTACTTGTGCTGTACATGTATATTACACATGCTGTGCGTATGTACCACATATATTGTACACCTGTACTACTTGTGCTGTACATGTATATTACGTATATTATTATGGTATTGCCCATACTAACAAACACCCACGAATAAAATGAAACATTCCTCTTTCGATATCAGTTTTCACATTTTATTGTCTGTGATATTATTTGGCTCACTTTCAAAGAATAACCAAATAAATAAGATTTAGCTTTATGTGAAGACCAGGAGAACCGCCTAAAGCACCTGTAACAGTTTATTGTAACCTCTCCCAGACCAGGTCATGCCAGAACTGTCAAATAGCTCACCTTTCACCATCCTCTTTCATCTACTTCCATTCATCAGCCATTCACAAACATAAAACACCATTTCCTTTGTATTACTAGAACATTCAACTATCGTCTGAAGACTCTTTCTGATGGTTGGTTGAAGTGAAACCTTACATACCTCTACACTACCATAGATTTTGGAGATGAAGGCTTTTGTGAGAAATGACATGACTGGCCGCCTTACACTGTTTGTCTCTCACAGCAATGTTGACAGTGTTACTGCTACAGTGTTACTGCTACAGTGTTACTGCTACAGTGTTACTGCTACAGTGCTACTGCTACAGTGTTACTGCTACAGTGTTACTACTACAGTGTTACTGCTACAGTGTTACTGCTACAGTGTTACTGCTACAGTGTTACTGCTACAATGTTACTGCTACAGTGTTACTGCTACAGTGTTACTGCTACAGTGTTACTGCTACAATGTTACTGCTACAGTGTTACTGCTACAGTGTTACTGCTACAGTGTTACTGCTACAGTGTTACTGCTACAGTGTTACTGCTACAGTGATTGTTGATTCTGAAACTGTGATTGTTTATGTTTGGCCATTGTTATTGTTTTCTGTTCAGACAGCAGTCAGCCCATACTTTGTTTGCTTGCAGGCATTCCTGATCTGTTATGTAAACCTTTGTATCATAATGTATGACTGTATACTTGTATGACTGTATACTCGTATGACTGTACACTCGTATGACTGTACACTCGTATGTCTGTATACTCGTATGACTGCATACTCGTATGACTGTATACTCGTATGACTGTACACTCGTATGTCTGTATACTCGTATGACTGTATACTCGTATGACTGTATACTCGTATGACTGTACACTCGTATGACTGTACACTCGTATGACTGTACACTCGTATGACTGTACACTTGTATGACTGTACACTCGTATGACTGTATACTCGTATGACTGCAGGAGACCATGTGTGTAACGCTGCCATTGCGCTGCTAAAGACCGCTGTCAAGTCCACTGGTGAACACAAGCAAAGGGTATTCATTAGGATCAACTATACAGGAATTACTCTGCTAGATGCCACAAATCAGGTACAACTGTCTGCTGTGCATTGAATAGCTTCACACTTGAGATTCTTATCCTGCCATATTTATCTGTTGTTCGTAGTTCAGCTAGTTTGCTATTAAATAAATAATCCTTTGCAGAGTGCATTATTTGTGGTGTTGCGAGTGCGAGCTGATCCCTTTTCTTGCCGATATATTTTTTTGAGTGTCGTCCTTCCTGCACAAAAGCGGGTAGACAACTTCACATTTGAATTAATCTACATTTTTGTTTTATTGTATATATTTCTGCAATATGTAATACTATAAAGGCAGGGCCACACAATCATTTTATTAGGCGAAAATAAATTTGGAATCGTCTTCTATTTACTAATCGTGTCTCAAAAGGTGTCACATATGGAAGCATCAGCCGAAATCAGCTTTGGGCGGAATTCGGATATACTGATAGGTTTTATTACCTCAGGTAAACAAGAGCAGGGCCTTTCTTCAGGAACAACTAGTATATATATATAATAGTTGTCAAGAATATAAATAATAAATGAAATATTAATGTTAATAAAAAGTATAAGATTTGGTGATTGTTTGCTTGTAGAAGTACTTTTTGCAGCTATTACGTATTAATTATTTAATTAAATAGTAAATTGATTTAACTCTTAATAATAACTGTGTGTATGTCATTGTCTCCAGCGACCTTTTCACATAATGATCCATAAGAGAGATAATTCTTTGAGAGAAGATAACTCTTTGGTTTTATTGACGATGACACGATTTTGGTGAACATGCTCACCTCAGACGAAATTGGGTTACTACATGCAAAGCCGCCTGGTAGATGATATTTCTTTGCGTCGTCTTTTATTTTGTTGATTTAATAATTTTATTTTTCAAGACTAAACCTCGACGTTTGTAAAGTATGATGTCTCAGAATGTTTTCTGTTGTGAAAAGTCTGAGCAGTTTCCAACTTGTCTAAAGGCTTTTGAATAAGTCCAAAGTTTTGCAAACCCTCTGAAAGCTTTGAAAATCCGAGCCGATTTATTGATAATAGACCTTTAGTCCATTTATGGCTGGTTCTTTTTTACTAAACACTGAACAGTCAATTTCTAATGAAATAAATAACCCAACTGTTTTTATTATTTAATTTGTTTTCTTGCAAATGATATATGAAAGTTATTTTTAAAAACCGGTTTTAGATGCTGTATTCACCAATCGTTTATATCGTTAGCTGTTTTGCTCTATGTCTATTGATCTACATTTATGTTACATATTTTGCGCTTTTGGTTCGAAAGCCTTGTGCTTTGCAACCTTTCCAAAATTTTCAAAATAGTTCAAATAAATTTAAAATGGTTCGGACTATTTCAATATAGTTCATACAGTTTGTATATAGTTCATACTATTCACAAATTTTCTGAATTATTTCAAAACCGTCTGGATTATTTTCAAAACAACTAAATCATTTGTGAAATTCCACTGCTCATCGTTAGACAGGGAATGGTGGTTGAAATCACGAAAATCGGCAACTACGAAAGCCGACTGTTATTTATTACAAGTACTTAGCCCAACTTGAGATACAGTTCATTGGGCTATTTACTACATTTACCCTAATATTTCCAATGTAAAAGACGCTTTGCAGGGCGTCTAGACTGTTTTTATAGTCTAGCTTGAAATAGTTAGTTTGATTTTAAAAGCGAAAACGTCCAATGTTATGAGCCACCATAATATGAAGGTTTCGGGTTTTATTGTGGTTTTTAAGATAGGGGTGTCCGTCGGCTGGTTGGTGACATTAACTCCTTGGGTTTATAGTTGTAATATAGTTGTTGACTGAAATATATTGCCTGCATTATCATAGTTTTCTCACTCTACTACGCTGTCCAAATTGTTACATTTCCATTTCTGTTCAGTTGAAGCTCTATGAACATCCTGTCCACAAGATATCATTCATATCTAAGGATCCCAATGACAACAGAGCCTTTGGTTACATCGTCTCAGAAAAGGGTGCCAAACACACTTATTTTGGTATCAGAACTGAGAAATCTGTAAGTTATTGTTGAAATAGTGCACCAGCGCATCGTCTTGATTTAAGGAGTTGTCTTTTCTTTATCCTGAATGATTTGTAAAAAAGTTGAAAGAATAACTCCTAAATTACAACGTGTTAGCGTGATACAGGTTGGTAGAAAAATCCTACTTATTTCTTTGCATTGTTTGTGAGCAGGCAGAGCCGGTGGTGCTCTCTCTCAGAGACATGTTCCAGGCTGTGTTCGATTTAAAGAAAAAAGAGGCTGAGATGAAAGGAGAGGCAATTGAGAAACCAAGCGCTGAAAAACCTGCAGCTGTTAAAAAGACAGAAGAGTCAGCCACACCTGCAAGCCCAACAACTGAACCAAAACTGGTACTGACTCTAGGCCAGGGGTGCACAACTTCTTTTGCATGAGGGTCACTTCCAAAAATCAGCTGATATGTACAAACGGGTTTCATCATGTGATCAGAATTATTGGTCACATGATCTAACTCGTTAATTGCAGCCTGTCATACCAAACCAATCAAACGATGTGGCACTACAGGGTTAATTTATAATTCAAATCTCTGCATATCTTGATATTTATGTTTTACATTTATTGCATAACAATCCAATTGCATGCTTGTTACATTCTGTTATCAAGCAGTCACTTAGTATTCAAATCCTCTCTGTGATAATCAGAATGTATACTTCACTATGTTTATTTTTGTACTGAAATATGCTGAAGTTTTTTGAGCCAGCAGTTGTCAACCCCTGCGCTAGACAATTTGATATGTTGAATCACTCTAGTTTTTATGTCTGTATTGTTGCATTTAAAATTTTAATATTCTGTTTAATAAAGTCACAAGAAAATATTATCATATGCTGTAGCAGGTAAAAAGTTTTGCTGGATATTCTATTTCAACTTCTGTTTATGGGGGTTGTCTTCTCTGACTCGATGATTTTGTAAATTTGCTGATTGTTTAGTGGGACACAAAATTGACTGTTTGTGTCTGTCACAAGCACATCTCAGCCCATCGGCTATCAAACTGTTTGTTGAAAGTTTGAATATGAGAAAATACTAATGTGTGCTAGTAGTTCAATTGTATAGAAAAATACAAAACTTTTTTTGTTTATTTATCATCCTTATTGCAAAAAATAGCCTAAATTTTTTAGCATCAATAAATGTTGATTTTTATCATTTGTGGGTTTTTACCAATCATCCAGTAATTAAAAAAACGAAATTTCTTTATTCATGTTTTAAATTTTTATTTCGCTTGAACTCAAATTCGGAAATAAAGTTTCAATTATCATATAAAATGTAAAGTTTCTGATAGTAGTATGGGTATGCTATAGTTTACATTTACTCACTTCCTTCTGCAGGGAGAGGCACCTGACTCAGCTAAACCACCAGAACAACCTGCGGCTGTGAAGAGAGAGAACTCCACGTCACATTTACTGGAACTCCTTGGTGATTTGTCCTTTGGGGTAAGTGTCTTTCTACGCTAGTTTGACCATGCAGATGCCTTAATGTAAGGTCAAGGATATAGTGTTATTGGTGTCATTGCAGGAGCCAACGCAACAAACCGCTAATCCTGCTAACAGCCAGGGTCAGCCGTGGCCTTCACAAAATGCGGCAGCAGCTTCATGGGGCAATGCAGTGCCTGCTCAGGTAACCCTCACGACTTCTAATAGCAGACGTACAGATAGTAGATTGTTATTTATTCAGTTTTCTGTTTGATAAGTCGTTGCATTGTTTGTTTTTAGAACGATCCGTTTGCTGTGCAGTCACAACAGAATATGTTTGCACAGCCGGCCGCTGGCCAGCAGCAAGGGCAGTCGCCATTCAGTCAGCAACCCCAAGCAACAGCAGCCCAGTTTAACACCCCAGCCGCCCAGTCACCATTTGCTCAACCATTTCCCCAGCAGCAACCTGTATATGCTAATCAGCCTGGTCACGCCTACAACCCTGCCGGGGGCATGTTCGCTGCCGCCCCTCAACAGCAGCAAATGTTCCAGCAACAGCCTCAGCAACAACAGGCTATGTTCCAGCAGCAACCAGTCAACCGATCACCATTTGCCCAGCAAGCACCCCCTGCTCAGCCAGCTCCATTTACCAACGACCCCTTTGCCACCACCAACTTCCAACAAACCGCCCCTCCGGCAGCTGCCCCTGCTCAAGCTGCCAACAATCCTTTCTCTTCACCTGGTGGTTCTGCCTTCGGAGTGCTTCAGCCCCAGCCGGCAGCACGAGCAGCTCAGGCTGCTCCCGTTGGTCAGCAGCAGTTCCCTCAGTCCACGAACCTCTTCTCTGACCTGAACCCGCTGCCTGCCAACAATCAGCAGCTGGGCAGGGACCAGTTTTTCAATGATGTCAAAAATCCACCCAAGCCAAAGTTGAATGAAATGCAACCACAGACCAATCCGTCTGCAGAACCCGCTGCCAACAGTAAGTGCTGCCAGCTTATGATTTGTTGGTTTTTGTGCTAGATGGGAAATTGGTTTGTTGTGGCTTGTTGATTCTTTCCATAACCGAGCTCTGTCATAAAATATTGAGTAGTGGACAGTGATTTGTGCAGTCATATGATTTGTCTCCTCTTGGTTACAACGCCATTGTGGAAATATTATTCATTGATTGGAATCCCATAAAACTTCATGAAACTTGAAATTAGATATGATTGTTACATTTATATATTTTTGCGATTATAGTATTTATTCCTGCATCGATAAAAAATAGATTGCTTTTTCAATAAATCCGAGTTTTTAACTTGTGGTGTGTGGAGTTGTTCCCTTGATACGGAGGTGCTTTCAAGAATATATATTTTTATGAATTTTAATAGACAATATTTGTTTTTCCACATGAAATTTTATTTTGTGATTTTCTAATAATTTATTAATTAACATTGATTGAACTGATGGAGCTTTTTAATGTTTGTACCATACGCCATGATTGCTCTAAGAATGGCTTAAATATGATACAAAGTGCAGCCCTGGTTTCTCAGTGCTTTACTCTATACCTACGTCTTTTGCTATCTGTCTATGCTATGCTTGCTGTTCTGCTGCCAGTGGCTCATCTGTAGCTGTGTTTGATTGCGCTGTTCCTATCACTAGACCAATGTGGTTATTACAGTCACACCATTTCAACCAATGAATAATTTCACTACCACACCTCAAAGCTATGATTGGCTTAATCAACTTGTGACAACCAATCAAGTGCCTGTGTCAAGCAGCAATACTAGCAATCAGCACACAGGGTTGATTGCTCCTCCCCCAAGTCATGTGAGGCCAAGGCCCGGGCAACCTCCGTTAGTGAAGCCAATGTAGAGGTAACGCTAGCTGCTAATACCTTTTACCACCTCTATGTCATTGCTTCGCGTTTAACTGGCTATTTATGTATACCTGTCACTTCTGCTAGTTGCTAGCCCAGGCGGCTCTCAAGAGGCGGGTCTTACAATGGTGGGCGGGGTTTGGGGGAGAGAATAGTCACTCACCCCCCCCCCCCCCACCATCAGTGAGTCACCCTGGCTAGATAGTTGCAGGTAATAGTTGGTGAGTTATCTTTTCCTTAATTAAATGGAAAGACAACTCTGAAATTTAGCATTATATCTAATAATTGGCAGTTAATAACGAACGTTTTTGTTTGCAGACAACATACTCTGGTGAATATGTGATATTCCTGAATGATTTATCAGGTAATGATGCTTAATTATTTGACATGACGTTGAATAGTTAACAAGATGCCTTTTGATTGTAATACAAGGACTTTTTAATATACAATATATATACCGCATAAAGATCGGTCAGTGCTGCTGCCAAGATATCAACTTTTAATATCAATAACTGTGCATTTTCCTTAGCTTGTATTAAGTGCTAGAGTTGTCTGCTCAATGGAAGGTTGTTTATCACTGCATGTTTCAAATGAACTTCTGAGAGCCATTATATTGGCTTGGTTATTGATAACTATGCCATCAGTGATTGCACTAGGTTAGCAAAGATGGGCCACACTATCACTGATGGACATGCGTCCACTGATGTGCAAAGTCCATAATCAAATTAACATTTCATGATCTGACACTTCTCCAGTGACAAATGATTTTGGATTTTTTCTGCTTGCCTGTTTGTAGAAGATAGTGAAGCATGCATACTCTAGAAGATATCACCAACATAGAAAGTATAAATAATTACCGTACGTCGCATTTTTAAATTATTTTCCCTTAAGGTATAAATCGAATGCTAACATTTTTACTTGTTCAGTTACACCCTGTCGTACTCACTTATTTTTCAACTTCAGCCTATTTTTCCATTGGAACTGATATAGTGGTGCTTTTGCTGATTATATTACTTACACATATCAAAATTCATGGTTGATCACTGGCTATATATACTAATCAAAGTACAAAATGATTGATGCAATACAAAGATATTATTACTCATAGTTTAACATATACTTATTTTGTGTGAAACATTTACAGTTCATTGTATGTTATAATTCACATATAGCAATAAACCATCGTTTCTCTCTCCGATATATTTATTTCTTGGTACCAGATCTCAATCACACAGCACTCAAATGCCCTATGTACAATACATAAATAACTAGATAAATGGTATTCTCACTAGTAGGAGGAAAATTATTTTGAAGAATTTACAAGGCCTTGTTTGGGAGGAAATAAAATTATCTGCAGCAGAATTACAAGTGATGGAAGAGGTTTTATGTAACAGTTCGGAGAGCTGCACTTGTTGGCAGCTGCACGATAACTTTGCGATAATGGAGAATGGAACGACTTAGAAGTGAGACATGTCAGAGATGTATGCTATTACAATTCAATATGTTCGTGATGGTGTCCTCCATCCTACAAGCAAAACAAAATATTGAATCACGGACCAATTTGGAGTAGCTTCAAGCGCAAGGGTGATACAATGTGTAGATAATGAATAAAAAAATTGCACTTACCCCTTCCATGTCCTCTGGAACATCCATATCATCTTCATCGTCATCCTCTGGTTCTTCTTCATCAGCAGCATCATCAGCTGCCTTTTCTTCCTCCTCTCTCTTCTTACTTTCTTCCTCATCCTTTTTCCTCTGCTCCTCATCTTGAGCATCCTTCATCTTTTTTTCACCTTCAGACTGAGTCTTCCAGGCCTTGGCCATATCTTTCACTTCATCTTCATCCTCTGAGATGAGCACATTGTCAAAGATGGTACCAGCCTTCACCTATGACAGATCGATACTCAGTTGTCGAGACATATTCAAAAGATAAAAAACCCTGCGATTAGGTACTTATACTTGAAAATTAACAAATAGATTATTACCAAAATGAAAAAACCAACCTGCCAAAGATCAAATCCAATGACACCGAAGTCGTCATAGGCGTATATTTTCTTGTCTGGTGTATACTCTGGGTTATCGATCTCGGGGTGAACCCATTTTCCCTTATAATCTGGGTTGTCCATCTGTTTAGGCTTCCACTCTCCCTTATATTCTGGATTGTCAATCATAGCTGGTTCCCATTCACCATCCATTTCATCATCCCAGTCCTCTGGTTTTGTTGCATCTGGGTCAGGAATGTGCTCGGGCTTGTCCCAGTCTTCTGGCTTAGTGTCGTCAGGATCGGGAATTTTTTCACGCTCATCCCAATCTTCTGGTTTTTTGGCCTCAGGATCTTTAATTTTCTGTGGTGGCAGAAAGTCCCAGTCATCCTCCAGACTTCCACTCTCTACCTTGTTATCGTCAATTCTGACCTCATATGTGTTGTCAGGTTTAACAACCAATGTGTACAAATGAGTGAAGACATCATCCTTGCACCTGATGTCTTTCTTGATCAGGTGGTTCTTGCCTTTGTAGGTGAAGATGACATGAACCTTTTTAGTTCCTGGTCCACAAATGTCTGGCCCTGTCATAAATAGAAATCAACTTTAAAAATGCTCAAATTTTAACTTGGCAGTCGTAAGTCAGTTTAAAAAGACTAGATTTATAACTTTCAATATAAATCAAACCTACCGAACATGATGTTGTAGGGAGATTCGCCATGCATGTCGGTCTGTTCAAGAGAACTGGGGAACAGTTTCACATAGCCACCACCACAGTCAATGCTTTGTTCATGCTTGACAGAGAACTGTATGTATAGAGTTTTGTCTTCATTGCTGAATTTTTCAAACTTTGCAGATAGACCATAAAATCTGGCATTCTGCGCAGTTTTTATACCTGTAATAACATTCAAATCAAATAGTTCAATATAACAATATAACAGTACCTCCTCGACTAGTGAGAAATCTTTCTCATCAATTTATATGAGAAGCAAGCTATGTGATTGCCCCATGCTGAAGCAAAGTGAATGATGCATTATGAAAGCTAAAATGCGTTTTTACACGGTTTGTTAAGAGAGATTAATCATTTGGTACAACCATTCAATTATTTAAACCAATGTAGAAAGGAGTGACAATTTGTGATTGTTCATGAGCATAAAAAGAAATGAGTGATGGTACAACACTGGAAGTGTAAAAAGACAGTAAATAAAAGCAAAATATGAATAGACGATACACCCGGAAAAAAGCTATGGGACATGACAGATATATTAATATCTCCTACCTTTGTCAGCTTCCTCATCATTGTAAAATCCCCCAGCAGTCCATTCCCAATCACCGGCTTCTGCGCCTTTATGCGTCGATTTGACCCACCTGTCTTCCCATCCAGCTGCAAAACAGATCAAAACGATTTTTATGAAAATGGCAATAAATAATCATAAGGAAACTGAATTGCAGGTGAGCTGATCATCATCGATTTTATTTTTACTACCTCTGTCGCTCAATAATAGTAATAATAGCTATAAGATATTATTTTGACGTGTAAGCGATCTAAAAATCATTTTCATTAACTACTATCAACCATATTGCGAAATATTTTATTATTTATATATGATTGATATATCATTATGATTTTTATATAACAATAAACTTAACTATTGAATCACCATTATTTTACCCTACCACTAGTGCTACAACAAGCTACTGAAGTAGTAATACCAGTGGTGGCAGTAAGTAGGGCAGCATTTATCTGCCAGCCTGGAAACTACCGTGGCAGAAAAGCTTCATTTAAACAACTCAATGAGACTATTAATCAAATGTGAGAAAACACATGATGATAATCACCTTGTTTATAAACTTATACACTGTTTCATTTATCATCATATCCATCAAGGGTTTGTGACTCAATTGTGCTTTTATTGTATCACTTTGGTCGTTCCCACATGATCACTTAAATTTTTTTTTCATACACTGAAAGTTTCCGCTGAAAACTAAAGTGGCAAGTGATACTTTTTTATGAAATACCTACAAACAGTAATTTCACGGCCGTCAGATAAACATTACCTAGTAGTAGCGGTACTATATATTAATTATTACTACTTACACAAGTTCAAGCAGTGGCATGTATGTAGTGGTAAAATATTTCAACCACCATGCCTATATTTCAAGCACATAATTGGAGCCGCTGTTACAGGGTCGAGGCAGGAGGTGTGCTAACGAGCACTTACAATAGTAGTGGGTGAACGTGAAGCGGGCTTTAAAAAATAGAAAAATCAAAGCAAATGTCAATGAGAAAATTTTTTTACTGCATTATTTAGCCAATACAAACATATTTTTCAAATCAGCCTTGGGACGTTAAAAAACATATCATGGCGTAGAATCATATCTTGCAGTCACAATAGTAGTAAACTTTTTTGTCTCTCATTGATAGTTACTGAGAAAATGAGTTTTAAAAATGACCCTCTCAGCAAAAAAATTACTTTGTTTCATGTTCGCACTGCGGTTAGTTTTACGCCTCATTATTGATACATTTGAGTGAAATCCGTGACGCAAGACCAAGCGAGCGTAATTAATTTGCGGTTAGTTACTAATTGCTTCATGATAATATATATTAAAAAAAATTACGTTTTTATTTGGCAAGGAAATTATTAAATCTATTTTCCTACCTCCAGATGTAAAGGATCTATAAGAAATAGTATATCAACAGGTCGGTAATAAAACAGGCTAGTGATATAACATAAACTAAAATCATATGGTCCATCGGCGCACTGGCAAAAGTCACGTTTACAACGTCATTTCCAGACAATTTTTCCCAAAACTACAGATATGTAAGAAGTGCAGTGATTGGTTAATCTTGTTCGGCATATTGTTTCCTATTAAACCCTTTTAAAATTTTGTTTCTAGCAGCCTGTGGTCCCAAGTTATTAAAAATTTAGTAATTCCCGAATATTTGGAAACTGAAAAAAAATAGGTGGTACAAATATTTATATCGATGCTTTTGACGTGTGACGTCATGTTTCGTGATCAGTTTGTGGACGCTACATTATTCTCTCTGCCACCAAAAAAATACTATTATTATTAGCAGGAAAGAAAACAGACATACTACATACACCACGATTTGCTGCAACACTCCACAGCCACTGTGACAGGAAAATTTTCACCATCATGTGACGATGATGATCTATCTAGCCTTACATTTTAACACCAGTGTTAAAAAAAATATTGTTGTAAAGCATCATCATCATCATAAGATTACTACTTCATTTTGTGTTTAGTGACCTCTACTCATTATTATTTGTTACCATCACCACCATGTATGTATCAACAATTTTTCACAAGTCAAAACTACTACCTACTGATAATTACTGGGAAGCCTGCTAGACAGAGTCATAGCCAGTAGTGACATTCAAGCAAGGGACGATTTTTAACCACCATAACTCAGCCATGGTGGTTGGTTGGTAGCACGACATAACTGAGCATAATAATAATAATGATAATAACTTTAAGTCTTATTAATCAAGTATGTATTATTATAATTAAGCACTAACCAACTAATTTATAATAATACTTACCATCAAATGTTTCCTTTAGGTGAGTGGTTGCCAATACAGAGCTGACAGTTACCAAACAGAACCATACTAAAGACCTCATCTCGAATCTTCCTCCGGCCTAAGCTCACCAAGAGCACAACCTAACCAAGAGAATAAGAAGGAAAAACTGATGAATAATAGTAGAGTTTATTATGCTGTGAATGACACACGTGAGAACACCGGTGCCAGTTGTAGACACACTATTGGTCCACGAGATAAACGCACACCCAATAACAGCTCTCCACGCCCCTAAGCTACATCCGGATACTAAACGGATGTTTATACCCGTTGCATTCTGGATTAACAATGGCGTCTGATGAGTGCCCTGCTTGCTACTACATAATAATATAGCTGTAACCACAGTGAGCCATGTATGACTAGTAACAAACTGGTGTTGCAATAAAAACAACTCGAAAAATGCAAACAATAATATATATAATAATAGTTGATATTAATTATTAGCCATACAGATATAGTCTGTATGGCTACTATTGTTTTATTTTATTAATTATTATTAGTAGTTGGTTTTATTTTTCTTATTATTATTATTAATTATTATTATTATTTTTCTTTCGCCGCACTCTAACCACTAGATTTCAGTTTCTGTAAGCTTCTATAACTCCAGATTCACTAATCAGAACTCTACAATAATTAGAGTTGGTTACGTAGGGGTAAATCTGATAATTTATGATATATTTTTTTTCAAGTTGAAAAAGTCACCGACCATGTCATCACAGCTATTCCACTTTTCGGATGCCTCTTCAACAGCCATTTTTGTTCAGTAAATGCTAAATAACTACTCTGTCACTTTTCATCAAAACTGCATGATATTTATATGAGGGTGTGCGGGAATGGTAGATGTACACAGGCATTAAAAGTTTTCAATAGAAAGTTTACAAGTTTTTCAAGAAGAGGAAATTTTTAGTGATTTTCAGAAAATTTGAACATTTTTACTGAAAGAAATTCCAATCTAAACTGTTGTAATACAAGTAAATATGGCATGTTTTCTCACAGGAGGGGCCTATTAGGACACGACGTCTTTAAGCAAGCTGCAGTTGGATCAACGACGTTGTGAACTGAGCTGCGTAATGACACAACGTCATAGTCCATTCAAACGAATAGAGGCATTAGCATTAACTAGCTTGCTTGGAATGTTGCCAAGTGCATGTGTACTTTGACAGACCATTTAGAGAGTTGCCTACCATCTCGGAGAAGAAAACTCCTAACAGAACTCTTATATTGCTCCGTAACTTTTGAACCGTTTGTCGGAAGTCACTAAAACGTTTTTTAATCAAAGCCATGTATGCACAACAAATAATGCAGTTTATAATGGTTTCACACCACAACACTTTTTTCCATCGAAAATTAAAGCAATTTCAGTTTTTATCGGTTCTTACGTTCACCATAACCGATCTTGGAAGACACTTTGATTCAGTAACATTGACTAACATTCCGCAAAAAGTAATGAACAGTAGTAATATAAGAGCAGAACTGTGATGTTTGTGTGTATTGAAGTTAAACATTCTACAGAGAGGACATCTCTTACCTGATATGTACATATATCATCAAATTACGCCGTTGGTATCGTCAAATTGTTATGTTTTGTCACTATAGTCATTTGAAAGTTTGGTTGAGAGGGTAACTCCTAAAATAAATCGGTTTTCGTCTTGATCAGAGATTTTAGCCTGATAACAAAATTTGATGCGTTCATACTTATTCAGGCCATGAGCTGCTTGTTTGGAAAGCTGCCAAGTTTCTTTGTGTCATGTGAAGTTACTAATAGTTGCCTTTTCCTTTGGATACCGAGAGGATAGCTCCTCAAAAAACGCATTTTGCTCCATAACTTTTGAACCGCAAGTCTAATTTGAACAATTTTTTTTTTGTTGAACCGTGCATCTGTATGGCTTTTAATTTTCTCTACAGAGAAAATAATTTGGTTTAGCTATTATATGTATTATTATTATAATTTTTTTATTAATTTTTTTTATTGCAACACCACCACCAGTTTAAAACTAAGTCTACTGGTGGTGTTGCAACTGAGTTTTTGTTACTAGTCATACATGGATCACTGTGGCTGTAACAATGCCTTTATTCATGCATGTGATGTATCTTGCTGATGCTGCTTGCAACAACATGTCAATCCAATTATGGCCATAAAATAAACCACTACTACCTAACTAATAACAGCGCTAATTATTTAATTATTCTTCTTCTAGTTTTTTTATATATATATATCAACTGCTACTACTACTACTACTACCACCACCACCAGAAGCAGAAAGTAAAAGAAGCGTAGTAATAATGAATAATAATAATAACAATAATAATATTAAGGAATTATAACAGATCTCCCACTTCTACCGACAGAAAGCTGTTCCATTGAAATTCAGCCTAACTAAAGGGATCAAAAAGCTGATACATGAATTGAAAAACAATAAATCACCTGGGCCTGATCAAATAAGAAAATGTGAGCTGGTTGTGGATCCTGACCTGGTGGCCAAATGTCTATCATACATATTCCAGGCATCTATCAACTCAGGTATACTGCCATTACAATGGAAAACTGCTAACGTTACACCGATTCACAAAAAAGGCGCAAGAGAAGAGCCATCAAACTACCGACCAATATCATTGACAAGCATACCATGCAAGATGCTCGAACATATTGTACTACATTACATCAATGGAACACTGGACAATGTGCTGTATAACCGTCAACACGGGTTCAGAAAGGGCCTCGGATGTGAAACCCAATTATGCGCTATATACCATGACCTAGCTAGGTATATAGAAAATGGCTCAACAGTGCATGGTGTTGTTCTCGACTTTCAGAAGGCATTTGACAAAGTGTCTCATAACCTACTCATGCAAAAGATTCGGCGTATTGACGGCATAAACCATCACATCGTGAATTTTATTCAGGGTTTTCTTGCTCAGAGAAGCCGGAGGGTTGCAGTGTGAGGAACGCAATCGTCAGACTTGACGGTTACTTCAGGGGTGCCCCAGGGCTCAGTGCTGGGGCCCACATTGTTTCTAATATACATAAACGATCTACCAGAAGCTGTAACATGTGGTGTGAGACTGTATGCTGTCGACATCTTGCTTTACTCAGAGGTTAACAATGATGAAGATAGGAACCGTTTCCAAGAAAATATTGACGCACTGCACGCATGGTCTGCCAAATGGAAAATCCATTCAACACTGATAAATGTGAAGTTATTACATTTAGTAAAGGGCCATCTGCAGATCCAAAGTACTCCCTCGGTAACTGCCCTCTCAAATGTGTTGAGCAGACCACGTACCTCGGTATAGAAATGCAATCAAGCCTGAAGTTTGGAAACATATAACATCCAAAATCAAGAGCTCATCTAAAATCCTTGGCTGCGTAAAATACATTTTACATGAGGCGACTGAGAGAGGCAAGTTGCTTGCATATACCAGTCTCTGCTGACCAATCCTCAAATATAGTGATACCCTTTGGGACCCAACTGAGGATAACACTTGCGATGCTATTGAGCATGTACAATCTCAAGCAGTTCGCTTTATCAAAAACATTAGGGTAGGCGTGGGGTAACTGAAGGTCGAACGCAACTTGAGCTTAAACCACTAAGAGAAAGACGAAAATCACACAGGTTGTCATTATTGATGAGAATACTCTCAGATGAAACCAGAAACCAGACCCTTGCCTCAGCATAGGATGAACTGGTTAACAGTAGAAGCCAGACAACTATGGTCACACGAGCTGCGAGCAGAGGAGAGCCAACCTCAATATATGCATCGAGTCAGACATACAACAACAGCTTCCTTCCACGCAGCGTGAGGGATCTTAGGCTGGGGTCAGATAACACTCAAAAATAAGCAGCTGTCGCTGCCACACTGAATAAACACTGACTAAACACTGACCAAAGAAGCATTCCCTGTTTGCACCACGAGCTGATTTTGAATGCTCTATTTCCACGAGGTAATAAATGAGGTAATACTAATTATTATTTAAAAATGATAATAAAAAGTTATAGTCCACTGGCGCCTTTAAATTACTACTACTAATATTACTGCTTCTTCCACTGCTACCTACTACTACAGCTGTTGCCACTACCGTGAGTCATGTGTGTATGGTGGTTAGCTGCAAACTAACTGATGTTGCAATAATACATCAGAAAATAGAAATAGATAAAAGCTTTTGCAACAAAAAGTATAACACCGAGTACTTGCGTGGTGGACACAGTCTCATTATACCCTGTTATGTGTATTGTAGCAAAAAATATCTTTCATTTGAGTGCCAGTTTGTGACTAATCATGCATGGCCTCCTGTAGCTACTACTTCAAGCCCTACGTACTAATGCTACTACTACTCAATATTAGTAGTAACTGCTGTTATGCATATAGAAGGTTTACTTGCATACCCACATCCATATCACTCACACTACAATTTTCATCATTGTCATAAATTGTTTTTACCCTAGTATTGGTAATGAGTTTGATAATTATAAAAATTGCAAAGACATTATCTATTATTATCATCAGTTATTATGAATAATAATAATAATTGACCACAAGTGAATGTGATGTTGATGATGATAATAACAAAACAGTGATCTATAACAATTTGGTGTTGGAATGAGCCCTGTCCACCAAGGCAACTAGGTACAATCAGGATTGGGAAATTAGTTAGCTCTTGAAATACCTCTGGAACAAAGTCGGCAGACTAACCTATGGTTGCTGCTATGTGGACACGCTATTGGAATTTAAAACCATCTTTTCATATTAGATGAATAATGGGAGGTTGCCGTAAATATCTTGATAATTTGTATCTCTAAATACGCCTCTTACAAATATCGAACTGAACGTCGACAGACATGTAATGAATGTCGACTATGCCGAAGAAAACAAAATTTTGATTTTTTTTCCGGAAGTATCAAAATTCATTCCTGGTGACAAATTAACTACTGTCAAATATTTTTTCTTCATAGCATAATTGATTTCCAGGTCTACCGACATTCACTCCAGGAAGTGTTGACGTTCATTCCAGCTGTGTTTTCGATTTTTTTCCTGTCTAGGCTCATTCCATTCTTCATGTTTAACAGCTATCGCAATTTTAAAACCATCTAGTAATTTGTGTTGTTACTAAATGTTTCGTTTTGGTTATTTTGCTTTCATATTTTAAGTTTTGACCTTTATGTGTTTACTTCGAAATGAACACTTTTAAAAAACTTTATCTTGCTACATAATTGTGAAATAGCTCTATATGGGAAAGATACACCAACCCCTTTTGTATGTTGTTACACCATAA
Organism: Cryptosula pallasiana; assembly: GCA_945261195.1. Lineage (NCBI taxonomy): Eukaryota > Metazoa > Bryozoa > Gymnolaemata > Cheilostomatida > Cryptosulidae > Cryptosula > Cryptosula pallasiana. Next base: position 5,092,059 of record OX183135.1, read on the forward strand.
TAATGATGGTAGTGGGTATATATTAACGCTGTGACATGGTTAAGAAATTTGGTTAAGATTCATCAGTTCTTGCTTTCGATTGATCTTGGTTAAACTCTTTGATTTTCAATTGCTTTCACCAATTACTGAGGTCATCGGTCACCCGCTTTTGTCAAAAAAGTTCAATTTTAAAAATTTTATTAAAATTCATCTATACATGATATGGTAACAGATTTATGCTCATATGAATCAGCATTCTCTCTTCTCTGAGGAGAATTAATAACATGTTGATTCCACAGGTCTAAACTATTTTTATTATTTTTTTAGTTCGGAGACCATTTTTTAGTCATGACCACAACAGATCAACCAGTAACAAAAAAAATAACACACTAAACGTAAAACTGATAGCACAGCTAAAAAGAGGACAAAATTTTTATGAGACTAGCAAAATTTGAAGCAAAAATATGCAAAAAAAAAAAAAAGGTTAGAACACTGCAACAACAATCTAGCACTGGCTGCAAAGATTACCGAAAATTTCGGGAATTTTTTTTTCTGACAATAATTAATATTTTTATTACAAGTGAAAATAAAGCAATCATTGGTGCACGAATGAACTAGAAACATTTAGAGCTACATTTTGATATAAAGAACAACATCAATCAACAACTTTACAAAAATAATAAAAAAAAATTAAAATTAATTATTTATTATTAATGCCGTATCTAAATAATTAATTACTAGCTTACTAACCTTCAATTCCATTATCAGAGAGCTCAAACAAGCTAAGATATTAAAGTGATAGTAGCGCGACGTGAAATTTGGTACCATTCTGTAGCCCTTGCAATGGTTAACACAAGTGGAATTAGCAGTTATGCTCTCTTGTAAGCATGCTATAGTTATTCACATTTAAAGCTGGGATTTATTGGGGTTTATTGTCCATTATCTTCTCATGCATGTTTGTTGTCAGCTCCAAGTTAATCAACCAATCACAAAGCCTCTAATAAACCCTGATATCAGTCAGCCAATGATGCGTGAACAAATAAACCCCAGCATAGATAATGATGAGCAAATAAACCCTTATGGGAGCTAGCCAACCGCACACACACTGACTCAGTTCCTTGTCAATAATAACACTGAGTGATTATGTAACATCGATCACATAAAACCAATTAGTCTACCAACAAACAATTAACAATCACACCATTATGTCAGCTACAAGTGCACTAGTCAATAAAACAGTTATGGATATGGACACTAGCTTTATGACGGATGACAGTGGAAATTCTAATGTTGAACAAACAGTTGGTCAATACAACAACAGAGCTATGATAAGGAACCAGAAGTAAGTATATACATATACTTTGTTTAGAAAACAACATAGAATCATACCTGTTTTTTTTTCAATGGAATATATTTGACATTGTGATCAGCTGTAGGAATGTACATAGATGCATGCTCAGTTTTCAATTTTCTAAATTGGCATAAATTTTGACGGATTCGTATTGAAGCATATATACATGTGTTACATGTACTTTGTAGAGTGAAAGTACAGGCAGTAGCAGTGAGGAGGAATTGGACAACAATGATCGGAATGATTTGAACTCTTGGTGCATGTGTGACAACTGCACACAGCCGGACAGCTACAGAGAAAGAATATGCTGCCAAGAGATACATGAATGCCAAGAACGGTTGGATGATGCTACTATACACTATGGACAGCAGGGTAGATTTGACTGCATTACGGAGAGTCCACAAATCACTAGAATCTGCTTACAATGGGAGGTGCTGGACATTGCTTGACTATAAACAGCAATATGGTGCCACTGCTTACAATGACAGAAACAATGTCAGCAAAAGGCGTCGGCATGTGGCATACAGACAGTTGGCACGGTTTCTGTTTGGGGTTGTTGGTAGAGACAATAGGTATATTTTGCCTTCCAGTGGTGTAAAGAAAATTCGTGCTGTTTTTCCTAATGACAATCCTGATAATATCATCTTATACATCCAACCAATGATATATATATTGTATATATTATTGATCCAACAAAGAATTTAGCAATGGTTTACCTGGAGATTGCAATACCCATGTAAACACAAGTAAAATTACAAAATTCGGTGTCTGTCTTATTTGGATCAATATCAGCATGTTTATACACTGATTATCTGATTATCTGTAATGTAAATCAGCGCAGGCAGCAAATTTGTATTGCCAGCCACTAAGGCTTCGCTTCAATGCACATGCTCTGCTACGCTTCTACACTACAAAGCACCTGGCCTTAGCAATGATGCATTCCACATTGCTGTTTTCACAACGATTGCTGACACAGCGCCAGCCAATAAGATCTCAGATAACAATGTTGATCCATAACTGTGTGAGAGCAGATTGGGAGAAGACAACTCATAATTCCATGCACACACTATCAACTGCAATACGTGGAATTGATGAATATACACAACTTTAATATGAAAATAGCTAGAACCGCCATTTTTTTTGCTGCAGAACGGTACCAAGTTTTACGTCGCGATACTATCACTTTAATAAACTAATTAAATCAGAAGAAACAACAATGTACTTGCTCCTTTCCAGAAAAAAACTGCCCCTCATTACGAAAAAAATTCCGAAATTGAATACAGGAAGTGATAGGGTCAAGGATATTTGGAACTGTTTCTGTTTAGAAGGTCGTAGAGTCTTCAAACAAAAACCAGAAAATAGGCAAGACTCTGCTCTACACGATGGTATAAGAATTATTCGTGTCAGTCTACACAAACTTGTGCAATAAGTTCCGAAAACCGAACAAAATAACGTCCGAGCACTGCTCGATCAAGGACTTTTGGTCACATAACTCCAAACACGAGCAATGTTCCACCGAGGACTTTTATGAGTTCAAAAAATTAATCTTCTATGATACTTATAATTAGCTCCCATTCTCTAATATATAATTCAGATTTCTCTGCTCCGAGTGAGAATTATAAGCATAGGATTACATCATGATGGATTGGAATTCATTCTCAACCATAGAAATGGTAAACTTGATCGACTATAAACTGTAATAATAATAAAGAATCCCATTAGTCAAACAAAATTGCAACTCAAAAAGAAAATAGTGATAAACTTTTTATATCTTTTTTGTTTTATTTGATTTGGGTTTTAGCTGTAAGCAGTACCAGTCGTCAGCGAACCTACAAATCTGCTCTGGTTTTTAGTGCTCCTTGGCTAGTTTAAATTTTTTGAACGGTTTTAAAAAATAACTTATGGACTATTTAGTAAAGTTAGATTTGTTAATGCATATAGATCTAAAAGTTGGCAATACTGTACAAGTCGGAAATTATCAAGGTGGAATGCCCTGACAAATGCAAATAGAAATAAATCATGTTTTTGTCACGGCGATGTCACAGTAGGAGACCTTGGTGATGTCACAGTAAGAGACCTTGGTGATGTCACAGTAGGAGACCTTAGTGATGTCACAGTAGAAGACCTTGGTGATGTCCTCAATAGTTTAAGCTTGTTATAAACTATATGACCCTTACCTTGTAAAGAAATGGCACCACATGTTTTAATTTCTTACACTTATTTCAGTGATCTGGGTAGTCTCTAGCCATCAGTTATGGCCCGAAGAGGTTCAGCTTTAGAGCGTGCTTCAGCGGCCATTAACAGAGGTTCGTCTTCAGCTGCTCGGAAATCTGCTCTCGACTCAGACTTCAGCGATGATGCTGCAGAGCTTACGGTGGGTTGTGTTTGTTTGTGACTACTTGCGAGTCTGTAAGTTACGTAATATATAAACGTCAGAAGTATCTGTATGTCTGCCTGTTTCACTATGCTTAGATTGTTTATAATTGCTGTACATGCAGATATGGGAATGCTTAGGGTATGATCAGAGTAGGGTTTTACCATTGGGTCTCAAGCGGAAGATTTTTTGTTTACAAGTTTTTCATTATTATAAGGGGAGATAAGTCACAAAAAATACATTCTGTCCAAACCAGATGATTCAGATGTCAAATAAGCAGTTCCGTGTAGGTTTTTCTTACAGTATTGTTAAAGCGCAGCACTCTATCACAGCTTTTTGTTTTTGTTAGCTGTCTGCAGCAGCTGTCACTTCACCATTAATATGTAAGTATTAAAATAAAACTTAACTAAATCCTGTGCCAGCCAGCTATACTGCAAGTATTCCATATGAGAAACAAGCCACAGTTTACTTATGCATCGCGTGTAGGCTGAAACGTATGTAGACTGCAAGCTGTTCCCACGTAATATTTCACAGTTGGCTGGGATTGGGAATAGCAAGTGATGGGGTGTAACCGACCAATAACATCAATCGTTTCTTTTTCTCACTCAATTAGTCACACATCAGCATAGCAAATCCAGATTTTTGTGAGATCTTCTTAATACGTACAAATTAATAAGAGTTGTGTGCTCATGCAGACAATAGAAAAATTAAGGACAAATTTCCGTAACTTCGTAGGTGCGCGTGACACTACAGCCTTGGCCCATATTCTATGTACTGGTTGATGAATGCAGGTGTTACATATGCAGTATACCACAGTCAATATATTGTTACGAAGACTATATGAAATTTGGTTTGTTGGAGCAAGCTTAACAGTTTCTGTTTCTAGCCCAAGCGTTTAATGAATACATATTTTAGATTTTTAGCACGCAAGCTAATATTGCATCATTTGAATGTGTAGTAGGAAATGTTAGTTTAGTCTGACATACTACAGCATACTTCAGTTTACCACATTGATGAGTGATTTACTCTTGGAGTTTTCTCCCCTCTTGTGGGAGTAGACGACTGACAATCTTCTTTTTACTTTTACAGAGGTTTCTATCTGGGCTGTCAGGGACGTCTAGAGGAGGTGATAAGTCATCTGGTGCTGTACCTGCCGGTCTCAGTGACATATCCATATCTAGTGATGAAGACTTCAACAGCAGAGTTACATCAGGTCCACCGGCAGCGTCTCTCATCTCTGGCGCAAATAAGTTTATGAAGAGCTCTAAACCGACAGGTAGGAGAAGGCAACTGCAAGGATGTTGTACAAACTGAGAAATAAAATTGTGAGGTTTTTGTTGGATTTATTAAATTGTACACATCAAATTGATTTTCTCTTCGTTTGTCTAAGTAGCGATAAAGTATAACAATATTGTGGGAGAGTTTTCTTGCACACACATAAATGGGCTTATTTCAGCGTTAGAAACAAGAGTTGAAAATTTTTATTTTTCATTATTTACGTAACTGATAAGTTTATTAATAGTAAACGTGTCGACATTCAAACTTTACAAAAGTTTTTACTCGCTCATTAAATTTCCCACGCTCCATGAAACATCGTTTTTCCACACGAAGCGCGCAGTGGTTTTTCCACACAAAGTGCACAGTGGTTTTTCCACACAAAGTGCACAGTGGTTTTTCTACATAGCATGCGCAGAGATATTTACATTTTGTATCACTACCCACTATTTTTTTGTAATTATTGGTCATAGCAGTCTCTGTACAATACAGTAATTATAAGGAGTTGTGCATTTAGTGAAGGATAACTCCAAAGAGTTTTGAGTAACTGCTCGATTTATTTTCACTTTGTACTATGATAGTCGGCTGAACATTTTTGTCAAAAATTTGTTGTTTATTTGTTTCCATAGCTGCACAATCCAAGCATCTGCCAGTGAAGTCAGCATCAGCTAATACTGCTGCGGTCAACCAATCACCTGCCTTGCTGAGGCTCTCCCAACAGACCCAGCGCTTCCTGAACAAGTCCAAGACCTCTGCAGGCGTGGGAGGCTCCAACTCACTGCACATCAGTGAAGACAGTACTATAGTCAGTGAGACGAGCGAATCCATTGGTGCAGGGGGTAATAAATTCTTGAAGAGTAAGCAAACGAAAGCAGTCGCACAACCTCACGTTTTGGAGGCACCAAAACGTCAACAGAACACGCCTCTTCCAGGTACCACAGCCATAAGTCGTCTATTAGTTTATTGTTTGTTGGAGTTTTCTCCACCTTCACCTTGCCTTAAACATGTATTATTTTTAGAGATAGTAAACAAAACTGCAAAGCCTTAATTGATGTTTGTCACTGAAAATAACTGAATGACGTAAAATTCTATTGCACCAACAAATATTGTGTTGTCTGTCGTAACATGATTATTGGAGATTAGATCAGGTTATTGTTGTTGTTGTTGGTTAGCTTTTTCTCTGTAGTAAGTGGGGTTTTTCACTAATACCCGTTGTATTGATTAAAACTGAATCTATCCGCAAGAGCTCTATGTTGCGGCTATTCTATGTTTCGGCAATTTATTTTTCATAGAAAGAGACTATTGAAACTGGTGACATAGTTGCATCAGCTTCAAGTTGTTCAACAACTGATTTGGTTTGAAGGTGGCTGTGAGATGGTAATATTCTTATGAAAAAGAAGTAAACTACCTTAAATAATAAAAAGAAAAATCACAAATAAAAATATCATTTATTATGAAATAAATTGGCAACAATAACATGTGGACTTTAATGTCTATCTTATTTAATGGGACGTCAAAGTACAGTAGCACCTTTTATGGAAAATAACTCACCGGAACGTAGAGCTAGACTCGGTCTAAATATTCTGTATTGGGTACTGAGTCTAAACAATGCAATGAATCCTTCAATGAGTGATCATTTATTACCCCATCTAATCACACAGCGCATTCACTGCGAACCAGCACCGAGGATGACTCGGACATGGCTGCTTATATACAGAAGTTGTCTCCCTCCGCTTCTGAAGTGTCTGATGCGGATGATATCCGATCGAAGCCTCCATTGTTCTCTTTACCTCAGGTACTCAGTCTACAACTTGCTACAGTGAGGGCCTCTTAGATCCCACCCTTATTTTATTTTGCATTCGATCTTTAAAGCATAGCTGGTGATAAGTAGAGAATGTTGTGTGTCCACAGCCCAGTGCTGCCGCAGACACCAAATATGAGAGTTCTTTTGCTACCGAGACTTTCTCTGCTGAGTCTTCCATCGTCTCAGATGTCGAGCCGAGGAGACCCCCTTTCTCTAAATCTATGGACAGCACGGTTAGCATCGCCACCGAAGGTAAGCAAGCTTGAATCACTATATTCCCATGGCTCCAATTCATTCAGGTTGAACTTATAAACCATTTATTTGGGTCATTGGAATGATGACTGGTGCTAGTTGCTTCATTGACTAGTTCACTTTGATTCCTCAACCCGTATTTGTTCGGGTTGAGTATTCATTAGAATCATAGGGATTGTTTGTGTTAACGAATTCGCATCGTTTGAGCAGCTCTTTTGTGGAGGAGGCGTTAAACTAGCGTTTTGTCTGTAAATCACTTGGAAGCGCTCGTCGGTTTTTGTATATTTTCTGACTGCAGTTGCTTTACATTTGTATAATAACTTTTTGCAAATTTAATAACAGTAAAATTATAACTTTATTATTTGTTCGAAAAATTGATAGTTTTAGATGTATTGATGGTAGAATTCAGAGAATCATATATGTGGGCAAACTACTGAATTATTATTTTTAGACTATTGTCAAATATTTATTTTATTTATTATGTTATAATAATTGTGTGCAATTATTATCACTTGTTGTTTTTATTATTATTCATCTACTGATTGTTATTATTATTAGTATGTGCTATGAGCATTCAATTGTTCAACAATCGCTCAAGTTACTATGTTAACAACGATAAAATTATTACACGCTCTATTTACTGACATGGAGGGACAACTCACCCACAATTTCAATTTGCATTACTAAAGGAATGGGTCGCAGTCCCAACACAAATGAGCGTTCTCCCCAAATGAGTTCGAGTCATGGGAAAATAGTGAATGAAGCTTAGGTAAACATACCAATGTTCTAACAATATATGCACTTGCCTCTGATATTGTTCATTAGATGCCCCCCTCGCTACCACTCTTATGGGGATAGAGGAGCTCAGTCTAAGTCCAGTTCCAGCAGCTACTAGTAAGCATTTGTCCAAGTCTGCAACAAAGTCGTCTGCAACAAAGTCGTCTGCAACAAAGTCGTCTGCAACAAAGTCGTCTGCAACAAAGTCGTCTGCACCTCTTAAAAGTGACAAGAAGGCTGCCAAACAGACCTTCAGCTCGTTTGGTTTGCAGTCTGTTGATGACCTTTTAGCGACCCCTGACTCATCGATACGTAGTGAGGTGCCATCAGGAGCACAAAAATCTATACAGACAGAATCTAGCATAAGAACCTATGATTCAGTGAGGAGTTCCACCCCCCGCAGTGAGTCGTCTATCCATACCTACAGGGACTCAGTCAGGACCGTCTCCATAGACAGTGAGATTCACACTCACTCTACTACCAAAGTAGATGACTATGCTAGTGACTTTGATGACACGTTGAGAGAAACTGAGTCTATTGCTACTGATAGCGGGTCAAGGTCACCCTCCCACAGGTGAGAACATGAGCTCAGTCTTATATAATTTTATAATATATATATAGTCGTGTGCTCAGCAGGTTGTTGGTCGTTCCAAAATGGCTATTTTTTAAAACCGGATTTGGAGGAGGTAATTTCGTATTGTTAACTTCATGAAATCTTTCAGCAGTTTTTTTTTAAACTTGAAATGTCATGGTTGATAGTTATAACTGAATAATTCTGTATCAATTAATTACGAAATAGCCATATATTATTTGTTTATATATTTAAAGGTGGGATATACCTGTATATCTGTGTGTCTGTTATTTCAGGTGAATAGAATAGACGCCTAAGATAAACTGCGAGAAATAAAAACTGCTGAAAAACATTCCATTGAATTAAGCTAATGTATGGCTAGGCATTAAATTAGTCATTTGTTCTCTAACTGGTGTTATTTGTAGATTTAAACCATGGGTATAATGGTTTGTTTTTATAGCTGTTACAGGCTAATGAAAATGTCAGCTATCTAAATCTTACAAGTATAATTGTATTTTATGTGTAGAACAATGAGAAATTCATCCGTATTTATTGGCAATATTTACTTCATTGAAAAACGGAGTTGCTCTACAGCGCCATTAAAATGCTAGAAATGTGACGTCATTGATAAAATAAGCTTTCGCGAATCCAAGTAGGAAACGTTACTTTTATAGAAAAGGTGCCTGTATTAATCGGAAGATATTTCAGTTTTTATTGGGTTCTGTGACATCTCACCCAACCCAGTCAAATAAAACATATTGATAATTCATTTCAACACCTGCTAAGAAACTTACTCCCATGGATTTTGTCAAATTTATCATCAAAAAGTGTATAAAATATAAAACAATTCCATCGGACCTTTTGTTAGCAAGATTCTGATTGGCTGAAGTTGTTGTTGGCTTTAGCACCAGATATTCTAGTATTTCTAGTAGACCTACAATAAAACATTTTATATCATCGTGTAGAGCAGAATCTCCTCTATTTTCTGGTCTTTATTTGAGGTAAATCTGCCAGTCGAAACAGAAACCGCTCCATGAGAACCGCACCCCGTTCCTTGTCGGGCAAAAAATATTTCTTCTTGCTGAGATAGTTTGAAATAATATTTTTTGCAGAGAACCTCCACGGATGAGATTTGTTCTGATAAATGGTTAGATTATATTTATTTAGGCATGCTGGAGTTGTTTAGAAGTGGAAATGACAGGTAGTATGCTAGAAATTAATTATTTGGATGACGACGATGTTGTTGACTAGTAATTTTTTATTATTTTTCATTTTTTTTTTCAAAGTGTTGATTATTATGGTTCTTTATATCAGAAGATAGCGCTTGAAATTCTCTATTCAGTGGTGTAAAAAGTCAGGTGCTAGCTTGAATAGAAAAAAAAAATTAATATTATTCTTTGAAAAAATGTCCGGGATTTTTGCAAAAACAAGGCCAACTTTGATTGACGTGTTATGGCTAATGTGGTGGCCCATTAATTCTTCAAAATTATCTACATGCATCAGAATTGAATTTTCTTTCTATCTGTTGCCTCAGTTTTTGTTTGGAGCTTTACTTTTGGTGTTTTTTTTCAAAGCAAAAATGTCAATTTTCAGAAATTCTTTCGTCTGATTAATGAAACGCGCAACCTAATTGGCTAACAATTTTATACTATCCGATAACTTCAGTGTGTGAGAAAAGGTCTATAAATCTTGGACGGGCACAGTTTTTTTATTAATGACGTCACATATCTTGGAGTTGTCCCAGCAAGTGTGTTTTTGGGTGTCTCAAAATTTAGCTGAATTATTTTGTTTTTTTTAGCATGTTCATGGGATATTTATAATATATAAAGCTAATAAAGCTTAATTATAAGGTTACATCAGCCTATAACTGCTGTAAAAAGCAACCATTATACCCATGGTTTAATATTTCTAAGAATGTAGGTGTAGGCGAATCACAAACAGTTACATTTTGCTATTATGCAATGGTTGGAGTGTCAATCAAGTAATTTCACGCTGGTTAATCACTCATGATGGTATTTCTAGTACACATAAAGAGTATTCGCGACCTGTTCGTCGAACAAAATGAAAAAAATAATAGGTGTTCGTAGTTCAATATGTAGCGTATGCAACGGAACATCAGATTAGAACAGCATAATATTCAATGAAATGTTATACTTTACCGAACAAGCCATAAAGAAGATAACTCCCAATTTTCAAAATAATCAAGAAAAGAATAAAATTTGAACTGCTACAAACTGGAATAGTTTGTCAAGCTGCCCTTCAATTTAGTAAATTTTCAACGCTTGCAATTAGTTCGAATTCTTTTTCAAGGATATAAAACCGGTCTATGAAAATGGGAAAAATCAACTCGCTCGTTATTATTTATTTAGTGTTCAGTTTCATTCGCGACCTACGAACAATATAAATAAATACTCGTTGATTATTTTTTTATCCAGTGAGCTACTTTTTGTTGACTCATGAGTTCCGAACAAAATGATTATTTATTGATTAAATTTATTGCCGGTCTGATTATTTTTATTGCAATGTGTTCGGCGAACAGAGGTCGCGAATACTCTTATAGACTGCGACATCTCTTGTAAAATTTTTTCTGCAAGTTTGTTAGCTCAGCACAACTGTGTCGTCTTTTAAATTGAGCAAGAAGAAAGAGGAAAGGAGAGATGGAGAGACTAGAGCGTGGCAAGGGTGGAACACGGAAGGAATAGAGCGGGGCGGGCTAGGTAGAAGGGTGTGTGGGTCGAGATAGTTGGACTAGAATAGAGCTGGCATTCATGGTGAGATTTGAATAAAACCGGTAATACTGCTAGTACAATATGAATGCGATTAGCAGTAGTGATGTTATATATCCTGTTTGTAACTCTACCAATGGTCAAGGTCTTCTTTTTAAAGCTACGTCTACATATAGTGATCACTTGCCGATTTTCCTCAGCGATAGCCAAAGCTCCTAAAAGAAAATCTTGCCGGAGTTTTATCCATTCTTCAGCGATTTCGGTCAAGCTCACTGGTGCAAACTACAACCTGCAAATTATCATGTAATCGTTGATAGATCGGGCGGTGCGGATGGCAAGACATCATTGGAAACAAGAGTAAGGCATTTGTGCACTGCGATTGGCTGAGAAAGGAATCGGCTAGCGATTTCTTGATATGGACCAAAAGCTGGCAATAACCTCAAATAAAATGCTATCAATTGCGTAGCGATTTCTCTGAAAACAAATGCTGCAAAAGCCAAGCTAATGGCCAAGCGAACGCTATATGTGGATGTGGTTTAGGAGCATCTTTTGTTCGCTCTATTTCTATCATCTATTTTTTATTGAGACACATGTTGACCTTGTTATTGACCTTGTTATTGAAAAGTGAAGTTTCTGCCATTCTGTATCTTTTGTGAGTTTCAACAAATTACTCCACCACACTTGATAGCTGCGTTGTTTAAACGTTTGGTTTTAGCAAACGCAAAATGCCAGGTTAAAACGCCCCAATTTTTTCCAAACTATCAGATATTCTAAAATGCGCATTTTCAATTAATGGATACCTAATAGTTTAATTGTTGATTAATTATTGATCGTAATAAACAAAACAATATACTGGATGTTTGTCATCGCTGACTTTACTATCAACTATTGTGTCACTTTTATCTTGTGTGTTTGGTCAGCTGACATGTTGTGAGTTTTGTGATGTCAGAAAGTTCAGCAGATCCTCACAATATCGATGAGTGAAAGATAAGATTTTTAACTCAGTCGATTTTATTATAATGGTTGTTTCAGTGACCGAACCTTGAGCTCTCCCCGCAGAAATCTAGACAGATCATACTCTTCTGGCTCACATTCCTCCTACAATGCCAGGTCAAGGTCAGTTAGTAGATCGTACAGTCGGTCAAAGTCGAGTAGTAGCAGAAGATCATCTAGCCGATCCAGATCCAGTAGAAAATCGCAATCAAGTAGGTCAAGGTCACGAAGTCGTTCGCACTCAACTGACCAGTCGTGGTCTCCAGGTCATTCAAGGTCACCCAGTGTGTCAAGGTCACGAACTACTCCAAGGTCAACTAGTCAATCGTCATCTCGCCGTTCAATGACTGAAAAATCTTCGGTCAATCATGATTATAGCAGCAGCTTTGAAGATCATTTGGAGTCCACACAGGAAGTGAGGTAAGATTATGACTACTGTATGCGTACGCTTCGTGGTTACCTGTTACTATGGCGCTAGCTGCAAATTAATCGATAGTTAAAATGTTCCATTTTTCCACCATTGAAGAATGAAAAATTCTTTTACTGGTTTTCAGTGCTTTTTTATTTCAATAGTCATCTACCATTTTTCTATTTGGCACTCATGTCGGATTTTTAATGAGCCGATGCTTGGGAAAACCTCCAGTAGTTGTTGCCTAGTCAAGTTTTCAATTCGGTTTTACAATTGACAACCAATTTACAAACCAAGTTGACAGTGCAGGCAACACATTCACAAGTTGGGATGTTGTTTTTTAACAAAATTCATTCAAGTATTTAGAGTAGTATCCTGTTGACCCCTTGAGGGTATATTCTCACCGGCCTCCTTCCCCATAGATAATAAAACGATTGTTTTGTTAGGAAATAAAAAATTAATTATAAATAATAGTAATTCAAGGTTTTATGAGATGTGCTTACCCTTTCACTAATTGGAACTCGGCAGAGCGGTTGCACTTCAATGATGCAACCGGAAGTAGTCTAGTCGATCATCGAACTTATCATTAGAAATTGCTACTTGTTTGACTTTTATCTTGATTTGAGAAACTTTGAGCAGTTGATAATACAATAATGATATTGTTAAGAAAGCTGAAAGAGTCAGTGAAGCCTTTGAACTCTTTTTTCGAGAAGACATTGGTTTTTTCAATTTAGAAAAGTTGATTAAGTATTATGCTCATAAATACTTTGTAGTGACGCCGTAGTTTCTTATTTTGAGTTTTATTTGGTTTGCCGACGTGAATAAAAGGTGTGCCCTTGTCATAGCCTGGTTACACAGTGGGAAGTACTGAGATGTTTTATATGAACAGCACATCGCCATCATTATACCCTCCGTGCCCTAAGTGAAGTAAACAAAGTGTGGCCAACTGCTTTTGTCACGTGACCCTCAGGAGCCAAATGATTGAGTGCCTACACTATAACTTATAGAGAAAAGGCTCTATTTCAGCAGCTAATAACGCAGCAAATCGACAGCTAAAGTTTTAAACAACCATTCATCTGGCAGCTCAGGATATCTCCTAGCTCTTTGGCAGCTCAGGATATCTCCTAGCTCTCTGGCAGCTCAGGATATCTCCTAGCTCTCTGGCAGCTCAGGATATCTCCTAGCTCTCTGGCAGCTCAGGATATCTCCTAGCTCTCTGGCAGCTCAGGATATCTCCTAGCTCTCTGGCAGCTCAGGATATCTCCTAGCTCTCTGGCAGCTCAGGATGTCTCCTAGCTCTCTGGCAGCTCAGGATGTCTCCTAACTCTCTGGGAATTTCAAACTAAAAAAATCAATTTGAATCAAAGTAATAAGGGCCGAAATATAGTGCTTTTATTGCCTCTTGCATTATGAAAATTATGAATTATAAACTACTTTATTTGTACTATTCAACTTTCATATGAAATTTGGAATGACTAACAACCTCTAAATATTAATAATAACCGAAAGTTAATCATAGTTATTATCCATAGAATTATAATCTCGAAATAATTATGTTTTTACAGGTACCAATGAAATCAATCATTTTTTGTCAAAATGAGCGTACTATTGGTTTGGCATTATTCAGTTCAAAGTAGCCCATTACCTTTTTATTATTCAGCCAGCTGTTTAGGAAAAAAGAAAAATAATAATAAATAGGTAAAATAAATCACATAGTGGATCAGTTTGAGTTATTATTTTCATATCATGCATTGCTGATTCACATCAGCAGCAACACACTAACAAACACCGGTTTCAAAGAGTAAATACTGGACTTTTATTAATATTACCTACCAGTATCTCCATAGGATTATCTCCATAGGATTATCTCGATAGGATTATTCCACTTTTTTATGTAGTTTTGCTACAAAACCAAGTGACACTTCGGTATTTCAGGTGTCTCTATAATATATAGTAATTAACGCGACTATATAGAGTTATCCCTCTGAAGGGGAGATGACTCCTTGTTTATTCATGGCTTCAGTAACGTTTAAAAGTTTTAAAAAAAGTATTGCTGCAAAATTCAGGTTAATAAATAATATATTTGTTCTAGATTGAAACAGAAGATGCTCACACATGTATTACTGCAAAAAAAAATTTCTTTTTATGCAACAAATATTGAATAAATGCATAAAAATTATTTCAGTCAATGATGATTTATATAAGCTTTTGTGAATTTTGACTTCAGTAAAGTTGTCCTTATATAAAATGGCGCTGGAAACGGCTGACCACACTTTGGTTCCTTCACTTAGTCCATCCGTACCTATCTACTGGTCATGGATCATTGATCGCGGATTTTATAAATCTAAATATAAAAGATATACTTTCATAAATATTAATAGTATTTTGGGATCGTGACATCTTAGTAAAAAGACTTCCGGTACTTTCACTGCTGGCGACCCCTATAAAACTCCCAGAACCCCTTGAAACAGGTTTTACCATTCACTCTGCCTACAATGTATAAGTCTACAGCACTAGAGCTAATAATGATTAATTAAATGACTGTTCAAAAATGAAATTAACCTACTGTTATGGGCCAAAGCTGGTTGTTTAACCACCAAGTCTTATACTAACATAGTCATTTCTGCATTAAGTTTTTAGTTTGCAATTCTACATCAAAGTATAGAAACTTGGCTTAATATGTTTGTTTACATCATTTAGGTAGATAACCAGAGTTTGATTCAATCCCACAATTCACAGAGATATCCTGTTTGTACGATGTTTAATCTATTTGATTTGACCTATATAAACATAGCACTCTGATTTGAGATTTTCATTGACGCCAAGTATAACATTTCTAGACATAATATGTTTACTGATGATTCTAGAAGATTTAGTCACTCTATTGTTGGTAGCTCTGTGATATCTGTATTTTTTTTTATTATTTTGCTGTTTTGTTCAATATTTGTTTTGCACCTTTAGATTGGAGATATTTTATATTTTAATTTGGAGCATTGCATAGATGTCGTCTGTGTACCTAGTATATGAACGACTGTGGTATTACTCTCACTCTATCTCTACAATAACGTTGGCTCACATGCTACAAAGACCTCTGTTTTCACTGTTTGTTTATTAGACGGGGTGGTGACAGTAGCGTACCAATCTTCTGAGAGTTTAGCACAGAACTTGTGCCGTTGAAATAGTTTTGTGATGACTCAGCGAATTAAATATCCAACATGGCTACACGCTATTGCATCATCTTTCATCATTAGTTTTGTGGGTTGTAGACCTAGCGGAGAAAAAGTGGATGCCCAAGTACAAACGGGTTTAGAGCTTGATGAAATGATACTCAAATACTATTGGTCGACTGACCAGGCTGTGCCATTTGTGGCAGCGAGTCAGCAAACAAAAGCATCAAGTGAACCAGCTAAGGTGGCTGGTATGGCAGTCAGCAATGATGCCCTTGAAGGTAATAAATATATTTATATGTTTGTTTGGTGTTTTGATCGCTTATAATCCTTCACTTAGATCAAACAACCAAAAATAACTGAAAGTAATGATATTACTTCTCACTCGCGCCCCACTCAAGGCATTCCATTGGCTGATAAGAGATCTTTGTATGCCAAGTGTAGTCGCTGATATCTATACGACATTTACGTAAGAAGCAAATGTTACGTGGCTGCCATATGCAATATGATGTAATATATTTTGTTGTGTTTTAGCTCTCACCCTGTACAACCCTTCTCTCCTTGCTCTCAACGATATGATCAAACAACAGGTGCAGCTGAGCAGACAATTTCTAAACATGCAACAGGATATGCATAAAAGCATTATGGGTAGTATTGAACGCGAGCATGTGTACACAACACTTGAGGATACGTACAAGGTACATATCTCTTGATGTCAAACGGAATATAGCTGTATCAACAGTTTATGTTATGTAGGGGACGTTGTCATGTTTTTGGCTAAGCGGAATGACTGAAGAGTTTGATTCTAAAATGAATCGTTGTAAGTCAAAGTTACGTCAGCTTTTAGCTGGCGTTGGTTGACTCTGTGGTCTGTGAGTTTAGACATTATAAAGTCAGAGTGAAACTTGGCATAGTTTAATTTACTTTAATTTGACTAATCACAACTAGTTGGTTCAGCTTTCTAATGAGACTATTAGAAATCTTTGGCTATGTCTCTGGTAAATATTGGCCCTAGACACTCTTGCATAACAATTATTTATTTGATAAATTTTTCTCCGAAGCGTTTGGTTCCCATGTCAAAGACATCCACCTATCTGCTTGCAGGTGTTTTCCTGAGCTAAACTTTCGTGTCAGTCTATTTGTGCGTCATCGTATCGCAATATCTCTTTCTACGAGCTATTTTATTATTTTTACGCTTGTTGATACCATCGTACCTGCCTTATTGATATTGCCTGCAGTCCTTGTGACACTAGATCTTAGATTGCTGCAGGCATCATAGTAATAGTATTTTATCTTTTTCTATATAGTACATCAAGAGCAGACGAAAGCCCCGTCTCACCTTTGATCAGGCAGTGGATATGGTTAAAGAGGAAATGAACCTGTGACTTGGGACAGACACTGTCTAGCCCTCGGCTAAGCTGCCGTGTGACAGAGCTCGTAGTTATTGGATACTATCACTGCTGTACACACATTGCATGACTGTAAATGCTCTTGTTAGTGTTTGTTGTAATACTCTGACAGGGCTTCTACTTCTCTCCTTATGCTCATCTGTGATAACCGATGTTAAAACAGAGGCTTAGCTTTGATAATGCATTGATCTGTTTACAAACCTGAGCTGGTCAATGAGGTCTCAGAAACTGTGCCATTCAGAGCAACTCAAATTTTATAAAGTCTCAGAAAGTTATCTAAGACGATTTAGTAAAGTCATTGTACAAATGTAGCTGAAAATTAAAAACCTGAAAACTTTTTATAGCTGTT
Organism: Cryptosula pallasiana; assembly: GCA_945261195.1. NCBI lineage: Eukaryota > Metazoa > Bryozoa > Gymnolaemata > Cheilostomatida > Cryptosulidae > Cryptosula > Cryptosula pallasiana. Next base: position 5,109,495 of record OX183135.1, read on the forward strand.
TTTTAATATTAAGAATAAGTAAAAACATTTTTGCTTTGTTTTTTCAAATTTTAGCTGAAACCTTTGTTTGGTAAATAAAAAGTCTGCGCAAGGTTATTGCAAGGTTATGCGCCAATCATTAAGTTATTGTTCATTGCATTTATACTGAGAAATTTTGCCTCTTTATTTATATCTTTGCTCATGTATATCTCCGTCCATGTATATCTCCGTACATGTGTATCTCAACACTCGTTCGTTTGTCTTCCTCAATACACCATTTTTTATTTTCAAGTTTGTATACAATTTTATGCAATGAGTGTTGTGTGTAACTACATTATAATCAAATACATGTGCATTGTTTGTTACTTACCTCCGCCCATGACTTTGCACGCATGTTTGACCTTGGTTTGCGCAAACACCAAGTAATTAATGAGATTTTACAATGAATCGAAGGATTTCCTGTGACATTTCACCAACCAAAGAAATCTGCGCCAGTTGCTGATTACCCGTTGGTGGGAGGTGAAGAATCCTAATTTAAAGTTAAATAATTTTTTCTTTAAAGGTTACAATTTCATTTATTTCTTTATTTCCAAACCTTTGATGTCAGACACCTTTTGAAATTTGGTGCTTCTGTTATCAGTTATCAAGTTGTACCTAATATTTGGTGCTAATGGATTAATTGACTGTTTGTTCTGGCACATTATGTAGAAATGTAACATTTACCTTATCTATTCAAGTTTTTGCACAAGATAAGGTTGCCCAGAAACTAATAACTCTATCACAGAAACAAACCAAACACTCTTCATTTGGCTCCTTTTCTTAGATTGCTCTCTCTCAAACACTTCAGTCGACAGCATGGGTCACAACGTCACCCTTTACCTTTGTGCCGCTGCCTTGGTACTCGGCGGTAAGTGCTTACATTTAGTGCAAAAGTTTTATCAGAAGTTAAAATAAATACAACCTATTGTCTTCACCCATTATTATCACATCTGTAATATTTACTAATCAGCATCAAATATCATCTCGAGATCAGCAATGCGTGATGCCGTTCTTGATACTTGCGTTTTTTTGTTTTGACCGATTTCCGTTACAAGTTTTTTTTAACAACTTTATGTAATGGTTTCTTTTCTGCTTTGTGTGCTCTAAACTAATCCTTTTGCTTTAGGTCTGAGGTTTTAATGTCTCCAGTTAGACATAACAAAATAATTTTATAATAAATTTGTCTAAATGATATTTAACATCTCTTTGCAATGAAATACATGTACAAATTATTTTTTATCCATTGCATGGAAAATAATTCATTTCTCTTACATTACAATTTTTTTACCTTGAGAGTCATTTTATATGAAGTAATTCAACTAAGTCCAGGTATCTAAAGAAAAAATTGAATTTTACATTTATCTCTGTTTTTTATTTTCCGTAAAACGCTGAGGCTAAAAACTTATTATGAGGTATTGTTGATATACCAATAGCTACTTATAGACTGATCAATGCTATATATATAATATATATACTCGATAAATTTTTAAACCGCTAGTAATATGTTAATTTTTCCTAAAAGGCTTCTAAGAGTTTTGATTTTACATTCAATTACAGTTATCAAAGCAAAGACTCCCTACGATTGTGATTTTGAGAAAGATCTTTGTGGATGGATAGCTAAAAAAGAAAACTACAGACATTTCTGGGCAAGAGGCCAAGGTGGAAATCCTACGTTTGGAACAGGACCTACTCATGATGACTCCGGGAGAACTACGGGTCAGCATAAAGCCTTGTGTACATCTACCAATTACCTACCATTGAGGATTTTATTATTTATGTTTCGGTGAAATGTGCGAAAACAATCGGTAGCATTTTATTTGAGGTTATTGGTAGGTTTTGAGAATGAAAAAAGAATTGGCAGACAATTTTAGATTCAACTAATCATGTCACTCCACATAGGTTTGCTTTTATTAACACAAAAATTTCTTGCGCTCAAGTATTTACATGAGGAGTCGTTAATGAATGCTCCTTCTTTGTTGTTGCCAAGCATTTTATGGCTAACACTGACATGAAATGCAGCAATTTTAGCAGAAGTTGCATAAGAATGGCCCATGGAAAAGAAAATAGGGGAAACCCACTGCTGTTATTTCAGATTGGTAGGGGCAAATTGGTAGGCAATCGGTAGATGTACATGTAGCATGACTTGTGTATAATAGTAAATGCATTCAGCATTTATAAAAAGTTCTCCATGTTTGTAAAATGTTCATTTGGTTCTTGATTGTAAGTGACTAATTTTGAGGTCTTTGACCAGCTTTAGGTCTTGTAATTTACAATTCAACACAGCAATTTGCGAAACACGATATGCTTTACACCCTCGCCACACGAGTTTGTCTTCCGCACCCAGATCCAGAGTTCGGCGACAAATAGTATGCCACACGAGCCTGACTGGCACCTGAAACGACGGTGTAGTGCTCGATTGAGCACGTAAGAGCAGGATTAATATTTTTGTGCGTTCCACATTGTTTCCTGTTTCTGATTATTTTTTAATATTTGTTTTTATTAAAAACCTATTCTCTTTAGCTAAGTTTATTATTATTATTCAATTAATGAATGAATTATTATTATTAGCTCCCTATTAGCTTCATGATTCGTAATTATTTATTACTTTTATGCATTTTAATTATTTATTTATAATTTTTTTCCACCACTAGTGATAATTATTTAAAAATTTTATGATTGCATTAGTTTCTGATAAACACCAACAATTCTATAACTATTATAATATGACTAGTATATTACAAATATATATAATCTTTTCAAACATTTAGAAAATCAAAATAATCTTGTCAAATGGGATCGCTGTGGGTTAATCAACCAATCACAGCACGACGCACAGGATGAAAAATCTATCATGTCCGTTCTGCTTTCTCCTGTGCTGGATATACCATCCTGCATAACAAAATGTTGGATACGGGTGATATTCTGGCTCGAAAGCAGGGGCATTAATCAGCACCTTCCAAAACTGTTTGTAAACATCTGTGTTGATTGATTGATATATCTATTTAGTATTAATACAGACTACTTGAGGACACTTCAGTCGACTATTACATAATACTTATACTCGTGGTTTCTATTTCCTACTTTGTATCATCATTGACAACAAATTCATTGCTCACAATTGTGAATAAATAGTAGAAGTCATACTGACTATTTTTTGTTCTTGCTCAAGACGTCTGGGCACTTTACTTTTGTATATGATTGATGTAAGAGTCACAGCCGTCTCCTAATATTCCAGGTCATTTTCTCAACTTGCGAGTCACCAAAGAAAAAGTCAGTTACAAAGCATGGCTGACTTCTCCCTCGATGAAGAGTTATGCTACCAGCTCTAATTGTAAACTTCATTTCTCATACAGTTTGCATGTGGAAAATCCAGGTAAACACTCTTGTCTGGGTTTTTGGTGGTACTGTAAATCACAGACAAACATTCATTGTGAGACTTAACATTGTTTTTCTCTTCTGCAGTGCATTGTGAGAACAATCTGGGAACCGGCTGCGATAGATTTAGCAGCAATCCAGCAATCGCTAAGCAGGTTTGTGATGTCACCAACACAAAGTACTACGGTTACATGAAACAAAACTGTGCTAAAGTCTGTGGGATACATTGTAGTAAGTAACAATAATTGTGTAGTAAATGGTAGCTAGTAGTTGGTAGATAGTAGTTGGTAGCTAGTAGTTGGTAGATAGTGATTCCGCCATGATTCGAAACTGACGTTTCGAAAATGAACTGTTCGAAACTCTTAAACCTGAACCCCCCAACCCCAAATCCCAAACCCCCATCCCCAAAGAGTTTCGAAGTGTCCATTTTCGAAACGTCAGTTTCGAATGGTCCGTACCCCGGTAGATAGTAGTTGGTAGCTAGTAGTTGGTAGCTAGTAGTTGGTAGCTAGTAGTTGGTAGCTAGTAGTTGGTAGATAGTAGTTGGTAGTTGGTAGTTAGTAGTTGGTAGATAGTAGTTGGTAGCTAGTAGTTGGTAGATAGTAGATGGTAGCTAGTAGTTGGTAGATAGTACTTGGTAGATAGTAGTTGGTAGCTAGTAGTTGGTAGCTAGTAGTTGGTAGCTAGTAGTTGGTAGTTAGTAGTTGGTAGATAGTAGTTGGTAGCTAGTAGTTGATAGCTAGTAGTTGGTAGCTAGTAGTTGGTAGCTAGTAGTTGGTAGATAGTAGTTGGTAGATAGATTTTGCACCCATGTGACAATTAATTCTGTTATGTGCAGTTACATAATCATTCTGGTATGTAATCTGGCAGTATCTCTCACTCATTTACTCTGAGTAGTAGGAGAGTGCAGCCAGAAGAGCACAGAAATAAACGATTGAAGAAACTACTCTCTCAGCTTTTTTCCCTTGGAACAAACCTACGCTTTGTATAATAATGGAAGTAATTGTTCACCTACAAGACATAAAATATTACAAAAATAATGAGCCGGCAAGCCTAGACTATGACCTCAGGTGTAGGTCTGTCATCAGGTACAGCTCATTAATAGTCCTACTCAGTCAGACTATGTCTCCTTAGTCAGACTATCTCTACACTCCGCCATTGACCAAGAGAGCCTGCTGCTAGTGCCACTTCAATCAGGCCTTCTGAGGGAAGTGCAGGTGGCAACCACTAGTGGAGACAATTCCAATTGTTCCACGGACAAATTCCTTCATTATACACTCTCTGGCTTTAGTAAGCATTGGTTGTGTAAGTGATTTGGTAGTGGAATGGTTAAGTCTGCGGAATAGTGAATGAGTGGCTGGTGGTTCAAACACTGTCTTGAGCATACTCGATTTATTTTTACTTTGCGGTCGATTTAGGTTATAATGCAGAGATGTAATTGAACTGTAGCACCTCTCACCAACTTGTGGGTGCTCGCTCTGTTTGATATCTAAACCTACTGCAGTTCTTGCTGAGAAAGATTATAAGATGTAAAGTGTGAGATATAAAGTATGAGATATAAAGTATGAGATATAAAGTATTAGATATAAAGTATGAGATATAAAGTATTAGATATAAAGTATGAGATATAAAGTATGAGATATAAAGTATGAGATATAAAGTGTGAGATATAAAGTATGAGATATAAAGTGTGAGATATAAAGTGTGAGATATAAAGTATGAGATATAAAGTGTGAGATATAAAGTATGAGATATAAAGTGTGAGATATAAAGTATGAGATATAAAGTATGAGATATAAAGTGTGAGATATAAAGTGTGAGATATAAAGTATGAGATATAAAGTATGAGATATAAAGTATGAGATATAAAGTGTGAGATATAAAGCTAAATTCTTGCGATATGTTGTTAGGTAAGCTGAGTGTGATAGCTTCAGGCACAAGCCGACAGCAAGTGTTCACAGTTGACTTCACCAAAAATGTACAATGGGTCAAACAAACTGTGCCTATTCCTGCTACATTTACTGGTAACTTTATGGAGGTACGTATGGATGTGTGTGTTATAGCGATGTGAGTGCTAGCTGTGTTATATATCATCTAGTAGTTGGTAAGACTTCATGTCTAACTACTATTTATACAGATAATATTTGAGGCTACAACTGGAGGAGATATCAACTCTTTTACATCTCTAGACAACATATATTTCACTGGATGCCGTAAGTAGGCTTTTTGTATGCGTTACTATCTGAGCTCAGCTAAAGTTTAGGAGTTATCTCCTCGTCTGTAGTGACTCATTGTAAGTCGTGATATTGTAGATGTGACCCCACCAACCACTGTACCACCAACTACCACACCAACTACTACAACTACCACACCTACTACTACTACTACTGTACCAACTACGATTGCTCGCCACTTGATTAAACCAGGTATATATATATATACAGTGTGTCTTATTGTCTTATTTCGTTTAGATCAATTGAATACACAGTGTACGATCTGCGCTTTTATCTTACAGATATGTATGACTGTCACTTTGAATCTGGTACTATGTGTGGATTTACAAGTCAGTCCAAGACATGGAAGTGGGCTATCAACAGTCAAGGAACACCAGCTACTGGAACAGGCCCCCCTGAAGACGGCAGCAATAGTCTCACAGGTTGGTACAGATAAGTGTGACAACTCCATAGTATACGCTCCGCTTATTATTTTTTTGGGCTTTTTTGCACTCATTTCAAAGCAGTTCATTTAGGTTGCGAAGGGAATAGAGGAGATAACTTTATATATATTAGTCATAATCAGTTTATTTATAATAATCTACTTTTTTATATCAGCCATTTAGCAAAGCAATTGCAGCAGTATTGTACTATAAATTTTATTTTATTTATATAATATAATTATATATAACTCAACATCTGTGTGATGTGATAATTTCACCGCATTAACCAAAGTTAATAATTGTAATAATAATAGTAATAAGTATCATGATCTGCGCAATGATAGTAATGTTATAAATATATTGATCGTTATGACAATATAAAAGCAAGTTTGTTTAGTTTAATTATAAAAAGCAGTAATATTATAAACTTACTGATAATAATTATATATATGAAGTTATCTCCTCTATTTTATGCTTTACCAATTTGAACTGCTTTGAAATATACGTCACCAACCTCCCATACCCAAGTTATACACTCTACCGTTAGGCTACAGCTGCACAGTTAGAGTAGAAAATAGATGATTGCTCATTGTTTCATATCAGTCAATAAACTGTCACATGTTCTTCCTTTTATTATCTTGTAGTTTTTAACATTGAGCAGCTTTTTGTACTTCACATGAAAATAATGATGAAATTTTTTATCGTATTCAATATCAATTTTGCAACTTCGTTAACAAAATCGCTCTCAAGGGCAAAATTTCATGTTCGATAACCCATGTTTATCTTATATTTATTATATGGTGGGTTTTAGGTCACTATGCACTAATGAGAGTGTCCAAGTCTAGAATAGTAGACACAGCGAGGTTGATCTCTCCCTTAATAGATCAGTTTAAATACAGCCCTAATTGTCAGCTCTCTTTCAGGATAAATATATTCTCTCCCTCGTTCTGTAAGTATCAACCAATCAGCTATATCCTTGTTTTCCACCTCCATGTACTCTTTTAGTCAGAATATTCTAGAGGAATTTTTGCTTATGAAGATCAAATAAGGTATACCAGGTAACACTTTGCAACTATCTGTCCGAAAGCGTGGCGGAAACACGACTCCAATAAAATAAGTATTCAACCAATGGGGACTAAGACAGTCTTTTTTAAACATCATTTGGTTCTGGAAACTTCTTGTGAAATCGGTAGCATTATTAAATATATGTATAATGTCGATTTGGTTTTATTTTAATAAAAAGCAATATTATTCATGGAAACATCTAAAAGAATTATTATAAACAAAGTTGACACACTCATCTCAAGGGTCCAATTAACAAGTTTTTACGATGAAAGCAACTATTTCAGCAAAGTTGTTCTATTTTTGAGGAGATAACTATGTCGCTCATGTTATTTGCTTCTGGAAACACAAGCAACTTCTTGCATTTGTATGCTTACTGGCACAAGCCCCCAAGTGACCAGCTATTACAATAGATTAGCTGGAGTTATACATGTCCGAATACATAATGGGTTAAGTTTTCTGCTAAAGTTGAAAATGTCAATGTTGGAATTTATACTGATTATAATCATTACAATTATCTATTCTATCAGTATATAATTATTATCAATATTATTGTTGTTGATACAGTTATTGTTGGTTATTCTATCTTGGGGAACCAAACTTATTGGTTGCATATAAAAAATTACACTTATAGTGGTAACTTTGCATTTTACTCAGCAAAAACTGTTAAATATTGCAAAGAACATATATCTGGCCTTGAAATGCTTTGTCTCTGTATATTTAATTTTTGAGTTCTGCGAGAACACATTTGTAGTTCTAACAGAGGCGAATCCTAGCCAAGAGGCAAAAGTTGCCATAATAATAAAGCTCATTGTTTGTAAAATAACATTCTCAATCAAAGAGAAAGTGTTGTCGTGTAAAAGCGAGCCTCAGGACGTTTGGAAGCCACTCATTTGAACATATTGCATGTTACATAGCCTGTGTTCCATTGTTATTTCTAGACCTGCTGGTAATATTTGTTGGTAGATTATTGTACCAACCAAGATGGAAGTGCATGTGATAAGTACAAGGCATTTGCTGATGCAACTTGTGAGGGATATACCAGTTGGGCTAATAACCAGTGCTCCAAGTTGTGTGGGATCAAATGTAGTAAGTGTCATTTGTTGTATATATCTAAGTCTATGTATATATGTATAATGTATATATCTAAGTCTATGTATATATGTATAATGTATATATCTAAGTCTATGTATATATGTATAATGTATATATCTAAGGTATGTATATATGTATAATGTATATATCTAAGTCTATGTATATATGTATAATGTATATATCTAAGTCTATGTATATATGTATAATGTATATATCTAAGTCTATGTATATATGTATAATGTATATATCTAAGGTATGTATATATGTATAATGTATATATCTAAGTCTATGTATATATGTATAGTGTATATATCTAAGGTATGTATAATGTATATATCTAAGTCTATGTATATATGTATAATGTATATATCTAAGTCTATGTATATATGTATAATGTATATATCTAAGTCTATGTATATATGTATAATGTATATATCTAAGTCTATGTATATATGTATAATGTATATATCTAAGTCTATGTATATATGTATAATGTATATATCTAAGGTATGTATATATGTATAATGTATATATCTAAGTCTATGTATATATGTATAGTGTATATATCTAAGTCTATGTATATATGTATAATGTATATATCTAAGTCTATGTATAATGTATGTATCTAAGTCTATGTATATATGTATAATGTATATATCTAAGTCTATGTATATATGTATAATGTATATATCTAAGGTATGTATATATGTATAATGTATATATCTAAGTCTATGTATATATGTATAGTGTATATATCTAAGTCTATGTATATATGTATAACGTATATATCTAAGTCTATGTATATATGTATAATGTATATATCTAAGTCTATGTATATATGTATAATGTATATATCTAAGTCTATGTATATATTTATAATGTATATATCTAAGTCTATGTATATAAGTATATATCTAAGTCTATGTATAATGTATATATCTAAGGTATGTCCATATGTATCTGAATATATAAACATGAAAAACCTGACTATGTATCCGTCTGTGTGCCAGTTATTTCAGGCTTATGGACGCCTAAACCATTAGACTGAGAAAAATAAAAACTGATGTAATAAAACATTCTATTTGATTAATCTAATGTGTGGTGGGGGTTCAAATTTTCAATCTGTTCTCAATCTGGAAATGTTTGTAGATTCAATATTTTTTTCTATCGTAGTAGAGATGATTACAGTTTGATAATTCAAATGTCAAAAGCGTCAGATATACACATATACCTAAACCGGTACTCTGATATACACATATACCTAAACCGGTACTCTGATATACACATATACCTAAACCGGTACTCTGATATACACATATACCTAAACCGGTACTCTGATATACACATATACCTAAACCGGTACTCTGATATACACATATACCTAAACCGGTACTCTGATATACACATATACCTAAACCGGTACTCTGATATACACATATACCTAAACTGGTACTCTGATATACACATATACCTAAACCGGTACTCTGATATACACATATACCTAAACCGGTACTCTGATATACACATATACCTAAACCGGTACTCTGATATACACATATACCTAAACCGGTACTCTGATATACACATATACCTAAACCGGTACTCTGATATACACATATACCTAAACCGATAAAAGAAATGAAATGAAAGAAATGAAAACTGTTGTAAAAACATTTCATTGGACCAATTCGATGTATGGGGGAAGTTTAACTTTGCCCGCTCTTCTGAAACCAGAAGTATTTATAGATTTAACATTAACACTTTTGTCAATAATGTAGGTGGAGACGATAACGAACAATTACATTTTGCTATTACGCAATGGCTGAAGTGTCAATCAAGTAATTGTACGCTGGCTTATGACTCACGTTACTTCCTTCCCATGCGCTTAAACTGCTACATTCTTTCAAATCATAGTTTTTGTTAGCTCGGCACACTTGTGTCGTCTTTCAAATTGAGCGGGAAAGAGAGCGAGAGAAGAGGTGAGAGATGGAAAGGGTAGGTGGAGGAAGGGATAGAACCGGGTAGAACAGGGTAGAACCGGGTAGAACAGGGTAGAACAGGGTAGAACAGGGTAGAACAGGGTAGAACAGGGTAGAGCAGGATAAAACAGGGTAGAACAGGGTAGAACAGGGTAGAACAGGGTAGAACCGAGTAGAACCGAGTAGAACCGGGTAGAACAGGGTAGAACAGGGTAGAGCAGGGTAGAGCAGGGTAGAGCAGGGTAGAGCAGGGTAGAGCAGGGTAGAACAGGGTAGAACAGGGTAGAGCAGGGTAGAACAGGGTAGAGCAGGGTAGAACAGGGTAGAGCAGGGTAGAACAGGGTAGAACAGGGTAGAGCAGGGTAACAGGTGATAGTAAAGTGGGCCCGCATAATTATATTGTAATACGACAAGTAATATTGCTGGTAAGTTATTTTTTTTTTTTCGCAGTTGAGAGCCGACCTGATGATTGTGCCTAGAACTCTTTTCTTTTTCCACCTTTTTTCTAGGCACATGAAACAATTTGTAGTCAGTCAATAGTTTTACCACCTTTTACTATTTATCTCTTAGTATATATATATCTATCAGTGTCTGTTGTACATCTACCAGAAAGTGCTCGAACCTAGGTGAGCTGACTGTATAAGAATAGAAATAAAACATGATGATGTAACTAAGTTGGTGTATAACTTACAGTTTTGTGGATATGGTAGTTATACACTCGTCAGATAAAACTGAGATAAAACTCAGAGTTTTATTCCATATATATAGATATATATGGAACTTATGTATCCATAATAAATGAATAATTGATATAAAATTATGATTTAGCCAACTTCAAAGTCTACGTGACCAACGATATGACAAACCTTGGAAAGACTGCCTACCATATCCGAACTCCTAGGACTGACAAATGGTTTACTGGCACTGTGCCAATTGGCAATATGACTAAGACCAATTTCCGAGTGAGTTTTGGCTGTATGCATTCTGCGTGACTTGAATGGAATTGAGTGGACTTTGGTTGTAGAATACTAAACGTATTTGTATCAACTCCAGGTTGTGTTTGAGGGACTCAGTGGTTATGATGCAGATTCTTATATCGCACTGGATGACATCAAATTCACAAGATGTGGTAAGTGGGCGTGGCACAGGATGTGGTAAGTGGGCGTGGCACAGGATGTGGTAAGTGGGCGTGGCACAAGATATGGTGTGCACCTCAAAATACTTGCCTTCTGATATTTTTTTAATCCTTTCATTTCTGTAATGTTTGTGTACCGCCATTGATGGAGTTTTGTTTTCCTGCAGATACCAAAATCCCTCCAGTCACCACAACAACAGCTGCTCCAACAACAACAACCCCTACAACCACACCCACCACAACAACCCCTACAACTACGCCCACAACAACAACTCCCACAACTACAACAGTAACTACAACTAATCTGCCTTCTACAGCTCCACCTACCACTGCTTTACCCAGCACAGCTGCCAGCTCAACCTCACCTAGTCCTACTACACAGTCTACTCAAGCTTTGTCTACTGAAACTGTTTCCTCGGCTCCACCTGCTCCTCCGCCAGCAAATGTCGCAGTCGGAAAGCCGAAAGTGCCCACCACCGCGGCATCAATCAGTATTCCAATGTAATACTCATTTATCTCACTTGTTTCTCTCCAACCATAAGTTTGTGCTATCAGATTCAATTAACATATTTAGTGAGTCAAACTGTTCAAAACCAATTATTTTTTAAGAAAGACTTTCATCCAATGAAAACTCTTTTTCTGCGAAATTTAAATTTTTCAGCAAATGGTAAGTAAGATATTGTTGTATTGCAGACCAGCCGAACAACAGTCAAGCAAAGAAAAGAAAGATCCCAATGTACTGGGCATAGCCTTAGGAGTTGCTGCTGCTGTTGTAGCGGCCGTAGCTATCATTGCTATTGCCACATACTTCATAAGGAAAAAGAATACTGCTGAAAGGAGTCCCAGCGTTTCTCCGCTGAAAGAGGCATGGAAATAAATGCCTTTTTTTGTTTTAAGCCCCAAGTTTTGCTGGACAGTCAGTTATTTTATACGAAACCACAGTGTGCTGAGATATTCTATTTTTCTAAAGAAACGGAGTTTTGTTCTTTGGTGTATTTTATATAAATTTGTTTCCAACTTACTATTGATTGTGACGAGCTAGCTGGTACACCATGCATATACAGCCTGGTTGCTGCCAGTTCTATGTAGCTAAGATTGTTGATACACATTATATTGCTCTCTCCATAGCCTACAGGTTACATTGCACTGCTGTTATTATATCATGTCATACGAATAAGAAAAAATTATTGTAATATAAAAGTTGTTTGTTTTTCTTGAAGCAAACAACTCTGTCAATCAATATTTTCTCGTTTGCATAAAAAAAACTTGGCTGGCAGCCAAGATTGGATAGTTAGAAGTAAGTAGCGCTGTCAGCTGACTGTGTTTATTGTAATTTTGTACATTTACTTACTCAAATTGTCTCTCTTCAACCAAACATCGAAACATTCTGGTAATAATTCAAAATAACATAAACGTGATGTTTGCAGTTAGCATCAGTTCTCGTAATTTTCCACCAAAATTTCAGTCTGCGCCATTGTGAGTTTTAATATGATTGTGTCTCACATGCTTTCCGGAGGCAATTTATACTAACAGGTATGGAGTTATTCTCTCTATACTAACAGATATGGAGTTATTCACTCTATTCTAACATGTCTCTATACTAACAGGCACGTGTGGTCTAGTGGTTGAAATGCTTGCGCTTCAATCCAGGATCTGGGGTTCGATTCCCAGCACGGTTATTTGTGAGCGAGATATTCGGCTTTCTATATGCTCTGCCTGGTCGGATATGGGCATAAAAATAACGTGGTCCCTAGTTTGATTGCACTCTGCATAGTAACTATGGAGTCATGCTAGTAAAAGATCCCCTCTGCTTTTTCGGAAGAGTAGCCGGTGTAACAGCGGGCATGGGTATAGGGTGCTGCTCACACAAGCTCCAAGCTTATGAGACCCGAGTAGTAACATATGAGCAGATCTCCCTACCAAGTGTTTTTTTGAGGATTATACCTTGGGGTTTAGGCAATGGGTTACGACGTTGGATGAATTCGCCGAGTTTATATTGTATTTTACTTGAGGGGCATTTGAGTGGCATTTGAGTGGCGTTTAAGTGGCATTTGAGTTTTGATTATTTTTTTTACTTATTTTGAACTTATATGGCATATAGATTTTTAATGTATGGCATTCAAGTTTTTGATAATTCTAGACATAATTCGAGTTTATATGGTATCTTGAGAGAGAGGAGAGAGGAAAAGAGGAGAGAGAAGAGAGGAGATACATCTACATTGAATAAATACATTGATTAAAAATGAAACAATGTGTGAATATATATACATTTATTGTATATTAAGTAGGGTTACATAAAGAGAACATATTAAATATTGTGAGCTTGAAATAGTTCCAATATCATTTCAAATGAAAAAATGGATGATGAGAGATTTTCATCCGTTTGTATGTATCTACATATATCTGATTGAAAACGATATAATAATTCAGTGGTCCATTGTATTGAAATCAATTTTTGAGTGAGCTCTTTATTCCATACTTTTTTTTGAATTTTCTTCAAGTAATCATTAATACTGACAGTTTTTGACATTTTTACAACTGTTTGAAAATTGTTTTTAGTCATATGCTTAAATACTTCTACTGGATTGTCAACGTATTTATGTGTAGTATATGGTCGGTATTGTACCGGTGAAAGTTCTCCATGTAAAGAAGCTACAGTTAGCAAATGCTGTGTCATGCATAATAATATAGCTTGTAATGTCAAGCGATATCCAATCTTTTCCTGTACTTCAACATTTTCTTTAATATAGCTATGATATATCTTTGGAAGGTAGTCTTTGATTGTGTATCTTTTTGAACTCATAATGAACTAAAATAAAATGTTAAGTATTAGTATAGGATGATTAAACAGTGTTGTAAAATAATTACATTTTAACTTCTATTAAATAATTTTTCTATTAATTCTTACCTTATCACCAAGAAATCAGCTGTAGTAGTTGATGAAATCAGTTGTAGTAGTTGATGAAATCAGTTTTAGTAGTTGATGAAATCAGGTGTAGTAGTTGATGTTTGATTGCTGGAGAGAATGATTTCTATGCAGAGAGAGCTGTTCTTATATAGTATAAGCCACTCCTACTCATTTAGCTTATAACCATTAAAAACACTCACGCGAAAACTCTATCAGAATAGTGTTATTAGCGTGAAATATTCCTGTTTTATTCGCGTGAAAATAAAAATTTTTATTCCCGCGAAAGCAACGGTTTCCATTCGCGTGAAAATAAATTATATATTCCCGCGAAAGCATTGGTTTGTATTCGCGTGAAAATAAAATTTTTATTCCCGCGAAAGCAACGGTTTGCATTCGCGTGAAAATAAATTATATATTCCCGCGAAAACATTGGTTTGTATTCGCGTGAAAATAAAATTTTTATTCCCGCGAAAGCAACGGTTTGCATTCGCGTGAAAATAAATTATTTATTCCCGCGAAAACATTGGTTTGTATTCGTGTGAAAAAAAATGTTTATTCCCGCGAAAGCAACGGTTTCCATTCGTGTGAAAATAAAATGTTTATTCCCGCGAAAGCAACGGTTTCCATTCGCGTGAAAATAAACTATTTATTCCCGCGAAAACATTGGTTTGTATTCGCGTGAAAATAAAATGTTTATTCCCGCGAAAGCAACGGTTTCCATTCGCGTGAAAATAAATTATTTATTCCCGCGAAAGCATTGCTTTGTATTAGCGTGAAAATAAAATCTTTATTCCCGCGAAAGCAACGGTTTCCATTCGCGTGAAAATAAATTATATATTCCCGCGAAAGCATTGCTTTGTATTCGCGTGAAAATAAAATCTTTATTCCCGCGAAAGCAACGGTTTCCATTCGCGTGAAAATAAATTATTTATTCCCGCGAAAGCATTGCTTTGTATTCGCGTGAAAATGAAATGTTTATTCTCGCGAAAGCAACGGTTTCCATTCGCGTGAAAATAAATTATATATTCCCGCGAAAGCATTGCTTTGTATTCGCGTGAAAATAAAATCTTTATTCCCGCGAAAGCAACGGTTTCCATTCGCGTGAAAATAAATTATATATTCCCGCGAAAACATTGGTTTGTATTCGCGTGAAAAAAAATGTTTTATTCCCGCGAAAGCAACGGTTTGCATTCGCGTGAAAATAAATTATTTATTCCCGCGAAAACATTGGTTTGTATTCGTGTGAAAATAAAATGTTTATTCCCGCGAAAGCAACGGTTTCCATTCGCGTGAAAATAAATTATTTATTCCCGCGAGAGCATTGGGATGTATTCGCGTGAAAAAATGTTGATTCATAGGATTTAATCAGTGCAACTTTACCTATTTAAGAGCCACTGTTTTCACACAGAAAGCATCCAGTTCTACGACGGCTAGCGGAGAAGCAACATCTACTAAACCTTCCATTGCAACAACTAGGAGCTCATCTTCTTTATAAAGGTAAGAGTAAAAATATTTATTTTTTGTTAGCTAACACTACTAGCTGAAGGTTTATGATCTTTTAAAATTAATTACGAAAAACTAAACAAAATGTTTTGTTTTTTAGAATGAATACTCAAGACGAAAGAAGTCAACCGATGAATGAAGAAGCAGGATCTCAGCAAACCCTTTCCCCATCACCTTCTCCTATCTTTGATATGGCAGAAAGTCAATTGGTGGTTGATGAACCAGAATCCCAACAAGATTTTACTTCATTCACATCTCCTACTAACAAACTGTCTTCAAAAAGAACATCGATGAGGAAACGATCTTTCATTGATTTGACAAAAGATGATATTGAAACTGGCTTGAAGTGCAAAAAACCAGCTTTGTCGGCTGTTGGAGACGAAACGCTTTTTCGTCACGCCAGAATACCCTTTCAAGATGCTGGAAGTAATGAACTAACCACTCTCACCTACAAGAGCGCCGGGTTAATAAACTCTCTCTCTCCAGATAGTCTAGAAAAACTTGAAGAGCCCATGGAAATCTGCGAACTACCAGTACCAACGGTTATGGAGGTGTTGTCTGTTGAATTCCGTGATGAATCAAAGTGTGTCATCATTTACAACTACCGAAAGGATAAAAAGAGAACTCGGGTGAAGAGTGATGTTTCAACCGAAATAGGGCTGCTTGTTAATAAAGCTAAGCAAACACGTCCAATTGTTTTAATTTATATGGGCAAAGGAAAGACAGGAGATGCGATTTTTCGTACCGCTGAATCTCAAGGATGTAATCGAAAGATCAACGATCCATTCAACTCATTGTACAACAAGAGTTTGAGACAAATACAGGCTTATTTCACTGTCGCTCACCTACACGATTTTCCGCCAGGAAGTGTTATAGCTTATGAGAATCCTGGAATGCTAAGAAAATGTGATACTCGTTGGAACAAGACTGCTGATATTATAGTGGCTAATTACAGATGCATGGTGAATGGAGAACTATTGATTGGAGATCTTAGCATCCCTGCTCAAATAGCTTCATCTGTGGTGGCTGAAAAAAGTGGTGTAATCGTATTCAAAGGACTAAGACAAAATACGAACAACATGATTTCCTATGATATCATTCTACTCTCGGCTCTTCAAGCTTTCATTCAAACCTCAGAACTGTTTGATACTTCACTGCAACACAGCTGTCTCTCCTACTTTGATGAAAATGAAAAAGAGAATTGTCCAGAACAGTACATCGAAGTCTTAATCGATAACACAAAGGATGTGACTCGCCTTCTATGATGGTAAGTTTTCATATCTATTTTAAAAAAAAAGCTCCGAAGTATTTTTTGTAAAATTAATTCATATAACTATGTATGATAGAGTCATTAGTTACTATGTCTTTTAGATATAGCTAAAGAGCGCTCCTGAGGAAGAAAATGAGAAGAACTTATTTATTTCTTGCTTGAAACATTACAAAATAATAGTTTTTATAGGTTCTGTAGTGTTTAGTGCAAATAATGAGATAAGTTGTATTTCATTCATTTTATTTATCATAACAAATAAAAATCAAGTATAATAATCTATTTTAACAATTTACTTAGTAAATTAGTTCCTTGTATATGTACTCCATCTATCCCTTCTACTGTATTATCTTGAATGAACTCGAAGTTAGGATATGTCTGTATGATGAATCTCCGTATTGAGTGATCTCTCATCTCACTATCTCCTATATCTCGTAAACTTCTAACAATTTCATCCATACTCCACCCTCTACTTCTCAGTAAACAAAAGTATACACAATAATCGCCACATACAGTCGACAAAAAACTTTGTAGTTGTGTTTCATTACTTTGTATTGTTTCATATCCTCCGTGAATACTTAGTATTTCATTTACATCTGGGTAAAAGGAAACAGAACGTCCAAACGAGTCAAAAAAATCTACCTCTGAATCATTAGCGTACACAGCCAACCAATGCTCCCCGGGTTGATGAGAATAATGGGTGTTGAATACGAAACATCCTGTTGGAAAATTGCAAATTTGTTTCCAAAACTGTTCTCTAGCTCCAACATGAATCCCTACGCTTTGACATAAAACGTCTGAAGATAAGATCGAACGAATTTGTATGGTATTCATCTCTAACTTTCTGTTTAAAGCACTGCGTCTCCTCCGATAGTTAATTGAAGAATGCTATCCATCTCCAACACACCGTCTTTTACAAAGTATGCTACCAGGGATAATCCATCAGTCGTGTTAGTGCTAAAACGAATTTCCACACTTGTTGTGACATTTTTCATAGAGTGAAAACCTTCTTTAAGAAAATCGCCAGTCAAATCAAAACCATAAATTGTAGTACCATCAAGGTATTGTTCTTTCGTAATACCAAGACTATCACCTTCAAGCAAAGTTCCGGTAGCGTGTAGAAACTGATGATATTCTCTTCCAAAAATTCCTCTAGCATAATTTGGTTCAAATCTCCTTCCAATTGGACAATCACCAACTCTCAATACAATACTATCAACACTAGCATGTTGCATTCTATATGGATTTAAGGCGAAACGTCCGTTCATTGCGTTGTGATCAACTAAACCTAAATAAATTTGTTTAGGTTTTTGTTTGTTTTCTTCCAAAGTGATGTCGATCTGCGCAACACCAGCACGAATTCCATATAGTTTTATCCGTTTTCGATCAACAGGATAAATGTAGTTGTGACCTTCCAATGCCAAGCTGAGTTGGGAGTTTTGTATTGTAGGATTCACCTTAACTTTACAAAGATGAAGTTCAAATTTATCAATTCTAATCTTTGCCCCTCCTGCAGGTGTCTCATTCGCAGCAAACAAAGCTAGTTTGGTAGAGGCACGCTCAAACTCCAGCTGCATAGTAGGACCTGGTATTATTAGTTTTTTTTGCTGAAATAATGTGAGATGAGGTTTTCCAGTTAATTCTATTGTCTTTCCACCTATGATTAGAGCTCTCCTCTTTTTCTTATCAGCGGTTTTGTGATCAGCAGCGTCTTTGCTAGTTGAATCATCATGCAACCATCCTTCCATCTTACCTTGATATTTCTTTCTTTCTGCACTGTTTTCGAGTAGTTGTGAAAAGTAGGAGCGTAAACCGTAGTTGTTAGCGTATTCAACGGTGGTTCCTTCTATCGACATTTTCAACTCGCTGAATAATGTATGCATTGAATCCCCCATCCACACAGCTGCATCATCATCATTACCGCCAATATCGGCTCCATCATCTTGAACAACTGTGGCTTCAACTTGCAGAAATGAGTTGTAGAGATCTGTGTAATGTTCAGTGCTCCCTGACAAGGTTAACTCAATACTACCATAAGGATCTAACCTATCAGGTCTGATGACAACATATTCCGATCTTTCTACCGATATGTTTGTTGGTTCCGTAGCAAATACATCCAACGTTGGATTTATGTTGTAGGAAGAACCTTCCAACTTATTACCTGTTGTTCCATTTAGGCTAGCCATCTTTTGCGAGTGATGAATGCTTGAAGCGTTACCGCTTAATGAATATAGATATCAAGCTCAGCTGTCTTTATACCAGATTCTACAGCTATTAAAATATACCACGATTACCAACACCTCTCCTCTTCTTTCCACCTCTTGTTTTTCTCCTTTTCATACTATCTGGACGGATTGAATTGAGCACATCTCCTCCCAGATCATTCAACTCTGCCATCCCCCTCTTCTTTGCTGACGCTGCAAAACTTTGTCCATCGATGACATCACGCGCTACATTTCCACCTACAGTCAGTGCTCTTTTCCCCAAACTAATTGCTCCTCTTTTCAGCATTGGTGCTGCAGATTTGAGTAAACTTGAAAAAATACTACCAAGTCCATTTCCTCTCATATTAGGCATCACTCGTCGTCCACTATACACTCCAATTCCATTTCCAGCTTGCATCTTGTAGTACTCATCAAAAAAATCTTTTGAATCCTCAGGGGTGTATCGTACCAAACTCATTATAATGTTTTCTCTCTATAGTGAACCGTCAACACAACCTTTCCACCATCAAATGGTATTCGTTGACCATCACCACTCGTTATAAGTACTTGAATCATATCACTATTTAGTGATGAAGCGTCAACATAGTGAGGATTTTTAAATTCTTGATACACAACACTATTCTTCTTTCCTTGAACTGGAACTACTCTCAATAAAGGTACATTCGTATCTCCTACCATTCTATTATCAACAATGTTGGAATAAACATACAGGGATGTTAAACCGGAATTTATATCAGGAGGTGTGATATTATTGTATCTACCACGAGGGTATGTAGTTTTTGATTCAAATCCAAAAATATATGCTACATCTTTGGAAAAACTTATGACAGTATCAGGATCACTGTTAGTTAGTAAAGCGGTGTTGGTGATCTTGTTGTAGGAGATGGCGAATTTCTTGTCTAAATCCATTTCATTCATTCTCTTTCGTATAATCTCCTCCAACTCCTCTATACTATCATATCTTCCATTACCGATTAGGATGAAGGACTTTTCGCTTTTACCAGAGACATTAGTCTTTTCTAGATATATTTTCCCTTCGGTAACATTTTTCCAATTATTAGAATAAGTCATATCTAGCAGAGCTACCTCCCATTTACCGCCATTGATAACCAAATATTTATACAGTCTCACTGTAAATTCGGAATTGTTATTATCAGGAAACTCTTCACCACTAGAGTTTGAGGGTAAAGTTATCAGCATCGACATTTTCCCAATGTATGATGATTATATCAAGCGTTGTTTCCTTATAAACTATTCATCTACCCACTCATTGAACTTTTCTCCATAACCTAACCACTTAACCAGAATCTGTCTTTTACCTCTTCTCATTCTTCTTCCCAGTATCTTTTCAATTCTGAAAATCGTGGGTTTTTTTACTTTTTGCAACTCTTTTTCGTAAAAGGTGCCATCAATCATCTCCTCAGCTAAATCTTTCACCCTATATACAATAGGTTTTTCATCAATAAGTACATCAGTGATTATAAAAATCTCAATCGTCCAATTCGGGGTGTATCCTCTTTCAAACACTCCTCTTGCCTTACTTATTCTCACATAATCCCCAATCTTTAGTTTTGCTTCTTGAGTTAAACTATGTTCACCTCCTTCATACACACGATTCCATACAAGTTCTTGATTTTGAAAATTCACATCATTTGGTCTCATACCTATAGCACCATGAATTGTGTTGTTGTATGCATTAACCATTTCTGGTAAAACATCAATGTATCTATCATCATCTTTATATGTCAAATATCTATATATCTTCTCTTTTAAAGTTCTGTTAAAACGCTCCACCATTGATGCCTTTATCGTTTCATTTTCGGTTGTAAAGCGCTTGATTTTTTTTTCCGCCAGCAGAGTCTTGACATTGATGTTGTCAAACTCTTTACCTTTATCAGATTGTAAAGCTTTATAATTTTCCCCTTCTAGTATTCTTCTCAATCCTCTTGCTACTACCGGTCCTGATTTGTTGATGAGCGGCACAGCCCAACCTTTTCTAGATAAAGAATCAATAGCAGTCAGTAAAAATGCTGTATTATTATTTTCATCTCTTCGAGATCGAACATCCATCAAATCTACCTGTAGCTGTTCCCCTATTCCAGCTACAATTGTAGGGCGTCGCTTAAACTTGGTTACAACTTTTTTATGTAAAGTGTAGGCATCCTCACCACTCAACCATTCACGGATTCTTTTTTCTCCCTCTCGTTTTCTACGAGCTTTCAGTAAAGCTCTAGCTCCTCGTAGAGATGTATGTAATGCAGGATTGTAATACAACTCTTTTAGCGTGTCGATGTCCATGAATTTGTACCGGGAACGACCAACTTTTTCTTCTGAGTCTTACGTGTTTGACGCGGGGATTTTCTGACAGTTGTGATTCCTTCATCAGTTAGCAGGCTTTTAAATCTACTGTAATTGGTATTTCCTGATTCTATTTTACCTCCTTCAGTTAGAACGTCTCGTAGTAAAGTTTTGGAAGTCTTAGGATTCAACCAATGTTCTCCAATTTTCAGTCTGTTCTTCTCCGAGTCGAATCTACCAATTTTACTCAGATTATTCAACATTCTGACAGCGATCGTTTGATCACTCTTTTTTGTTGTTAAATCAGCTGCTTTTTTTTCAAACTCTTTTAAATTTTCGCTTTCACTATCGTGCTCATCTTCTCCATCAGTAATAAATGTACTTCCTAGTAAGGTTGTGTCTTCAGTATCAAACAACCTTCCTTTTATTAATTCCATCCCAATATCATCATCATCAACCACTTTCACTGATTCTAACTCATTGTCTTTATCAACATTTGGTGAAAAGACATTAGGTTTATTATCAATAACTGTGCTATTGGCCAAAGAAAAAGTAGATTCTATCCTTTTTTTCTTAATGAGATTCCAACTATCCTTTTGTGTCTGGTTTTGGTTATTTTTAATCTTTTTGACATCAGACAAATACCTACGTAGGTTTTCAACATTTTCATCTAACTTTTCGTATGAGGATAAGTCAGAATCATAAGCCGTTTCCAGTAGATCATTTCGCTTTCGCTTCATATTTCTTACTGTTATACCTTCCATAGGATTATAATACAATGGAGGTCTGGTTTTCTCTTCCTTTACCACTGTTTTATTATCCTTTCTTTCCGTTAATCTATAGTATTCATCTTCAGTGAGTATAAAATTACGTCTGGAGAATGTTAAAGGCTGACGATTCATCTTTTTATTGATGATAAAACAGATACAATAGGTTTTATAATAGCATCCAAAAGATTCCCTCTACCACTCTGAATCAAAATTTTACGCTTATCATCAACAGTCCCTCTACCACTAAGTTTATGTAGTTCCTTCTTGTAGCGGTGCAACTCAATAAACTGTTCAGAATCAAGAGGAACATTACCTAATATAATATTTTTAACACTTTCTATCAATGATTGAAACAAATCTGAGTTGGCCTTTTCGACTATAGCGATTTTTCCTTTCTTACTCAGATCATCCAGAGCTAAAATCGCCATTCTATTTCGCATCATTCGTGTTGAGAGTTTCATCTTTATCTTCTCCCTCCACCTAGCACACTTTTAAGTAACCCAGGAACTATATTGCTGATGATAGGTCCTAGTAGAGCGCCTAAAAATCCTCCTTTTTGCAATACAGCTTTCTTATCATCTAACGTTGATTTTCTTACTAAAGCGCTAATATCCTTCACGTTTCGCTGCAACTCATTATACTGAGATGATGTCAATGGTATCGTTCCATTTATAATAGCTTTAGCGCATTCCATTAGAGTCATAATAAACTCCTTTTTGGCTTTGGCTATAACAGACTTTTGAATAGCAAAGGTTGTATTGTTGAGCGATAACAACACAGCTGCATTTTTTGTTAATTTTTTCTCCAAAGCTTTAGACATTATAATGCTTTCGTGTTGCGTCGTTGAATAACAAAATATGATTGAGGTGAAGTGAATAGTAATTGTATTTATATTCTTTTACTTGGGTACATATAATATCATAGGGAGAACTGATGTAAAATTTCCCAATAGTCTATGTTGATCATTCGTTTGTTGAGTCGTATCTATTCGTAAATAAGAGTATGGTTTCTTTGTCGCATCTTCAAAAGCCTCTTGTACATATTTTATTTTTGATGGAAAACATTGTCGAGCCAAATAGGAAATAGAAGAAGCATCTCTAGGGTTTTTAAAAAGAAAAAAATAATGACTATTCAAGGAAATTGTACGATTTCCTTTTAAAAACAGATTCTGAACAATAAAAAACACACTTATGTTCAAATGATGACTATGTTTTGTATACAAAGCATTAGCATCGGCTTTACCAGAAACTTCATCCATGAGATCATCAATTATCAGCCATCGATTTTTACCATCTCTGGGAAAACTCACTGTTATATCTATTATGCCTTCATGAAAAATCACTCCTGATACATCATCAAAGGCTTTTTGGTAGGCTCCATAACAGTAGTGAATCTCTGTTGGTGGAGGGTGTGCTATAGTCTGACTAGCTTCAATCATTCGAAAAATCGCTTGCGTCTTTCCCGATCCAGTTGGTCCTGCAATCATTGCTGTAAAAGGAGATCGCATCCTCGGGTCATAATCTTCAGGTTTCCCATTCATCATAAAAAGATGTTCATCAATCAACAGTAGTTTCATTTATGATTCCAACAGGAGAGTTTCTCGCTTTTTGTATTTTTTCCATAGCTTCTTCATACATACTAAACTCAGTAACACCTCCAAAAGTGGAAAGCCCTACGACAAATACCAAAATTATCATAATTATCAACGCTTTACGCTTCATACTCGGTAAAACATCTATCATATCACGTTCAATACCATCAATAGTATCAACTTCATTCATCGGTCTCATCTCAACATCATCCTCTGTTGACATCTTAACTTCCAATAACCATACAATCTTATTACGTTTTCATTTATATACAATGTTAAAACTATCAAAAAAATCAAATGCCATACATTAAAAATCTATATGCCATATAAGTTCAAAATAAGTAAAAAAATAATCAAAACTCAAATGCGACTTAAATGCCACTCAAATGCCCCTCAAGTAAAATACAATATAAACTCGGCGAATTCATCCAACGCCGTAACCCATTGTCTCAACTCCAAGATCAAATCCACAAAAAAACACTTGGTAGGGAGATCTGCTCATATATTACTACTGACCCGTATTTAGGGTTGCCCTCAAGGCACAGTTCAAACAAACAAACAAGGTGTGGAGTTATTCACTTCATACTAACAGGTATGGAGTTATTCACTCTATACTAACAGGTGTGGAGTTGTTCACTCTACACTAACAGGTGTGGAGTTATTCACTCTATACTAACAGGTATGGAGTTATTCACTCTATACCAACAGGTGTGGAGTTATTCACTCTGTACTAACAGTTGTGGAGTTATTCGCTCTATACTAACAGATGTGGAGTTAGTCACTCCATACTAACAGGTGTGGAGTTATTCACTCTGTACTGACAGGTGTGGAGTTATTCACTCTATACTAACAGGTGCGGAGTTATTCACTCTATACTAACAGGTATGGAGTTCTTCACTCTATACCAACAGGTGTGGAGTTATTCACTCTGTACTAACAATTGTGGAGTTATTCACTCTATACTAACAGGTGTGGAGTTAGTCACTCTATACTAACAGGTGTGGAGTTATTCTAGGCTAGTCTAAGGTAATGCAAGTACAAATGCATGGAAAGCCAGTGCGCCATTGTTAGTTGTCGGTTGTCAATGGCTGACTGTCAGATAGATTCTGACAGCTAACGATGTCACAGCAGCTGTCGATACAAGAATGTTGACAATAGTCTTCTCAGTGAGCGCACAACTCCGTTGGGTGGCTGATTCTGGAGATAATACTTTTTGTAAGTCACTTTACCACACATTTTATCTATAATGTATAAAACCACTGGACAACCCAAACATCTATAGGTATAACTAACAGTTCTGTTACTATACCCAGCAGACCACTCACACTTCTGTAGATATAACCACTAGACCACATATACTTCTATAGACATAACCACTAGAAGCCATACATATTTAAGTGTATTAGGGGTGTCAATCAGTAATTAGTGTAGAACTAACTGCTGTACCTAGGCAACACTAACTGCTGTACCCAGGCAACACTAACTGCTGTACCCAGGTAACACTAACTGCTGTACGCAAGCAACATTTACTGCTGTACCCAGGCAACACTAACTGCTGTACTCAGGCAACACTAACTGCTGTACCCAGGCAACACTAACTGCTGTATCCAGGTAACACTAACTGCTGTATCCAGGCAACAGTTGGCACAGTCATACACAAAACATAGCAGTAGTATATTAGAAGCAGATCAGCATCATGGTGTCTAAGGACAAGATGGTTCTCCTGGTTCCAAGTGCTTTTTTGAGCACCAGGTGTCCATCACTATGTTCCCATGCTGCGAATTCGTTCGGGTTGAACTCATAAATCGTCCATTCGGGTCATGGGAATTCTGACTCGTACGAGTTGGTTCGGATTCATTCGTGTTGGCTCAATGCGGTTCCTCAAACCGAATTCGTTCGGGTTGAGCATTGATTAGAATCATGGGAATCGTTCGTGTTGATGAATTCGAATTCGTTCGGGTTGCTCTTTTGAGAAAAAGGCATTAAACTGGCGATTTCGCAGTAAATCAGTTTTTGCGTATTTTCCAACTGCAGTTTTTACATACATATACTAATAATAATCCTCTGCAAGTTTAACAACAGGTAAGTTATAAATTATTTAATATTTTCTCGGGAAACTGAATCATAGCTCTGTTTCATAAATGTGCAAACTAAATTATTATTATTTTTATACTTGCCAAAAAAAATTGTTTTTTATTATTTGGAAATAATTTATTTATCATTATTATTAATTATTTATCATTTCTTATAGCTATCATTATATTTATTAATAATCATCTATAATTATTACAAATTGTTGATTTTGTTATTATTCATCTACTTACTAGTTTATGCTGTGAACATTCCACAAATTTGACTCATATTACTGCTTAGTAATACGAGCGCGGTTGTTTACTAACTCACTACAATCAAGTAATTATTGCGCTCGCTACTCACTGTAAAGGAAGGACAACTCCCGCAAATTGTTTCAATTCGAATTATCATAGGAACGGATTGGAATGCCAACCCGAATGAATGCTAACCATGGATGAAATATAACAGGATTGCCAGAAACCCGAACGGGGTGTAGCCAATTTTGGCCAATGGGAAGTCATCCATGGCGCCCATATTGAACTGGTTGTTCGGAGCGGAAACATCAACTACTATAGCAGCTCGAAAAAATAATCGTAAATATTTGTATTAACGCGATGTTCTGATTTTCTAGTTTCGGAGCGGAAGCTGCATAAAGTTTGCAACATACCAAAGATTACATATATGTTATCGTTGGCATATACAATTTTGTTCTCGGAGCGGATATGGTATTGTAAGTAAAAATAGTTGAATCGTCAAAACTAGCGCTGTATGCCCACGGCATGAACTTGGCGTGTAGAAACTGATAAGAAAACGATATTTATTACGAGATCCAAGTGGTCTTGAAAATTTCGGAGCAGTATGGCGGTTTCCACAAACGGCTACATTTGGCTCGTCACAAAATTTCTATTACGCGGCCGCAGCTGGCAATCCTGTTATATTTCATCCATGATGCTAACCAACTCGAATGGACGCCCGATCCGAACGAATTCGCAGCATGGGAACATGGTGCATGAGAACTGTTTAGGTACCTTTTTGTGTGCATCAGGTGTTGATTATCACAGTTGATTGTAGGGTTTTTATATTGTATATGATTATGATTATTATCTAAATATTAATTGTGCAGGGGTTGCTTATATTGGGGTTTGTATCACAGTTTTGATTGTTGTTTGACTTGTGTATAAAAAAAAGTGTTGTATTATTATAATGCTATGGACAGGCAAGATGTTGAAAGAAGATGTGGAGAAAAAAGCAATGAGTGAAAATGATATGGTTGATGGGAGTGGGAGTAAAAATGTAGATAATGTTTTGCGAAGTCTGAAACAAAAAGCGCTAATAGTTATGATGATATTTGTATTTGTGATAGGATTTTCTACTTTTGGGGGTGTTACCAAGTTTAGTATTTATGAAAGCGCTGTCAAAGAAATACCAAAGACAAGGAGCTCTCCCGTTCGAATCATAAATGAAACTATAGGCAGATGACAAACATCTAATTCGACATGGATGGTAGTGCAAAAGAATTTGGTGCGAGGGTGCGTTCGCCTTTTACGGCAATGATTGCGGGTCCAACAGGTTCTGGTAAGATGCGAGCAATTTTACGAATGATTGAAGCCAGTCAGACTATATTTTATCTTCCACCAGTAGAAATACATTACTATTACTATGCTTGTAGAAAAAAAAGTTTTAAGCAATAAAATTCTTATATATTATGTGTTTTTTCGGGAGAAAAAAAATTTTGTTGGTGGCGCAAAAATTCTCATATATTACCATGTATTTTTAGCAAGAAAAATTTTGGTTGTTAACTCTGCGAAACTTCTTATATATTATAATGTGTTTTTGCACAAAAAAAAGTTTTTCAGTAGCCTGAACTTCTTATATATATATTATATAGGAATTTTCGCGCGAGGAAAAATATTTTATGCACCTACACTCCAGCAACTGTGACTGAAGAATAAGGTGAGAATTAATAATTAATTATTTTACACTAATTGAAGAACTCAACTAGTTGCGCTTTGGAGAAGGTGTACTCTTAGAGCCTAGCCAGTTTGCTTTCAAGACTGCAAAGCCTTTGGTGTTGACAAAATTGACTTTCTGTCAGAAAGGAAACAACTGGGCTCTAATTATTTATTATTAATTGTACTTATGTGGTTCGCGGTGTAGAGAAGGTGTACTCCTATAACCTAGCCGGTTTGTTCTCAAGACTGCAAAGTCTTTGGTGTTGACAAAATTCCTTTTTTGCTCGAGAGACAACAGCGGGGATTTACTTATTTATCATTATTTGCACTTTGTCGCAAAATTTCTTAATTAATCATTGTTTTCATTTTGCTTCGATACTTACTATCATTAACTAACAGTTTTTTTTATTTTCATTTTAGATCAATGTGACCTCATCAGCATCAAAAACACTACATCTAAAGAACTTTATTCCTCACCAGTACCACAAACTTGTCAAAAACAGCATGATAATATTGAACAAGTCGATCGAGCTAGTCCTTTTTCAAACTATTCTCTTCTGGGCGGCACAACACATGCTGAATATTGTGACGGACGGCGCCACTATTACACATACACTTTTATTATTAGCGTTCTATGTACGGACAGTTTTATGCATGTCTTGCCAATATTGTATAGTTATGCTTATCCAACCATTTAATCAATCCCCACCTACTTTATGTCTATTTACCAACCACAGCCAACCAGATATGTTAGGCGTGACTTGCTTTGTTTTGTCTATGTACCATTATGTAATCCCTTGTATAAATGCTGGTGTAATCCATACAATAAATCAGAGTTAAGCTTGCACACTCTCAGAAGTTCTTTGTCTTACAAACAATAACTTCAATTGCGCACAGTACATGCACGTACATACAAAGCACCATTACTACGAGTAGTAATTAATAAGCAGTTCACCAAACCTCTGCTGGACGAATATAGCCTTGGCTAATTCGGCCTTCAAAGTTCGGCCACTGGCTTGCGCTCAGAGCAGTTAACGCAACAAGCAGTTCGGCAGCAACCTGCAATGTTCAACCACTATTGCTAAGGGAACCTGTCGATCTGTGGGCGGGTTGTATCGCTGCTAACACACTCAAAGCTATCAACAGTTCGGGGAAGCTGTGCAGGTAGGCCAAGCTACCAAGTACATATCCCTACAGTGAAATCCTGCACAATATGGCTGAACCAGATGATGAAGCATCTCTTACTCTTCAATACACAAGGAATATGTCCCAACGAGATAATGAAACCAATTCATTATCAAAAACATTTGCTAACAATTTTCATACTGTGCTATGTATGTCAAACATATTAGATGTCGATAGCTACTTAAAAAGATTCAAAACCAGCTTGGGATAAAAACTTGTTTTTTAAAAAATTTAACTCAGTATGAATGGTAAACAAAATATTGGTGCGCTATCAAACCCCAAATCACTCGATATTTACAGATAAATAGTGAAACAGAAATGTTTGTACGTTTACTAGAATGCCTTGTCGAAGTAATCAATGAATATTTACCATAATCTTATGTTTTTATTTCATACATGGTATGTATACCTGTAATAAAACCTATACTTTGTATTATAACTATTTCTCTGTACAAACATACTAACTTAGTCCAACAATCAAAACCCTGATACAAACCCCAATATAAAAAACCGCTGCGCAATAAATACTTAGATAATAATCATAATCATATACAATATAAAAAAACTACAATCAAGTGGGATGATCAACACCTGGTGCACACAAAAAGGTTCACTAAATGGTTCTCATGGACACCTGGTGCTCAAAAAGGCACTTGAAACCAAGAGAACCATATTTTCCTAAAACACCATGATCCAGATCTGCTCCTATTATACTACTCATGGCAGCTCATTTCACATTCATTCTCACCATATTTGGCTGCTTAAAAATATGGTTTCGTCAAAACCACTCTGGGTATAGACGGTATGTGTTTGTTTTGTCATCTGACACTTGCGGGTAATCTTATTTTTGCTCTAATTGACTGTTTGTTTTGGCACATTATGTAGAAATGTAACATTTACCTTATCTATATAAGTTTTTGTACAAGATAAGGTTGCCCAGAAACTAATAACTCTATCACAGAAACAAACCAAACACTCTTCATTTGGCTCCTTTTCTCAGATTGTTCTCTCTCAAACACTCCAGTCGACAGCATGGGTCACAACGTCACCCTTTACCTTTGTGCCGCTGCCTTGGTACTCGGCGGTAAGTGCTTACATTTAGTGCACCTATTATCATGCTTCTAATATTTTCTTTTATAATAATCAAATAGTTATACAGCACATCTTTCTCTGCTATTATTGTTTTGGTGCAATCAGCTTGCCAGCTATCGTGGTCCATGTAATAGCAAGTTCCAACAACAGAGTCGTTTTTGAGATTTGAATTTGAAAACCAGATTAATGTCAACTTTTTGCTGCTGCATTAATCATCTGATGATTACATAAAAATTTGACAATAAATAAAGAACTTACTTTTAAAACGAAATGATTAGATTACAAATTCTTGCACTTCATGGAAAAATTAAATGGATCATTGAATGAGAGAAAAACTATACTTAAAACACTAGTACTGTGTAGTTTGTCATCCATACTTTTGTTGCTGTGTTGTTATGCAGCTATCCAGTAGAACATTACACGGCAGTTTCAAATAGTCACCCAGCGATTTATTACAAACCACTTAATGAAAACAATTCGATTTGGTTTATTTAATGAAAAATGAAAACATGATAACGGACAACGAAAAATGACCAATGACGATGACAAATCAAGATGCATTAAATATTAGTAACATTTCTGTAAAAAACTTTATCAAAACAAATATTAGCAATAAAAGAACGGTTTGTCAAAATATTTTCATCTGCGTGACATCCCATTAGTGACATCAAATTGAATAATAATTGCAAGTTAGTTGTTATTGATTTATTATTGCCAATATTGTGTCTCTGAAGGATAAATATATTTCTATTGAAGTTCTACGGATACTACAAAAACAGTTTCAACTAGCGCAGTTCCATGTATGCAAACAAATACTGAGTCCTCACATTTGTGTAAAATGAAAAAATTATTTGTTACCAAAACTTTAATACAAACAGTGAGGTATAACTTGATAGTTGAGGTTGCATTGCAGGTGTTAGCGCAAGGACTCCTTACGACTGTGATTTTGAGAAAGATCTTTGTGGATGGGTAGCTAAGAAAGACAATGACCAGCATCATTGGATGAGAGCTCAAGGTGGAAATCCTGCATCTGGTACAGGACCTACTCAAGATGATTCCGGGAGACTTTCAGGTCATTCAAGTTGTGTGTACGATATCCAAGCGTTCTTTTCAAGTCAACTCTCTACAAATCTGACTGACAATCAAGTCTTTTATGATTTTAGGTCATTTTCTCAACTTGCGAGTTACCAAAGAAAAAGTCAGCTACAAAGCATGGCTGACTTCTCCCTTGATGAAGAGTTATGCTACCAGCTCTAATTGTGAACTTCATTTCTCATACAGTTTGCATGTGGAAAATCCAGGTAAACATGCGTCTGGGTTTTTGGTGGTACTGTAAATCACATACAAACATTCATTGGGAGACTTTACATTGTTTCTCTCTTCTGCAGTGTATTGTGAGAACAGGATGGGAACCGGCTGCGATAGGTTTAGCAGCAATCCAGCAATCGCTAAGCAGGTTTGTGATGTCACCAACACAAGGTACTATGGTTACATGAAACAAAACTGTGCTAAAGTCTGTGGGATACACTGCAGTAAGTTAACAGTAATTGTGTAGTAGATGGTAGCTAGTAGTTGGTAGATAGTAGTTGGTAGCTAGTAGTTGGTATATAGTAGTTGGTAGACAGTAGTTGGTAGTTAGTAGTTGGGGGTAGTTGGTAGCTAGTAGTTGGTATATAGTAGTTGGTAGATAGTAGTTGGTAGCTAGTAGTTGGTAGATAGTAGTTGGTAGTTAGTAGTTGGTTGCTAGTAGTTGGTAGATAGTAGTTGGTAGATAGTAGTTGGTAGTTAGTTAGTAGTTGGGGGTAGTTGGTAGCTAGTAGTTGGTAGTTGGTAGCTAGTAGTTGGTAGTTGGTAGCTAGTAGTTGGTAGTTAGTAGTTGGTAGCTAGTAGTTGGTAGATAGTCGTTGGTAGTCAATTACTTGTAAGATAACAATTGTAACCTACTGAAGAATGCAGTGGATGTAGAGAGAAATGGATTTAGAGAGAAGTGGATGTAGAGGGAAATGGGTGTAGAGAGAAATGGATGTAGAGAGAAATAGATGTAGAGAGAAATGGATGTAGAGAGAAATGGATGTAGAGAGAAATGGATGCAGGGAGAAATGGATGCAAAGAGAAATGGATGTAGAGAGAAATGGATGAAGAGAGAAATAGATGTAGAGAGAAATGGATGTAGAGAGAAATGGATATAGAGAGAAATGGATGCAGAGAGAAATGGATGTAGAGAGAAATGGATGTAGAGAGAAATGGATGTAGAGAGAAATTTATGTAGAGAGAAATAGATGTAGAGAGAAATGGATGTAGAGAGAAATGGATGTAGAGAGAAATGGATGCAGGGAGAAATGGATGCAGAGAGAAATGGATGTAGAGAGAAATGGATGAAGAGAGAAATAGATGTAGAGAGAAATGGATGTAGAGAGAAATGGATATAGAGAGAAATGGATGCAGAGAGAAATGGATGTAGAGAGAAATGGATGTAGAGAGAAATGGATGCAGAGAGAAATAGATGTGCAGAGAACTCGATGTAGAGGGAAATGTATGTAGAGAGAAATAAATGCTCACACAGATGAAATGCACGTATGCTTCCTGAACCCAAAATGGACATTGACAGGCCCAAAATAAATGTCACCAATTCAATGAAGAAGATTTCATTGTTAATTCTTAGAAATGTCGACATTTATTTCTGATGATTCAAAGTTCGTTCAAAGAATAAAAAAACTTTTCATTGTATCAAATAGACAACTTCTGGAATAAGGGTGAAAATGATATTTGTGTCACTGAAATGAATTCCAAATGCTCTTCTCCATAGCATAGCCAACATTCATTCCCTGTCTGTTTACACCCATTCCTGTCTATGATTATACCCATTCCTGTTTACATTTACACCCATTCCTGTTTACATTTACACCCATTCCTGTCTATGTTTACATCCATTCTTGTCTATGTTTATTATACCGTTTCCTGTGTACGCTTATTTCAATGCCCATTGAGTAATGAAAATGCAAATGATTGGAAAGTGAACAGTAAATGTGTGGCTGGTAGTTCAATGACAGCGACTGAAGCTTTACTCTTGTTTTTTTCACTAACCAGGTAATTAAATTGAAGTTGTTGAAAGTCATTTAAAAAAGGTTTTGTGAGCGAGCTTACTGTTTGACTCTCTGAACACTCTAATGAACAATTGCAAGTATATTACCTGTTGTAAGGTAAGCTGAATGTCATATCCTATGACGGTGAGACCACCCAAACATTGTTCACAGTTGACTTCACCAAAAATGTACAATGGGTCAAACAAACTGTGTCCATTCCAGCTACATTTACTGGTGATTCTATGGAGGTATGTATGGATGTGTGTGTTATAGCGATGTGAGTTCCAGCTGTGTTATATATCATCTAGTAGTAGGTAGGACTTCATGTCTAACTACTATTTATACAGATTATATTTGAGGCTACAACTGGAGGAGATATCAACTCTTTTACATCTCTAGACAACATATATTTCACTGGATGCTGTAAGTGGGCTTTTTGTATGCGTTACTATCTGAGTTCAGCTAAAGTTTAGGAGTTATCACCTCGTCTTTAGTGACTCATTGTAAGTTGTGATATTGTAGATGTGACCTCACCAACCACTCTACCACCAACTACCACACCTACTACTACTACTACTGTACCAACTACAATTGCACGCCACTTGATTAAACCAGGTATATATATACATACAGTGCGTCTTATTGTCTTATTTCGTTTAGATCAATCGTTTATAGAGTGTACGATCTGCACCTTTATCTTACAGATATGTATGACTGTCACTTTGAATCTGGTACTATGTGTGGATTTACAAGTCAGTCCAAGACATGGAAGTGGGCTATCAACAGTCAAGGAACACCAGCTACTGGAACAGGTCCCCCTGAAGACGGCAGCAATAGCCTCACAGGTTGGTACAGATAAGTGTGACAACTCCATAATATACGCTCCGCTTACGATTTATTTGGTAGTTTTTTGCACTTTTTCTATTGGCTCTCTCCTTGCACTCTACTTTTAGCTGTGAGATGGGTTTTGTTTGGATTGTTTATTTATGCTGTAAAATTCATCACAATGCTGGCAATACTTCAGCATATTATGTAACGTATCAGTTGTATGTTCTTTTTCATTTCACTGCTGAGCCTCGAAACCTCCACCACCCAGGTGACATCTTTATTTGAAAGCAGTTCATTTAGGTTGGGAAGGAAATAGAGGAGATAACTCTATATATCTATTAATTTGATCTGAACGGAAATGTGGGGAATTAATGTCTCACCTTGTGCACTTATTGTGAGCAGTATTCCCTCAGATCAACGTCCACGGTATGTCGTATAGAATTAGGTTCCGGTCTAGCTGTGAATAATGTTAGACTCTGGTTAAGTGTCTATGTAGTAGGTATCATCTGCAGGTAGGTATTAGCCCCTGTAGGTACAAACTACAACACCAAAGGTAGGTAATTCTGTACTTGAATTCGTGTGTCTGTAGACACCGTTGTCTCTATCTCCCAGTCTTGTATGTACACCGACTCCTTGATGGCTATAGGAGCAGGTAGTGCTGTAGAATATCTATATGAATTACATGCTAGCAGATTCAATATTACTAAGAAAAATAGAAAAGAGTGTTTGGAGTGAGATGTTGTCTGTTCAATAGCTATGCGTAGACTGACTATAAAAATCTATTAATATTCTTTAAACTGGGAAGAATTGTTGGAGTTATGTTCTCAAGACAATTTAGTTAGATAAAAGACGACAACTCCACTATGATAATTTGATATTTATTCTTTGGTTTAATTCGGGTCATAACAAACTATTATCATTTTATTTATAACAATATATTTTTCAGTATCAGGCATTTAGCAAAGCAATTACAGCAGTATTGTTTTATAACTTTTATTTGGCTATACATAATATAATTATATATTACTCAACATCTGTGTGATGTGACAATTTCACCGCATTAACTAAAGTTAATAGAGATAATAATAATAATAAATATCATGATCATTTAGCTTAGGACACCCGTCTTTAGGGTCGCCCTCAAGGCAAAGCTCAAGCAAACGAAGAAACAATGTTCAATAGTTGTAATATTATAAATAATATGATCGTTATGACAATATAAAAGCAAGTTGGTTTAGTTTAATGATAAACAAACGTAGTGTTATTATAAACTTACTGATAATAATTATATATGTGAAGTTATCTCCTCTATTTTATGCTTTACCAATTTGAACTGCTTTGACATATACTTCACCAACCTCCCATACCCCAGTTAAACACTCGACCGTTAGGCCACAGCTGCACAGTTAGAGTAGGAAATAGATGATTGCTCATTGTTTCATATCAATCAATAAACTGTCACATGTTACTCCTTTTATTGTTTTAAAGTTTTTAATATTGAGCAGCTTTTTGTACTTCACATGAAAATAATGATAAAAATTTCATCCTATTCAATATCAATTTTGCTATTCTGTCGACAGAATCTCTCCAATGGGCAAGATTTCATGTTCGATAACCCATGCTTATCTTACATTTATTATATTGTGGTTTTTAGGTCACTATGCGTTGATGAAAGTGTCCAAGCCTAGAATAGTAGACACAGCGAGACTAATCTCTCCCTTAATAGATCAGTTTAAATACAGCCCTAATTGTCAGCTCTCTTTCAGCATAAATATATTCTCTCCCTCTTTCTGTAAGTATCAACCAATCAGCTATATCCTTGTTTTTCACTTTCCATGTATGCTTTTAGTTAGAATATTCTAGAAGATTTCTTGCTTATTGACTTGACATGATGCATTCCTAAAACTGATTGATGAATATTAAATTAAGTATACCAGGTAACACTTTGCAACTATCTGTCTGCAAGCATGGCGGAAACACGATTCCAATAAAATAAGTATTCTTTTTTAAATGTCATTTGGTCCTGGAAACTTCTTGCAAAACTTGGCAGCACTATTAAATATATGTATAATATTGATTTTATTTTAATAAATAGCAATATTATTTATGAAACATCTGAAAGAATTATTGAAAATAGAGTTGACACACTCATCTCAAGGGGCCAATAACAAGTTTTTACGATGAAAAGAACTATTTCAGCAAAGTTGTTCTATTTTTGAGGAGATAACTACGTCGCTCATGTTATTTGCTTCTGGAACCACAAGCAACTCCTTGCATTTGTACGCTTACTGGCGCAGGCCCCATTGATAGGGGTTTGGGCTTTAGACAAGAGACTAGCTATTACAATAGAGTAGTTGGAGTTATACATGTCCGAATACATAATGAGTTAGGTTTTCTGCTAAAGTTGAAAATTTCGATGTTGGAATTTATACTGATTATAATTATTACAATTATCTATTCCATCAGTATACAATTATCATCAATATTATTGTTATTGATACAATTATTCTTGGTTATTCTATCTTGGGGAACCGAACTCATTGGTTGCTTGTAAAAAAATACATTTATAGTGGTAACTTTGCATTTTACTCTGCAAAAACTGTTAAATATTGCCAACAACATATATCTGGCCTTGAAATGCTTTGTCTCTGTATATTTAATTTTTGAGTTCTGCGAGAACACATTTGTAGTTCTAACGGAGGCGTATCCTAGCCAAGAGACAAAAGTTGTGATAATAATAAAGCTCATTGTTTGTAAAAGACCATTCTCAATCAAAGAGAAAGTGTTGTTGTGTAAAAGCGAGCCTCAGGAAGTTTGGAAGCCACTCATTTGGACATATTCCATGTTAGATAGCCTGTGTTTCATTGTTACTTCTAGACCTGCTGGTAATGTTTGTTGTTGGTAGATTATTGTACCAACAATGATGGGAGTTTATGTGATAAGTACAAGCCGTATGCAGATGCAGTTTGTGAGAACTATCCCACTTTTGCTAATAACCAGTGCTCCAAGTTGTGTGGAGTCAAATGTAGTAAGTGTCATTTGTTGTATATATCTAAGTCTATGTATAATGTATATATCTAAGGTATGTATATATGTATAATGTATATATCTAAGTCTATGTATATATGTATAATGTATATATCTAAGTCTATGTATATATGTATAATGTATATATCTAAGTCTATGTATATATGTATATATCTAAGTCTATGTATATATGTATAATGTATATATCTAAGTCTATGTATATATGTATAATGTATATATCTAAGTCTATGTATATATGTATAATGTATATATCTAAGTCTATGTATATATGTATAATGTATATATCTAAGTCTATGTATATATGTATAATGTATATATCTAAGTCTATGTATATATGTATAATGTATATATCTAAGTCTATGTATATATGTATATATCTAAGTCTATGTATATATGTATAATGTATATATCTAAGTCTATGTATATATGTATAATGTATATATCTAAGGTATGTATATATGTATAATGTATATATCTAAGTCTATGTATATATGTATAATGTATATATCTAAGTCTATGTATATATGTATAATGTATATATCTAAGGTATGTTTATACGTATAATGTATGTACATATATAAAACTGACATATCTGTAGTAAATAATTGTATGGTGACTGAAATTTTTTTTGTGTTTTGCATTTTAAAACGCCAAAGCACTTTCCAAACCATCTGAAAACATTTGAATTAGTTTAAATTTTTGCAAGCCTGAACACTATTTGAAATTGTTCATACGCTTCAAAATCCGAGCCGATTTGCCAGTCCCCTCCACGTATCATAGATCCAGTTCAGTTACGACTGATATTTTTTTAATTTAACACTGTACAATTAAATTTCATCGAAATAAATAACAAAAATTGTTTCAATCATTCATTTATATATAAACATAAATAACAAATAAAACCTGATTATGTTTGTAAAAAATTAATTTTAGAGAATTTATTCAGCAATTATTTGTATAGTTAATCAATTTACTCTATGTCTATGTATACTCTATGTCTATCTAGACTCTATGTCTATGTATAGTCTATGATTATGTATACTCTATGTCTATGGATACTCCATGACTATGTATACTCTATGTCTATGTATACTCTATGTCTCTGTATACTCTATGTTTATGTATACTCTATGTCTATGTATACTCTATGTCTCTGTATACTCTATGTTTATGTATACTCTATGTCTATGTATACTCTATGTCTATGTATACTCTATGTCTATGTATACTCTATGTCTATGTATACTCTATGTCTATGTATACTCTATGTCTATGTATACTCTATGTCTATGTATATTCTATGACTATTGATCGACGTCTATGTCAGATAATTTCCATAGAGGCTTTAAAGAAATTTAGGGCTGTCGCTGGTGTTTTGACAGCCATAAGCTTTACAAACCTTTTAAACTTTTTCAAAATAGCCTGACCTGCTTGAAAATAACCTACACTATTTCAAAATATTTAATACAGTTTGTAAACAGTTCAGACTACTTTTAGGGCATTCATACGGTTTGCACTTTTCTAAACCCTTTGAAAAACTTCTAAACCACTTGGATTATTTACAAAACAACGATACGCCTTGTAAAATTTAATCGTTGGACAGGCCGACAATTATATTTATACTAATCACGAAGCCCATTTTTAGATACAGTTTCCTAGGCTATTTTACTATATCTGCCCAACTAGTTTCAATATAAAAGACACTTTGTGAACTGTCTAGACTATTTCAAAACTCTTCATGTGATTTTAAAAGCAAAAGCTTCTAGCGTTATGAACCACCATATAATTAATATAAAATTATGATTTAGCTAACTTTAAAGTCTACGTAACCAACGATATGACAAACCTTGGAAAGACAGCCTACCATATCCGGACCCCTAGGATTGACAAATGGTTTACTGGCACTGTGCCAATTGGCAATATGACTAAGACCAATTTCCGAGTGAGTTTTGGCTGTATGCATTCTGCGTGACTTGAATGGAATTGAGTGGACTTTGGTTGTAGAATATTAAACGTATTTGTATCAACTACAGGTTGTGTTTGAGGGACTCAGTGGTTATGATGCAGATTCTTATATCGCACTGGATGACATCAAATTCACAGGATGTGGTAAGTGGGCGTGGCACAGGATGTGGTAAGTGGGCGTGGCACAGGATGTGGTAAGTGGGCGTGGCACAGGATGTGGTAAGTGGGCGTGGCACAGGATATGGTGTGCATCTCAAAATACTGGCCTTCTAATATTTTATTAGTCCTTTCATTTCTGTAATGTTTGTGTACCGCCATTGATAGAGTTTTGTTTTCCTGCAGATACCAAAATTCCTCCAGTCACCACCACAACAGTTGCTCCAACAACAACAACAACCACACCCACCACAACAACCCCTACACCTATGCCCACCACAACAACATCAAGTTCACAGGATGTGGTAAGTGGGACTGGAAAATTTAAAAGAAATTTCCTTTTTTAATATTTTTACCGTTTTGGATCACCATCGACATTTTTATTTTTACATGAACAAAGGCTATTGAAATATAGTGCAGTGAAGTTTGGTTAATATAGCTGCAAATGAGGTTAATTGTTGGAGGTTTTAGCGGTGTCCGAAAAGTAACACACACAACTCCACCTCTGAAGTTCAGCCAAATACTGCTGCCAGTCGCTGATCAGATCAAATAGAATAGTGGAATGAACGATATACATATCCTGGAATGAATGTAGACATCTCCTGGAATCAATTAATGTTGACAGACCTAGAATGAATGCCAACTACGATACAGAGAAAATAATTATGACAACTGTTTATAGGAGGATCAACATTTGTTTCTGGCGTGATATAAACTACTGTTTCATCGTATGTTCCAGAAATATAAAAAGTTTCATTTTCTTATCAAAGAAGACAACTCCTTGAATAGACATGAAAATAACATTTTATATGTTATCAGGAAAAAATTTCGACCTTTCTACGAATAAACCGCGAAGGTTTCTTCTCTAAAGCATAGTTGACATTCATGTCAGCTTTGTCTGCACTCATTCCTGCCTGCATTGATTTCTGTCTGCATTCATTCTGAACCCAGCTAAAACATAGTTTATTTTTAACTTGATTTTTTTAATGCAATAATATTTCATTTTTTGTGATAGTTGAATATTTTGCTGGCCAAGTTAGTTAAATAGAAAACTGTTTTTAAAAGTCAGTATAAGTATCTCAATAATGTCCAAATGTACAAAATGTCTGCACTCATTCCTGTCTGCACTCATTCCTGTCTGCACTCATTCCTGTCTGCACTCATTCCTGTCTGCACTCATTCCTGTCTGCATCAATTTTTGTCTGCATTCATTCTGATCCCCGCTAAAATATGGTTTATTTTCAACTTGTTTTCTTTAATGCAATAACTTTTCAGTTTGTGTGGCAGTTAAACTTTTCGTTGGCCAAGTTAGTTAAATAGAAAAATATTTTTAAAAGTCAGTATAAGTATCTAAATAATGTACAAATGTAAAAATTGCAGTGAGAGCACAAGTTTAGCATTGGAAAATTAGTGAACAATAAAATAAATACAACGTAATTATTATGATGAAAACAGCGGCGTTTTTAAATGGAGATGAGAAGGTAGCCCTGATGAGACACGCTATGACTTATTTTATCAAGAGGAGAGGCTAATATATTTGCAAGTGTTGATAAATGGTGCACACTTGTAACCAAACACAAATTTTTAGATTAATACTTTTAAAGCCAGCACTGTTAGCAATACAATGAGATATGGTCAGTACAATAACCAGCTGTCTGTACTAGTATATATTTCTATAGTGCTCTCATTGCAATATTCCAATTTAAATCACAACTTTTGTTAAAAAATTATGCTCTTTCTTCATTATTATTCATCATTATCATCTAGTTCTCTGTTTTCTATTGCAGGGCTTAGAAGCACCTAGACAGCTGGGTATTGCTACATAAAACAGCCAGCTCGATGTGGCAGCAACTCCTCTACCTTTCTCGATTGTTCTATGTTGCTGAGTCATTCAAATTTTTAGTGTTATTTTTTTATTCAATAAGCTTTGTTTTTCTGCTCATCTTTGCTAGTAATTCTGTTGTTGTGACTTGATAAAAATTTTTTAAACTGTTTCAAAGACTTCATTATTGCTTTCAGTATTATATCTACTTCTAATATTGTGTTCTAATAAAAATATTAGTGTTATGTCTCCTTGTTAAAGAGAAGATAGATCTTTCCAGAGAGTATAAAATCACCTTGTTATGGGATAATGAGCTTTTTCCATATCACAAGAGTTGGTTTCACATTCGTGGTTGTTAGTGACTTCCTGTTGAAAGTAAAAGGCTGACTGATGTAACGAACAAAGTTCTGATATTTTGAACGTTGAAGTATTTTATGATGTTATTGTCATGAAATTGACAGATCCTCTAACCAGCAGAAAAGAGATGCCAGTATATTTCACATTTTCATTTGCTATGCATGGTTCTGGATAAGATTCGCAACAGCAAAAATACATTCGAACAAGGAGTTCAGTAGACCCTCTTAGAACTTCCTGAACAGTCTGTTTGCTTTTATCATTCTCTGTGGTTGGTAGTGATGGCCATTGGGTATTGGAAAGGTCCATCACCTTGCGGCACAACAGTAATGATGTAGCGAAACTGCTCATCGCAGAATGACATGCACATATACAGCACATAGATAGAAAATATATATACTACCTACATGTGATCATCGCATACTTTATTTGTGCTTAATTTTGTATAACTGTCTGTAGAGTTATCTTCTGTTGAAAATTTAAGAGAAGAATACTCCTATTGTCATCTCAATACTCATGCTACCCACAGCCGTATATATGCGACTGTGATGCTACCCAGCATGAAAAGTTATGTTTTTTAGTTCACAGACTATTCTTGTCATTTTCCGCCGACCAATCGAGAAGCGCTAAAAACGAATTCAACCAATAAAAACAAAGGTTACTGTCTCGATTCGAATGATAATCTGTCAAAAATGTTTTATTATTACCACACTCGCCGAGAAACAATTGTTGCTTTGTATTCCATAACAAAGCATTATTGTGTTCTGTTGTATCCTGAAGGCATAATTCTGTGACGTGCTGACTCTGATTGCTAACATTTTTGTGTTTTGTGTGATCTACTATTGCTTGCTGCTGTTATAACACAACGACAACGAACAAGTCGTTGAATTTTCTTCACAACAGCAGAAGAAGGAGGATTGATGATTGATACACACACAGCAGCAAGCAGCAAAGGACTTGTAGCTCAAGTAAGTAATAATCATCAATCAACAATCACAGAGTAAGTGAGTAGCAAGAAGTAAGTAAGTATGTAGTTGTCTGACTTTTTTTTAGACAGCAACAATGTGATGACTCATGATGATGAATGAATGATTTAATTAATAATTAATCACTCATCACTGCTGTTGTGATAATAATAATAATATTTAATTACAATAAAATAATGATGATACATACTACTGATTATTATCAATATAATAATAATAATGATAATTATTATTTAATAGTAATAATTATTTAATAATAATTCAACTGATGGCCACTGACTGAAAGAGCCAAAAGAGCTTCTTCGTTGCTACAGCCAAAGTCTGGAATTCCTTGCCCCCCAGTAGCTCACTGCTACATGGTCCCCCGGTGGCTGGCTAGGTCCCAAGACTGGCAATCCCATGATTTCCCGTTGACTACACTGGACCGATTACCGACAGACGGCTTGCCGCATTGCCGGGACCTTCAGCATTGAAGTTGGCGATCATCCTGGAAGTAAGTAAGATTATTAATAGTTATTATTAATCAGTCAGTTGTTGTTAATAATAATACTTCTCTTATTATAATAATAATAATAATTATAATATAATAAGTATTAACAAAAACAAATAATGATAATAAATGATAGCGGTAGTAGCAGTAGTAATTTTTTGATGAATTATTATTAGTACTTTTTATTGTTAGATAGATACACTAAAATTAGTATTGATCAGGATTTCACTCTCGGTAGCCGCCTGCTCTACCTCATAGGCACGTAAAGCCAGAGCCATCTGTATCGGCAGACAACAGCCTTGCTGACAACTCGGCCGTATCACTGTCCACCCATCAGCGTAGTCCAGCTGATGGTAGAGCCAGGATGACAAGTCGTCAGACAAGCCTGTCTTCGGCTACTGCTCGTTTGGGCAACACAATGCTGTTTCGGCCCAAGGGTCGTACAGCTGTTGTCCTTCGCCTCAGAAAACACTGGTTAAATTAGGGCTTGTAACTTGTATTTATATAAACAAGCCCTTCGGGCTTGGTCTGCGACGCAAGTCTCATTGCAATATTTGCTCGATTTGTTTGTAATATGGCTATTCTCCATATGGATGCACCATGTGCATGACCTCTGTTGGTGAGGTCATGTTTGGGAATTCCATCAGGAGTCGTGCTCCCTTGTATTGAGGATACAACTCCAGCAGGAAGCAAGCCTAATGCATTGTAGCCCGAGTTCTAACACCCGTCGGGTGGGGCGGGGTGGTTCAGGTACCAACCCCGCCTCAGTTTGGAAATTGAGAGCATGAGGCTACGGCCCCGCCAACATGGCCCGAGTTCCAACACCCACCGGTTGGGGCAGGGCGGGTCGAGTACCCACCCCACCACGGGTGGGGGGGCCAAGGACCTGAGGCTACGGCCCCGCCTCGGCAGCGATGCTGGGGGACTCGCTGCCAGAGCCCTGGGGCCGAGATGCGTACCATCAGCATTGTATCATATATATCAGCCTTTTGAACCCGTTTTCTACCGAAAGTGTGACATGCCCGTCTTATACAGGAAGTGGGCAACGCCCGTGACGCATGGACGGACGGGCACCCCTTCGTCTTTTGTAATATGATGATGATTAAGTAATGCATCTTTTTTCTACGATGCTAACCTCGAACAATAATAGTGACTAAGTACAATAATAATAATAGAGAGTATGTGTGCATATCCTTGGCAACACACAAACAGTTTGGTAATTACTAATGTTTGACGTTTTTCCCATACAGTATTATTATATAATATTGGTATATATATATAGTGATTATTAGGTAATTTATCTGCTAATATTTACGGTAAGATGGTTAATAATAATAATAACTACTATCACTATTACTACTACCTGGTGCTCACCATTCATCATTTATTACTTATCGATCAACATTGCTGTTTTTGTATTGTTCTAATAATAATAAGAATCACAATAGATAGTAATATCGATTTTATTTCAACTAGATTAAGTATTATAATTATTATTATCAGCAATAATATATTTGTCATTGTACCATTGTGATTTTTCTTGTCATAGTTTAGGGAACTTTCAGTTAAGCCTGGTTCACATACATATCGTAGATGCTCGCAAGTGATCGCAGATCCTCGTACGACGGCTCTGCTATGTATGTGAACCTGGATTTGCAGTGGCTCGTACGACGTCGCAGAGGCTCGTAGAAAAGTTCCGCTGAACAAACTTTCCTGCGACCATCGTCATATAGAGAGTACAATTTTCTCACTTTCTTTCTCAAAAACCACAGTTTGGTCAAGGTTACTCACGTAAACATGACTGCC
Source organism: Cryptosula pallasiana (assembly GCA_945261195.1). Lineage (NCBI taxonomy): Eukaryota > Metazoa > Bryozoa > Gymnolaemata > Cheilostomatida > Cryptosulidae > Cryptosula > Cryptosula pallasiana. The sequence continues at coordinate 5,154,217 of OX183135.1, forward strand.
ATCACAAAATTATAATAAATAATAAAATTATTATTGTTTAATTATAAATATTGACTATTATTTATTATTAATTTTCTGAGTGAAATATTATGATAGTTGATTTAAATGTATAAATATATATATTTTCTGTAATTTTTTATATAATAGCACAATTAGTATATTATTATAAATTGAGATTCAAAAATTTATATTAAGAGATGGTAATTACATAATGCTTCATTGAACAACAGTTATAAATTTAAATAAAAAAAATATGGAATAATATTTTATGATAATATGAGTAACTAGCCTAAGTTTTAGGCCAACATTTGCGGCATATGTGTATTTTGCTTGAAATATGCTGTGTGTTTTTTATTGGGAGTTGCATGCCCCATTGTTATCTTGGCAACTTTTAAATGGATTTCATTGGATGATTGGTTTAGTGGGTGGGGTTTTTTGTGCTGGTTTGTTGGCCTAAGTTAAAGGGACAGCTTCGGTGGCCGGTGCAAAGATTGCAGTATACATTGACTACCATCGTTGGCCCATAGCTTGATCAGCTATGTTTTGCTTTGAACTTTTTATTAGACCTCAGTTTATTTTTGGCTGTTCTTATTATTGATATTTATTATTATTACTTATTAATTATTTTGAAGCCTGCCCAACAAAGACAGGTTTGAAGATTTAAAAAAGTTATTATTATTATTTGTATAATATTATTTAATATATTTATTATTGTTATTATTTTCACCATAATTGTTATTCTCCGGAGTTATTGTTGATCAGATTATCCTCATCCCACAAATAACAATAATAATATATTGAATAATATTATATAAATAATAATAATAATTTTTTTAAATCTTCAAACCTGTCTTTGTCGGGTTGGCTTCAAAATAATTAATAACTGATAATAATAGTTATCAATAATAAGAACAGCCGAAAATAAACTGAGGTCTAATAAAAATTTCAAAGTAAAACATAGCTATGGGCCAATGATGGTAGTCAATAGGCATTTTCGGATCGAGAACGTTCATTCCAAAATGGGCGAAATTTTCGTTTTTCGGCGAGTACAAAACCTGTTTTTTGGAACGCTATGCTGAACGGTGGTTTTACCGTTCAGGGGGTCGTCCACCCTATGACGTTCTTGATCCGAATGCGTAGAGTTCTCCTATAATAAATATTTTTGCAAATAATGAGCCCTTTTACGTTAGTTACAATAACAAGACAAGAGTGATGAGGCCTCAAGTTTCATTTCTAACAATAATAATAAAATAAATAATAACAAGTCTTGAAGCATGTTGATGTTGAAATTATTTTTGGACACATTTTACTGAGGATGGTGAATTAAAATAAAATTGTAATAAATAATTATAATATAAGAAAAATGTATGATAATCATTATTAATATTACTGTTATTCAAATGATATCATCATTAATATTATTATAAGTTCTTATAGTTTTTTTAATTATTTTATTATACTTTAGTTAGTTAGTAAAAAAAAACACTTGTTCAAATAGCCAAACATCACCAACCAACTGATAATAAGCATTGTTAAAAATGAAAAATAGTAATTAGTAAAACACATAAGTAACTGGTAATAATTATCAAAATTATTATTTACTTTTTTATAATATATAACCAAAAAGCTGTCACCTCAGCAGGATGCGTTTTTTACTATTCACTGCGACACTAGAAAAAAAGAAGAAGATAACTCCGATGAAGTGAACTTTTGATTTTGAACGTTCATGCATAGAATTTATGCCAGGAACGAACGTCAAAATTGCATTCGGAAGCGCTTTCCCGTGCCAATTTTTTCAAGGCATGGACGTTCTTGATCCGAAAATGCCTAATGTATACTACAATCTTTGCACCGATGACCATTTGGTCGCCGAAGCTGTCCCTTTAACTTAGGCCAACAAACCAGCACAAAAAAACTTGCCCACTAAACCAATCATCCAATGAAATCCATTTAAAAGTTGCCAAGATAAGAATGGGGCGTGCAACTCCCAATAAAAAAACGTAGCATGTTTTAAGCAAAATACACATATGCCTCAAATGTTGGCCTAAAACTTAGGCTAATGAGTAACAATGTGATAAAATTTTTAGTATTGTTAAAAATAATAAATAGGTCGGTGTAATTGAACAAAGATAATTCATTTAGTATATATGTAGTCGTTGGTCAGTGAAGACATGCTTCGAGATTTTATTACCTCCCAGTCAAGAGAGTGATTATACCTCTTGCGATTGTGAGTTTGCCAAGTTTATGTGAGCAGGTATCGCAGATCCGCCGTACGAGGATCTGCGATCACTTGCGAGCATCTATGATATGTATGTGAATCAGGCTTAATGATCAAGTACATAGTTTACCATACATACTAATTATATATAATTTACGAGTATTTTACCAGCTCAAAGTTTATTATTATCATTGGATGTCCTCAGAGGATTGGGAAAAACATGAACGGGAATGAATGTCGACAGGAATAATTGCAGATATGGCTGGAATGTACGTAGACACACCCTTGATTGAACGTCAACAGACCTGAAATGAATGTCGACTATGAAAGAAGATGAAAGAAACTTTGACATTCATTCCCTGAAGTGTCTATGTTAGTTCTCAGTGACATATAAAATATCATTTCCATTGTCATTCCAGGAGTTGTCTACTTTAATAAAAATGGTGAATTCTTTTATTTCTGGATCTCACATCCAAGTTGTAGTTTAAACGCCTCCAGCAACGACTGTCGACACATTCGGGATGTAACGCCAAAGTTTTTTTCTTTTGGATAGTCGACATTTATTCCAGTTCTGTCGACACTCATTCTCAGAGGTATATCTATATTAGTTTCTGTCTATGTTCATTCCTGTCTACATTTGTTACAATTTCGTCCTGAAATGTTGAATCATTAGTTATTGACAAATGTTGTATATGTTTACACATAACAGTCTTTAACAAAGCTCCGCTGCTTGTAAAAACTTCATTACATACTCACAGTGAATCATTGTTTTGTATTAGCTCTGCTCTGCCACTCTTATCTCCACTTTGGAACAAGATTTTTTTCTGCTATATATATTTGTCAATATTCTCACACAGTTGTTGTGTTATTGTTATCATTGGTTGTTATTGTGTTTTTAAAGTTTGATCTTCTTTCTGCGGAAGGTTACAAAAAAGCGATTAAACGTTAAATCTGTAATTTTTTTGTCATCTAAATATCTTTGGATGAAATGTACATGTATGTTGGAGACCACCTTATTTCTCAGCAATCCATTGCATAAGTATGAGCAATTCTGCACATTACAGTTTAATGTTTTCTTTAGATATCCCCCCAAACCATGACAGCTGAGAAGGTGCTACTTCTCCTGCTGCTGCTACCTTGTTGGATATGCAAAACGAGTTCCACAAAGTCAAGCCCTCAATTGGCTAACGTACTTTTTGCTTCTAAAACATCTTATGAAAGGTCTAGGCAGTTGTTTAAAGAGTTTGCACGTCACACAGAGATATTAAGCAGTGTAGACAGCGCTAATGAGGAAAATGGAATATCTTACCCCGATAACTGCGTTCCTCAGCAGCTTAGTTTGATCCTACGTCACGGTTCTAGATATGCAAGCTCCGGGAATGTCCAGCGAATCACAAAGTTAATTGAAAAGATACAAACTTTGGATATCAATGAAAGGTATAGTGGTTTGAAAAAGTGGCAAAACCTATTTACTGCGGACAATAAACTAACATTGGCTGCGAATGGAGTTCAAGAGAACGTAGACATAGCGCGCCGTTATGTCGATTTGTTTCCTAAACTGTTTCAAGAAGCTGTTAATTCTGAAAGCATTGAGATTCATTCGAGTCATACGCAAAGATGTATGGCTAGTGCGATGGCATTTTCTAAAGGTTTGATTGATCGACTCAACCTGAGTATCGAGGACTTTGGGGTCACTCAGAGAGATGATTTGCTCCGTTTCTATGATCACTGTCACCGCTATGCACACCGCGTGAGTGTTCACTATTGCTACCAACCTATTATTACGCGATATTGTTTGTTTTTGACAAGAATTTGCACTTGGATGATTTGTATAATTACTGTTTCAATATGCGAAATAATTTTTTTATGCAAATTTATTCGAATATGCACATAACATCTTAAATGGCTTCAAATGAGCTGTATTTTTTTGTTCATGTATATAAGCAATATAAAGGTGTTCAATTTTTTTGGAAGTTTTGCAATTATTGAGAAGGTAACTCCCATTATCAAAGCTAGCTTTGTTTTATTTGTGCCATGCGTGCTGTTAGATCATGCTCGTCTATGCCAATTGTTACTTATGTCTGTAGACTGAGGAGGAGAAAAAAATGGCCTTAGCGGAGTACCACAAGTTCATGTCTGGTCCTGAGCTACAGGGAGCTGCTAGAACAGTTAGCACAAGGTTAAGTTCATCTGGAGACTCTAGCATTATATCTGTCGGTAAGTGTTAGCCATTCTTCTGTAAGCATGGGATGAAATCCTCATCTTTTTGAAAGGATTAAATGGAATTGCTAAAAGGGGACAGTGACCTTCATTTTTAAAAGCCCAGAAGTAGCTTATAGATGGCGTTTGCTTTTTGAACTATATTTTTAACCTTGGTGTTGGTATTGTGGCTTTCTGGATACATCTCTAGTATTGGTATTGTGGTTCTCTGGATACAACTGTAGTGTTGGTATTGTGGTTTTCTGGATACAGCTCTAGTCTTGGTATTGTGACTCTCTGGATACAACTCTAGTATTGGTATTGTGACTCTCTGGATATAGCTCTAGTGTTGGTATTGTGGCTCTCTGGATACAGCTCTAGTATTGGTATTGTGTCTCTCTGGATACAGCTCTAGTATTGGTATTGTGGCTCTCTGGATACAGCTCTAGTATTGGTATTGTGTCTCTCTGGATACAGCTCTAGTGTTGGTATTGTGACTCTCTGGATACAACTCTAGTATTGGTATTGTGACTCTCTGGATACAGCTCTAGTATTGGTATTGTGGCTCTCTGGATACAACTCTAGTGTTGGTATTGTGACTCTCTGGATACAGCTCTAGTATTGGTATTGTGACTCTCTGGATACAACTCTAGTATTGGTATTGTGACTCTCTGGATACAACTCTAGTATTGGTATTGTGACTCTCTGGATACAGCTCTAGTATTGGTATTGTGTCTCTCTGGATACAGCTCTAGTATTGGTATTGTGACTCTCTGGATACAGCTCTAGTATTGGTATTGTGGCTCTCTGGATACAACTCTAGTGTTGGTATTGTGGTTCTCTGGATACAGCTCTAGTATTGGTATTGTGGCTCTCTGGATACAACTCTAGTATTGGTATTGTGACTCTCTGGATACAGCTCTAAATCAGAATTCGAAGTACTTGCCTCCAAGTGCAGTGCTAGGCTTACTGTTATCTATATATCTGCATTTCTCAACGCTCTTACCAAATTTTTATGTTTTTATTGGAAACAGTTGTACCAACTATGTTCTTTTAGAAAATTCGATTTTTAAACAAATTTGGAGTTGTTTTTTCTCGAAAAATCAATTATGTAGTATCCTAAAGTGCGTGCAACTCCCTGCTGCGTACTTGTATCAACAGACTTCATACCTGTTACTTATAGAGGAAATGCAGATGATGTGGGGTGTTTGTGCACTTGAAACAGCACTCTATCAGCACAAGCACCCCTCCCCCTGGTGTGACTTGATTACACTCGACGAGTCACAAGTACTAGAGTACGCAGCAGACCTAAAGGCTTATTGGAAGGAATCCTATGGATATTCTCTCAATTATGAGCAGAGTTGTCCTCTCCTTTCCGATGTCGTCGGTAACATGTTTGAGTTGGAGAAAGATGCAAGGTAAGGCATCAGAAGCGCGAGTGAAGAAAAGTACAGCAGGTGAACAGAGATGGAACTATCTCAGTTACTGCTGTTGCTGCTTATTTGTTGGTGTTCCCTTTGGGCGCGTCTTTTAACCTCAAATCTTTGCTGGTTCTCATTTCATATGATGGCAAATTTGTTTAACCATTTGGCTGGGACTCACAAAAAATTGTTAGCAGTGGGTGTTTCAACTTGCTTATTTTATGAATCAGTTAATTGTTTATAGAAATTCAAAAGTCTGTTCATCAGGAGTGTTGGTGAAATTGACCACTCATGATAGTGTTTGATAGTTTTGAATTAATTGTCCATTGAAGAAGTTGTCTAATTACTGATTTGATAATATCTGCCTAAAACATTGATATATTTTTTTTTTATCGTGAACATGAAAATTATTATATTTTGCTGTTTTATTATGGATTATTTGTGCATGAAGATAGCTACGATGGCTGGATATTGATTTCTTTTTGGTTTGTTATTTTTATAGTCGTGATGGATATTTTTAGATGTTTGAATTACAGGAGTTTTCTTCTCCCCAAGTTATTTTCAAATGCATTTGGAGTTGTCTTCCTTGTATCAGACGGTTTCAAAGTGAAAGTAGAAAACTGCAGCTTTGTGTTGAAATTTTATCCCGTGTCAAGATGAACTATTTAAACCAAAACCTGCTGTGTCTATTTGTAGATATTTCTGTTTATTTATGCACTAGTAAATGAAGCTTTGTGTTGCGTGTTATGTTTCGAAAACAGTTTTGACATTGTTTCAACTCCCAAGTTGTAATTTATTGTAGCGCTCCAAAACTTTCCTTCTACTTTGGACATTCTGAAGGACTCAACTCTATCTTAGCTCTACTTGGACTGTTTTATGATGAACAGCCTCTTCTTGCATCCAACTACGAGCTGCATAGGGAGAATCGAAAATTCAGACAGAGTGCAATGGGATCATTTGCCTCCAATTTAGGTTTTGTTAAATACAGTTGTACAGAGGGAACTCAGTCTACCCACCCTACTTGGCCATCGAAGCTCGACTCGTCCATGATACAACTCATCTTTAATGAACACCCAATACCATTTCCATTCACCAATGAAATGGCCGTTAGCTTCTTTGACTTTGAGACCCAATACTACCAGCAGATCCACCACTGCAACTTTGAGCAGCTGTGCAATAGCCCTGGTGATGGCACTGCTAGAGATGAGCTCTGATTAGTCCATTGCTTTTTGTGAATCAAGAATTCATCTGAGTTAATTTATATACCATAGAGATTGTTTGGTTGGTGCTAGTGTTTTGTACCTTTTTATACCCGAGATAATAGTGTAGCCCTGTTTCACTTTTGCAGCTGAAGATGTTGAAGTATCGCAATAAAAACCTACGTTACAGTTTTGATCTATAAAAAAAATGAATACTGCTTAGCTGGTGGTGGGCTTTTCAGGATAGTTCGGAACATGAAATAAAATTGTTGGCGGAAATTTTAATTTCAACAATCAATCAGATCAACCATTAAAGACTAAGCAATTTGATGAATTGATATGAGAAGTTATTCCTAGTCATGGCACAAGTATTTGCTCATTGAAGTAGATTTATTGTTTCATCTATTTAGCAAATAATTCAACAAATGAGTTACCCTGCTGAATCAATATCAACGAATATGGTCAGTGCTCAATGCACTTGTCGAAAACTTGTTTGTTGATCATTGAAAGGGAGGAAATAATTCTCCAGAGGTTATGAGTTGTTTTATCTTTGCATTCCTAAAGGAGTTAGATCAATACATCTTCTATAAATGATACGCAGAGTATTTCGTGAAGGAATATTACACAAGGTAGAGTCCTTACATAACGTACAAGTCCCCCGGAATGTATTGTGGTTATGATTTTATTTGAGCTGGTTTTAAAAGCAGGTAAGATAGTTATCGGTACGTACAAATGCACAATTCATTATTTGTATAATACAATTTCAGATATTACATTCTAGTTTATAGATGTTGACTAGAAACCAGAATGTAATGTATGAAATCCTAATTTGTTCAATTGCAGATAAAGCATAAAGGTAGAATAGATTGATGTCTCAAATTCTCTCCAAAGCTGCATGCTGGTTGCATCTGCAAGTTTGTGAGAAGTAAAATGGAGATATTGGAGAAGCTACAAATTGTAATCTTAGTTGGTGAGTTTTGAACCCTCACATTGCTGTGTTCTAAGAATGAAGAGCAACTCTGTGGTAACAAATGATTTGCATGATTGATACATCTTATATTTTGAAAGCTCGTTTTTAAATGAAACCCTTCAACTCAGAAATCTATACAAAACAAAAAACCTAGAACTTTTCTGAGGTACAACCTTAAATATAAAAGTATGGTAAATCTTAACTCAACACACTTGAATCACCAGTTTATGTTGTCATATACATTTTCTACAACTATATCCTGCAGGCTTCGCACAGCCTGCATAGCATTGTCTACAAGTCCTTTAGCATCCTCTGACAACTCTACCAGTTCTAAAGGGATATATTTCACGTTATAATCTTCCACCTTCAGCTCTGTGTCTTTCAGCCCCTTCAGCACCTCATATATCATCTCTGGGTCACATATCACCTCAAAACACTTACTGCCATCCAACTCCACAGGCTTCACATCCTCGGCGTTTACCATTATAGCAACATCCGTTACTTCCTCTAGTGACATAGGCTCCGAACTCTTCGGGACCACTAAGATGACACCTTTTTTGTCAAAGTCATTTCTAGTTCCTCCCTCCGTCATCAATGTACCACCACATCGTTTGGCTAGTTGCTTAGTGACCTCGTTTCTTGTTTTCCGAAAGTTTGGGGTAGACAGTTCAAAAATTATACGAGAGCCATTGGGTCCTTTTGCTTCTAAGATTATTTGTGTGAGTTTAATCGATTCAGCCTTTGTAATCATAGACTGAATGTTCTTCAAAGGTACGTTGTTCTTTTCACCATACTCGATGACCTTAGCTAGTTTTGAGTTGACTTTGGGGTTTGATCCACCTGGTTCTCGAATAGCGCTACGAATCTTAGATGCTAATGATTGCGTAATCAACATTTTGGAATGGTCTTTTGCTCCCTTAATATGGCGTATGTTTGCCCAATGACTATGCCCAGCAGGGCGAGATTGTAAAAACTGAACACAGTCTGGCTTATATGATCCCAGTATTGATGGAACTCGGGAAGATGAAGCTAAGTACAAACTACGAGAGCAGCGAAACAACTTCGGTATTTTATCCATTCCTGAAACACAAAAATAAAATCATTTGCTTTCTAGCTTTCACGAATAACTAACACATCAGGTTGCTAACCGGCAAAAACTAGAGCCATGTGATGGCAATCAGAATAAGGTACTGTTACTATTGAGTCAGCATTTTACACATATTTTGATTTGCTGGTGGGCATATAATTTCATTCATAGCACATCAAGTCCTACTTATTTTGTGCTTTCAATTTTTCAACTCACTTTTGTTGAAATCACATGATTTTGATATTATAAATAAAGAAGTAAGTTGTCATCAGTTAGAACTACAATGATTTAAAAAAAATTACTTTTACAATTGCTGGCCGCTATTGTTGGCTGATGATGGGTTTAATGTGAGTGTAATATTCAGATACATCAATTGGGGAAAAGATCGGCAGAAGTTGCTTTTATATAGGCAATACATGTATATAGTGTTACTCAAACTGCGGACAGCATTAATATTGTTATACATTCAAATACAAACACCTGTGTTTATAAACAAATTGATAATGTTATCAGTTAGCAACTCGAAGAATTACATTTCGGAGAGGCTACCAAATAATTAAGTGAAAACCATGAATGGAAATAATTCTTTTCATGTGTTTTCTGACTAGCAATAATAACAATAATTACTTATAAATTATTTTTCCGTGGAAAATTAATAATTATCATTATTATATTGCTGCTACTAAACCATTTGGACGGTGTTGGTCCGCTCAAGAAGCTGCATTAAATTTAATTCACATGAAAGACAAGTAATAAATATTATTATTATATTAATTTTTATTCAGAAAAAGCAACGAGAAAAATGGGTGTCAGTGAGTGAGTGAGTAGAGTAGTAGTGTCTACTACAAAAAAATTCAACGACAACGAATCCGATAGATAGTAGTAAATAATTATAATAATAATAAATAATAAAAAATAAATTTAATAGTTTTTATTATTATTTCTATTATTATTATTACTATTATCATCATCATCATACCATTATTATTTTTATTATTGAATAATTTAAGTCGTTATTATTATGATTGTTGTTGTTTGTTGATGATTATTATTGATGATGATCATGATTACAATCAATTTTTTTAATCAACAACAAACAATACAATCATTCATTCATAATAATCATAATCAACAACATCAACTCCATCATTATTATCATAACAATTGATTATTAATTAAGATAAATATATAAATAAATCGGTTACTAATTAACTAATAAATGTATGTATAATAATATAAGATAAATTATATATATATAATAATAATATATTATATAATAATAAATAAAAAAAGTAAATCATCAACCAACCACCAGACCAATGCAACTGTCAATTAATTAATAGTAATAAATAAATAAAAAAAAATAGCGCTGCAGTATCAAAAGATAGATATATTACTGTACAACAAAAGACTAACTTTTGTTTAAATACAGCGTTTAATAAAACTAGAAACATCGCTCGATATGTTTGCCTAATTAATATAAATCATCAAACTATTATTATCAAATATATATATTTTTGTTCAACGAATAATAATGCCTTGAACTAACCAATGCAATACTGTTGGTGAAAATGTTGAATGCACGATAAATACTACCTGCATTTATGTAATTCCAAGCCAAGTTTACCGGTCATTACGTCAAAGGCGCGATAATATGCACATTTTGATTTTGCATGACTGGTTTATATTATTGCATCGAAATATAAACCCATATATTTATATTTCAACGGTTTATTGCATGTTTCTTGCGGTTTTTCTCTCTATCAAAATCAGTTAGATAACGCATCAGTTAGGAAATGCATGATCCATGTAAATTGGTTGCTGTTTTTTTTCAACGATACTACTGCTGCTGCTTGCTACTACTAAACTACTCTACTACTGCTCCTTTTTCTACTACTACTACTACTAGGTCTATTATTATAATAATAAAATAATAATTATATTATTTATTTATGTTTGACAACCATTTATAAAATAATTTATAGTAATAATCATAATGATGATTTAATAATAATTTAAATATAATAATAATGCTCATTTAGTTATTATTGATTTTTGACCACTTTTTTTAGGAAATTTATGATGATGTTGCGTTTTATCCACAGTGACAACAGGACATGAATTTCCTAAAAAGTGGCCCAAAACCCACCAATTTTCTGCAGTAGTCGTAATATTCTTTGTATGATTTATTGAGGATCGATGTCAGTTAACAACAAAGTATTTATTAGATTGAAAACAATAATAAAATGTTAGCAGCCATTGTCTTTGGCTGTTGCAACAACTCTATAAACAATAGCCGTTGTGTACTAAAACATGAGAACACAACTTCTAATTATTATATAAGATAAGACAACTTATAGATGTGTATAATGTTACATCTTTTCCTCTCTGAAAAGTTAGGGAATAACAGTGTTTATGATAACAACTCACAAACTAACAGTCACGGGTAGAAATGAAGAGTCCCTCACTGTGCATTTGATCGGTCTATATCAGCTCTTAGCATTTAGTAGTACACATATGGATTGCCCTGACGATTAGCTGGATTTTGCATGGTTCGACCTGATCTAGTGGTATACTGTCCACTCGGGTTACAAACTTTTGTCACCTGGTCGGGTGAGCTAGTGTCAGCTGGCACATCAGAGGAACTTCCATGAGTTTCTACAACCGACTGAGGTTGTATTGGGACTTTCAACAGCTGGTCTCTGGTGCGGCGGTATACCTGACCACTGGAGTTTTCTACATGATATGATGTATCAGTCGGCCCTGCACCAATAACTTTCGCCAACTTGTCATAACCCTTCTCAGCCTCTATTCGAGCCATATCACCTATTTGTATTGGAGCAAGTTGCTTGCTGTGCTGACTTGCCTGTGCTACAGACCTCTGGCGTTTCTCTCATAAGTTGTGTTGCACCACTTCTCCATCTACCAACTCTGGCCTTAGTAATGACTCAGCCATTGGTAACAGGGTACGGGTTAGTCTGTTTAGATTGCGCTGGGCAGGTGATTCTAGACCAGGTCTTGGAGTGTTTCTCAGATTCAGCAAGGCCAAATATATGTCTCCACCAGTCATCTTGGCCTTCTGAATAAGTCTCTTAGCTGTTTGCACTCCTTTCTCGGCTAGACCATTAGAAGAAGCGTGTTTTGGAGCACTAGTAACATGCTGTATGTCCCAGTTCTTCACAAACAACTTGAACTCTTATGAGGTAAACTGTGATCCGTTGTCTGAGATCAATTGTACAGGGATACCGAACCTGGAGAAATGAGTTTTCAGCTTGCCAATCACCATGCTAGATGTTGTGGTTGTGAGTTCATCAATCTCGATCCACCCTGAGAAGGAATCAACTGTTAGAAGATATGTCTTGTTAGCATGCTCAAACAGGTCGGCTGCCACAACAGCATATGGTCTCGCTGGCACTGGATAGTTTTGCACAGACTCGTGTAGTTAGTGATTTCGCACCTTCTGGCATGTGGTGCATCTAGCAATGTAATTTTCTACATCAGCATTCATATTAGACCAGAACAGTATCTCCCTTGCTCTACGCTTGGTCCCTTCCATGCCAATGTGTCCTTGGTGCAGGATTCCCATATAAGACTCACGTAATTTCTCTGGCACTATGATCCTCTGACCTCTATATAGAATGCCTTCATTTAGAGCTATCTCATCTCGGATTGGGAAATAGGCTTTGAGATCGTTAGCCAGGTATGTGTCCTTTGGCGGCCATCCAATATGGCACAGTTCAATGAGCTTAGTAAATATAGTGTCTTCAGCTAACACCTTCTGCAGTTCTTGAATCTTGGCATCAGCAATAGAGACTGCAGAGACTATCTGGATGTCATCAGCATTCCATCTTAGACACCTCACACTCTGAGAGATAAGCTCTGGACAATGTATCAGCTATAACTAGGTCTTCCCTTTCTTGTACTTCACATTAAGGCTGTATCGCTGTAACTGTAACAGCATCCTCTGCAATCGGGCAAGTGCGTCATTCAGAGGTTTCTTAAATATAGAGATCAATGGCTGGTGATCTGTCTCCACACTAACCTTAGGATTTCCAAATACATAGTCTTGAAATCTGGAGCATGCAAAAGTGACCGCTAACATCTCCTTTTCAATTTGAAAGTAACGGGTCTCTGTATCAGTCATTGCTCTACTAACAAAACTTACAACCTTGTCATCCTGCATACAGGCTGTACCAATTCCTGACTTTGATGCATCGCAGGTGAGCACAACTGGTTTTTCAACATCAAAGTACATCAGTGCCGTGGCGTTAGCAATCTTGGCTTTGAGTTCTGCAAAAGCTTTATGCTGAGCCTCCCAAACCCATTCCACACCTTTCTTGAGAAGTTGGTTGAGAGTAGATGCAGTCTCACTCAAGCCAGCTATGAACTTGGAGAGATACTTGGTCATACCGAGAAATCGGAACAGCTCCTGTGTGTCAGTAGGTGTTGACATGTCAGTAATAGCCTTTACTTTAGTCGGGTCGAGTTTCAGGCCTTGGTCTGACGGTATGTGACCGATATATAGTACTTCAGACTTTTTGTACACACATTTGCGTGCTGACATTTTGATGTTTATCTCCTGCAGCCTCTTAAACGCCTTATGTAGGTTGGCATCATGCTCCTTTTCTGCCTTTCCCGAAATGAGTATGTCGTCCATGATGACGTGACACGAATAACCTTCCAGCAGCTGCTCAATGGCCCGCTGATAGACTTCTGAACTTGAGCACAGGCCCATGGGCATTCTGAGATACCTATATCGCCCGTATGGTGTACCGAAAGTTGTCAGGTAAGATGACCTGTTCTCGAGTGGTATGTGATAGAATGCTTCGCGCGAATCCACTACAGTGAAATACTTCGAGTTGGGAATGTCAGATGCTATCTGCTCAACAGTTTTGAGTGGATAATGTGGCCTGCGTACAGCCTTGTTCAAGTCACCTGGGTCTATACATATGCGAATGTCCTCTGTTCTTCTTTCTAGTCACTACCATAGCGGACACCCACTCAGTTGGCTCTACCACTGGCACGATAATTCCTTGTTTGGCCATGTTGTCTAGTGCTGCTTTTACTTTTGGCTTGAGTGGTATCCGCACTGATCTGACTGGTCTTATGATGGGTTCTACATCATCATTTACAGCAATCTTGTATTTGGCTGGTAAAGTACCTAGATCATCATCAAATAGGCTGCCATACTGTCTGATTATCTCAGGTGGAAGACTTACTGCTGTTGTCAAATCACACACTTCATATACTTCAGGTGCTAGTGAAGCAAACCCTAGTCTTATACAATCACTGAGCCCTAACAATGTGTTATCGCGCTTAGGCACTACTTCAAAACATACTTTATGTTGTTCACAGCCTTTTACAAAAATCATATCAAGTGACCCAGAAGATCTGGTCTGACTACCGCTAAATCCTACTAGTGTTCTAGTTTTGTTAGTATCTATGGCCACAGAATCACAGTATCTCATGGCTATATCATGTGATATGACATTGGCCTTAGCACCGTTATTAACCTTTAATAACAATGGCTTAGTTTTGCTGTCTGAAACCTTTACATCTACGGTTACCAATGCACTGTTACGTTGCTCACATCCTAAAGTTTCAATCGTAATATCCTCTAGGTTACTGTCCTCTTGTTCTATTTCTTCAACATTGATTACTGCCGACCTGAAGACCGCTGCAAAGTGATTGGGTTTGTTACATTTCCTGCAGCGCTGACCTTTAGCTGGACAGGTACCTTCAACTCAGTGCCCTCTGCCACATCTGTCACACCTCGAGGGTTGTGTCTTAGTCTTGAAACTATGCTTGTACTTGGCACCAACGACAGCGTCTACATTGGCAGAATTTGTAGCATTAGGCTGGAATTCGTTAATATCGCTCTCTGCAGCTTCGTGTATGCGGCACATTTGTATAGCCCTGACAATGGTGAGATCAGATGTCTTGAGTAGCTGCTTAAGCAGTGAGTTCTCATGTACACCCGCAACAATACGGTCACGTAGGAGCTCATCCGTCAACTCACCATATGTATACTGGTTGACTGTTTTACGCAAATCACTGTAAAACTGACTGAATGGCTCATTCTGGCCTTGTGCCCTAGTGTTGAATTTGTGTTTCTCCAAAATCCCATTTGTTATAGGGTTACATAATTCTCTGAACTTACTTTTCAGAACATCTACTTGGTACCTGGTCTTAGCTGGCAGTCTGGCTCCCTCTGGATTGACTGGGTCCTCTCTCTGGTTGATTTGTGAATGATCTAGCCTTCTCTATAGCCTCTGGGCCTGCCAGATTCAATAATATCATAGCCTTTGACCTCTCAGTGTTCTGAGAGAACCCAGCCTCGATGTATATGTCATATTCCTCCTCAAAAATTCTCCAGTTCTCAGCTGTGTTGCCCTCAAAAACAAGTGGGCCAGGACGTCTTAGATTGCTCTCCATTGTGTCTATCATCTAGGTTCTGACTCCTGACACCATGTAATATTCTTTGTATGATTTATTGAGGATCGATGTCAGTTAACAGCAAAGTATTTATTAGATTAAAAACAATATTAAAATGTTAGCAGCCATTGTCTTTGGCTGATGCAACAACTCTATAAGCAATACCCGTTGTCTACTAAAACATGAGATCACAATTTCTAATTGTTATACAAGATAAGACAACTTACAGATGTGTATAATGTTACAGTAGTAGACCTGTGGTTCCTGACCCTAATAATAATTGGCATGATCAACATTGCTTCCGTTGTTGTAGATTTACTCCATTATTTTAATTAAAAATAGAGCGACAGTTGTAGTTTGAAATGAACGCAATAATAATGATAATCATTAAATGATGAATATTGTGATGGAATTGCGTGAGAAAGTGTAAGTGTATAGATGCGCCGGGAGTTGCCCTTCCTCACCTGCTGAGATGAGATGTATCTGGATGCCTAGCAACAAAGAGACAGCCTGCGTACCTACAGCTACAGATGCCAAGCCAAGCGTAGTACAGAACCTCTACTAGGAGTTGTACCGGTGACCTAATTAATTATTATCGTTGTTGTGCATTACTGTAGGCGAACGCTAATCCTATGCATTCTTATATGTCTATGACCTGACGCTTTTGGAAGCAATTTGTGTGCGCTTATTTCTGTCAGTTAATTATATTTTGAATCAGCCAATCATATATTATCGTTTTTAGCCAATTGTATGTCTAGATTTTCAACTGCATTACTTTTCTGTAAATACTGGGGCGAAGCCTTCAGAGCTCTGGAGTAGTTGTGTTAGAGTAGAAATGTGTCGACGAATGTAACGTTGGTGTTCCTCGGAATCAGTAACTGAAGTTTATGTAAGTCATTGTTCAACGTGCCAGGAATGTTATACACGCTTCGAAACATCTCTCACTGTTGTAAGTTTAGTATCTTGTCGAAGAATATATATTTATTATTAACAACTGTAACTCTCTCCTTTGCTGTACAACTTGTGAAGCAGTATAAAGCTTGTTGGTTCGCAATATTCTCAGAAGTAACTACACTCTAAGATATTGTCCTAGTCTGCCTAACTTGATTGGTGAAATAGATTGCTGAAGTTAGCGCTAGTAAAAGACTATCAATTGTCGAAACTTGTACACGTGCTGACTTAGCGCCATTGATAGTGAAACCGGATCTGGTTATATTGTGTCACAGATGCCCGTATTGTTAGAGAAAGTCTCCCGTATTGAAACGTATCAAGTAATTAATTGGAAAAGTGCTTATTGTGGGCTGGGTTATACTACCGGTTAGTAGAAGCCACAATACGGAGTTTAGTGCCTGAGGCTAGTCAGCTCGCTACCATCAGCACTCAATAGTATAGGAAAGCTCTAGTAGACAGTGGTCCTGTGAAGGTCGTAAACAAACAAGTTCATGTAAAACCTGTACAATATAGTAGTAATGATAATTTAATTATTCTTGTGATTATTAATGCATTACATGATGTATGCAATATTATTATAGAAATAATAATTAATTTTGTTTCAATCCAATGATTATGTTATTGTTGTTGTTGTGAAAACCTATTTAGAGCGGCTTGAACAAATAACTGTTCAATCTCTATTTCATCTCATTGTGTCTCTATTTTATACCAAAACCTTTGTTTTTCATCTGCCAGTAAAGCAAAAGCTCGTGTTTGTCTCAAGTGGCAGATAAAGCTGGAAGTTTGACTTCATAAGCAGATGGCTGGCATGGCTACATGTATATCAAAAGATCCAGAGGTCTCATTTTCTAGACACCAATCTTACTCTGCAAAAAAAATTCCTGGCTGGTGAACTCCCCAATTGTTAAACTGAGCCTAGGTGCTCACAATCACTTATTTATTTGGAGGGAAATGACTAAGTTGTTTTCATGCAGCCTTACGACGCCATACATGGCTGTACAAGGAGAGGTGCCCTGAAGTTGCAAAGTTTGCTTTCCTTGTTTTGCATAACTCTGCTGATATTTGGCTCTAGGGTAACTCATCACCCTCATCCTTCAGCCCTCAGTGTTACCACCTCATTTCAGCATTGCTATCTATCCGCTAATTGCAATTCAAACATAATTTTTGTAGCGGTATTTTGCAATTGCAGTCTCTTAGAGCTTTGCAGTTCTCATATCACCCCGAATAGCTGTGGTGATGTTTGTATCACTCACGTCAAAAACAATCTGTTCATGTGGCTACCCAGTTTTTACATGCTTCTGGACAAAATGAGGGAGACACCAAATAGACATACATTGATATCTCTCCACACAACTAATTATTATTGTGAGCCGATACGCATTAAATTGGTCATGTTTAGCCTCTACCAACGATACTGTACCTGGTTCACCTACAAATAATTACCTACTGGTGATGTTTTTACAGCAGTCCAACTGTTTTCTGTCGTGCACGCTGCCAGTTGTGCTGATGCTGATCCACAGAAAACTTTGTCTTTGCCGGAGTCTTATTTTATTGATGGTAAGATATAGATGTTTATGTGTGGTCTAATGTTTATGCGTGGTTATAGAGTTAGTTATTCTGCTCTAATAATAATAACATACGATTTATTATTCCTACAGGCCAAATACTGGTTAGGGACCAATATGGTTTTTCGGCACCTCAACTTGTAGAAACCATTCCACCAAATGTCAACGTAGATGTACTAGGCTATGACGGCCGAGATTTCTTTGTCAAAAACTCTTTTGACATAGATTATCATACATCGACTCGGGTGGGTGTTAGTTGTTGCAGATAATTACTTACCTACACTTTGCTTTCTCAGTCTATGCTTCGATTTGTCTCATTAACCGGTTTGCTATGCACGTAGGGCCGATCAACTGTTACATTCCGGTACCATATCTACTGCCGTTCTCGCAGATCCACTTCATCGGTGAGAGTTACAATCTCCTTCACTTTTAAGTATTTCCAAACCATTTTTGGTCAGTTTCAACAGTAATACATAGTTCTGGGCAGTTTTTTTTTATTCTACACAATTGAAGGGCTTGCAACACACATTTTTACTGCTAAGCAGTTCCTTTCTTGTTTGTAATATGGTATTTAGGCCCAATCAGTATTTACCTACATGTAATGCAGCTTTTCCTGAACACTAGGTTCTAAGAAATTTCAAAGCTGTTGAAGCAGAATCCGGGTCCCCCAGATATTTGCATTGTACAGACACTTTTGCTGGTGTAAAAATAAGATTGCAACAATTTTTAATTTTTCAGAGATTTTTTTTAAACCTGCAATTTTTTGTCAAGTTTTTTTATGTACACACCACTCTTGTGTGAAAATGTTTCACAGCCAAAGTTTAATTGGCTAATGCATAGTTATTAGTAAACAAACAATATTCAGGTTATTAAGTTTAATTAACAGATAGTGAAGTCAAACCTCTGATTGTACCATTTTTCTCGCCTATTATTTTTCTCTGAACCTGTGGTTGACCTGGGGACTAGAAACATGACTCACTGACCCACAGAGAATTCTCTCTACTCCGCCCCTTAAAAGGGAAAGTCTTGTATTTACTTTCTGATTCGAGTCAACATTTACTGAGTCCATGCTCAAAACCCAGCCAGCATGGTTTGCATCATTTTTCCAACAATCATGTTCTGCCTGGTCATGCCGCGTAGCGTTGCTATACAAAATCGGGCATGTGTAGTAATGCCAAAGCGCAGTATCCCTTTCTATATGGCAATAATAAATGTGGTGTGTTTTAGTGGCAGCTGGTAATAGACAACGATAATGATGAAGTGCCAACATTAGCTGATGGGGTTGTGTCCAACACCTTCTATGCCGATGTCAGTGAGGTATCCTAATAACTATTATAGGCATGTAGCTGGTTACTTGACCTAACGTACTATCATTTTGCTTGAGTATTTCCCTCTGTAAGACTGTATAATCAGTGCAGTGCATGCTTTGTGTGCACTTGCTGCTGTCTGTACACAAAGAATTGATTGCTGCCACAGCTAGCCACTCCAGGGACTATCATACCCTTTACCTTCTCTAACAAGATAGAAGATGTCGACCCTGGGGATATTATCACTTATTCAATGGTAGGCATAGCTTTTCTCTTGACTTATTTCACATTCCATCTCTTTTTAGCTAGTCTAACATTTCCTTAGCAACCAAAGTTTCGCTAGCAACCGTGTTGTACATTTGCAGAGAGTGTATCCCGGCTATGACTACGGCTTGAATCCGTTTAGAATGATAAACAATCAAGGTCAAGGTGATATACAAATCAATGGGACGCTTGATTATGAGTCTCAACAGCGTCAGCATGTGTATCAAGTGTTCGCTGACGTAAGTTTGCAATACGCTCACTGATACTACGTATTACATCATCCATTTCTTTTTTTAACCAGCGTTAGTTCAGATTGTTTGTATCTGTTAGTCTTCGCCTGGAAAGTTTTTATCTTTGTGGTTTCAAACTACCGGCTTTGCTTTGTTTCAATAGGATATGATGGGCCACAGGCTAACAGTAATACTTATAATACATATAAAAGATGGCAATGATCTCTCCCCAAAGTTTAATAGATCCTCCTACACGCTCTCTCTTCCTGAGAACGTGAGTTGTGTGCACATTGTTGATGGACAACTCCAATTTAGTTAGCTAAAAATCCTTTTATTGGTTAGAAACTGCGTAGAAGTGTCAAAGTTTTGTAAACCCTGAAGGTCTGTGCTTGGTTCAACTATAAAATGAATTATTTCCTATATATGCTGTATATCAGCTAACTTTTTTTTCTGCAAGTAAGAAAGTAAAAAAATTTTACTTCCATCATTAAAAGTTGAGATAAAAAATCTCTTGACAATTGGTTTTGTTCACAGAAGTAGTATTATTCCTTATTTAGTGGTTGTTGAAATTCATTTACTGTTGCACCGCAGAGTTAATTGGGAATAATTGTTTCTATCTTCTAATTCTTTATCTGATTTCTATTTCAGAGGATATTTTTTGTATGTTTAGATTTCTTTTGATGTGTAACATATACACCCAGTTCTGATAGACTATTGCAGTAGTGATTGTTTTTTTTTCATTTGCAATGTAACCTTTGTTTTGCACTCTTATTTAGTCTGCAGTTGGGAGCAAGCATTTGACGACCCCACCAATTGCTGCATTTGATCAAGATTTAGGAATTGGTGAGGCGTTGCTCTACTCCTTATATTCAGGTATAGTACTTGGCTTATTTCATCTCTGGGCTGTCTGCTGGTGAAGTTTCTATTCTTTTGGTCTATATATTTTTGAAGTCGTTTTCTTAATGTATTAAACAAACGACTCCAAATTTCATTTATATTCGGTGGGCTACCTTGTGATAATTCCTTTTTAAGATTAAAAAGATTCTACCACCAAGTATAATTAGTTAAAGAATTCTGCTTATACCAGATTTGGTTAGATAATACAAACGAAATGATAGGCTGTCATGTCATTGCTAGAATACGCAAGCCACGCCCCTCTTTTGTAGGTCACAGTATATATGGTACAGCCTACTTTGGTATTGACGTATCGTCTGGTGAGATAGTCGTACAAAGTTCTCTTGATAGAGAGGTTAGGGATAGATTCCTCATAGTGTTGAAGGTTGGTTCTTTTACTCACCCTGTAGTAGATGACTTGCCCTTAGTTGTATTGTAGATGACTTGCCCTTAGCTGTGAGGTAGGTGACTTGCCCTTAGCTGTGTTGTAGATGACTTGCCCTTAGTTGTGTTGTAGATGACTTGCCCTTAGCTGTATTGTAGATGACTTGCCCTTAGCTGTGAGGTAGGTGACTTGCCCTTAGATGTGAGGTAGATGACTTGCCCTTAGCTGTGAGGTAGGTGACTTGCCCTTAGCTGTGTTGTAGGTGACTTTCCCTTAGCTGTGAGGTAGATGACTTGCCCTTAGCTGTGCTGTAGATGACTTGCCCTTAGCTGTGCTGTAGATGACTTGCCCTTAGCTGTGGGGTAGATGACTTGCCCTTAGCTGTGAGGTAGGTGACTTGCCCTTAGCTGTGAGGTAGGTGACTTGCCCTTAGCTGTGAGGTAGATGACTTGCCCTTAGCTGTGAGGTAGGTGACTTGCCCTTAGCTGTGTTGTAGGTGACTTTCCCTTAGCTGTGAGGTAGATGACTTGCCCTTAGCTGTGCTGTAGATGACTTGCCCTTAGCTGTGAGGTAGATGACTTGCCCTTAGCTGTGAGGTAGGTGACTTTCCCTTAGCTGTGAGGTAGGTGACTTGCCCTTAGCTGTGAGGTAGGTGACTTGCCCTTAGCTGTGTTGTAGGTGACTTTCCCTTAGCTGTGAGGTAGATGACTTGCCCTTAGCTGTGCTGTAGATGACTTGCCCTTAGCTGTGAGGTAGATGACTTGCCCTTAGCTGTGAGGTAGATGACTTGCCCTTAGCTGTGAGGTAGATGACTTGCCCTTAGCTGTGAGGTAGGTGACTTGCCCTTAGCTATGAGGTAGGTGACTTGCCCTTAGCTGTGTTGTAGATGACTTGCCCTTAGCTGTGTTGTAGGTGACTTGCCCTTTAAGTTTATGATAAATGACTTGCCCTTTAAGTTTATGATAAATGACTTGCCCTTTAAGTTTATGATAAATGACTTGCTCTTAGGGTTATGATATATGGATTTCCCTCAGGTTTATGAAAGAAAGATAACTCCAATAATTTGTTGTAGGTTGTGGAAAAGTACGATGCAAGCAAATATTCTACCAGCAGTCTTACAATATATATCACAGATGTCAATGACAGCCCTCCACTGTTTGAGAAGGCAGAGTACTCAGCTACAGTGATAGAACACAGTCCACAAAATACCGTGATTGTAGAGGTTGTAGCATCAGACAGAGACTTGGTGAGGGCAACAATCGAATGCTATATAATTGGACCTAAGTGTACAATGTTGATCTTCGTTAGCGTTTTATTCAACCAGATTTATTGGTTGTTTAGAACTCAGAGTTGACGTTCTCCCTGGACAGCTACATGGATAGACTGAGAGTAGAGAAGACAGGTCCCTCTACAGCTGAGGTGATTGTGTACAACAGGTTAGTAGAGTCTATACTCTAGTAGTACTAGCTACATACTAGCTACATACTAGCAGTCAGGTGTAACATGGGCCTAGTAGTACTAGCTACATACTAGCAGTCAGGTGTAACATGTGCCTAGTAGTACTAGCTACATACTAGCAGTCAGGTGTAACATGGGATACCCTAGTAGTACTAGCTACATACTAGCAGTCAGTTGTAACATGTGATACTCTAGTAGTATTAGCTACATACTAGCAGTCAGGTGTAACATGTGATACTCTAGTAGTATTAGCTACATACTAGCAGTCAGGTGTAACATGGGATACTCTAGTAGTATTAGCTACATACTAGCAGTCAGGTGTAACATGGGATACTCTAGTAGTATTAGCTACATACTAGCAGTCAGGTGTAACATGGGATACTCTAGTAGTATTAGCTACATACTAGCAGTCAGGTGTAACATGGGATACCCTAGTAGTACTAGCTACATACTAGCAGTCAGGTGTAACATGGGATACCCTAGTAGTACTAGCTACATACTAGCAGTCAGGTGTAACATGGGCCTAGTAGTACTAGCTACATACTAGCAGTCAGGTGTAACATGTGCCTAGTAGTACTAGCTACATACTAGCAGTCAGGTGTAACATGGGCCTAGTAGTACTAGCTACATACTAGCAGTCAGGTGTAACATGGGCCTAGTAGTACTAGCTACATACTAGCAGTCAGGTGTAACATAGGCCTAGTAGTACTAGCTACATACTAGCAGTCAGGTGTAACATAGGGGTCTGGAGGTCTAATGCGTGCTACTTTCGGAAAGTCACCTAGCTTACATCCAAAAAGTGCACTATTTCTAATATCTCCGTTATCCCCATGATGTTACACCCGTCTCACACCTCATTGGTCAGCCAGGCTACATCACCTGACTTCCTGTTTCAACCACTTACTGTTGCTGTGTGCAAATCAGTCAGTTGGAAGAAAACTAGTGCAATAATTTTGTTATAAAAAGCAGTTGTCTGCTCTTGTCTTTGTACTACAAGTCTGTTTGGCTACAATCAAGGGAGACAATTTCTAATTACCTGGGTGACAGCATTGAAATGTGTTGATATAACAAGTTGAATAGAGACTAAATATACAAATAAAATGTTGATTTTGTTTTATTATAATAAAAGTTCTACCTATTTCTTTTAGCTTTTTCTAGAAACAGTAACACTTTATAATTATTGCAGTTTTTCCCGTATTAGAGATACCTGCATTTTTTTAATCATTTGTTTCTCGCACTCCTGGCGTTGTTCTCTCACCATCGCAGTCTCCATTGTTGAAGTTATGCTTATTGTCTTTTGGTTCTCCCAACACCATGTGACAGTGAAAGCTGATATATAAAGTGATTACTCCCTCCCAACTACCTCCTTACTCCAAGTATTACATCTCACACTCACTTGCCTATATCTTGGCATTTGCTCAACAAGAATTTTTTGTAAATTTGTTACCAGGTGGATTTTCAGAGAGATGTTTGTTAGGATTTATTTTGTTGTATTTG
Source organism: Cryptosula pallasiana (assembly GCA_945261195.1). Lineage (NCBI taxonomy): Eukaryota > Metazoa > Bryozoa > Gymnolaemata > Cheilostomatida > Cryptosulidae > Cryptosula > Cryptosula pallasiana. Next base: position 5,178,297 of record OX183135.1, read on the forward strand.
ATGAGTAATAACCATGGCAATGAGCTGATGAGTGAAAAAGTTGATACTGATTGAGCAATAATCTCTGACATTGATACTGATTGAGCAATAATCTATGACATTGTCAATTGATGATCAATCGACAATTCTATGACCCATTGTATAACCGGCTAGTAAACTGTGTCACTGTGACCTATATACATAATATATAGTACACATGTTCCCTATGCCCCAGTAACCTAGAAGTTATTAATAATATTATACACATAGCTGTCAGTCTATGCGGAATCTAGCAGTGAGTGACAACCTGATCATGTCATCTACACCACACCTCCAGTATGTATTCTACAGTATTAGTTACGTATAATCGTTGGTTAGGCATTTGGTTTTTGGCATCAAATTGGTAACGGCTGTGTCAGTTGGCAGCACTTATAAAATTCACCTGTTGAACTTTAGTTAGGACTTGTTTGTTGTACAAGGCTGGGTTTTACATAATAAAGTTCACTGGTTCTTGTGGTACGTATATATTATTTATAGGAAGCTGTGAAACCTGTGTGAGGTCACAGAAACAATATTATAGTGACACACAATTTTGGTATATATTTATGACTAACATTAATATTTACAAATCTTGATGCTTCTTACCAGCACTTGCTGTGAATTCAAATCTTAAACTGACAACTGTCTGCTATGACACTATGTAATGACGTAACTCTAATACAATTTCTGTGAGCACTACGTAGACAGAACTGATTGGTGGCAGACAGCATTATTTTAGGGTAATCTTGAATCTTCACTCTATTCACTTTCTAAGAGAGTATCAGTATAAAAGGAGAGGCACAAAGGTCCAACCTGCCTCAGACACCAGCACCAGGCTCACGGGGTACAGCTATATATGCAATTTGACCAGGAAGGCAATAGACAATTACAGCACTGGTGTTAGTCTGTCAACTGCCTACTAATGATATTTTATTTGTTGAGGTAGCAGGTAGTGGAGAATATATACTCACTTTGGTGACATAATTGTGATTGTTTCAAGCATGCATAGTGCATAGTAGTCTATACAAATATCTCTACGTTTGCTGGCTCCTCATTTCTCTCGATATGTTCTACTAAGCTGATACTAATATCTGAGTCGTTTGTAGTTGCACTGATTCCATCGTAGTCAGCACCAGTCAGGTCTGGCAGCGATCTGCTAGTCTGACATGTTGGTTGCATTGTAGTATGTTGTTGGTCAATTAGATTTGGATTGCTGGCAGCAAAAGTGGACGAGGGGTCCCATCTCCAGCGTTCGTCTTGTGCTTCCAACTGCGCTAGAGTGATTGTACTATTGCTCATCGTGTGACGGTTGTGCATCTGAGCTGTTAGTGCGTTGTCTAGACACTCCCTTCCCATAATGCTTTCTGTTGCTATGACCAAGTTAGCCTGGCTAATGTCTGGGCCAGAGGCTATTGAGTTGCTGCTGGCTATAGATAAAGCTTCACTTACTTGCTGGGGCTCGGTAGCCTCTGATCCATCTGCTGATATGTTGCTCGTGATGGATGACTGATCGTAGACTTGCCGAGGGTGCTCGATGGTGGGACCACTTACCCAGAGGCTAGCTGAGCCCAAACTGTTAGCTAGAGACATGGTGTATATCTGGAGTGTCCTCTGTGAAGTGTCCTGTGTGGTAGGTAGTGCTTGTGTATCGCATGTGTGGAGTATGTAGGTGTGCCATTTGTTAGACTAGGTTTGGGTCACGGGAAAAACCCATAGAGATTCCATACATTTTTATAAATAGGTCACCACTTTGGCCTACATTTGTGTCATATTATTGGTGCATCGGTCCTAACATAAACTTCTATTTTGATTATTCATGCCCAACACACTCATTCCTATTACAAAATTTCTGAAATATCTCCTTACATTAATTTCCAATTCGGCAATTAATCAAATTTTTCTATGGAACGTTCTGTGGGTCATTGACTTTTGTACTTCTCTGTGGCTATTGGGTCAGCAATCCGCATCACCTGGAGGAAAGTAATGAATTATTCACCGAGTAACAGGCATAAACTCCATCCGAAAGTTGTTGTCAAATGTCAGTATTTTTTGATATTTTTTCATAGAAATAGTTATTTTATTTCAATTTACCAGTGTCAATCTTTGCAGTTCATAGTCTTGAAAGCTCCAAATGAATCGTTGTAGTCAAAGCTTTTATTGTTGTTAGTCAATTTTTTTTACAATTCAACAGTAATAATTTTTAAAATAAAAACGTTATTACGTTGCCAATACAATAACAGCCCGATTAATTTTGTTATGAAATTCTTGTGTCATTTTACATAAATTACATTTGGAGGATCTCAATACAGCAACTTTGCATCTTTTCCTTGCTCAATTGTTATATCAGCTATAGTGCAAGACCATCCAAGCCTTAGAGTTATCTCCTCTTTGTGTATTGTCTGATGTATATTCTATTGCACTGCCATTTATTTATATGAATTGGTCTGGAGACACAAACCTTAATTGTTTTGTACACTCAACAGGTCACTACTTCAAGGTCATTCACTAGTAAAATCTAATGAAATGTCTATCACAACTGTAGTTTTCTACTCGGGGAACACAACTCTAAAAAGGGCAGATCTAATCTTAGGTGCTATGGGGTCCAGCAGTTTTATAGGCGGCGTTTGTGGTGAAGAGACAGGAAGTATTATTGCTACGATGTTACCATGCTACAAAAGCATTAATATTAATGAAAGTCATCTTTTTTATTTAGGGTTATGAAATTCACAATCAGTAGATAATAGCAGCAGTGGACGGGCACGGAGTGTATAGTAATGATGATACGCCACTCTATTAAATCATCTCAGTACATGGCCACTGTGGAACCAAGCCACAACAAGGGCGCACCCTCATTTGTTTACGTTGGCAAACTCGGTTAAACCCGAAATACGAAACTATGACTCTACCACCTAGTGTTTATGAGCATAATATTTAATTCATTTTTCTAAAGTGAATAAACCAAAACATTTTCAAGAAAATTTTTTTAAAGGCTTTATTGTTTTCCTGAGCTTTCACAACAACATCTTTTTTGTCATAACAATTGCTCAAATTTTTTCAAATCACTGTAATAGTCAGCGAGTCATGGTTTCTAGCATAGAAGTTTGAAGATCGGCTGAACTACTTTCGGTTGCCTCGCTAAAGTGAAACTACTCTGCCGAGACCCCATTGGACGCACATCCTTCTGGGAAATCTTCTAAAGTCCTTGAGGTGTCATCATTTAATCCATAGACATAGTGCATTTCTACTATGTCTATGGCAACACTGCAGCTATAGCGAGCCCACTTTCATGTTTCTCAAAAGAATAGTATTTGTTATCATATTGCCTGCCATGATACCGTAGAATGAATGATACAATTTAAAAACGAACCAATGAAATTTTATAGTTTGGCTCGTTGAAATTGCATTCAGTCACTACTTGTTCTCGGACTGATTCAAGGTTATGTCTGTCTGCAACTAGCTCCTTGCCATTAAGTTTGTTTTACACTCAACAATGGGGTTATCAGATGCCCTCATTTAGCTCCTCCATTGACTCCCGTGTGTAAGGTATCCAAAGCTCCTTTATGTATGCACAAGTACCTCAAATATAGAATACAATACACTCGAGAAAGCTATTATCTACTACAGATTCTGATATAGTTAACTCCAGTAGCATTACATTTCTATATTCTCTCCCTGATCATTCTCCAAATGGCCCACAATATGCTGATTATGAGCACAGTCGCAGCCAAAGGGGAGATGACTCCTATACTTTCCTTACAGTTCTCCCACTTTCGTTTGCAGCTTGTCGTGAAGTTTCCTGCAAAGAAGACAACTACAAGAGTGGTGCTATAAAGTTGATAGAATACAAAGATCTGCTTATTCCTTTTCCCTTCGGCGTTGTCAGCTCTTTTTGGCCAAAGAGTAGGCAAATTTTTTTTCAAGTTGTTGAAAACCTCGAAATTTAAATATGCTTCGTTTTCTTATTTTCTGTATCAAACTTCAAAAAAATGTTTGCAAGTCATAACCTTGCGGAATTTCTTGTTTCGCCGATTTTCATTTATATGGGTTGCGTTCAAAAACCAGTTTTTATGCATGAGACACTGCTCTGCAAACATTGATGCTGTGGGTCCATATAGTGATCGCCTGGTAATTGTGTTTAGCAGTTGATTGTCTCCGGCAAAATCGTTAAATTAATCGCTAAGAGTTTATTGAGGTTATCATCAGGTTTCAACAAAGATAAAACAGTTGCTAGGCACTTTCTTGGTCAAAAAAAAACAAAACACAAATGCTTTACCACCGTTTCCAATAATATTTCGGGCCGATGTATAAACCATCACATTGGAGTTTTGTAGGCCGTTGTTTGTAACAACGAGTTTGGCTGGAATCGATATAAAATAGATTTTGGTGAAAGATTGCTCAACTTCTGTGAGGAGTTACCCCAATTGCTAAAGACCACCGCCAAGGACAGTTGTAATATGTACATGCAGTATTGGGCACAGATGAAGCTGATTGTGATCGTCATTTGATAATAAAAGTATCCTTGACCTATGTTGGCTGAACAAAATGCAATGAAAATAGTCAGCTCGACAAAAATTTGATTAATAAATAATCATCTTGGTCGGGACTCGGCGATCAACAAAAAGAAGCTCACCGAATAAAAAGAATGATCAGCGAGCCTTTATTTATATTGTTTGTAGGGCGCGAATGAAACTGAACACTAAACAAATTATTACGAGCGAGTGGACTGTTCATTTTAATATACTGATCTTATATGCTCAAAAAGTTAAGGGATAAATACCGTTGTGGTAAATATATTACATAACAAACGCGACATTACAAACAATATTAGTTTATAACTATGCAATTTATACTATTTCTTTATTACTTTGCAAATTGGGAATTATGTTCTTTATGATTTTCAAGTCAAATACAGACATGCAATACAATATTACCCTCTATATCATATTACTAATACATTAATTAAAAGGTCTCACGAGTCTGAAAGCAAAAATTTTCAAATGTTTTACAATTTAATCAGTGTGTCGGAGTTCTTCTCTGTAACTTGATTACTTTAAAGAAAATTAATTATTTTTATAGCAATGGTTATCTGCCCGTGCTAAAATAGTAAGTAGCACGTAAGGAAGACAACTGACTCAATCAGGTTTGAAAGAATTCAGTCAATGAACACAACGGCTGTGCTATAGCATGATGCTACAGTTGAGAAAGGACTTTTCTGAATCACATGAAAACTAAAATGTTGTGAAAGTTTTTGTAATTGTAATGCTTTCCCTGTTGAACAGCACCCTTACAGGTGCTGTGTGTAATATTCTCTACAGTGTAGGATCGCGGTGACCTCCATGAAGCATGATAGATGTACCTCTATAATTTTTGCTCACCTGAACACAAAAAGCATGTCCGTCAAGATCTAAAAACTCCCAACCCCAAACCTTTCTGAAAGCTTTTGTTGTTTCATCATGATAAGTAACATGTTGGCTGGACTTGTGAGCAGGGTGGTAAATTATACTTACTAGTGATTTCTTCTGGCGAACTTTGCAGTGTGTGGGTTTCCATCTGTCCTTGTCCCTCCTGTTCTTCTTTCTCTTCTTCTAATGCATCTCCACCGTCTTCTATCCCATATCTACCATCTTCTATCCCATCTCCACCATCTTCTGTCGCATCTCTGAGAGGTGTTCGTGGTCCTTTTTCATACTTATCGAACTGCCTTTTGAATGCTTCTTCCTCCACTTGTGGTCTGAACTCTTTGGTCTTTCGCTCTGATAACATAACTCTTGGCTCGACTTCCTTTCTTGCTAAAGATAGTGGTAAACTGTTAGTAGCTGTAACTCCTGCCGAATTTTGGCGCAATACTGACTTATGTTTCTGTCTTAGTGTGTCTAGAGGTAGCTGCCCGTCTGACTCAACCTCGATATTTGAGCAGCTGCTGGAAGCACTGCTTGATCCTGAATCACTTGGTTGGAACAAGTTTGTTTCTGTTTCCTCCATCATTGGATTGCAGTGACTTTTTATTCTGCGCAATCAATTGAATTACCTGTGACCACAGTACACTCCATTATAGCTTTGTGCAAGCCTTTCTAATCTGATAATGACAGTACCTGACCTTTGCAAACTGTACAAATATTCACTGCGTTTCTAGTTTCTACGTTACAAAGTTAATCCTACAAAAGGAGTTGTGTCCCCTTCGAAGTTGAAGTTTTACCAAAGTCCCATCAAACGGAACTCACAGTCATATAGACCCAGTGTTCTGACAATGATGGACAGTTCCCCGCAAGAACATTGTGCGATTTAGGTTAAATCGCAACCAAGCACCAGTTGTCGTAACTTCTTGATTTCTGGTCTAATAAAGTGTGAGTTTCAGAAGACAAAACGAATGATTTCCAGCTTGTTAGTTACATGATAGTCTTCGATAACTTACGTTTGTGTCAGTTAACTCTACTATTTGCTCTAGTCAAATTCTACCAAGATGAACTCCTGGTACAATTTTATGAACTAATAATTTATTATTATGCTATTTTACTAATAATTAATAGTTATATTAATAAATAAATATTACTACTGATTATTACTCGCTTCGGAGTTGTCTGTTCCTAATCCTTGCAATTACGACTAGTGGTAAAATAAACAAAAATAAAGCTAGGAATAATGTTATTAAAAATTTTAAAACCAGTCATTGCCGTAAAATATTGAGCCAATTTTGATAATGGTAACAGTTGAATTGAAGTGACGATGTCATTTGCTCTAATTAACGAAAGAGGAATGGTATGAACATTTGCTATTAATCGAAAAGCTCTTTTTTGTAACGAAAATAATGATTTTGACAGGTATTTAGGAGATAGATTGTGATAAATAATTATACCATAAACCAGGTGACAGAATATAAATTGATATTAAAATATTTTCGCTGATTTGTTAGTAAGATAGTTTTGTGAGAGCTGCAGGAGGTTTATGTTTCTACGAAGTCTGGTTTCAGTTTCTAAGATATGGTCATCCCAAGTGAGCCTATCATTTATCATAAAACCTAAAAGTGCCAAAAGTTTTGTTTTGCTTTTGCGTATTAAGTTTTTTCCTTCAAAAGTGATAAGGAAATTTTGTGAATCAATTAAACCAAAGAAAATGTAATTTATTAGTATTGATAACCATTCTATTTTCAACGCACCATTTTGAGATTTTTGTCAAATCGTCATTGCAATTATAGTTTAATATGGAGATGTTACTGTGTGATGATAGAAGATAGTGTCATCAGAATACGCTAAAGGTTTAGATCTTGAAGAAAATTTGAGTAAATTGTCTATATATAAAACAAACAGGGTTGGTGCTAAAATTCATCCCAGAGGGACACCAATATGGACAGGTAAAGTTTGTGAAACGTCGTCTCCTGTTTTCCGCAGTTGATATCGTTCCTTTAAAAATGATTTAATAATACAAAATGCTGTTCCATTTATACCATAATGTGTAAGTTTTAGAAGAGTCACATGGTCTACGCAATCGAAAGCTTTTTTAAAATCCAAAAATAATAAAGCTGCAATCTCATTTTTTAATTTTATCTTTTGGTACTCTGCAACTAATTTGTGAACAGTAACAACACATGAAGTTCCCTCCCAGAATCCAGTTTGTAAATTGTGCCAAAATTTGTGATCATTCAAATGAGATTTGAGGCACTTGTTAATGTGTTTTTTAAAAAATTTCGGACAAAACTGGTAAAATTGAAATTGGATGGTAGTTAGATGGATTAGCTACCCATTACCTATGTCACTATTTTTAAAAATCGGAATTGCTCTCGTGGTCAATTGTCAGGACCTATCAAATAAGTGCCTTATTTTCATCAAGATCCTTTTTAATTTTGGCAGCAATCAGGTTTTTGCGATAAGATTTAGAAGAAAACATAGAATCACTGATTTTTTTGTATAATTCGTTATTTATTTTGGAGAAGAAAAGAATTTTTGCCGCGCTTATTTTGTTCATTTGTGTTATATTTTTCTTCTTTATATTTCATCACTGAAATTGTTAATAATATTGTAGCTTCACGGTCCTTTTGCCTTTTTTGATGTTTTTTTTCATGAAACTGGTGGTCCACTACAAGTAATCAGCTGACCTCCCATGAGATATCCATTTGTTCATTTGCGTTGGTTGATAAGTTAACTAGTGAGATGTTATTAGTCTAGTTCAACCTGACACGTAGTTGTTCATTACAGCTGTTGTAGTTGTCTACTCAGAGTAGACAACTCCTCTTATGAAATGGAACATCGAGAAAACGATATATTTATACAAATAATGAGGATAAAATAACATTAAAATTTTATGCTTATAACAAAAATAATTTTTTTTCTAATATTTGACTATACTGTGGATATGTGCGTATAACACGTATATATTATCCCAGCTGTGTCTATCTAACATTACTTTAAATTGCTTCCTAAGGTCTCTGCACACGCACCCTTTTTCAACCCTTGTTTTGTTTTCATGAAAGGAACGGATCACTATCGGCCGTCTATGGTTTATTCACGTGTAACTACAATGATGACCGTCGATCATTCATTAGCCTATCAAATCACTAGTATCTCTATCAAGTGCAGTAGTTTTTTTAGTTTTAGGCAATAATTATTATTTGGTTTAGTTTATTATTACTTATTAATTATGACTTCGAGTTATATATTATAATTAATATATTATTAACAATATATCATAATTAGGATATTGTCATTTTCCTGAGATAAATTTGAGCAAATTACTGAATTGCGGTAAACTAGCAATACAACAAAAATTATAAGTCAACTCTCTGTCTGATATTAACCAATCACAGCTAAGAATTTCATGGAAACGGCGAGCGGAACAGAAGAAATATTCAACTTGCTAAAATGCTAACTGCCTGCAAAAATGACCCAAATCTTTACGGAACCGCTCCTGCCAATTCACTATTTACCGCCAACGGAAACAGAACTGGTGTGAAAATGGTGCTTGTGCAGGGACCTTTACACTGTCCACTCTGCCTTCACTAATATGAATGCAAATGGCATTATTGAGGCTTCTCCCTGTGAGGCACTGCAACTACATGTTCATATCCCCATATCCATCATAGCTGATGTTAACATAGCACCAGTATGCTCCAATGGCTGTTATAGCCACTGCAGTATAATATGGTGAGACAGTGGTTATCTTTCCTACCACTCTCCCGTACCATTTCTTGCAGAATGTCATTGGCTTTATAGCGAGTCCATCTGAAATAGAAGAATGTGTGTATTGAATCCCCCTCTAACTACGGCTATCTAGCACACAACTTCATATTATCTAGTGTGAAGTCTTGATTGCATAGAAGGTTTATTCTTTCTTCGTGAGGGCTCTCAGTCTCATGTAAAGTGTCACATTGCAGTAATTGCAGGGAATACATAAAACTAACCAACCATACCATAGACCTAGTATTATTATCTAGAGAATAATACTAGGTCTATGAACCATACTTTGTAGACTGCAGAAGTTTGGTTCTGTATAAAATTTACAAACACAAGTATAAATGCATGCATAATTTTAGCTGAAGTTCTTATCAAAAATTTGCAAGTTGTATTTTAGGTTTCATATTTTGCATGTTTACTCACTGATTACGTCTTTGTGAGCTTTGCACTAGTTGATAGCAAATGGGCTATAAATAGTGGCGCTACTGAAATATGATAAAGATAGCTCAGTGTTAGAATAACATTATGAGCTAACTAAAATATGTCATTGACCTACCTATTATTTTGATAAAAACATGTTATTACACAACAGAATAGAAGCTATGAACTCGTTTTGTTTTGTAGCTGGCCCAATACAGACTGTGCCTACTTTTAATTGGTACATTACAGAGGGTCAAACATGCAAGCGAAGCTAGGAAGTTCTCATTCAAAAACTAACACAGTTTGGTGTGCAAGAAATTATGATTCTAATGATTAAAAAACTCAAGTGATGCAAAAGTAAATTGATAATCCCAACCAAGAACATTTAGACTCACAAATGAAATAATTGCATTACAGTGGGTGGGTGGGTTGTTAGAAAAGGTTTTTGTGTGAATGTCAAAAATGAGTGGATATCATAAGTCGCTTGCTTGAGGTTTTCTCATGCAGCTATTTGAGTTTTCTAGCTCTTTTTTTAACGCTAAAATAATTTTTACTTACATATCATATTTTGTTGTTCTCGTATCCGCCGACCCTGTGTTTGAGCTACCGCCTCATCTCTCTTCATCACCACTTCGTTTCTCCCAATCACCAGGCAATCTCTAACAGGCACCATTTCGTCTCTAACAGGCACCATTTCGTCTCCAACAGGCACCATTTCGTCTCTAACAGGCGCTCCTATTTGTTGCGGTGATTGTTCAATCATTGTTGGCCTCTGTCGTGTTTTCCAAGAGTCTACTTGTTGTTGGAATGCTGAGTCCTCAATGTAAGGGCGAGACCCAGTGTGTGTATCCGCTGACAGTGTCAAGGCCGACGGCTCAGGTTCCTTCATTCTGTAGAGTGGTAAACTGCGCATTCTTGTTGGCTTGTGTTGATTGAGACTCAACATCAGTTTAGCCCTCACTCCTGGGGTGTCCAGAGATAGCTGTCCATCTGTTTGTACTGTTAAATTTGGACAACTGCTGGAAACACTACTTGTTCCCGAATCAGTTGGTTCTGTCAAACGAAGAACTGCTGCCGCCATTGTCAGATCTGCAGCTAGAATGGCCTTAAAATTTATCTTGGCTTGTTTGATGACTAGATAACTGGTGTCTTATACTTACACGGCATAGAGTAAGCATGTATGTGAGCATAGAGTAAGCTTTGCAATTGTTTATCAGTAATTGGTTGGTATATGCAGCAGTCCAAGGGCTAAGGCTAAGACATGTGATACAACTTGTCTGCAATTGGAGCATTTTTTGTTCAATAAAAAGTTTTGCTGCATTCCCAAATGGTAGGAGCTATGAAAATCCCATGATGATATTTACATGCAGAAAAACCTATACCATAGCTCAGAGCCTCAGTCACAAACCACACTTCCAAGGTTACGTGTTTGATGTTAATTATTTTATTATTGAAATTTAATATTAACAAATTTTGACAAAAGAAGACAACATTAAAAACGCAGCCGAGTAACAACAGACTCCAGTTCAGTAGTCATAGAGCAAGGTACCAATACTACACAAAGCTCAATTGCTACTACATACCTACATGTCGCCTGGTTGTCGTGACATGGTACCACAGGCCGACTGCAGAAAATTTGGTGGATTTTGGACCATTTTTTGGAATTTTATGTTGTTGCAACAAAACACAAAATAAAATTCCGAAAAATGGTCCAAAATCCACCAAATTTTCTGCAGTAGGCCTGTGCATGGTACCCTGCTCTGCAACATTAACTCGCTCATCTCAAGAAACTTTCAGGGTTTTTTACGGTATTTGCTGCTGATGTGCCTTCAAAACAGCAGCAGTCCCAGTATGATTATTACTATTGTTATAATAATGTAGTGTCCTGGTATTATGACTCTACATTGTATACAAAAGCATACTACTAGTTTATATATAAATGACTGCAACAAGCATTCAGAATACCTACATAATCCCATGCTCATGTATAGTGACTGATCCAAACATTTGGAATTTCATTAGTTTGCTCTTATTGGTTTTAGTGACCTAGTCGACAGGGAGTTGTTAGCGACCTTGACAGTAACTGTGGTGGTGAGCGATGGCGTAGCCCAGGGCAGCACACAGCTCACTATCACTGTTACAGACATCAATGACCAGACCCCGGTTTTCTTCTACTCCGTCTACTCATTTCCTCCAGTAAATGAGACAGCAGCGGTGGGTCATGTGATCGGTCATGTGAGAGCAGAAGATGCTGATGTGGGAGTAAATGGATATGTGAGGTACAGGATCGCACAAGGACCACCAGGTTAGTTTAAAGAAGGGTTTGTTGGGCCTGATTGGTGTGGTGATTGGGCTGTGGGTGGCTTGGGGTCAGTTGTACTTTGGTTTATCTAGTGCACTAGTAAAGAGCTTTCACTAGTTCTGTCTGTTACACTCGAAGATGTTGGAGTCACCACTGTCTTCCTTCTCTTGTAGATCTGTTTGCTATTAATAAAGAAACTGGTCTAGTCAGTGTAGCTGCAGAGTTGACTGCAAACTATCTTCCTTTTTATGAGTTGAGGGTGGAGGCCTATGATGCTGGTACCCCTCCTCTCTCATCAGTGGCCACTGTAAGGATCTCAGTCATTGACCAGAACACCCAACGTCCAGTTTTCCACCAAACTTATTACCATTTGCAAGTCCTTGAAGGTGTGTATGAAACTTAAATGTGTAGCTGCTGTTTACATTGCATTCGCTAGTAGTCGCTAGTAGTCAATGTACTAGCTGATAAAGAAGTTGTTCATTGTAGACACTCCTATAGGCTCGACGCTTGTTAATCTTGAGGCAACGGATGCAGATGCAGGTGCAGAGATTGTTTACAGAATGTCAGCCATGTGGCTGCTGCACACGCCACCTGAGGATATGTTTAGTGTAATAGAGTCAACGTAAGTCCCTGTCACACTCATTGCACACAAGTCGCTGACCCATTTTGGATACTCTAGCTATGATGCTTTAGTTTATCCATCTGTTTCCTGTTTCACCAACGATATCTAGGACGAAAGGTCATGGATTCAAGACATACGAAGCCTTTAAAGTTTTGTACACTTGTTTTACAAGCGGATGATTTTTCAAAAATGATGCTTATTTCACCTTGTTGCATTTTCTATCGAGTATAAAAGAAGGTGAGTTCACAGTTTGCCGCCAGTTCTATACGAGCTGTGGCTGTTTTTAGTTCATAAAATTGTAGTAGTTGATGGAAAGTACATGAAAATGCACAGTAATCCCAGTGAAACCTTGTGACTCACATTTTCTAACTTGACTCTCTATATTCATTAAATCAACACCAAAGCGTAGAAAGCTCAAGTATCTGCAAACAACTTATGATAACCACTCATTTTTGACATTTACACAAAAACCTTTCCTGCCAACCCACCCACCCACTGTAATGTTATTGATTCCTAAAAATCTTATCTCTATCCTTTTGTTGTTTATCCAAATTTTCAACCTTTGCACCCGCTCGGCGTAGATAACGTTTGTAAAAGCGCGCATATGACTAATTGAAAAATACTGGATAAATCTAGTTTGAGTTACGTTACTGCATGATGTATATTGTTTTGATTGGTCAGCGCTTATGATCAAGGTTATGACGATCAGTGATGTTTCTCATCAATAGCTGGCTACACATACATCTTTTGTCACGCTGACGATGTTTATATTTAGTAAGGTGGTGATTTAATTGAGTTATTTTTACGATTAACTCGATTAAAAACCATCTTTTAATTAATCGCCATTAGTAGTGACTTCTCTGTTTTATTTTTTTTAACTTGGCGATTGCACCTTGTTTGACTAACGGCACTTATTATTGCTTGCTTGTAATGTTTCAAGTTTACTTTTTTTATGACTGAAAATGAATTCCAATCAAAGATGATCCTATCCATGGTTGTAACTTTTATCAAAGCAGAGAAATCTGAACTATATATCGGAGAATTGGATCTCATTATAGACGGGAGATTAATTTTGCGATTAATCAAGATCAATAAATAGGAAAATAAGATATCTTGACCATGCCACAGCCTTAATATTTAGTAATGATGATGCACAAAAGCCATTAAATAGTTTGTTCGACTCTTATTACCGTGTAGGTACGTAATCATCCCCCACTCTAGAGAGATTTATCTTTGTCATTCTCTCATCCCTAGCATGCTAATGTTGTATACACTGCAGTGGTGAGGTACTGCTGAATGCTGCTCTGGACCGAGAGACTGATGACTTCTTTAAGTTTCAAGTGACAGCGTTTGATGGTTACTACTACAGCCTTCCCGCAGCAACTGTGGAGGTGAAGGTTGTTGATGTAAACGACAACGCACCAACATTTGCTGACACGTACACATTTATAGTCAGCGGTGAGTAATACAGAGTTAACACCTGCTACCACTTGTTTCTATCTAGTCATCATACTTCGGTCATTGTTTCTTCAAAATGCTAGTTTACTACTAGCCTACGGAAGCAGACAACTCCCAACTTTCTAAATGTATACATAATATTGTATGCGTTGTATTGCAGAGGGGTGTGGCAGTAGATGCCTTGGACGACTTGGAGCAACAGATTTGGATATCGGCATAAATGCTGATTTGACCTACTTCGTGCTCGGGAATGAGTAAGTTAGCTTTAGAGGCTATTCTTACATATAAATCAAACCGTCATAAAACTTTGAAAATTTTTTCATCAAAATATTAAAGAAAGGATAATCACAAATATTTTGTTTTGTTTCTTAGATAAATGCTGTCTACTGCTAGCCCGTGTGTGTATCCTGTAGGTATTTCATTGACTCAAAGTCTGGAGTTCTAAACATAACACGATGTGTGGACAGAGAGTCGGTGTCTACCATGTCTGTGGTGGTGTACGTAAAGGATGGTGTGAGTGAGCTCTATCAGTCCAGGAGTCTGACTGGCTCAACTCTGGTATCAGTGACTGTAACAGACGTCAATGACAATAAACCACTGTTTTCCCAACCTCAGTACATGCTCAGCTATAGAGAAGGCTTTAGTGGCTCTATAGACCTCCCACAGGTAAGTCCAAGACACCTGTATGTACCTGCCTAGTGTCAATGGTAGACATGTTGTAACTTGTCATTTGGACCACTCATTGTGCTTTGTTGGTGGGCTGAGATGTAGCCACAAAAACATTTCATATTATTTGCTTTAAGCTGCAAGCCACTTGTCAATGCATGTCACATACTGTAACAGGTGTTGGATGCAGACCTGCCACCCAATGATCAGTCTGTCATAAGCATGATAAGTGGAGATGACAGCTATTTCAGGTTGTCAGCTGATGAGATTGTCGTGCTCAAACCTCTATCCGTACCTCCCGGCTCACTGCTATTTGAGTACACTATTGGTTAGTAGTATTACTACTTGCTATAAAGGTATAGATATGGGCATAGGTCAACAGACCCCGTAAATGGTGTTTATGATTTGTCAGATTGGCGGTTGAGTATATAAAACACACAATAGCAGTCTACTGGACCACCATTTTATCCTTGTTACATCTGTTAAGCCACGCCCCTCTTTTTCTGAAATATTGCCTCTACACTTGATCGGCGTTCAATAATAACAATGAAAAGAACAAGTTGTGCTGATAAATCACATGTTGATAGTAATGGAACTGGAGTTGATAAATTTATGTTGATAAACATTGTAGTGGTGTACTGTTAATGTGTTGTTACATTGTAAATGTAAAAGTATAGCTACAAAAAACAATTTATCAAATAACAATATGGTCTTAAAAGCCCTATTATCATATTTTTGTTTAGCAGAGTAAATCGGATAGCCAAAAAAGTTGTTTAGTTTTATTTTTAGTCAAAAATATTATAAGTTCCGATTTGATACAATTTTTAAAATCTTTCTTTTTAAATGAATAATTTTCTATACGGCAGTCATTGTGATCGAAACTTAATGCAGTCAGTTATTATAATATCATCGTCACATCAAACTTATGCCAAATCTAGCCCTCTATCTATATCTTTATGTCGCTACCCATCTCCCTCCCTTTTTCACAAGTTCCCACTTACTCTATCCTACAGGATATGATGCAAGCTACAATCACATTTATTCCGCTCATCTTTCTACTCTTCAGTTTCGTGCTGTAGGGCTGAAAGTGACCAACACGGAGGCATATGTTGGTCCAGTTGTCCCTGACAACACGGCCACCCTTACACTGCAGGTGACATCTGTAAATACCCATGATCCTCAGTTCACTAAACAAGTTTATTCTGTGCAAGTGCTGGAAAATTTGGAAGTTGGTTCAGACATTCTCACGTGAGTCGTTTATTGTAAGGCGCAGTCATGTTGGTTATTGTGCGCCGCAAGATCTCGATTGACACAAATCCTTCTGGAAAATCTTGTTGTAAGTTCGGAGAGATAGCAGTAACTATAAACTGTGCTCTCGACTTCATATAGCGGGGGTCTCTAAATTTTTAACACGAATCGTTTTAGACTTCTTTTTTGCACTCGATTGTGGCAGTTGAGGTATTAACTACATCCGTGGTAGCAGATCATGTATGGACCATTATTTATGTAGTAATGTATAGAAATACAAGGCGCATTATTCTGCTAAAATCTTCATTCAAGATAGAACAAAGAACCTAAATTGTCAATCACTAGCGATCATCGTCGTCGCAGAAATCAGTGAAAACTAGCCAAAAGGATCCCCTACCACCTCTGATGATGGTCCATTGTTAGTGTTAATGAGTTTACACTTTTTTTAGTCTTGTATCAAGGTTTTAGCGCAATAATGCTTCTTGCACTTCTTTAGATTACTCCATTACTTAATCCCATCTATATTTTTGCTTATATAATGATTTTTAATATTAAAGATATGAGATGTTATATAATTAAATGATAAAATACCTACATTATTTCTAGCCCAAGTTTTAGGCCAACATTTGAGGCATTATGCATATTTTGCTTAAAATATGCTACGTTTTTTTATTGGGAGTATGATGCTCCATTGTTATCTTGGCAACTTTTAAATGGATTTCATTGGATGATTCGATTAGAAACCAGTCATCCAATGAAATCCATTCAACACTTACCAAGATAACAAGAGGGCATGCAACTCCCAATAAAAATGCGCAGCATGTTCCAAGCCTCAAATGTTGGCCTAAAACTTAGGCTACATGATTACTTGATTCTTATTTTGTTTATGTGTGGAATAAAAAGGTCCTATGAAAGCTCATTACGATTTAGTTTCATCGCTGATCGCGTGTCAACGTAGGATTTCATTAAAGTTGGCACAATTTCTTTTTGTAATACAAGTTTGTAAAGATTAACAAAATAGGAGTTTTTGTTAAATACAGATGTCATGAGCTACATAATATTTCTAACAATTTATAAGCACTAGTATCAGACTGGGGATATCATATTTTTTATGAACAGATAGCACCAAATAACCCATATCGTTTCTCTTATTTGTCTATTTCCACTGCAGGTTGCGTGCCAGTGATGGAGATGGTGATGAAATCAGTTTTATGTATGCCAACCACACATGGAGTGTCATCACTGACATGTTCTGGTTAGACTCTCAGAGTGGAACTATCTCTCTTAAACAGGAAGTCAACGCAGAAGACCTCATTCTATCCGGACCTTTTGTATTTCAGGTAGTCACCGTTTGTCAGAATTTCAGTTTGGTTGCTCAAAATTTTGAAAAAAGTTTTAGTGGATTGTATGATTTGTTGTAGGTGATCGCTAAAGATCCCTTCGGCAGGTTTTCTCTAGCAACAGTGAATGTGACAGTTGTAGACATCAATGACAATGCACCACATATTGAGACAGGTTAGCCTCAGTTCTATTGCTGTCAGATGCTGAAACTTTGCTAAACACGTAAAGCTGCCAGTGACAATCTTTGTGCTATAGCCATCAATTTTGCTGTGTCAGGTTGTGCTGTTTCTCTGATCTTCCCTCAAAATTCCTCTTTCGCTTTCGAACACAGCCATTTTTGGTGTCTGTCATATTTTTCTATCGACCTAGATGACTCTTGGCCTGCAATCTAGTGTAATTGTCTCATACGGATGCAGTTATAGTCCGTAAGATGTCTCATGCTCTTCTGTGTAGATAAATCGGAGATTGTGATCAGTGAGTCACTTACTGTCCAGTCTGCTCTTCCCATTATTATCTCCGTGTCCGATCGAGACTCTGGACCACTGGGGGCCGTTTCCTGCTTTGTCGAGCCCTCTGCATATCTTGACATCTACCAGTGTACAACCATCTTTCTCATTAAGCAAGTAGACTATGAAGAGGTAAAGGTTTTGCGTGCAGTGATTTCTGCTGCTGACTATGGAGATCCACCTCTATCAAGGTTTGCTCTATCGAGTGTTATAGTGCCCGGTTCTGCAATTGTAATTTTATGGAATTTCACTCGATTTATCCACAACAATTGTAAACTGTAAAATAAGTAAACTGTGTTCAGTGAATTTGTGTCGTACAATATACGTTCGAGAAATGAAAAAGTGAGAAAAAGGTTTCATGCGTCGGCCGGGAATCGAACCCGGATCTATTGCTTGGAAGGCAACAATGCTAACCTTTACACCACCGACGCTTTCTGGATGATGTAGAGTGGCTTTGTGAGATTTCGTTCTTCAATCACGTTACCACGGTGATAGATTTGTTTGTTAATTACTAGTGGTTTGCATTTATATATGCCAATAGGTATTCACTTTTTTTTCTCCACATCTTTTATATTGTAACGTAAATTGAAGTCAAATCATTGACAAATTGCAATAGTTATTTATTTATTGATAGACAGATAAGAAAAGTGGAGGAAGGTTTGTTATAAAATTCATTATAATCCTTCACACACATGAATAGAATGTATGCCACGTTAAACATAACAACAGATTTATCACCGTGGCAACATGATTGAAGTGCAAAACTTCACGTAACCCACGTTTACCATTGCCAGAAAGCGTCGGTGGTGTAAAGGTTAGCATTGTTGCCTTCCAAGCAATAGATCCGGGTTCGATTCCCGGCCGACGCACGGAATCTTTTGTAGTTCTTTACTGCAAGTTGATTTTTAATAACATTAAAATCATTACTATCAAAATTTCTGCTGCTACTTTTTATTGAAAAGTTATTCAAAAAATTAAAACAAGACTAATGCCGTTTGTTACAAAGGGATATACCATGTAACAGTTTGTTTTTTCTGTTATCTCTCATTCTCTCTGTTGAGTTTTGTGTAAAAAGTATTACGGAGGTCGAGCTCATTTGTTTCCTTAGACATGAGAAAACTTGCAGAAGTAAGAGCCTACATTTGTCAAACCAAGTGCCTTGATGATAAATTGTTTATGAAATATTTATTTTTTGGAAATCAAGTGTGTAAAAACTAGCTCACTCAATAAAAACATGATCAACAAGTCTGCAGATTGTAAATGAAACTGAACGCTGTATAAATGAAACAAGCAAGTTTGTTTTATTGATGTTTCTTCTCAAAAACATCTGTTTCGGCAATGGCTGTAATGATTTTGTATAATAAAAGATCGTTTTACCAAGTATATTTGCTCATAGAGATGCCAAGTTTCTAATAAATCAGAAGTGGGGAATTATCTCCTTTGTAATTGGTTTGCCAATCTTTTGATGAACATTCACTAAATTGTATCTATATTTGAAATTGATGTTCACTTTTATACACGCATGACCTAATTGATCGGAAACAACAATTATTTTTTGTATTATTTCTACGAATCAGCCGCAAATGCTGCTAAATCCTTGCTTTATCGAGTGCATCAGGTCATCCCATTTCCTAAACGGTTTTGTCTCAAAATCTGCACTGTCTCCTTTGACTAGGTCCATTGCAGTAAGTGTGCCACCAACGTTTCTGTACACCTCTCTTACTCGTGTTGTAGTTCGCTCCCCCTTACTATCAATATACTCGCTGAGAATGACAACCTGCCAGTGTTTGAACAGCTCCTCTACGTGTTTAACGTCTCCGAGAATGTCCCTGGCAGAATTACTGTTGGCACGGTTCGAGCCACTGACCTGGATTTGGATACAATAGACTACTCACTGCAGCCACCTTCTGTCAGAGGTAGGTAGTACTGCAGGTGTCACTACTGCCACCTGTCAGAGGTAGGTAGGACTGCAGGTGTCACTACAACCACCTGTCAGAGGTAGGTAGGTCTGCAGGTGTCACTACAACCACCTGTCAGAGGTAGGTAGGGCTGCTGGTGTCACTACAGCCACCTTCTGTCAGAGGTAGGTAGGTCTGCAGGTATGCTGGTGGTAAGTGCAATGAGTGCAGACAATCCCTCATGTCATATGTCGTAGGAATAGTGCTGACAACCTTGATGTCATATGTTGTAGAGATGTTTAGCATCAGTTCCATGGGATTGCTCTATGCCACCAGGTCATTAGACAGAGAGGTCCAAGAAGAGTACAACTTCAATGTGGTAGCCTCTGATGGCAAGGTCAGCCTTCATCTAGTAACAAAAGGCACAATACGTGGTGGAACTTGTCTTACTGATTTCCTTTCTGCATTTGCTCTGCACAGTTTTCAAGATTTCCACACACACCACTTGCCACTGCAATGGTATTATTGTAGCTGTCCACTGCAGTAAGGACCACAGTCTATGTGTTGGACCAGAATGACAACCCACCTATATTCATACAAGATATTGGTCTGTATTACATCAATGAGAGTGAGCCTAATAACCACATACTGCAGGTAAGATATTGGTCTGTATTACATCAATGAGAGTGAGCCTAATAACCACATACTGCAGGTAAGATATTGGTCTGTATTACATCAATGAGAGTGAGCCTAATAACCACATACTGCAGGTAAGATATTGGTCTGTATTACATCAATGAGAGTGAGCCTAATAACCACATACTGCAGGTAAGTATTCTACCATCACCAATAACTGCTGTGTAGCTAGGCTATAGTGGTTAGCCAATCACATGTTGAGTAAAAAGTGAGGAAGTGTCCTTGCAGGTGTCTGCCGTAGACAACCTGGATGTGGGACTCAACGCCGAGGTAGTTTATGAGATATTGTCTGGTAATGAAGACGAGCTGTTTGAGATAAACAACGTGACAGGAGTGGTTGGTGTGACCAGACCTCACCTAGTAGACTACGAGACAAAGAGAGAATATAAACTGATATTGCAGGCCAAAGATTTGGGGTATGTGCCATTTCTAGTGAGTTCTAGTGCCATCGTGTGTGGTTGACTGTATGGCTGAGTGGGTAGGATGTGCATCCGCGATGCCATAGTGCTGAGGTTTAAGCATTGACTACCCACAGATTTTTTCTTTTCTCAGTAAATCTTAGTAGATTGTATTTGATCTGGTCGATGCTTTTGGAGTTGTCTTTGCTTTAGCCTTGGATCTGTTGTAGGTATCCCACTCAGTACGCTACTATAGGTATCACCATAAAAGTGAAGGACGTCAATGAGTTTGCCCCACAATTTGGTGCATCAAGTTATGAGGCTAGGATTCCTGAAAACTTACCTAATGCTACTCTAGTAGCGCAAGTGAGTACTTTTTTACTTTGCCTAGCCTGTGGACCAATGATTACTAATGAGTGATAGTTGGTGATTGGTGATCATAAAAGTCACTGGTAGTTTTGTGTTTGTAGGTCACGGCCGCTGACAGCGACGGGAACAGTCATGTCAGTTTCTCTATCAGGTCAGCTGATTTCTCTATAAACAGTCGTGGAATTGTTATGACAGCATCCGTGTTAGATGGGGACATTGTACCCACCCGCAATGTATCTATATCAGCTTGTGATGATTTTGGTTTATGCGCTTATGTCACATTATATGTAAGTAACTTCTTCAGCTACACACTAGCTACACTACATGTGCTGTATATCGTATAGTACCGTATACCACTGTATAGCACCATATAGCACTGTATATATACCATATAGCACTGTATACCACTGTATATATACCATATAGCACTGTACACCATCGCACAGCACTGTATATATACTATATAGCACTGTATATATACCATATAGCACTGTATATATTTCATATAGCACTGTATACCACTGTATACCATCATAAAGCACTGTATACCACCATATAGTACAGTATACTGCTCACTTACATAGTACTGTATTCTACACAGTATTTATACTACATGTACTATATACTACACAGTACTATAACTACATAATACTATAGAGGTCTGTGCTTCAGGTCTACCTCACTGATGTCAACGACAATATCCCAGAGTTCCCTGCTATTCCATCGGTATTCAATGTTACTGAGGACACTCCCCCGGGCACTTTTTTATTCAATGCATCTGCCATAGACATAGATAGAGATGATGTGTTGTCTTACTGGATTGCTGGCGCTGTTGACCTGTTGTCTATGGACTCTAGGTAACACATTTTCAAATGCGCAAAGTTTTTGTGTTATTTCCACATTTGCGTATTTAGCGTTGTCTAGTTTGATTTAGTTTCACTTAAAGTTGACGAATAAATTACCTTCCATTTCTAGCTCAGGGATCATACGAATAACTGGCTCACCTCGGGCTTCAGAGATGCCCGTCTATCATGTGACCATATACGCCAGTGACGGACCTCACAGGATACAGGCACCAATCACAATCAACATACACGAAGCCAACCTCTACACTCCCATGTAGGTAGACCACCCACCTTTTCTGCTATAATTTCCATATATGGTCATATATCATCCTGACATAAGTACTACTGAAATTTATCTTGCTCTGCAGGCCCTGGTGGGAACGACGTTTTGACGAGTCAAGTGTTTCGTGTTTTGAACAGAAATTTATCAAAATTAGAAAGAAACCTTTGGTAGAGATGGTTTTATGAGATAAATAGTTTTTTTCAAATATACCATATGATGTATTATTTATAATCAAAAATTTCTAGAACTAGATATGGAGTGGATTGTAATAAGATTGCCTGTTTCATCGCTCTCACATATGCAGTTCTTTGTTTAAGGTTTTCTAAGTTTGCTTACCACGAGGTTCTCTGCGAGACAGATAAGATTTATGAGGTGATCATGCAGATCTCAGTCACCGATGAAGACGAAGGGGTGGATGGAATGGTAGATGTCCGCATTGTCGGAGGGGACTGGAACAGCACCTTTGCTATCAGGTATTGGGTAACCTGTAATTGCTGAATTAATATAGAATGTGTTGAAACTACTCAAAGTTTTACTTTTACTGCTCTGCTTATTGCAGACGACTACCAGAGCTCACTAACACATTTGAACTTGTCAATAAACGACCTCTAGTGTTTTCTGAGAAACCCTACTTTGAGCTAGAGTTGGAGGCCTCTGACAGAGCCCGCTATCCAAGATATGATTACTCTCGGGCTACTATTAGTAAGTTACTATGACACTAAGTACAAGAGAGCAGAGATGCATTGCTTTGGACCACCCAAGTATTCTTGATATCTAAGCATAGCCTTCATCAAGTCACTGATTGTAGGATTGTTAAGTGGGTCTATCAACCCACCCCAACTTCAGTCTGTTGTCACTGGAGATATCACAGTCTCTGACAAAGCTGCTGTTGGAGATATAGTCTACACTTTTGTAGCCTTAGTTAAGACCAGTGAGGAGAAGGAGTCACTCAGGTACACAGTCTCTATTTGTTGTCATGCACTCAGTATTATAGCCTCTGAACATCGCTTTAATATTTAATTTACTCATTTAGGTTTTCCGTGAGCCCTGATGACTCAGGCTACGCTGTCGATGATGTCACAGGTCATCTTGTGTTGATGACTAACAACCCAGCTAAGCAAACTGTGCTCAACGTATCAGCCTGCTCTACTACCAGGTAACGCCATGTCAACGAGAAACATAGGATGATGTTTTGTTAGTAGGCAACCTCTACTAGCTTTGTTAGTAGGCAACCTCTACTAGCTTTGTTAGTAGGCAATCTCTATTAGCTTTGTTAGTAGGCAACCTCTACTAGCTTTGTTAGTAGGCAACCTCTACTAGCTTTGTTAGTAGGCAACCTCTACTAGCTTTGTTAGTAGGCAACCTCTACTAGCTTTGTTAGTAGGCAACCTCTACTAGCTTTGTTAGTAGGCAACCTCTACTAGCTTTGTTAGTAGGCAACCTCTACTAGCTTTGTTAGTAGACAACCTCTACTAGCTTTGTTAGTAGGCAACCTCTACTAGCTTCGTTAGTGGGCAACCTCTGCTAGCTTTGCTATTTCTTGTAGTTCTGAGTGCGTGGGTGGTCTGAACACCAAATTGTGTAGCAGTACTATAGTCATACTCAATGTCAAGGATGAACCCGAACTCCCTCATTTCTATCCAACCTCCTACTTCGATGGAAATGTAACGGAAAACATCCTCTCCTCGCCGATTGTAAGTATCACTGTGACTCACCCAGTCGTCTGCTTCTTATCTGCCGTGTGCATCATCAACTTTTTAATTTTCACCTTAGGTTGACATCTATGCAAACCAGAGTACAGGTGACCCTGTAAATTTAACCATGATATATAATGAGCTGTATGGGGAGTTGTTTACCCTCGTTGACAATGTCATATGGAATACTGCTCCACTAGACAGGGAGTATCAGGATGCTTACAATTTGTTGATTATTGCTTATGGGCAAGCTGGTGTAACCACTGCTAATGTAAGTGTGGAATCCAGATTATTTTTCTATCGTTTGTTTATTGAATTGTGAATGTCATAAGCGTGAGGTTGTATTTCAGGTGCACATAAGAGTTTTGGATGTCAATGATGAACCACCAGTGTTTGTATTCTCAGAATTCAGGGAGGAGGCAACTGAGAGTCAGACGTTTGCTGGACATGTAAGCAAACTATTAACTTGAAATTGTCTGAATTTTTAAATGCACTCGCGGTTCTATTCTACCATTTTTATTCTTGTATTTACCAGGTAATAACTGAGGTTTCAGTGACAGATGCCGACAGCGACCCCCAGAACAAACAAGTTGTGTTTGAAATTGTCCCTTCCCATGATGCCCACTTCTTCAGACTGATGCCAAGAGGTCAACACTGTGATGTCATCCTCACAGAACAACTCGATGCCGACATAGTCAGCAACGAGACTGTAGCTACTGTCATTTACTCCATAATGGTTCGTTTGTCGGCCTTCTAGATCAGTCATGCTGTTAGTGAGTTAGTCAGTCAGTAATTTAGGTACTTGGTTGGTTAGTTGGTTGGTGAGGTAGTTGGTTAGGTGATTATTTAGATCGTTAGTAGTTGTGTTTCATTGTTTGTTTCATTAGATACGGGCGTATGACCCAAACAGCCCGTCTATGAGGACAAACACTACAGTCCAGGTACTGGTACGAGATGACAATGACAACACTCCCGTGTTCACTAGAGCTGTTTATAACTTTGTGACTGAGGAGGAGATCGAACCGAGCACCACAGGCAACCTTGGCGCTGTTAGAGCTTTGGATATTGATAAGGTGGACATAGGTCAGTCGTCTGCATCATCTATATCGCTATAGCAACCCTCTTGGCGCCAAAATGTGCAATTTGACATTTAATGTATGCAAATTCATCGTCTTAAGCCATTTTATGTGCTGGTTACCCCAGCAAATTTCATTTTTCTCTTTTGCTGGAAGAGCAGCTTCTGTAATTGGTCAATTTAGCGTGCAAACTCTTCTTCATTGGATGGAAGCTTGATAGCTAGTCCTATTCGATAACGATTGGTAACAAGTCTTTTACGCCCACCTGGACCAGCAAAAATGCAAATAAATTGAGTTTTATGAAATGTTTGATTGCATCAGCTGAAAGCTCATTGGTCAGTTAACGTTTTTAGGTGAGTCAACTCTATCTTGGTGTGGCCTGCCAATTCTGCAGGTTTATTTGTGTAGGCAGCACTTTGCATTGCCGTGATATAGCCCAAGTTTGTTGTAACAGGGAAGGTACGATACGGTTTGTTAGAGCCCACTGACTATCTTGTGATAGACTCAGTCTATGGGATGGTACACCTGAATAAAACAATAGATAAGGAGCTCATCTCTCACCTATCATTCACCGTACAAGCCTTTGACAGTGGCGGCCATGTTGTAAGTGTTTTTGCACCTCTAGGTTCTGCAGACCTCTGTATCACAATCGACTTGAAATATAAGCCAAACATTTTATAAATACTACAAAGATAAAATTTCATAAAAAAATTTTCTACAGGGAAATGCGTCGCTGGAGATAGAAATTCTAGACAGAAATGACAATCGTCCTAACTTCCTCAACGATACATTCGACTTTGATACGCTTGAAGGAGCTGCCAGTCTCACTAGCATCGAATTGCTTATCACCGATGCTGACTTTGGTTTCAACTCTGCGTTGACTTTTACAAAGAATGGATTGGCTTGTGGACTGCTGACTTTGGACAGCACACAGACAGACGAACACACGGTGAGTCGTCAGTTATTGTGGACTCGCACTGTTCTGTGTTGTAGCCATTCACACTTTTGGTTAAACATTCTAATACAAAGTGATTTGTTTTAAATTATTACGCAACCTAAAAGTTTTAGCACTCACTGCTAACAATGAAGCAATCTAGCTGGGAGAAGTAGCCAGTTTCAAATACAAATATGTTCATCTTGAAAAGTTAGTTTGTTTGCTAAAAAAGTTCTTTTGACAAAAATTGTATCAAGTTTTGAATGCTGGAGCATTATAGACGAAGTTGTCCAGCGGCTTTGCATCTCCCCGTGTCTGTTTCATTTTTGGAAACTTGA